>OZ005744.1:101238955-101898955 GCA_963930735.1 Dioctria linearis | reverse complement strand
AAAATGATACAATTATCAGTTATTTATTTCTTAAGCTTTTGGAATACCTAAGGAAAATTTGAAAATTAATAGAAGGTAGGTAGATACAAATTAATAACTGCCACTTGAGAAAACTGACTGATCTTTAAGTATCAGCGTAATACACCCCCTTTCATGTACAATTTTACTTTTCTAGCTCAGGAATTTCAGTGGCCCCAAAATCTAATAGCCCAATCTACTTTCGTTCAATAAATTCGGAAAGAAGTGCTACATCTAATACTTTGGAAGATGATATAAGAAGAGGGATAAATCGTATTGCTTCTTTGCGGGAATATCTTGATATATTACATTTATTTTGCGATGATGATGAAGAAATTCCTGAGTCTGATTATGATGAAGATGAGGATATGAACATACACTTGGACCATGCAGTGATTGATACAGATTCCGATAATGAAGATGACGATAACTTTGAAATAAAAATATCATTCCATTACATAATTTCAAATACTGAACCCTACTGCATCTATTGTGCAATCAATAGAAATGTTATAATTGATGATGAAGTATTAGTAAATAGGTCGTTTTTTAATTTCGATGATTTGGATGATTTTTTGGTTGAACATTTTGTAGTATGTACTAATTGCAATAATGCACTAGATATAAATATTATATGAAAATTACTTCTCGTATTTCTTTTTTCTTCTTTTATTCATTCGTTTCTCTCTACTTTTTTCTTCTAGATGTATGTGTGTATATACATATAGCCTTTTATTCAACTATTTTCATACCTTTTTTTTCTTGGAGGGGTATATAAGGAGTACAGCTTTTCGCTTTCGTTGATCAGTTTACTCACGTTGATTGAATCAGGCATTTTAGTTATTTCTAAAGATGGCTTCTTATACAAAAATGTCAAATGAAATAGTAAATAATTTAAAAGAAGTTATACCTTTACTTCAAGCAAATAATATTTATGAGTTAAAGAAGTGGATAAAATATTGTAAAAGTAATATTGGTTTAATGTATCAAGCTCTAAAGCGAGCTAAGACAATAGGTGAAAAGAAAAACTTAGAAACGAATATAGGCCATATGAAAAAGTTTTTATGCGATATTACATCACTAGTTCATGTTGGTGGTGGTGGTGGTGGTGGTAGAGTAAAACTTGATAGAAGAAATGAGTCTATAGTGTGGAAAGATATAAATTCAGCATTCAAAAATCGCATTCAAACAGGTGTTTTTATTAATAAAACGTTTAAAGATCCTAAACTGTTTTTGAAACGAGTTGGAACACTGTTAGTGACGCGATTGAAAAAAATATTGGGAAAGTTTAATACAATTAAAGTGAACACTTCTTTTTGCTGTGAATTTAAAAAATTAACTACTGATGGTACAGAAGTTCGAGAATATAAGTATCTAACAACAGGAAATAATACAATTGATGGTGGAAGTAATTTAAAAGAACTTGTTAAGAACATACAAGGTGTATTGTTAACTAATTTAGATGAGTTTCAAGAGCGTGATAGCGGATGGGCTTTAAGTCAAATTATTAACTTGGCGGTGAACATCAACAAATATGTACCGCTTACAGGCTCATCATATATAGATTTACCTCCACAAATAAAACGGAAAAAAGCTTGTGTTAATGTAAAAAATTCAGATAACGCATGTTTTGCTTGGAGTGTTGTAAGTGCTATACATTCAACTACTTTACATGCAGATCGTCCAAGCTCATATCCATATTACGCTAATATACTTAATTTAGATGGCATCACTTTCCCGATACAAATGAAAGACATCTCCAGGTTTGAAAAAAAAAATAACATTAGTGTTAATATATATATAATGAAAAAAAAGAGAGGTGATTTTACTGTTGTACCAACAAGATTAACCAACCAAAAATTACTGCAACATATCAACTTGTTAATGCTTCAGGATAAATACGTAGATAATACTGATGACTTTGATAGCAATGATAGTGATGATGATGACGATGATGCTGAAGTTAATTATCATTTTTGTTGGATAAAGAATTTATCACGATTAGTATCATCACAGTTACCACGGCAAGGACATAAAAAGTGGATATGCGACCGATGCCTTCATTATTTCCATACTGAAGTTAAGCTAAAGCACCATACCATGGACTGCGAGCAAATTAACTCATGTAAAATAATCTTACCGACAGAAGATGCGAAGTGGCTGTCATTTAAGAATTTTAATTATAAACAACGATGTCCATATATAGTATATGCTGATACCGAGAGTTTGTTACATCCTATTAATGTTGCAGCTGGAAGTAGTACTAGGCGTTATCAAAAGCATGAGATACATAGCATTGGACTTTATTTTATGTGTTCTTATGATCCAACTCTCAATTTCTATCATTCATATCGAGGATCAGATTGTGGAAAATGGTTTGCCTGTGAACTCAGAAATTTAGCTGAGGATATTGAGGCAACATTTCTTTGCGAAATTTCTATGGAAGAAATCACAGAGGAACTTGCCAGTAAATTAAGAAGTCAGACCGTTTGTCATATATGTGAATCCGAATTTTTAAATTCAGATGTACGTGTAATAGATCACAGCCATATGACCGGGAAGGTGCGGGGGATGGCTCATCAAAATTGCAACATAAATTTTCAAGATAGTCGTGTAATTCCAGTGGTCTTTCACAATTTGAGTGGATACGATGCTCATTTTATTATTAAAGATATTGCTATAGCTTTTGATGGTAAAGTTAATTTACTACCACTAAATAAAGAAAAATACATTGCTTTCACAAAAAAAGTAGAAGGTTTTCAAGCTACATATAAATTTATAGACTCCTTTCGATTTTTACCAACATCTCTTGAAAAATTAGCTTCTTACTGTGATGACTTCAGATTAATAAAGAGAGAATTTCCTATTAATCATCACCTTCTTTCAAGAAAGGGGGTATTTCCTTACGATTACGTAGACAGCTGGGTAAAATTAAATGAGGTTCATCTTCCATCAAAAGAAAATTTCTACAATAAACTTAACGATAGCCATATCAGTGATGATGATTATGCACATGCGCAAAATATATGGCGAGTATTCAATATTCAAACAGTGGGTGAATACTCTGATCTATATTTAAAAACTGATATTCTTTTATTAGCTGAAATATTTGAAAATTTTCGTAATAGTTGTCTTCAAAGCCATCGACTAGATCCAGCTCATTACTTTACAACTCCAGGTCTAAGTTGGGACGCTATGCTGATGCACACCAAAGTGAAATTAGAGCTCATTACAGATATTGACATGCTATTATTTATTGAAAGAAGTATTAGAGGGGGTGTAACCCAATGTAGTGGGCGATATAGCAAAGCAAATAATAGATATATGGCAGATTATAAACCGCAGGATAAAATAAAATATTTGATGTACTTTGATGTGAATAATTTATATGGATGGGCAATGTCACAGTTTTTACCTACAGGAAATTTTAAGTGGATTGAAAGTGCTGATATTGAAAATACTTCCGACGATTCAGATGTTGGATACTTGTTGGAGGTTGACTTAGAGTATCCACATGAAATACATGATCATCATAAAGACTTACCATTTGCTCCAACGCAAATGAAACCTCCTGAATCGATGAATTCAAAACTATTGCTAACCGAATATAATAAAGATCGATACGTTATTCATTACCGCAGTCTCAAGCAATGCTTAAAAAATGGTTTGATATTAAAAAAAATACATCGAATTTTGCAGTTCAATCAGTCACCATGGTTAAAAGAGTACATTGATTTAAACACAGCTTTTAGAACAATAGCAACGAATGAGTTTGAAAAAAAATTTTTTAAGCTTATGAATAATGCTGTATTTGGCAAGACGATGGAAAATGTTCGGAACCGTGTGAATATCAAACTTCTCACTAAGTGGCATGGTCGATATGGAGTTAAAGCAATGATAGCTAAACCTAATTTTCACAGTAGAACTATATTCGATGAGAATTTAATTGCAGTTGAATTAAATAAAACCCAAGTGCTTATGAATAAACCTATTTATATAGGCCAAGCTGTACTGGATATATCCAAAACATGTTTATATGAATTTCATTATGGATATATGAAGCGTGCTTATGGAAATTTATCTAGATGTATCTATACAGATACAGATTCATTAATCTATGAACTGGATGATATAGATCCATATGAAATAATGAAAAGAGATATACATATGTTTGATACAAGTGATTATTCTGTAAACAACATTTATGATCTACCACGTCGCAATAAGAAAGTTCCAGGCTTGATGAAGGATGAATTGAATGGACGTGTCATGACTGAGTTTATTGGTTTGAGAGCCAAGATGTATAGTTCACGAGTTGATGGTAAAGATTATTTAAATAAAGCTAAAGGAGTTAAAAGTTATGTTTCTAAAAAATCAATTTGCTTTATAGATTATAAAAAATGTTTAGATCAATTTACTGAAATATATAGACAACAAAATTGTATACGATCTGTCAATCATAATGTTTTTAGTATAACTCAAAATAAAATTGCGTTAAGCCCTTTTGATGATAAACGTTTTATTATAAATGGCTCCACATATACTTTACCTTGGGGTCATTACAGTTTATTGAACACTTGAAATTTTAGCAAAATAAAAGGCTTCATATTATAAGAATTTTTGTTTTTTATTATTCCCATAAGATTAATTACTAGTCTTATAAATCATTTATTTATTTATACAGCAAATTTATAATATTTCATTTTTATTGACCCATGAATTGTGTTTTGCAGAGAACCCTAACCATTTTACAAAAAATTTATTCCGTTTTTTCTTCAATACTTTTTCAACAAGGTAATTATGTGGATATTTAGTCTTTAGTAGTTCTTTTTCATAAAATCCTCCTTTGATTGGGTGTCTCTCATAATCCTCTAGCAGATATGTAACCGGATTCGTATTTTGTATGTTTTTAATTTTAAAGATCTCAGTCGTCCAGTTCGGTGTGTACCCCTTTTCAAATATATGTTTATGCTTGCTGATGCGAACATAGTCATCAACCTTATATTTTGCTGCCCCCACTATTTTTATGTGATTGTATACTGTTTGTAGTAGAATATTTTTATTAATGTGATTAACATCGGAGGGGCGCATTTTAATGGTCCTATGCTTTTTATTATTGTATTCATGAACAAGATTGTGTACAAAATCAATCCAACGATAGGAACCATTCTTACTGAATTCTTTCCACATCATACCTTTTAATGTTCTATTAAATCTTTCAACTATTGAGGCTTTCATTATACTAAAAGTCGAATAGTGTTTGATTCCATATTTTACCATTAGTGTCTGGAATATTTTATTATAAAACTCTTTACCATCATCTGTCTGCAAATGTTTAGGAATCCGACCGCTTTTTAGAACTTTTTCCATTGTAGCCGTTACCTCTTTTCCAGTTTTATTTTTAATGGGCTTTACCCAAGCATATTTTGAAAATGTATCAATAACTGTTAGCAAATAGTAGTATCCATTATTTTCGCGAACATAAGCACCCATTTCAACCAAATCTGCTTGCCAGAGATCATCCAAATCTTTCATAATGACACGACGCCGGGGAAAATTTCGACGAGCTGCTTTATGCAGCTCACTCACAAGGGCCTCTTTACTCATTGTTAGCTTTGACTATAAGAGATTCTACATTTATTAACCCTCGTAAGTTCTTTTCAATGTCTTCACACTTTGTATCAATATAAACTTTTAACTTTTCAAATGACTTATTTATGTGTGATTGTGTCAATGTTTCCAGTTTTTCTCTAGTTATTTTAATAATATTATGTACATTCGCAAGCTTTTCCTCTAATTCACTCTTAGCTGTTTTTGTTTCTAAACTACTATGGGATTTGCATAAATCTAAATATTTATCTATTGTCTCATCTATATATAGCATGTTTACAGCATCACTATCTTCTTCTGGATTTTTGAGATTCTTAATATTCTTGAATTGCATATCATAGTTGTTATCTGAAGTTAACAGAAAACCCACTCCTGCAGGTCCGCTTAGGCCTCTTTCGCCTGGTGGTCCAGAGGGACCCCGTTCTCCTCGAGGTCCGGGGGGGGCCACGTCCAATATTACCATCTCTTAGCGATCGTCCGAACTTGTCAACACTCATTTCATGAATAAATATATAAAAAGCGGAAGAAGGCTTTTTATAAAATTAAATCAGACTCTCTTAACTCCTCAATAATGGAAACAATTTCATTGTTATGACTATTATTTCCAGCTACTTGAGAGCCAATTAAAAGTCGTAATCTGTCCACCAATTCATTTGGATCGTCCCAGTAAACATAGTCAATAGTGTCTCTTGGAAGCTTCATGAGCCCCTTACCTTCATGACTGCTAAATTTCTTAATAATTCTCATATATTTAGGACCTTTACTAACTCTTATTTGCCCATCTGCACTATAATCACGTCTATGGGCATTAGAATTTTCCAAGATTTCTCGATAATTAGCCAAGTCTTTTTCATCATATAAACTCTTTGATGGTTCTTTCATAAAAAGAAGTGCGCATAAACCCATTGTTATGTAATATTGCTTCCCATTAATAATAAAATGTTGTGAATCAATATCAATGCTAGATTTCCCAATTTTCCACCCTCCATTATCCATATAAACACCATAAGTGTTGTCAATTTTAGGACTTTTGGTTTGGTAAAATTCTAAATATTTATTAACTAACCCAGTTGATAAGTTGAGGGTGGAATCCGATTTATTAGCTAAGGTTCTTGAATGAGTAGGTGTTCCATACTCGTCTAGTGATGACATTAAAGAAGAGTCTCTATACTTTAGTGGTGTGCTTGTTGGTTCCATTTTCATATGCATTTGTTTTGGGTTTAACTCGAAGCCATCATAATCATCATCATCTTCATCATTTATTTCATTTTCCTTTTTTGGTTCTGGTTTGATATCAGCATGAAGCCTCTGTTTTGCTTTTGTATCACTTACAAGCTCTTTAAGTGGTCTTGTTATGGGCTTAAATGTTTCTTCAAGTTGAGATTCAACATCGATTCGCCCCGTTTTTATAGTTCGATACTTTTTCTTGATAGCATTCCTAGTTTTAATAATATCCTTGATTAACTCCTTCTTTTTCGTAATGATTTCCATCTTTTTACCCATTTGTAATGATAATTATTTTTAAAACGATCTGTTAACGGCTTTATTAACTGGTCTGTTAACAGCTTTAACTGCTGTCGTAACCGCTTTAACTGATCTGTTAACAGCTTTAACTGATCTGTTGACTGCTTTAACGGGTCTGTTATATTTATACAGAAATATATGTATCGAATCCCTGACGATAACGTCCCTTGCTTAAGGGGCTGTCTTTATCTACTACCAGAAACCCATATTTATCCCCCCAACACTTAGCACACATATCTCGGAAAGTATCAAAATTCATATCCGTATTAACATGATCATCATAAGCGTGCCTAAGATTTGTATCATCTTGCTTAAATAAAATGAGAAAGTTGGCATTATCTCGTACCAAGTGTTTTGGTATATGAGTATAAGTCTGGCAAAGATAGAAACTATCAATGTTATTATGTCGACCCATACAAAAATAAGAGCGTATGTTGTCTTGTTTCCCACATGCTACATCATCAAAAATAAAAACTGAATTTTGTTTTGCCTCATCAAATGGTATAACATCATCATTATTAGAAAATGTATAATAGCCTAATCCTTGTATGGGTGACAAAAGTTTTCTTAAGTATAAATACTTTGATTGGTAGAGTGATTTTGAATATACATAAACGTTTTCATAACTCAAACCATTAGGATGTTCCAGCAAACTAATCATAACATTTGTTTTTCCACAATTGGAGGGACCAACTATTAGAGCACGTATACTATTGGGTAATAATGAACTATGTCTTCCAGTTTCTTTAACATTGCTCTGAAAATCATTATTTCTTATTGGCAGCGATAGATTTTGCTTAATGAACTTCATTTTGAATACTAACTACAACCTATAAATGCTTACTGAATTTAAATACTTTTTTAGTTTGTATCTGAGTGTTGAAGGCTAAAGACATTTTACTTATGCTTGAGCATAATAAGAAAGGAGCGGGAGTAATTAACACACTCATTAATAGGTTGCCGTTTGAATTACACTTACCAGGCTACCAATATTGCGGACCTGGTACGAAACTAGCAAAAAGATTAGCTCGGGGTGATCCTGGTATTAATCCTTTAGATAGCGCATGTAAAGAACACGATATTGCCTACTCTAAATTTAAAAGTACACCAGATCGCAACATAGCAGATCGGATTTTGGCTGAAAAGGCTTGGAGTCGAGTTAAATCTACTGACGCAAACCTAGGTGAGCGTGCAAACGCATTGCTAGTTACCAATATCATGAATGCTAAGGCTAAATTCGGGGTGGGTATGGCGAAAATGAGGAATAAGAAGAAAATGAGCACACGAAAGAAAAATAAAAAAGTTAAGAAAAATATTACCCTGAGAGCGGTTATCTCAAAGGTGCGAAAATCTATTCAAAGGCAAAAACCTGATTCTTTGCAAAGAGCCATTGCGTTGGCACGAAAGGAAGTAGGAGATACAATTAAATATAGGAAGAAATATGTAAAAGTTCCACGAGTCATACCTATACCAAAAACTGGCGGTATTTTACCATTCCTCGTTCCTTTATTTGCAGGTCTTTCTGCTTTAGGATCGCTAGGAGGAGGTGCATCAGCTATTGTAAACGCTGTTAATTCTGTTAAAGATGCAAAAGAGCAGCTCAAAGAGAGTAAGAGGCATAATGAAGAAATGGAATCCAAGCTAGTAGGAAAAGGCCTTTACTTAAAACCTCATAAAAAAGGATTGGGGTTGTACTTAAACCCAGAACCAAAAAACTATTGAAAACGCTGCCTAAAAGACCGCTAACTGAGGTAGACTTACTTAAATATGCAAAGGATCTACCACATTTTCGAGGAGTTTTCATGCGTGATAAGCTTCCAAAGAAACTTAACAAGAAGGAATGCGGTATTATCAACTTGGATATATCATCCGGTCCAGGAACTCATTGGGTAGCGTACTATAAAAATGATGAAGATATTTAGTACTTTGATAGCTTTGGAAATCTACAACCACCATTAGAAATTATAAAATATTTAACTAGTAATGTAAGGTATAATTATTCCCCATATCAAACATATAACTCTGTAATATGTGGTCATTTATGTTTGAAATTTTTGTATGATTGTTACGAAAAATAAAAGAATATGTATGTATTTTTATTTATTTATTTAAAATATTTCCTTTATACAATAGGAACAACAAGGCCCCTTAATTCTATTATATAACTTCAATAGTTTGGATATTCGCAAAAATTCTCTTTTAACATTCCGGCAATTACAAGTATCTGGACCCGATGTTGAAGTATTGTAAGCCCAACTGCAGGATTCATAATGCTCCCCATATTTTGAAGTCAAAATGTTCATTTCTTTATATTCATGCAAAAAGCGGTAGGATTTTTCTATTTCCTCCTTATGTTCTTCTAGTAACAACTTGTCATACTCTTGCAAGAATCTGCTAATATCGAAATGTTTAAGAAATATTTGCACTTCATCATTTAATCTTTCCATATTTTTTTTATTTCTTCCTTGTACTACTGAATTCCCCAGTGGTTCAAACTGAAATGATTCTCATACCCTAACAAATCTATATAAATGAGGAGGAAATCAGATAATTGCATCATTTTAAATTACACCACAATGTCATTAACACTTACATTAAGCGGAAATTCATCTATATTAACAACCGAGTATTTCCCACCCATAGATTTGTCGGGGGATTATGTATGTGGGTTAATTGATTTCCAAACTTACAATTCAATACCAAATATTGAGAATAACAAAAATAATCTACTTCACATTGGGGGTGCGGTTATAGAAATACCTACAGGATCATATGAGATAGATGACATAGCTGAATATCTGGAGAATCAATTAAGTAAATTAAGTGAAGAGGGTTACCATATAAAATTGCGTGCGAACAATAACACTTTGAAAAGTGAAATCAAATCTAGTGGGCCCATTTACTTTAACAAAGAGGGTACAGTTGGATCACTTTTAGGGTTTAGTAAGCGACAACTGGAACCTAATAAATTGCATGTATCAGATTTACCAGTTAATATAATTAAAGTTAATACAATAAGAGTGGAATGTAATATAATAAGTGGATCATTCATGAACGATACCCGAGTACATACAATACACGAATTCTCCCCAACGGTGGGGCCTGGTTATAAGATAGTTGAGGTACCAAAGAACGTCATTTATTTACCGCTAACCACTCGAAGAATTACTTCCATTAGCTTAAAGCTCATTGATCAGGACGGTGATTTAATAAATTTTAGGGGAGAGACAATAACAGCTCGGTTACATCTAAAACCGCAACATGATAATATATAATAAGGATAAATTACGTACATTAGCTACCCTCAACAACAGTTCTCCTGCAACTCTCACCGAAATTAGACCACAAAGAGAAAAAAAGGTCAAACTTACCACACAAAATAAGAATTACTTGAGATCTTTAGGATTTATCATAAAAGACGAGCAATGAGTGAAGTTTTGAGTATCAAGGATGCTGCAAGCTATGATAATAGTGTCGCAAAAATTGAATATCATAGTTACTCACCCTTTACGAACTCTTTCAAAAACAATGATGAAATACGTATAGCTATTCAACATCAAGACATCTATGTACTTCCAAGTGAAAGTTTTATTTACATTGAAGGGAAATTGGAATGTACTCCTAGGGCGACTGACAAAATTCCTGATGTAAAGTTAACTAATAATGCGATGGCATTTTTATTTGAGGAGATCCGGTATGAAATAAATGGAGTACAAATTGATCGCAATAAAAATGTTGGTCTTACTTCAACGATGAAGAATAAGCTTTCATTAAACGAAAGTGAAAGTAAAATGCTTCTAAATTCAGGATGGTCTCTCACCAATATAACTCTTAACTCAGAAAGAAACTTTAATTTTTGCATACCACTAAAATATCTTCTTGGATTTGCTGAAGATTATAAGAAAATAGTTATTAATGCCAAACATGAACTAGTTTTGGTTCGTTCCAGAACGGACCTAAATGCAATTTATGCCAAAGACTGTGATGGCTCAGTAAATATACTTAAATTACAATGGCATCTGCAACATGTTACTGTAGCTGATATGGAAAAGTTGTCTCTATTGAAAATTACTGAAAGCAATCGACCAATTGAAATGGTATTTCGAAGTTGGGATTTGTATGAATATCCATCACCACCACAGTCCATCCGCCATACATGGGCTGTTAAAACAGTTAATCAACTAGAAAAACCAAGATATGTGATTTTTGCTTTACAAACTGACCGTAAAGATTCGAGTGAAAAAGATGCATCCAAATTTGATCACTGCAACCTAACAGACCTAAAAGTTTATCTAAATTCTGAAAAATATCCATACAATGATTTGAATATAAAATATAATATAGATCAATACGCTATATTATATGAGATGTATTGTAAATTCCAACAGTCATACTACAACCGTCGGTCTGAACCATTACTCACTAAAGAGCAGTTCAAAAACTTGGCTCCTTTAGTTGTTATTGATTGCTCACGTCAAAATGAATATCTCAAAACTGGTCCTGTAGATGTAAGCATAGAATTTCAAACATCTGTGAATATACCGAAAAATACTGCAGCATACTGTCTACTTATACATGATAGAATAGTTCAGTACAATCCGCTAACTAGTGAAGTTCATAAACTGTAAAATGAATTGCATCATTGATATTCAAGGGTTCAAAGGTCCTAGAAATACGTTCATCTTAAAGGAAATTGCCATTATAACTCAGGATAATCAACTACAGCACTTTATTTTGAACCCAATATATAACTTTGAAAATCTACCGCCAGAACTACAGAATCAAGCGAAATGGTTAAATCAATATCACCATGGATTTGTTTGGAATGGAGGATTTACTTCACTGGATAGTGTCACTACCCTTTTTAAAGACATTCTCCAAGACAAAATCATATATGTGAAAGGAAATGAAAAAATCAAGTGGATTACCGATATATTAAAGTTGGAAAATAATGTACCAATTTACAATTTAGATGAAAAGGGGTGTCCTATATCAGAAGAATTACGAAAAACTTATGTTGATGTACCACGATGCGTAATACATAGTGGTGTATGTGCATTACAAAATGTTTGTCTGTATAAGAAATTTATGGATAATTTTTAATAAAATACATTTTTTTAAAAAAAATCAATTGTTTTATTCACACAATTTTATAATATATAAACTTTTCTTTGTTAGGTATCAAACTATTCACTTTAGCTGGAACTCTACAGTTTATGAAATGTCCATGTTGTAAGTCTGCCTCATTTTCCTCAAATCAACAGATGTGATGTCTGATTTATATGTAGAGTCATTCTCTCTGAAGTATTCAATTTCACCATTACTCAAAATCCGTTCTCCTTCAAGTTCATGATATTCATAACAAGATATTTTTAGAGTTCTATGCTCATAGTTGCTATCATATGTACATCGAACTCTCATTGATTTGTCCTCCTCAAAGTTTAATTTAAAATGTCTGTAAAACACACGATCACTCTCTATAATTCCAATTTTTTCCAATTCTTTTTCTTTGTTTATTAAGTCTTGCCTAAATCCTTCAATTGCCTCCTCAACACTCACTACACTATTTTCTGGTATTAATTCCACATCAGTTTCCTTAGGTGATTCAGTTCCATTTTCTGAAGAGATAACAGAAGAATCATCATTTATGGGCGTATTAGTTGTTGTTGTTGTAGGTAATGCATCATAAGTAGCATTACTTAGTGTAAGTAACCGAAATGATAAAGAAATTTGAACGGAATCATTATTTGGCAACTGTATATTAAAATCGATATTATCACTTGATTTATGCCCTAAGTTTAAATTGATTGGGAGTACTAAGCAATTTGCATATAAAGAGCATACTAATGCAAATGCAATAAAAATTTTGAATGACATAATATCTCTTTATTTGTTTAGCTGTTGATTGCTCAAAACGTTGACAAAGACTATGCATTATTACGGTAATTTAATTGATTATATACAATTCCACCCTTATCACTCAATTTTCATATCAGAATTTGTTTGGGTATTACTGCTTTCACACTCTTTTACATCTTTTATTTTTTCTGATTTGTATGCTTCTTGTTGCTTTATTGGTTTTCGATACCACTCCTCCTCACCTGCAAACGGGCAGTTATGTAGGAAGAAATTAGTACTTGGACGTCTGATCGTCCCATCTTGTAGCCAGCCTATTACAGTTATTTCTCCTCCCTTGACTTCAATCTTAACATGTTCAAATGGATTGATGCGCATCTCCCCAAAATTTGAGGGAATTGGTTGACCTCTACTCAAAGTTAATACCTTGCATCTTTTACCATTTTCAGCAGTCATATATACTTTCATTAAGTCACATCTTACAACCGAATGCACAATCTTCATATACATCCAACCATTCAGACAGGTACAAAAATGCGTTTCATCCCATATAGAATCAACCCAAAACATTTTTTTTTTATGCCCTCCCGTTGAAACTATGTTAACCTTTCTATTGTCAGATTACCAATGATCAGGTGTTAAAAATGAAAATGTATTTATTCATTTTCTTTCACCCTTTTCAGGACTCAAGAACGTACTAATAATGATCCCATATACATTGATACCAATAACTCTAAAATTGCACCACCTTACTTTTTCCACCCTTTGACTGTATAAAATTAAATGAAACTAAATAAATGTTATTCAAATATATAAATATTTATTTGTTTATTTTAAATAGTTGTACATATTTGGTATTTTATGAGGATAATTAATTTCATTTTCTTCTACATCATCATCATCATCATTGTCATCATCATCATCACCATCACCATCATCATTGTCACTAATAATGAATTTTAAATTATAAGTTTTATTAGGATGAAATTCATTAATAATTTTATAGGTTTGCTTGTTATTGATGTCATTGATAACATCTTCCGAGAGGTTATTGAATCGGGCTGGTAAATATAGGTAGTTATCATCCAATTCCAGCAATAGCTTTTCACCAAAACTAGTACTTTTCCTAGTAACGTTGAGAATTTTATATGCTTTGTTTACATCCATTTTTGTAACAGAGAGTGTCGGCTTGAAGTTAAATCCATTTAAAATAGCTAGATATTTAGTATCAGGTTTTGACGTTCGAGTTACGGAATTATCATCTCTCATCCCCCGGGTTCTTTTAATATGCAACTTTTTTGAATTATCACAATCCATTTTATCCTGAGTGATGTATCAGATAGTACTTTATTATACAAAATTCAAAGCCTTACTAACGTCCAAACAATTATTATCGAAAGGTTTTATAGAGCAAATATAAAAAGAAAAAAATGGTGGGGGCTTTTCCCACACCCAAAAATTTGCCTCATATATGAAACCACAACATCCTGAACATGTGTTATGTATTAAAAAATTAAAAATATTGCAAAACCACAAAACTTCGAAAAAATAATAACATAATTTTTAATGTGTATCACTTATTCTTATTATTTCAGAATTTACAATTCTTATGCAATATCTTATAAATAAAATATCACTACAATCCATATTATTATACCCAAAAAATATAGCCTCGTGGAGGTTCCACATTTCTTCAATATCATCATCACTGACGTCCGCCAAAACCATTTCCTCTGCCATACAGCTGATGTTTAATAGCAACGCTTCAGTATCTGCAACAGTGACAACCCCACCCTCTTGCAGGTGTCTAGTAAGTTGAATCAGCTCCTCCTTAATCCATTTTAAGCGCTTACAGTATTTATTGACCTCATCAGCCAAAGCCATGTCAATAACATTTTTTTGTTCCATATCTAAAGATATATATAAAAATTGTTATAACTTTAACTTCAAAATAATTAAAAACAATAAACTTACCAAACTTGTGAACTGTTCCAAAAGCTTAAAAAATAAATAACTGATAATTGTATCATTTTTACAACTGTATTTATACTAATTTCCATCATTTATTTTTGGTACGGTCACCATTTTCCTGTAAATTTATTCTAAAAAAGAAAACAAAGCGTTTTGCGGCTTTATTTTATGTATAGAATCTTTGTTCATATATGAGAAATTTAATTACAGTTAAATTGCTTAATTTCTATTTCTCATGAAATTTTTATCAAAAGTTGCGGCTTCTAATTTTTGGCATAACAGGATATAGTGGTTTGAAAACGAATTGACTTGAATTTCTCATGAAATTTTTATTCAAAAGTTGTGGTTGCGGGTCGCTTACTAAAATAGATGATGGGAATTTTACGCTCTAAATTTGTTAACCACAATTGATTAGATTTCATTGCATTTATAAAAATTTGGCAATTTATGATTGATGTCTAATTCATTAGTTTAAATCGAGCAGTTGTACGTTATGGAACAAATTATTGAAATTTTAAAAGAGTGTTTGCCAACCAACATACAAAGGTGACCAATAATAGTAATGGGCGGTGAAGTTAGTGAATCGGGAGCTAATTTTCCACCACATTTTACCAGGGTGCACTCCAGCTCGGCAGATGATGATACATCAATAGAAATTGGGTTTTACCAAGATTTGACAGCAAATACAATTATTGTATGGATATTGACAAAAAAATAAAATAATCAACTTTAACAATTATTGCTTACTGTGTTTTAATGAATGTTAAGAAGTTCGAGTTGTGCGTTAGTAAAGATCAGCTACAATTATTGTGTGTGGGTATTAACAAAAAATAAATGTGTAGGTGTGTGTGTGTGTGTGTGTGTGTGTGTGTTTGTAAGGTCGGAGTATAAAATTTTTTAAATTTTTTCAGAAATACCACCCCCAAAAAGCTATGTCGGTTCTAAACCAATTTTTATCGAAATTTTTCTAAGTCCAAATGTCATTTCTGGACTTAGAAAAATTTCGATCAAAAGTGGTCTAGAACCGACATAGCTATACTACTCACCAGTTATATATTCAGACTGGGCAGCATCTATTGTTGCTGCGAAAAAATCAAACGGGATATCAGGATTTGTGGGGATTACTCTACAGGGTTAAACGACGCATTACAACCACATCAGTATCCATTGCCTGTTCCAGCAGACATATTTGCTACATTGTCAAACAGCAAATTTTTCTCTCACATCGACTTATCCGACGCTTATCTTCAGATACCGGTCGATGAACAAACTAGAAAGCTATTAACTATCAGCACCCATAAGGGATTATTTTCATTCAATCGACTAGCACCAGGAGTTAAAGCTGCACCAGGGGCATTTCAACAGATTATGGATACAATGCTAGCTGGGTTGGATGGTGTTGCAGCTTACCTTGATGATATTTTGATAAAAGGGGTGGACATGGAATCTCACATGCGAAATCTGGAAAAAGTTCTACAACGGCTACTTGACCACGGTTTCCGTGTAAAATTATCAAAATGTAAATTTCTATCACAGCAAATAAAGTATCTTGGTCATATTATTGACGTAGAGGGGCTACGACCTGATCCGGATAACATCATTAAAATCAGGGAACTTCCTGAACCAGAAAATATCACACAGCTGAGATCATTTCTTGGCGCAGTAAACCATTATGGCAAATTCATATCACAAATGAGAATACTTAGAGCACCATTAGATGAGCTTCTAAGGAAAAACGTAAAATTCAAATGGACATCTCAGTGTCAACACGCATTTGACAAATTTAAGGAGATTCTTTCATCAAACTTACTGTTGACTCATTTTGATCCAGCGTTACCAATCAAAGTAGCAGCAGATGCTTCCAACGATGGTATTGGAGCATACATTGCTCATACATTACCGAATGGTGCAGTAAAGGTCATCGTTCATGCGTCCAGATCACTCACGGATGCAGAGAAAAAGTACAGCCAGATTGAAAAGGAAGCCCTTGGCTTAATATTTGCCGTAACTAAGTTTAATCGGTTCGTATATGGTAGAAAGTTTAAACTCTTGACCGATCACAAGCCCCTTGTGGCTGTGTTTGGTTCTAAAAAGGGCATACCAATATATACTGCGAATAGATTACAACGTTGGGCATTAACCTTGATGCTTTACGATTTCGACATCGAGTATGTCAACACAAAAGATTTTGGATGTGTTGATATGTTGTCACGACTTATCGAATCACATACAAAACCAGAAGAAGAGTATGTATGTGATAGCCTGCACTCGCCTGGAAGAAAGTATTGAAGAAGATCTCTGTTCAGCAATCAGAGCATTGCCAGTCACATTTCGCATGATTCAACGAGAAACACAACGAAATAGAGTTCTTCGCACTGTCTTAAATTTCATTGTACAAGGCTGGCCTGCTCCAATATCAAAGGAACATCCATTACATTCACAATTGATTTCATATTTCAATCGAAGGGAATCATTATCACCGGTTCAAGGATGTGTCATGTTCAGCAATCGCATCGTTGTACCTGAAATCTTCAGAAAAAGGTTCTTCGACAACTGCATCGGGGATATCCGGGTATAGAGCGCATGAAAGCTGTAGCAAGGAGTCATGCTTACTGGGAAAATATTGACGATGACATTTATAAATATGTCAAAGAATGTCAAAACTGCGCTTGTTCAAACTCATCATCAATAGCCATAGATATACCTTAAGATATCATAACATTTTTATTATGAATTATATTCATAATCTACACAGCAGAATTCATTGTAAATTTTGAAATTTAACTCTAAAATGAAACTAATTTCTAATAGCCAACCATAAGTAATTCACACAAGATAATAAAATTCTGCTGAAACTTTGTTTTTCCATAGATCTAATTACGAGCACACAATTTTTACCTGCAAAAGTTCTTGTTATCGGAGCCGTTTTGATTCGCGGTGAGAAAATTTCTGCATTAAAAACAATAAATGCTTACGCAGGTGAAAATTTGTGCTCGGTCGTAAAAATATGAATTAAAATGTGAAAATATTATATAATTTCCTGTTTGTTTCCCAACTCGATTTGGAGTGTGGGAATATGGTCATCATACCTGTGTGATGGCTATATAATTTATATAAATAATAAATTGAACCCCCATGGGGACATAATGGTTTAATGATTCAAAGTGAAAACTGCGTTTGTTATTTTTCCCTACATCGATTTCGCTGGATGCATAGGTATTGTACCTAAGTATCAATTTCATCAGTGTCACGGTATTGTACCCTGACAAATCAACACCCACAGCGGCTGATAAAAGAATCGGTCGCTTAATAAACATTTTGGTGACCCCGACGTGATCCAGGCGACACGCTTGTGATATCTTCACTCAATAGCATCAAGACTTCAATCGTTTCACGCTGAAGAGACGTGATCCAGGCGATACGCTTGTGATACGTAAATCTAATCAACAATTATTGCACA
This sequence comes from Dioctria linearis, assembly GCA_963930735.1. Lineage (NCBI taxonomy): Eukaryota > Metazoa > Arthropoda > Insecta > Diptera > Asilidae > Dioctria > Dioctria linearis. The sequence goes on along the minus strand of OZ005744.1, from coordinate 101,880,516 downwards.
AAAGGTCCAATCCTCGCAACTAAGGAGGCGCGATCTAGGCAAGTTGGTTATCATCACTGTGCTGAATTCAGAATAGAGTCAATTGCCGTCACAATGGAGAAATTGTCCGCTCAACAAGAGCAAATTGGAAAGCAAATCCAGGCAATCATCGAAAGTTACAGAAATGATTCTCCCAGTTTCAAGACTTCTGCGTATTACCAGCAGAAGCTAGGGCTGTTAGAAGAAGCCTGGGATTCCTTCGAGGAAACAGACAGCGACATCAGACAGCAATACGGAGATCAATTCCAGCATGCTTATTTCACCAAAGACTACTACGAAGCCATAAGAGTAATTTTTGAAAGGTACTCGAATCAATTTAAGGAGAAACTATCCGAACTTCATGAAGAAGCCACTACAATAGATAAATTAGTGGCAACCCAAGGCAGCATAGAAAAGGCCATTCAGCAGCTTTTCGAAAATTTCGGCAAAGAAAAGATAGCTCGTAGAACAACTGAAGTCACAAACAAATATAAGCGGAATCTGGGTGAGCAATGGACCCAGTTTGTCAAGAACGACAATCAACTCAGCGAATTGCAAGCTGAGAACAAGGATAATCCCTACTTCGCTAAAAATTACTTTGAGAAGGTTCAAGCACAATATCTAACGTTCCTAAGAAAAATAATGGAACGATTAGAGAAATGTCCAGAATCCGGTGGCAGTTCACAAACCACAGAGGTGCACAAAACGGGGGAAGAGAACAATGCCGAATCTCAACCATCTCAAAATAATATTAATGCAGCAGAAGATGTAGCCAAGGTGGTAAGGAAGCAGAAAGCAATAATCGAATCTCTGCGTCGACTTTTAACAAGGGTCAGCGAAGATAACCAGCACATCTCGAAGCAGGCATGCGAAGCAAAAATATCAACTATTACGCGCTATTGGAATCAAATTGAGACGTTTCATCAAAGTATTTGCGAGCTCACCGATGATCCAACTAGTCACGGCTTTAATTCTGCTGATTACTTTAACTTGGAGGAACTTGTACAAGAAACGCTAATACAACTTTCAGAAAAGTTATTCATGTTGTCCTCGGCTACTTCGAATACCGCGACGTTATCCAGTTCAATAATGAAACTACCAAAGATAACCTTGCCCAACTTCGATGGGGACTATTTAAAATGGCGGCAATTCTATGACCTTTTTAATCAAATGGTCCATAATCAAGCCATAGGGACTTGTCAAAAAATGTGGTATTTGAAATCACATTTAACCGGGGAAGCTGAGAAACTTGTTCGCCATCTAAGCTTGTCTGATGAGAATTACGTCGCTGCCTGGACAATGTTAAAAAACCGCTATGACAACTATAGACTGTTAGTCACGGCATTATTGAATAAACTACTGTCTCAACAGAACATAATGTCAGAAAGTTCAGCTGCAATCAAATCATTTCATGATACCACCCAAGAATGCCTATTGGGATTAGAAAACCTTGGAATCAATACCACCAATTGGGATCCTTTGCTGTTTTATCTGTTATCTAGAAAGCTGGATAAAACCACTCATGGATTATATGAGCAGTCATTGTCCCATCCAAAAAGGCTGCAGCCCATAAAAGAGTTTCTAGATTTTTTGGAAACACGATTTCAATCACTAGAGGCTTTGGGAAGTAAAGCCAGAAGCCCCGAAAAGTATCAAGGGAGACTTTCAGCGAAATCACTTACTTCTATCGCCAAGGTTACTCAACAATGTATGTTTTGCAAGGGGAATCATCCGCTGTTCGCGTGTCAAGAATTTCTACGAATACAGCCATACCGTCGACTGACCTTTCTTAGAAAGACCAACTTGTGCACGAACTGTCTCAAGCCTGGACATTGTGCATCGCAATGTACTTCAAGAGGATGTTCTAAGTGCTCAAAAATGCATAACACTTTGGTGCACCTAGAGAAGGTGTCAACTCCAGTTCCTAAGAAGAGCCAGCCATTATACACAAATACACAATTGAAGGTCAACGAAGAAGTCGTCAATTCGCCTCAAGAGACTGTGCCCATATTGAAAGAGAATGCAACCACACTCTCAATATACGGCACTCGCCAAAAGAGAGGTTACGTCATCTTGGGCACTGCACTTATCAAACTCGTAAATCATGAGGGCAAAACCGTGGAGTGTAGAGCCATTCTGGACTCCGGATCGCAGCTAAATTTCGTGACAGAGAAATTAGTTAAAGAACTTGGATTAAACGAAACGTCTGAGCTCATGCAAATTCAAGGTGTTGGACAAAGCAAGCAACACACACAAAAACGAGTCAATGTTCTATTACAGTCAAGAACAAATGGATTTTGTAGCAGATTGGAAGCCTTTGTTTTACCCAGGATCACCTCTCATCAACCAACGCAATTAGTAGACACTACAGATTGGCCGATTCCCTGCAATGTGTCACTGGCCGATCCGCAATTCCACCGACCAAGTCGAGTCGATTTCCTGATCGGAGCAGAAATATATTATCAAATCATGTCAATTGGTCAAATAAGGTTGGCAGACAACTTACCAACCTTACAGAATACAGTGTTTGGATGGGTGGTATCTGGAAAGGTTGACGGAAAATCCCCAAATACTTTAACATGTGGCATTTGTAGTGAGGATGAAAGGACTAAACAACAAATAGAAAAATTCTGGAAATTGGAAGAAGTTGATTCAGCATATGAAGAAAACAACATTACAATTTCAGAACAGCGATGCGTAAATCATTTTAAGCAAAATATGAAGAGAAACCAAGAAGGAAGGTTCACAGTAAGGCTGCCCTTCTCACAGAATCCCAAGGCATTGGGGTAATCAGAAACCATTGCACTTAATAGATTCTTATCATTGGAACGGAAACTTGGCAGGCAACCTATACTCAAGGCACAGTATACTGACTTTATTCGGGAATACATCAGGCTAGGCCACATGGACCAAGTAAATCCTCTTGAAATAAGTAAGCCACACTATTTCTTGAAACATCATTGCGTCAAAAAACCGGATAGCAGTACCACTAAGCTCCGAGTAGTATTCGATGCATCCGCGAAAACGTCATCAAACATTTCACTCAACGACTTCCTGTACAAGGGGCCTACTATCCAGGACGAATTGTTCTCCATTCTGTTACGATTCAGGCTGTCGAGATTCGTTTTTACTGCCGATATAGAGAAAATGTATCGGCAAGTTTGTTTAGATGATAAAGATCAAATATTCCAACTCATTTTATGGAGGGAAGATCCAAATAAACCCATAAATTATTACAAACTTCGAACTGTGACATACGGGACGACAGCTGCTCCTTTCCTAGCAACAAAGTGCTTAGAATCCCTAGCGGAAGCAGAAAAGGCAAGATTCCTACTAGGATCAGAAACTCTCAGAAGAGATTTTTATGTTGATGACGTGATGACTGGTTCCAATAGTTTATCTGAAGCAAAGGAAATTCAAAGGCAGCTAAAAGGATTCACCTACTTTTCTTCGAAAATACATTTCTTCGAAAATACATTTCTTCGAAAATACATTTCTTCGAAAATACATTTCTTCGAAAAACTTTTCTTCGAAACGACATTTCTTCGAAAATACATTTCTTCGAAAAACTTTTCTTCGAAACGACATTTCTTCGAAAACATATTTCTTCGCCGCGAAGAAATATGTTTTGAAGAAATGTCGTTTCGAAGAAAATTTATTTTCAAAACATGTAACGGTTTCTTCTAAAAAACCCATTATAAATTTCATGTAACCATTGATTGTAGCAAAGTGCAAAGTGCAAAAAATACTAAAATAATCTTTCGATTTCAATAATGGAAAAATAACAGAAACCGATACCCAGGCTTCGGCTATGAATGAATGAGTGCAGTACAAAATTCAGTGGAAAATGAAACCAACCAGTTGCTTGATTATAGTATATGGAGCTACGCCAGCTGCAGTTGTGGTTACAATTTCAGCGTGCATCCTTGAAACCGTGTTCTGTTTTCGGCACAAAAGTACTTTTACGTAACATATATACGCCTCGACCTGATGTAGGGAAGCACTAAATTTTTTCTTAGAAACTTACTGGAAATTTTTTCCTTAGAATTGTTATGCATTATTGGAGACCGACAACGGGTGCTTGGACCACTAACAAATTTTTATGAGCGTAGATGAGAAATAAGCATTCATTTCTTAGAAATTTACAGAAAATGTTTCGGCAGAATTTTTAATCACTTTGGTGGCCGACTGGACTTCTTTTCAGATACAATATTTTCAGTGTGCCGTTGTCTCAATCATAGTAAACATTGCAAAAATTTCAAATTTAGAAAACAGCGGAAAATCTTTAAAAAAAAATATTTAATCGTTATCTTAAAGTTGTTACTTTTTGCTGTTATTTTATAAATCATTTTTGATCTTGTCTTATAATGACTTCGCAAAGTATGGAATTTTTAAATAGTTCAAAAGGTAAACCTAGGCTTCTAATTGAAGGATATATGTATTATAAAGATAAGAAACACAATAATACTGTTTATTGGAAATGTGTAGATTTCCAAAAATTCAACTGCAGAGCAAGGGTTCACACTAATCACAGCTCCATTCCAAAAATTTTAGGCGCCCACAATCACGCTTCAGATGCTGCAAAAATAGTAGCCCAAAATGTGGTTGATTCGGTCAAAACAGAGGCAATCATAAATGTAGGCATCAAACCTCATCCACTTGTGTCATCTGCGTATGCAGACGTGCCTGATTCCGTTGCTTGCAAACTACCAAGACTTGCGCAAACAGTGCGTCGAGTAAGATCTAAAGAAATTGGTTTCTTAAGATCAGACCCAAAGTCTTGTTCTGAAATGGAAATCGGCGATGATTTTAAAGTCACTACAAAAGGTGAGATGTTTTTGCTTTTTTATAGTGGTAAAGTTCCAAATCGAATTCTGATTTTCTCCACAAAGAAAAATCTTCACTTAATGTCCCAATACGGGAATTGGTTCTCCGATGGAACATTCAAAGTGTGTCCAGTGCTATTTGCACTATTTTATACCATACACATTATAATTAATAATGTAACTATTCCGACTGTAATGGCACTCTTACCTAATAAATCCCAATTGACTTACATTCAATTATTTTCCATGTTGAAAGAACTTGAACCAAACCTAAATCCTACGAGTGTTTTGACGGATCTCGAACTAGCTGCAATTAATGCATACCAACATGTTTTTTCGGGGGTCGCTATTCGACTTTACAACTTCCATTTCAAACAATGCATTTATAGGCATTTGCAAAGCACAGGACTTAAGACAAATTACGACAAAGATCCAGAATTTGCTCGTAAAATAAAATGCTTAGCAGCCCTAGCTTATGTTAAGGAAAACGACGTCGAAGAGTCTTTTCTTTTATTACAAGAAAACGTACCACAAATACTCGAAGAATTTATGGAATACTTTTGCAAAGAATTTATTGGTTATTTTGATTTGTTAGGAAAGAAAAAACAAGGTAGATTTCCTGTAAGTCAATGGAATCTTTACAATTGTTTGGACCTGCCAAAGACAAATAACCACATTGAAGGTTGGCACCGAGGGTTTAATGAATTGATAGGTCAATATCATGCATCTATATGGAAATTTATAGAATTTTTAAAAATTGAGCAAGGAAAGAATGAAGTTATCCTACAACAAATATTTTCAGGTACAAGCCAGGATCTTCCACAAAAAAAATATATATTAGTATGTGGGAAAGAATCCGTCGCATTGTTGCACAATACAATGATTTTGATAGAAAACAATATCTGGAAAGTATTGCTGATAATATAATTATTTAAAGCTCGTATTATTTTGATTTAACTTTATTTTATGATTACCTAAACTTTTCTTCTGAAATGAATTTATTTTTTTATCTTATCTTAAATTAAAAGAAAAAAACCAAAAAAAAACAAAAAATAAACAAGAAAAAACAAAACAAAACAAAAAAAAATAAAAAACAAAAGAAAACAAAAAAAAAACAAAACAAAAAAAACTTAAAAAAACAAAAAAAATAAGAAAAAAAATGGGGCCAGAATTTCACTACGTCCTCGTCGTTGGCCTCGGATAGCGCTAAAAGTGAAGGTGAACAATTTGCTATCAAATAAACGAAATTCTCGAAGAAATGTTTCGCAGAAGAGTATTTTGAAGAAATGTCGTTTCGAAGAAAAGTTTTTCGAAGAAATGTCGTTTCGAAGAAAAGTTTTTCGAAGAAATGTATTTTCGAAGAAAAGTTTTCGAAGAAAAGTTTTTCGAAGAAAAGTTTTCGAAGAAAAGTAAGGATACCAGCTAAAAGAACTTCTTCAATCAGGAGGTTTCAACCTCCGGAAGTGGTGCGCAAACCACCCGCAATTACTGCAAGGAATTCCGGAAGAAGATATCGAGCTACAACTGGACTTCACTGAAGCAACTGAAGGTCATATAAAGACTCTCGGTTTAACTTGGCTTCCGAAATCTGATGTATTTTCCATAAACACAACATGGAGTGACAGTAAAAGGGTTACAAAACGATCAGTATTATCGGACACTGCTCACATTTTTGATCCCCTCGGATTGGTAAATCCTGTCACAGTGACTGCAAAATTGTTCATACAAAAGCTGTGGACACTTAAATTGGACTGGGACGCAGCCTTACCATTAGAAATGCACACTAATTGGCTCATATTTCGTGAAGGACTCAAGGCGCTTAACGATATCAAAGTTCCGCGACATGTATTTTCAAATCAACAGCCGCGGTCCACACAGATCCATGCATTTTCCGACTCATCTGAAAAGGCATATGGCTCCGCGATCTACATCAGGTCGATATCTGAAGATGGTGTTGTAATTGTACGACTATTATGCGCAAGGTGCAAGGTAGCACCCATCAAAACTGTAACACTTCCTCGGCTGGAATTATGTGCCGCAAAATTAGCTGCTCAGTTAGTTCAACGGGTTACAAGAGACCTAAGACTGCACAACATACCAACATACTTCTGGACAGACTCAGAAATTGTGCTTGCTTGGATCTATTCTGAGTCTTCATCTTACAACACTTTTGTGGCTAACAGGGTTGCCAGCATTCAAAGGTTATCGGATATAGAGCAATGGCGTCATGTTAAGTCCAGTGATAATCCTGCCGACATTGTGTTACGCGGAATGCTCACAGAAAAATTAGCAAATTGCAGTATGTGGTTCTATGGCCCTCCGTTCCTGCATGGATCAGAGGGATATTGGCCCCCCAAATATCCGAAAGTGAGTGTTAACTTAGAGAGAAAAAGGTCCAAAGTAGTACTCACTGCAAGCAACATATGGTCATCACTCATCAGCACCATCAATCATGGTAATTCATTCAGAAGGCTCCAAAGGGTGATCGGATATACTCTGCGATTCGCTCATAATGCAAGAAAACGTGAGCGACAAACGAGACACACTGGCTCTTTAAGAACCGAAGAATTGAACAGAGCACTCATCTTCATTCTGAAGGAAATACAGCATGAAGGGTTCACAGAAGACCTGAGTCAATTGAATCAAACTGGAACCTTCAATAATAGTAGCCCCTTAAGTAGCCTAGCCCCATTTCTTGACGACGAAACCGGACTCATCAGAGTAGGGGGCAGATTAGAACACTCCAATTTGTCGTACGATGCAAAACATCCCATGCTGCTGCCGTATTCTCATCATTTAACGAAGTTAATAATCACTGACATCCACAACGACAATCTACATGCTGGTCCACAAACATTACTTGCAATCACCCGACAAAGGTACTGGCCAGTCAAGGGAAAGACAATTGCTAGATCAATTGTACAGAATTGCATTCGCTGCAACAGAATGAAACCTAAGCTACTGACCGAGCTCATGGGAAATCTTCCCTCGGCCCGGGTACAACCCGCAAGACCGTTCATAAGATCTGGAGTAGACTTCTGTGGTCCAATTTGGACACATTATAAGTTAAGGGGAAAACATCCTCAAAAGACTTACTTGGCAGTGTTCTGTTGCTTTGCCACAAAGGCAACTCATCTTGAAGTTGTCAGTGACTTAACCACAGATGGTTTTTCTTGGCGCACTTAAACGTTTCATCGCCAGACGAGGCTATTGCAAGGATCTGTACTGTGATAACGCCACCAATTTTGTGGGAGCAAGAAACCGAATCGAGGAGCTCCAAGACATATTATATCCCAGTGAAGCTCAAGAAAAGATTTCGTCATTGTGTCACAAAAAAGGAATAGAGTTTCATTTTATTCCACCACGTGCCCCACATTTTGGTGGTCTGTGGGAAGCTGCAATAAAGTCAGCAAAGACACTGCTACAAAAATCTCTAGCATCAGCCTCTCTGACTTACGAGGAGTTGTCAACAGCAGCAACTGAAATCGAGGCAATTTTAAATTCAAGGCCAATCACTCCATTATCATCAGATCCTAACGACTTGACGGCATTAACACTAGGACATTTTCTAATCGGAGAGCCTCTAACAGCAATCGTCGACCCACATTCAAGCGAGCATAAAATGAGTTTAGTGCAAAGATGGAAGCTGGTCTCACACGTCAAACAAGAATTTTGGCGTAGATGGTCAAATGAGTACCTATGCGACTTGCAACACAGACATAAATGGAAGCGGCCATCCCAGAATGCTCATCCCGGAATGATGGTGTTAGTAAAAGAAGACAATTTACCACCTCTCAAATGGCAGATCGGAAGAATTACTCAGATTGTCAAGGGAAATAACGGCCTTGTGCGAGTTGCTGATGTTAAAACTACTTCTGGAATCATGAGAAGGCCAATACATAAATTGGCACCACTACCAATAGACACTGAGGATAATCAACAATCGAACCCGAGCACGGAAGAATCATCAAGACCGTCAAGAGACAATGAAAGAGATCAGCATTCTGAGTCCACTCCTGCCAAAAAAGGCGATCATCTCAGAACTCAGCACTGAGCGCATTTTTACTAACATGCCTTATTATGCCCATTCTTGGAAATCCACCAGTACAAATAGTACCATTCGTATCGCAGCCGGGAATCTACTTCGAGAGTCTAGGATCAACCCATCTAATCTCCAACGCGTGGAACCTAGTGGTATATTATGACATGAAAGGCTATTGGAAGGAGTACCAATCCATAAAAGGCGGCATTCATAAGCTGCACACCACATGCGACCTTCTAGTAGATAAAACCTACTGCTCGGTGATCACAAGGCAGGCGACACTACTACAGGAGGAGCTTAGCAACAGCAATGAGCTATTAGTCGCAACACCTCGGAAAAGAATTGCACGAGCACCGTTAAATATTGTGGGTAATTTGGCTAGCTCTCTTTTCGGGGTGCTCGACTCCGAATATGCAGAAAAAATGGCTCTCACTATTGACAAGGTTAGAATTAATGAAGAACATCTCCTAAACTTAGTCAAAAATCAGACTTCCATAATTGAATCAACTACAAATATACTGAAAAGAGATGAGGACAATATCCAAAATCAATTTAAAGAAGTAGACGCTCATCTTGACCAAATAACAAACTATGTCCACAATATCACCGAAGCGCTACGTCAGCAGAAATTATCCGAGCTTTTCACATCACTAGCTTTACAGATAACTTTAATGTCTTCAAGTTTTCGATACGCGCAGACTGCCACTGCCATTGTTGATGTATTAATGGATACCCACCACGGAAAAATCAACCCTCAACTTCTTACTCCGAAGCAATTAAAAGAAGCTTTGGCTACGGTCAAAGATCACTTGCCATCCAGCCTCAGACTACTTGGACAAAGGGACAATCTGCTTAAACTCTATAACCTGATGACAGTAGAAGGCCGGATGACTTCAAGATATGCTATATTTAGAATAAAATTACCTTTGTTCCCATTTGAACAATTCGAACTATTCCGAATCATTCCCGTTCCCGTAGCAGTAAACAACACCATGGTGGCTATCAAGCCTTCAACTGATTTTATAGTAGTTAATTTGCACCGCGATCAATACTACCCACTCAGCGAACAAGAACTGAACACTTGCGTAAGTTTTGGCGAAGCTTCCCACATATGCAAACAGAAACATCCAATCTACCGAAAGGTGGCAAATATCACATCCTGCGAAATGAGCTTCATGAATCATCTACCACCATCAGCTAGCTGTCGAACAATGAATGCTGAAAATATCCCCAAGTGGATTCAACTATATAATCCTAATCAATGGATTTACGCAACAAAGGATAGAACCACCATAAACGTAGTCTGTGGAACAGATGTAATTCAACAAATCCTGGAAGGTTCCGGAATTTTGAAAATTCAACCCAACTGCGCAGTGAAGCAAGAACTTGTTACTCTCCAATCGCACAATGTCTATCCCAGCACACTTCGAGCCTCATTCATGCCAACTGTAAATATCACGGATTTCATATCATCCGATCAACTGGCAGACCTATCCTACACACCAATTCAATTTCAAAATCATCAGGCCGAACTTACCCAGTTACAGCAAAGGATCACCGAACTAAAGGAGACCCAAAGGCTACCAAAGGCTGGGAACCATTATTGGTATCAGCATACTTTACAGATATGTGAAGAAAAGACTCAACCGGCATAAAGTAAACAGCCCAACTCCGAGACCGCGTCAAACACCCCCTCAGATGTTTACAGTCAGCATAAACGAAGACGATGGTTGAACTAATAGTCCAACGAGGGGGAGGATGTTCAAACTCATCATCAATAGCCATAGATATACCTTAAGATATCATAACATTTTTATTATGAATTATATTCATAATCTACACAGCAGAATTCATTGTAAATTTTGAAATTTAACTCTAAAATGAAACTAATTTCTAATAGCCAACCATAAGTAATTCACACAAGATAATAAAATTCTGCTGAAACTTTGTTTTTCCATAGATCTAATTACGAGCACACAATTTTTACCTGCAAAAATTCTTGTTATCGGAGCCGTTTTGATTCGCGGTGAGAAAATTTCTGCATTAAAAACAATAAATGCTTACGCAGGTGAAAATTTGTGCTCGGTCGTAAAAATATGAATTAAAATGTGAAAATATTATATAATTTCCTGTTTGTTTCCCAACTCGATTTGGAGTGTGGGAATATGGTCATCATACCTGTGTGATGGCTATATAATTTATATAAATAATAAATTGAACCCCCATGGGGACATAATGGTTTAATAATTCAAAGTGAAAACTGCGTTTGTTATTTTTCCCTACATCGATTTAGCTGGATGCATAGGTATTGTACCTAAGCATCAATTTCATCAGTGTCACGGTATTGTACCCTGACAAATCAACACCCACAGCGGCTGATAAAAGAATCGGTCGCTTAATAAACAGTGCTAGTGTAGCAAAGTCACCTGTAAAAACAACACTCCATTCGAGGCCTATAGCAAATTCACCTAAAACAAATGTAAAGCAGAATAATCAGTTCAATCGCCGTCATGGAGCTAAATACCGTGGGTATAAACCTGGAGACTTGGTTTATGCTAAACTTTGTAAAAAAACAAACATCACTGGAAACCTGGCGAAATCATCGAAAGAGTTGGAAATGTTAACTACAACGTCCTAGACCAATCAGATGAGGAAAAATTTAGACTAATTCGATCACATACCAACCAGCTTCGGGATCGAAAACAAGGCGACGCTGTCGTTGCTAACAGCGATATATCTTTTGAAACGTTGCTTGATGCATTCAGCATTTCACGAAGCGATTCAAATAGTGAAGAGCCTAACTCTATGCCTTCAATACAATCAGAGCACGAGTTAGAAGGAGAGCTCTCATCATTGTCATCAACGTTATCAGGTGCTGAAATTACAGAGCAACCAGATGAAGAGTCAGCAATTGAACCAGTATTCCTCACATCAAATTTAGATCCTGTAGGCACTAAAGCTGGAAGAGAAGTCAGGCCGCCAGCCTACCTTCGAGATTATTCAACCTAAAAAGGGAGGTGTTGGCATCTTCAGACCGAACGCACCCAATTCAAGACGTGGACACTGACAGGTTTGAGTCCAACTTCACATATTGTACGCGCGTCTTGTCGGCTTGTCTTGCTTTTACATTCAGGAGTTCTTGGGCTGATATAGCATTCGCAGATTTATTTAACCCAAGCACAAATAAGTTTAACCGAAGCACAAATAAGATTAACCCAAGCACAAATAAGTTTAACCCAAGAGCAAATAAGTTTAACCCAAGCACAAATAAGTTTAACCCAAGAGCAAATAAGTTTAACCCAAGAGCAAATAAGTTTAACCCAAGAGCAAATAAGTTTAACCCAAGCACAAATAAGTTTAACCCAAGAGCAAATAAATATAACCTAAATTCTCAATAAGACATTTTAATACAAAAGCTTTTAATTTCCATTAAAATCAATATTAAATTATTTCATTTTGTCATTAAAAACAATGTTAGGCTTCAAATATTGGCAAAAATTTAGAGCAAAATTCGTTGAATATAAAGCATCTCGAACCTACAAATTGTCAGAATAAATAACAACAAAACCTTATCGCTAAGAAATAGAGTGACGCATTTGTCAATTAGTTTGTGCAGATCCTATCACTCATCACAGTGCTAAGTTTGTTTGAAGCAACAGTGTCGATTGGAGATTTAAAGTTACCTTCTATAAAATTTTCTTTAATTCATTAACATGAGCAGTGACAGAGATTTAAGCGCACGCAAAGAACCATCGAATGGAATATTATTCCCATATATGGGCTGGAGCTGGTCGCACAGCCTTGGCTTCATTGGATATTGTCCAAAAGAGAGCCTCAAGCTCATTGGTGATACGGCAATAACTTGTCATATCGCCTACCTCGAGCACCGCCGCAATGTTGGATGCCCTTCGCTCCTTTATCCGCGCACATCCTTGTAAACTTCAAATTATTTTCGGCCGTACAGTAAAATTCAGTGATGCTGTGGAAGTTTAAGGGCGACGTACATCGGAGCACCTCCGCCACTCTCCTCATATACCCTAATCTTTTCCGTATCTCCTTCCTACCATGCTGTGCTTTGCATCATAGGGTATAGCCTGAGCTTGGATTAATAATATAAAAACAAAAGGCAGATCTGATCACTGACTTATAACAATGGACTGAGCGTATTACCATTTTCCTATAGGAAAGAATGGCACAAGTTTTACATTTTTCTCTTTCGCACTATGGCAGAGTTCCAACACAAAATATCGCCTTACTGAACGCTTTCTTATGAAATTTGATGTTTCTATGTTGGCTGCAGATGCAATCACCTCAGAAATAATAAGGTAAAGATAGTGTTTACCATCCTTCGCTTTTCTTGCCCTTATGCAGAATTCAGGTAAAAATAATCTTTTGAAAATTAAAGTCAGAATCAGTTTAATACCTTATAAGCGATTAAAATATCACTTAGACACAAGAAAATATATTTTTTTAATTTAATTCGATTTTCTGGTGTAAATTTCATCTGATTGGTTGAGTTTTACGTGTTTTTTATTTAGTAAACGTTTCAACGGTTGCTCAAACGCTGATATACAGAAACACAAATTTTGTGCTACATGAAGTAGCAAATCGCTCAGTCCATTGTTATAAGTCAGTGGTTCTGATGAATGGCAACCCAAGCTGTCCAAGAGTCCAATAGTACTGGAGTTGGAGGTAAGGAAGAGTTGTAAATCGTAATCAATCGAAATTCAAAGAAAACTTAGAAGAAAGTTAAAATTAATCTAAGATCGAACGCAATAAAACAATCGTTTTCTAAAATGACGGCGTACTCACGACCAATTTTAAGTAATGTAACTAGCGAGCATAACATTGTTACAGTTATTGAAAATAGCCTGCAATAAGTCACACCCACTGAATGCGCCAATTATGTAATGGACTAGGTTTTACTCATCCCTAAGGCAATGGAAGGACAGCCTTTGGACTGATCATTTGTTCAGAAATTTTATCATCTTTCATATCAATGTTATGTTTGAAGAAGTTGTTTTGAACGACAAAATGAAATAATAAAATGTTGATTTCAATTAAAATTGAAAGCTTTTGTATTAAAATGTCTTATTGAGAATTTGGGATATATTTATTTGCTCTTGGGTTAAACTTATTTGTGCTTGGGTTAAACTTATTTGCTCTTGGGTTAAACTTATTTGCTCTTGGGTTAAACTTATTTGTACTTGGGTTAAACTTATTTGTGCTTGGGTTAAAATTATTTATGCTTGGGTTAAACTTATTTGCTCTTGGGTTAAACTTACTTGTGCTTAGTTTAAACTTATTTGTGCTTGGGTTAAATTTATTTGTGCTTGGGTTAAACTTATTTGTGCTTGGGTTAAATAAATCTGCGAATGCTATATGTATAATGATAAACTTATAAATTATTAAAATACGAAATCAAACTATATTTCATTATCCTTTCATAGGAGAAGTTCACCTTTCAAAATTCTTATTGCTAACAGGTGATTTTGAGATCAGCTGTCAGCACAGTGGATAACAAAAGAAAAATCAAAATTGCGGTGATTTGTATATGAAATGACGTAAGTATTTTCATCGCCAGTTCTCTGTCTATGTTGATGATAAATAAATAATTTTTACTGCTATGATAACTCAGGCACAGCACGAAAAAATCCTATGTAACTTTTAATAAAAAAAATTAGAAAAAAATAAATAAAACAGTCGATATTTTTTTCATTACACTTAATAAACTTTATTTTCAATCAATTATTTATATGATTTTTGTGGTAGCTGTATGAAAATAACATAATTTATTTCTATGATTTTAAGAATTTATATCTTCTTCTTGTTTCCTTCTTGCATGGAGGTAAAATACGCGGAGATATGCCATAAAGTCGGAAATATCCCATAATGATCTAGCGCTGAAAACTTTTTTATGGCTATCTCTGACTTTTCCCCCTTATTTATGGTATATCTACGACAAATATCTCCGACAAAATTTTTTTGACATACTTGCCATACCCCTCTTACTCACTAGTTATTTCATAAGCCGTTGTTAAAAATGTGGTTGCCTTGCTCTAAATCTCTACAAAATATAAATGTCGCAGAAATGGAAATCCACCTTTATACGTGCATCTAAATTATAATCACAATGGAAGAAGCTATAGAAAATCTTGCGGAAATATTACAGCAATCCTTACAGAATGCAGCTCTAGCGAATATATGACCGGGATTACAAATGTCTGTTTAGGATGATCACCACGAAGCTTTTGATAGTTATTTAGAACGTCTAGGGAATTATTTGAATATTCGGAATCCGGGTGGTGATTCTGATCTTTTTGTCGTACTTTAATGTCAACATATACGCCTAAATGAAATGAATCTTTCCACTGATTTTTTCGCGTTTATATTCAGTTCAGCAAGCCTTGCATTACGTAGAATGAACTGAAAATGACACTTCACATTACAAATTCAAAGTACTATTTCGATTTTAAGTACTTGTATTGCTCTAATTAAGTGTAGAACATGCATTTACCACAGTAAACAAATTTTGTCACAACCTCGGAAGCAGTTGACTAATATGTCGAACTTTTAGGCACTTTTAGGTATTCTGACATTGAAGGTGAAAATCCAATGAACGCGGCAGGCGTCGCGTCGCTTTGACAGTTCTCCGCGGCAGCCGCGGGTAAGATTTGAGCAAGGCCCAATGGACGCGTCGCGTTGGTACCCTTAAGATTTATTTATAAAAAGAAAAGGTGATAGAAAAGCTTTAGTTATTATTTAAAAGTGAAACAGTGGACATATAAGAGTTATTAGATGTGGCAGTTGTTGAATTTGCAGCTTACTAAGCATATAAACAGTTTCAAATCAATCAAAAGAACTGTCAAAGCGCATGCGTATCGAACACGAAGGCGAATTATTGCAAATTATCAGGCTGAGTTAAAAAGACTCTCAAACAAATGCAGTTTTAGTTTTTGTGTTGCACCAGTTACAAGAAATCTACAATTTGTACACATTTACGTTTGCTGTTCATTAGAGATAATGACAACATGTTGCATTAAGATCCAGCGAAAACTTTCGAAGAAGTCGTTACCCTTGCGTTATTCATTGAATCAAACTCGAGAGCAAGAAAATACATACACAAGCACAAGATATAAATACATTAATAAAAGGAAGATGAGACCAAATCAAAGTAATTATAAAAGTGCAGCCAGTACTAAGCCCAAAATACGACTTTCAGCGTATCAAAAATTAAAAGGCAAATGTTTTAAATGTAGGAAAACAGATCACATGGCAAACGAATGCACATGGACGGCTGGACTAGCTCTTCTCATTACTCTCTGGCGTACGGGCTGGACTTGGAAAACCCTCTGGCTAGTATGCCGTGAGGGAAGTGCCTCTTCGACGCTTCCCCAGTCCTGTCTAAAACTCTTCACCGACGGCCCTATCACTAATGAGGGAGCTGGGGCGGGTGTCTACTTTCCTGAGCCTGCTATTGGGATGGAGCACTCATTTGAAAGACATACTACTGTCTTCTAGGCTGAAGTCTTCGCCATATAGATGGCAGCGTAATTAGCCCTTGATATGCAAATCAAGGAGAAGGACATTGGGATAGTCAGGCAGCCTTGATGGCTCTGAGTGGCCCTCGGATAACATCTAAGTTACGGGGGGATTGCAGATCTTCTGTGGATAAGTTGTGTATCCACAACAAGGTGTCCCTTCGGTGGGTTCCTGGTCACATGCGGTCATGAAGAATGAAAGGGCTGACCTTTTCGCTATGGCTGGCTCTGATTCTCTGTTCCTGGGACCGGAACCTGCCTTAGGCGTTGCTACTTCGAGTCTCTCATCAAAGCGGATGTTCATAGAAAGCATCAGCAGAGATGGGCGAACCTGAAAATTTACAGTTGTACAAAACTGTTTCTTGATGAGCCCAATGGGAATATCTCCGATTTTCTCATGGGGCTCGGAAGGGAACAAAGTAGAACTGTGGTTGGCATCATCACCAGCTACAGCTCACTTCACGCTCATCTAATAAGGATGGGAGTTATTGACAGCCTTGAGTGTCTGTCCTGCCTGGAGGGAGATATTTTGAGAAAAGTGGTTTTTTAAATAAAAAACTAATTATATTTAGGTGTGTATATGTGAATATTTATAAAAAAATATTGAATTGAAATGGATAATAAAAAGCATACCTACGAAGTTAATCGATAATAAAGTTATACCTGCATATATAATTGGCGACCCGGCCTACCCATTACTACCTTGGTTAATTAAAGGCTACTGTGGTTTTAAATCTCCCAAGGAAGTATCTTTAAATGTTTACCTAAGCAAGACAAGAATTGTAATTGAAATCGCCTTTGGAAAATTAAAGGCAAGGTGGAGAATACTGTAAAAGCGCATAGATCTCAACGTAAATTTTGTGCCAAAAATAGTTGCAACGTGTTGTATACTTCATAATATTCTGGAACGCAGAAAAGTGCAATTTAATGAACACTGGGTTTTGGGTGTTAATGAAGCTGAAGGAATTTTTCCCCAACCCGAAGGACAAGATCCATCTTTAACTTTTGGAGGCGAAGAAATACGCAATTACCTTAGAATATACACGGCAAGCCGATATCCACTCCTTAAAAGTAATAATAGGTATATGAGCATGCATGAAATGAAAATAATTTAATACATTACTTGTCATTAAAGGTATTAAAATAATAACTACAAAATTTAAATAACGTTTTTATTGAGTTCAAGTCTTGGCAGTCTTCTTGTGTTTTTTATTTTTTATTACATATTTATCACGAAAATTTGTTGGTAAACTTACATATTATAAAAAAAAATAAAAAGGCCTTTAAAAATGTGGAGTTACGAACTACACACATAAATATAATAAGATCGAGATCAAAATAATGTTTCCATTAAGATCAAATCTGACATTCTCCTTATGTTTTCTGCTACATGGAATGGCATCCCTCTCTCTACAAAATTCAGTTTCTTCGTTTTCTTCTATAAATGAAGACAATTTATATTACCTGTTAATGTATTATTCCTAGAAGTATCTATCCCTTCGTTAAACATTCTTGCAGAAGGCCGACAGCCCAGCATTTTATCGAGATCATCGTAAAAGATGCACGTTTCCGTTTTTGCTAAGCTCTTGTTATTTTGTTTTTTCGTAGTAATATAGTCGCATTTTAAATTTCTCCACTTCACTTCAATTTGCCTAGCACTTTTGTCTGGGAAACCCTTTGCGTGCATTTTATTTTAAATCACATTGTATATTTCGCTGTTTCTGTATTTTTTGTCGTCAAAATGCTTTAAGCAATTCTTTTCTTTCATAACTCCCAATAGGGCCAGAGTCTCCTCATAGCACCAAACATTTCTCTTAGCCATTTTAAGTAAAAAGATAACATAAAATAAAGCCAAGCAAAAATCACAAACTGAATTGTCACTTATCTTCTTCTTATTCCTCTTTGCTTCATATCTCGCAGCGATGAAAAAAGTTCAAGTACTGAAGTTGCGTTTACATGAATTTTTTCAAGTAAATCGAACAAAATTTTCTGATTTACTTGATTGAAGTATACTTGAAGTCAATGCGGGTTTACACGATATTTTGATTACTTCATCTCTACTTGAAGTATACTTCAAGTATGCATGTAAACATACTGAAAGTTGCCCTGCGAAAATTCAAATAAAAAATGCAACGGCACTTTTAAGGTTGTAGAAGAAAACGTAAAACCCATCCTAGGAGTTATTCGTGCGAGAAACTCAACCTATATAATCAAGAGAGTTCACACAGTCAACATTAATGATGAAGTGTTTAGAGGACTTGGAAGTCTGAAAAACTTCGTTTACGACATCCGAATTGGACAAAATGGTAAACATGGGTGTAATCGAATGTACTAAAGAAGCAACAACGTCCGTTTCTCAGCTTGCCATCGTATAAGACAAAAAGGAAAGATTCGATTATGTATAGATCCTATAACAGTAAATAAAAACATAATGCGGAGACATCATCCTATGCGAACAGTTAACAAAATAACTACTCGTGTATGTTGTGGTCGTAGCGTTCTGCCTATGGCAACATGCTACTATCGTGGGAACGAGCGCGAAGTTAGTAATTGGCAGCGAGAACCTGGACGGCCGTATTAAACAGAAGGGACAAAGAAGAAGAAGAGAAAAGCGAGGGAAGTGATTTCTCTGCTAAATATCGAACTAGTACTGGATAAATATTGAACGTGCATTCATATTATAAGCTTAAGCCATTGAAGGCACCAAATAAAGTAAGTTAAAGTGAATTACTCAATGTATTAGTTATAGAGAACTGAATGTATTATTTTTATAGAGAATAAACTACGCACGTCACGTGCCACACGGGACACACGCGCATACATATTATGTATATGAGAAAAGTGGAGTTTAATTCTTTACACCGCCTCCAATCTGCCAAACGAATAAACGATCCAAGGCACGCCTGCCTTATATTATAGATTAGTTTCCGTACATAACAACTTTATTCTTTTATTTGCTTCTTTATGCCACTAAAGTCGCAACTAACAAACCAGCCGCAACAATCCTCGGACAGCCAAGGCCAACGAGAAGTCGAAGGCGAACCTAGGAGAAGTTGCAGGTCAAATCAAGGCCAACTCCCAAGCTATTTAAGAGCTACTAGGTAACATCTTTACCTTCAAATATATTCAGTTCCTATACTGTGGAACATCAGTCAAACATGTCTGAAAACGGAGACAAAACCCTGGAGGATACTCCAGATGCATTGGATACTAGTTTAAATCAAACAATTGTAGGCAGTCATGACAACGAAAGTGACACACGGTTACTTCTGAACACCTTGATCAGCCAAATGTTGGAATTAAATAAAAAACTTGAAGCTGCACAAGCTGAAGTCGTTTCTGAAAAGGCAGAACGAATAAAATTAACCAATTTAATAACATCCTCTGTGTCATCTACAGATATAGGTGCCAGTTCACATGTCGGAACAGTGCAACTAGGCTCTCTGTCCTCCCCACTGCCGTTGAGTACAGCTCAATCACAAACTATCAACTCTACAGTCCAACAGCCTAGTTTGCCAAACACCAATCCAATCTACTTGCCGCCTGCAAGTAGTCAGTCATCATTTCAAGGGCAGTCTTCACAACGTACTTCGTCAGTTCCAGTCAATTCTCCTTATATGCCATATTATAGTCAAACTGGTCAACTGTCAATGCCAGTTAATAACAACATACTGCCAATTATATCGCCACTTCAGACTCCATTAAGCCAAAATGGATATGAAAACCGTCGAAAGTTGCACGAGTTGCCAGAGTTCAGCGGTAAGCCGGAAGAATGGCCTATGTTTTCTACAACATATCGCCAGTCAACAATTGCTTATGGGTTCAGCAACCTCGAGAATACATTTCGACTACAAAAATGCCTCAAAGCTGATGCAAAGGAAAGTGTAGAGTCATTACTAATTCATCCAAATAATGTGGAAGAAGTTATGTCTCAAATAGAATTTATGTTTGGTCGACCTGACCGTCTTGTTAGAAGTCAGATAGGTAAAATTAAAGACATTTCGCCAATACAAGAAAGTAGACTAGATTTATTGATACCATTTGCTATTAAGGTAAGAAATCTTGCGACTTTTTTGGAAACAACCAACAGCCAACAACATTTAGGTAACCCGACTTTAATGGAAGAGTTAATTGCCAAATTACCTATGAGTAAAAGGCTCGAGTGGGCACAGTATGCGACAAATATCCAGCCTTATGCAACTGTAAAAAACTTTAGTGATTGGTTAAATCAATTGTCCAGATTAGTAAGCCTTGTCACGGCTACACCGTCAACTTATCAAAGTCAAAGTGACAAGCGAACTAAACCGAAAAATGTGGTCCTCCATACACTTGATCACAGCCAGAAACAATTGCAGTTAGGCTGCAGTATGTGTGAAAAGTCCCATTCTATAACTGAATGTTTCTCTTTTCTCAATTTAAACGTTAGCCAACGATGGTGTAAAGCCAAAGAAAAAAGACTTTGTTTCGGTTGTCTAAAGTTAGGGCATAACACCCGGACATGTAAAATAAAAGGCGCATGTAAATTATATGGCTGCCAACGGATTCATCATCCTGTGCTTCATGAGGAAAAAATAGATCAAAAGCCAAAGACAATAGAACCAAATCCAATAGTTACGAAGAACTATGGAGTAACAAAGGAAGACAAGCCTGATATTACACACTCAGTACTTAATTGTTATACCGAAAGGCCAATGGAGAAGCCAGTGGAATTGTTATTTAAAATTCTGCCTGTGCGCTTGTTTGGGCCGAACACAGAAGTGGAAACATACGCTCTGATAGATGAAGGTTCTTCTATAACACTAATGGATGAAAGCCTAGCTAAACAATTAAAAATAAATGGAAGGGTAGAGCCGCTTACGTTGCAATGGTTTGGCAACAAGAGGACAACAGAACTATCCACGCTGGCTAATCTAGAAATAAGTCAAAATAAACCCAGAGCCAAAAGGTTTGCTATAAACAACGTGAGAACCGTGAAAAACATTAGCCTACCATCTCAAGCGTTGAAACTTTCACAGATATACAGCAAATATCAGGGCTTAAAAGACCTGCCAATAAGTGAATACAATAATGTGAGTCCTAAATTACTAATAGGAATAGACAACTGTCATCTCGGTCTCCCAAATCGTTCCATCCAACATTCGTCAAGCGGCCCAGTCATAGTTCGAACGAAATTAGGGTGGATTGTTTATGGACAAAATAGTACTAACAAATCTGATGGCCACGGCAACACCATTGTTCTTCATACTAAGGAAGCAGCAAGTGAAAACAGCGATCACCTGCATCAGCTCTTCGAGGAATATTTCTCTACGGAAAATTTTGGAGTAAAAAAGAGTGAAATAAACTTGGAATCAGATCTTGACATGCAAGCTCGACGAATTCTTGATGAGACTACCGTTCGAGTGGGGAACAGGTTCCAAACCGGTCTCCTTTGGAAAAACCAAGACGTCGTACTGCCAGATAGCTACGATATGGCCAAAAAGAAGACTTGAGGGTATTGAAAATAAAATGAAAAAGGACCCAAATTACGCAGCCAGCTACAGTGAAATCATTTCAAACTACTTAAACAGAGGTTATGCCAGAAAACTCACAGATGTCGAAGCTAACAAAAGAGGTCCGAAAACATGGTTCTTACCACATTTCGCGGTACGAATTCCGAACAAGCCTGAGTGTGATGGCCCAATATACGGAGGATTCTTCCAGCAGCCAAGGGCAATTGCTAAACAATACCTGCATGGTATTGTTCTGCAACTGTCGTTTGTTTTGCTGATTAGCCCAACAGCCGGCTGCGATGAGCGCTTAGTGGAGCAATCGACGATTACGATAACATTTAACCTAGCATGGTAATTGTTATGTAAAGCGATTGTTTACTACTAAGCGACTCAGGTGCTGCAACCGGTAGAACAAACGACAAGGTTGTTGTCGTTTGTTTACATCCGTGTTGTGAGCCAAGAAAGTACTTCCGAATATCGGGGCATAAAAGACCAATGACTGGTCTGGCGAGTGTCGTTAATTGTTCAGTCGCGTTGTAACTCTGAGGTGTCAAGTTACCGTTCGGTTCGGGTTTGCTTAATTTTAAAGGTATTAAGATAGGTCAGTTTGTTTGAGTAAAATAAAGATTTATATATTTGAAATTCGAGCGTTGTTAATTATTCGATTTTCCGCTAAGTGATTGCTTTGGGACACGACATTTTGGCGCAGCCGGTTTAAAAAGGTATTGTGTTGTATTGTAAAATTTATATAATTGGGAGTTATGCTTTTTTAGCTGCTCCATTTTTTGTTATTTTTGTGAGTTATGCTTTTTTAGCTGCTCCATTCTTAATTTTATTTACTTTTCAGGTTAATTAAGAAGTGTTAGATTTAGTGTATTATAGGATCTTTCAGTCTAAAGTGATATTTGGTGGGTTTTTGCTCTTTTGGCGACAAATAAAAAAAAAATTAATTGAAATTTGTTAAATAAAATGAATGTGTTTGTATAGAGTAAGGTGTTAATAATTTTAAGCCGTGATCTTCGTTTCACGCAAGCATTAGTTAAAATAGAAATTCGAATTGAATAAATTAGTTTGGGATAAATGTGTAAAGTGTCTAGTAAGAAGAGAATTGTGTGATAAATAATTAAGTTGCATAGAGTAGGGTGCTTGTAATTTTATTTCGTGATTCTCGTTTCTTGTGTATAAAGTTTTCAATGTCACGTTTCATTTTAGGCGTTGATCATACGCGCGTATATTCAATTTTACTGGAGCCCCCATGTAATATGATAGAGTTGGGGAGTTTTGTTTTTGAGAGTTGAAAGAGATACCAAGATAGTTAGGGTGATATTGTTATAGTTTAGGTTTGATTTTATAAAAATATAGATCTTGTTTGGGTGTTTCTTTTTAATATTTTTAGTATACAAAAACGCTTTTAATGAGTTGGTTTGTTTGTCCTCGTTTCATCTAAAAGTGAAATTTTTGATTTGAATGCAATTACAATAACCCGTAAAGAACCAAAGGAATTAAAATATATATGATGGCAGATTCATACGAAAAGATTATGAACATGGTGTCTAAATATGTGCCAATGTTTTCGGGAGAAAAGTCACCAAAGTTGGCAAAGGAGGTATTTCGTTTCCTCAATTGCAGTAAGGACTTGCACGACCGTCTGGAACCAGCAGAGCAAAGCATTTTTTTTAAATGCATAAAGTACCGCTTATCCGACGACGCTTATTACCTAATAAGTTCACAGAAGCCAAAGGACTTTGCATCTTTGCAACAGGCGATTAAGACAGCCTACATGCCACGGAAATCTTTCAGTGAGTTACGCACTGAAATGTTAGCATGTAGGCAGAGGCCGGGTGAAGATATTAGAGAGTTTGCGGATAGGATGGTGGAGCTGCTGGATCAGATTAAGTCTTCGGTATCAGCTAAATATCCAAAGATGGATGGAGGCTTGATAGCCGAGTTGGAGACTGACGCAGTAACAACTTTCAAAGCCGGTGTAAGCAGTCAAGCCACTCGGGTTTACCTAACCGGAAAAAGGTTTGGTACATTGGAAGAAGTTCGAGAAGAAGTTCTTTACTTCGAAAGAGATTCAAAAAGGCTTGAAGCTATGGCGCCAGGAGTATGGGAAAAAGTACCACAATACTCCAGCGAAACACCACAGGAAAGCTGGAAGGCTGGAAATGTTCTCAATGTAAGGCTGGGAATCTCCAAGAAGGACCAGACAGCAATCCAGAGTTGCTAAATGTTTCAAATGCTGTCAGCCTGGGCACTTTGCTAAAGAATGCCAGTGGAGAAAGCAGCCTCCTTACTGCACTAAATGTCAGGAATATGGGCACGAGATATCCAATTGCCAAATTCATCGCGTAAGAGTAGCCAACTGTGCAGCTGGCATTCAAAATAAAGTTCATCCAGGAAGGGAGGAGCTTTATTGCCAATTCTGCAGAACACGCGACCATTACACGGATATCTGCGTAAGGAAGTATTTAGCAGATAGAGAAACAGAAAAATTGAATTCCAGTAATAAATTTATCATCACAGTCGCATCAGATATAGCTGTAGAAGGTACGTTTAGGCTTTTATTAGATACGGTATCCACATGTAGCTTAATGAAGCTTAATAGGATAAAAAGAGATACCTTCATACACACACAACATAAAATAAGAATTGGAGGACTATTTGGAAACGCGAAAAGCTCCATAGGTACTTGTGAGGTAAAGTTACTGATAGATAACGGTCAGCAGGTTTGCCAATTTAATGTCATTGGTGACACTGACTCCATTCCCGCCGATGGTATCCTTGGAATGGATTTCCTCAGTGACAAACCTGTGATCGACTGTGTAAATAGAAAATTGTCGATTCAAGATGCCAATGAAGTGCAGAAAGAAAGTTCCGTTTTTAGAAATGTAACAGCTAGTGGTCCAATGGTATCCAATAATTACAGTCCTAGAAACCAGTTCCATGCCAGAATAGAGGAGGTTCACAGGAACGTGGCAGAAAACATCAGACCAGATATCAGTAACCCAGACAGCAACCGGAAGAATATAAAATTTAATGTAAAGGAAGCTTCAGAACAGGGGGAGAAAAGTATACCCATAGTGGATGAGTCAGTCCAGCCACAACAAGGGAAGAAGACTTGGACCATGGCTTACGACAGTGCGGAACTTGATAAAGTAAGAAACGAAGAAGCCAATGGTTCAAGAAGGAGACATCACAGGTATTATGGGTACAGTGGAAATAGGCTGGGGAATGAACGTGCATTCGTAAGAATCGCCAATGCATCAGCCTATTTCGTAAAAAGTCCTAATTCTTTCCATGAACAAGCGAAATCTCACAGATTTGACACTCAATCTGCATGGCGCTATAATTATAGGAAAAAATTCTATCCTCAACTAGGGAAAACCCAGGGGATTAAGCAAAAAGGTAGGTTACAGACGCCAAAGCATAGCTGTCAAACAGGTATGGTAGCTCCGCCGGTCAGAAATAAGATTAATAGGACCAATCTTATGCCAAATTTGAGCGGGCTGTACAAGGTAAGTAACGGTTATGACCCAGGAATCGGGGAACGTAACCAAAGAGATTTCCAACAAATTCCCTCCAATTTCAGAAGAAATTCGATGAGCGGAGTGTGGTAGTCCATGGCCGTAAGGATGTGAAAGAAATAATACAGATAACCCAGTGCATCCAGGTAAATTTCTAGGTTAAAAGGTAAGAAGGTAAGGTAAGAAGGTAAGGTAAGAAAATGTTTAAAAAAAATATATAGAGAAATTAAACGAAAGAGAAATTTGCGAAAGAAATAAGAGATTTTAAAGAAAGAAAAAAGAGATCTAAAAGAAAGAGGATATATATAAAAAAAATACAAAAACAAAAATATTACTTGACAAGAAATTGAAAGAAAAAGTTAAAGAATAAGAAATGTATAAAGATAATTAACAAATGTTTATAGTTAGAGATGGAAAACTAAAAAGTAGGCTCAAGAAAGATAAAAACCAAAAGAGTAATGCATATAAAGGAAAACAATATGTTAACAATGTTGAAAAACAAACGAAAAGGTTGTTAATAGTAAGAGTTAAAGAAATAAAGTTGCAAAAGAAACAAGAGATAGAAGAAAAAGATTGAAAATGTACATAGCATAGAGAAAAATAAAAGGGTTGCCATAGGTTAAATAAGTATAGATAAGATCGATAAATCTGTATATACAACACTTCCAGAGCACAGGCGGCAGCAGAAGGAGAGGATCTATGAAACGAAGATCGGAGTATGAGCAAAGTACAAGAAATTTGTAAGATGCAGCGGATAAGGATAACTACGCTGGTGTCTTTGAGCCTCGGATATTTACATCCACGGATAATTTACGCCCGGAAGATGAGTGAAATAATCATTTGAACATGCGCAGATATACACTATTCCTGTAATATTGGCAATAAATAAGCAATAAGGCAAAAAAACAATAGCTACATCTTAGAGGAACCTTTATTGGACAGCTGCAATTGGGAAACCTGACGGAACTACTAGCGCATAATTTCATGTTGAGAGGTCTGTAATATGGTATATCTTTAAGTACGCGTGGACTCTCAATATAATTGAGAGAACTCCATCGTGCACAAAAGAAATTATTTTTTTTAAAACATTTGGATCAATCGTTCCAACTGAAATTAAAGAAGCGCTTCTAACAAGAAATTGTCATACATTCTAGTTACAAACTGCTTTAAGGGCTTCCAGCAATACAGTGTAGATGAAAACATTTTATTTATCTATCCATATAATTAATGGGATCAATTAGCCTATTGAAGATTTCATTAGTTCATTCGAAATTCAAAGGTAATCAAATGCCAGCAGTATTAGCAGGATTAGTGTACCACTTGAAGCATCAGAAAAGTGAACAAACTCGAACCATTATCAGCAAACCATTGACGGGCTAAACCCAAGCGAGGCTATCCAAAAAAGTGGAATCCAGTATAAAAAAGGCCATCCCAAAAACAGCAAACCTACAAACCGCAAATTTACCAACCGCCTTCGAGAAGCAGCTGGTGCAATTAGAATAGTAAAGTAGTCTTATTGTAATAATGTAATTGTTTTGGGCACCCATAGGAAGAATAACTTTAAGGCTAGAGGATTGTAAAAATTGTAATTAGTGAGACAAAAATTTTGTTGTTATGGTTTGGATAGTATTTTTGTAAGTATTCGGGCTATTATAAATGATTGTAAAAAGAACTTTTTGTTATTTTGTCATTATACCTATAGGTAATAAGCAATGTTTTTCTAACGGGATAATACGTGCAAATGAATTAATGAATTCTTGTCCAATAGGTACATACAATTTTAATGTAATAGAAATAAATAACTTATTACGATAAGTGGGAAAAGTTTCAAAGTAAAAGACATGTGAAGTAAAAAAATAGAATAAAGAAATATAATAGAAGAATGTAAACAAAACACAAGTATGCAGTTATTTATATTGTTGTTAATTAGTAAAAAAAAAACAGTAAATAAACTAAAAGAGAAAATAGAGATGTTGTAAGAACACAATAAAAAAGAAATGAGATGAAAGTAAGAAAGAAATTAAATATGTAAAGGAAGTATTGAAGTTAAATGTAAGAAGAAAATAAAAAGAGAAATGCTGTAAAAATAAAAAATGTAAGGAATGAAAAAGGAAGATAAGACAATTTAGATAGTAGGTATGTAAAGAAAATGTAAACAATCTAAACCGAACGCGTTGTAACTCTGAGGTGTCAAGTTACCGTTCGGTTCGGGTTTGCTTAATTTTAAAGGTATTAAGATAGGTCAGTTTGTTTGAGTAAAATAAAGATTTATATATTTGAAATTCGAGCGTTGTCAATTATTCGATTTTCCGCTAAGTGATTGCTTTGGGACACGACATTTTCGAAACCACTGGTTATTTGTGATGTCTGAGAAGACCAAGCTGGAAGTAAACTGCCAACATTCACCAACTTCCATCGGTGAGCTGAAGCACACAGGGGTATTATTCATCGAAGAACATTGTCACCTGCAAATCGGTGACCTACGAATACAAGCTGAAGATGCCGCACAGCGAAATATATCTCTATGGCAGCCCAGACGAATGGAGTTACCAGCCTGGAACAGCATCGCAACACAGACAAACAGGCAGAGAGAGGAGGTAGTAGAAGGCAAAAAGGACGAAATACGATTGCTGGCTAGTGACAACTTTAATCAAGCATGGAGAGAGCAGGATGCCGCTATAAAGAGGGTTGAAGACAAGATCAGCACTCGAGGAGGCAAGTAGACGCGCCATTCCACATCCAGTACATTTAGCAGCGACAACTACAACCGCATGTTTAGCCGTCATCAGCTTAGTAATCTTAATAGGGTTTATTGATTGATTGCTTTTGGGACACGACAATTTGGCGCAGCCGGTTTAAAAAGGTATTGTATTTTTAAAATTTATATATATTGGAGTTAAGCTTTTTTAGCTGCTCCATTTTTTTTTATTTTTTGGAAGTTAACCTTTTTTTAGCTGCTCCATTTTTGTTAATTGTGGGAGTTCTGCTTCTTTTAGCTGCTCCATTTACTTTTCAGGATAAATTTAAAAAGTGTTAGATTAAGTGTTGAGTGCGATTTTGGGAAGCCATTTCAGTGTAGTAATATTGATTTCAAGATTATGATGTGCGTTTTTGGATAGGTTGAGGTCAAATCATTATAGGCGTTTGAAAGTTTTTGTCGCATTTCCGTGTATTTAGGTTGAGAATTTAAGATATAGGTTAATTAGTTAATTCATCGATGTTTGGTTTTTGTTTTGTTTGCGGCGATTTTCAATATTTTTTGTTTAATATGGGGGAATAAATGTTTTGTATCGTTGGCCTTTATGTTTTTATTATAAATGAGAAGTGTAGTAAGTTATTCAGTTTTTGTGCGGATGAATGAATTTGTACTTGTAAGAAAAACTGTGAATCTTTCTATAGGTTACATAGACTAACAGTTAAGGAGTGGAAATTTTGGTAATTAGGTATAGCGTTGTTTTCTATAATTCCGCTTAAAAGTTGGATTTCACTCCTGTTCGTTCGAAGCAACTTCGCGTTTGTTATAGCATTGATAGAGTATATGCTATATTTGTCTGAATCGTCACGTATTAAACAGAGATTATAAGTCTCGATATTGATATCTGCTGAGTGTTGGGGTTATGTCTTCGTGATTCACACAAAAAGTCAAGTCGACTGTAACGTTTGGGATTAAAGTGTTAATCTAGGGAGCAATTAGGTTACAAAGGGCAGGAGAAAGTGAGATTGAATGAGGAAATTGGGAAAAATTTGAATTAGTGTTACTAGATGTGGTTTAAAATTAATTAACTTTTGTGTAAGTTGTTTTGTTGGGTGAGATTGTTTTCTTGGTTAGGTTTTATATATAATATATATATGTAACTAGGCTTGGATTGGAGGGAAAAGAGAGAAGAATTAGATGATCTTCTGGTTCAGACTTCAATGTCGGTGGGTAGAAGTTATGTACTGACAAGAGAGCAACTGTTACGGTTCGAAACTCAAGAGAAGGAATTAGAGGAAAGATCGCAGGAGCTAAAAGAGTGTAAGGAGAAGTTAGAAAGCTACGAGCAAGACTTGCAGTATATTGGTGAGCATCTCACGGCAGAGTGGCAAAAACGAACATCAAGTGAAGAATCGAGAAAATTGATTCAGGAGTGGAATACAGCTGCCAAGTCCTGTACGAAAGGCGAAGCTTTAGACTTGCTGGTAACGGCTACACTCGACGTGAACCAAAGGGGTGAGATCCAAGCAGAACAATTGTTAGAAGAAGAGAAAAGAAAGAACAAGGGTCTAATAAAGAAAATATTGTCTTTGGAATAGCAACTGAAGGAAGCAGAAGAGGCAGCGGAGGAACTGGAGACAGAATTAAGAGCCGAGGGTCCACTGCCGCAAGAGAAAGTATACAGGCAAGAAGTCAGTTGGAAGTGGACACCAAGGAAATTAGTGCTCTGGGATAAACCACGAGAAACGAAAGATAGGCAAGATATTTCAGCTAAGAGTAGCTCGTCGAAGGGAAAGACAAAAGAACCAGGAAGCAGTAAATCATACGGATTGCCCAAGAACAGTATGGCGGAAGCACATGGGAAAGTTATGGATATGGTATCCAAATATATACCATTATTTTCTGGTGAAAGGTCACCAAAGCTGGGCAAAGAATTGTACCGTTTCCTGAATTGCAGCAAGGAACTCTACGATCAATTGACTACTGAAGAAAAAGCTATCTTTTTCAAATGTGTGAAATTTCGGCTTACAGATGACGCTTATTATCCAGTGTGTTCCCAGGAGCCGAAGGATTTTGAAACTCTGCAGCAAGTTATTACAACTGCATATACGCCACGAAAATCGTTCAGTGAGCTACGTACGGAAATGCTGGAGTGTAAACAACGTCCTGGAGAGGACATTCGAGAATTCGCTGGCAGAATGAAAGAGCTTCTGGACAAAATTAAAACAGCAGTCACAGCTAAGTACCCAAATAAGGAAGGGGGACTAATAGCAGAATTGGAAGCTGACGCAGTGGCTACTTTTAAAGCAGGCGTAGGGAATAAGGCAACGCAAGTGCATCTGACGGGAAGGAAATTCCAATTTCTAGATGAAGTACAAGAAGAAGCTAGTTATTTCGAGAAGGATGCAACCAGGCTCCAGAGTAGAGAACCAGAAGTCTGGGGAAGTGGGCGAAAACAGAGTTCCGAAACAATGCGAGATAGCTGGGGGACTAATCGTTTCAACAATAATACCAGCAGACCATTCAGAGAAGCCGTACAGAAGGGCCCATCTCCAGCAGAAGCAGGAATATATCGTGGATCACAGGCTAGGACAACGCCGCCTAGGCCCATCCAGTGCTTCCAGTGTGGGCAAAGAGGGCATATTGCTAGGGAATGCCAATCAAGAAAACAGCCACCATACTGTGTAAAATGCCGAAACTATGGTCACGATACTGCTAGTTGCCGAAGACAAAGCATAAGGTTCGCGGATACTTCAATTGGTTCTCCAGGACAGCTGCAAACATACCCAAAAATTCTTTATTTCCAATTTTGTAGAATCTGCGATCATTATACCGCAAACTGCTTGAAGAAATATCTAGCGGAACAAGAAGCTCTAAAGAAGGGAAACGGGGAGCGGCAGCTGGGGGAATTATCCGCAGCTGCCTTCAATTAACGGAATTTAAGACCATGAAGACCTCATAGAAAGAAGCCAGTGTCATAGAGTTAAGTTTGTTAAATAATTGCATTATCTCAGTAGAATCATATATAGGTATAACGGGTGGAGTAGAACAGCCATGCGAGTTTAACACCATTTATGACACTAATTCGATTCCAGCTGACGGTATTCTGGGGATCGAGTTCCTGAAGGACAAAGCAGTCATTGATTGTATAAATGGAAAACTGTCAGTGAAAGGCATGGAGAAAATAATGGAAGAAAAACCTCTTTTTCGATGCATCACTGGAAAGGAGAAAATCGAGTTAATAGAGTTGAAGGAAAGCACCCAGGACAATCATCACCAGTTTATCCAGAAAGAAGAGTCAGTGTATTCTTCCCCAAAAGAGATTCAGCAACGAATGAAGAATGGAGTCGCAGCCTTGCGCGACATTATATCCAAAGCGGGCGTGGTATCAGATAGCCTCACAAAGTATCTTTCAGAAGTAGAATCTTACCAAGATGGTCAAATAAAAGAAAGAAAGATGACTTTTCCAAAAGAAGATGATGTACAGCCAAGTACAATTGGTCGAGTCCCTTAGCACGGGAACGAATCAAAAAGATTCTCAAGAAGCACCCATCAATAGGACTAAACCGATGGGGAGCAGAGAACAAGAAGGTGTAGCAGGAAAAAGGGAAAAGGAGCTGGAAATTCCTCACAGTGAAGTCCAGCGTGACCTCTCTAAAGCTACAGCTAACGCAGAGGCTCAGAGCGAAAAGGTACATCTTACACAGCGAAAGGAAAAGTATTACTTAGGAAAGAGTAAAACCACTCAGGGGACAAGAATTAAGTTGAACCCAAGAACAGAACGGCTGTTGGAAACTCCTGTCATAGGTGAGGAAGATTTAGTGTGCATGGCGGAAGAAATTAGGCCAGGAGTGTATTGTGGGAATGCTATAATTAAGCCAAGGAACGGTAAAGTGTGGGTAGGTATTATTAACGCAGGAAGGGAGCCCGTTGAACTAGTAAATTTCAGGCCGAGGCTTGAAAAATTGAGTAAGTATACTGTGCATCCACTAGGACGGGATAAGGGTAAGATTGATAATCGCCAACAACGGCTCAAGCTAATGAAGGAATCACTGGTGCTGGGAGAAGACCTTAACTTCGAAGAAAGGGAAGCAGTAACCCATATTTGCTACGAATACAGTGATATTTTTCATTTGCCAGGCGATAAATTGTCATACACCCCGACGAAGACCTTTAAGTTACCGTTAATGGCTAATACGGCGCCCATACACAAAAAGCAATATCGCATGCCAGAAGCCCATCGAGAAGAGTGTCAGGAACAACTCAAAAAATTACTCGAGGACGATATCATCGAACCTAGTGACAGTCCATTTAATTTCCCCGTACTTCTAATTCCTAAGAAAGGAGTAGATGATAACGGTAAAAGAAAGTATCGGCTATGTGTAGACTTCAGAGAACTAAACAAAGTCTGCATCCCCTTTTCTTATCCCCTTCCCCGAATTGAGGACATCTTAGATCGTTTGGGTCATTCTAGATACTTCACCACGTTAGATTTAGCTAATGGGTACCACCAAGTATTAATCGACCCAAAAGACAGAGAAAAAACGGCGTTTAGTACCAATTTTAATCATTTCCATTATAAACGATTACCATTTGGTTTAAATACGGCCCCCCATTTTTTCAATCCCTACTGAACGGAATTCTGACGGGACTTCAAGGGATTAAATGCTTCGTGTATCTCGACGATGTCGTGATATTTGCTAAGAGTTTGGACGAACATAACAGCAAACTACGAGAAGTTTTTCAGCTCTTCAGAGAACACAACCTTCAGTTGCAGCCTTCAAAATGTCAGTTTTTAAGGAAAGAGGTAGTATATCTGGGCCATATTTCTTCAGAACAAGGGGTAAAGCCTGATAAACGATTAGTAGAAGTAGTGCAAAATTTCCCAAAACCAAAAACTGTTCGTCAGGTTCAATCTTTTTTAGGGCTAGCCAATTATTATCGGAACTTTGTTCCGAATTTTTCAAAAATATTGGCACCCATTAATAGTTTATTAAAAAAAAGCGTTAAGTTCACATGGGGACTCGAGTGTGACAACGCTTTCAGTCGTGTCAAGGAAATTCTTACTACACCACCACTCTTGATATATCCGGATTTCACAAAGGAATTTACGGTAATCACTGATGCAAGTGGGGAATCTTTAGGGGCAGTTCTCGTGCAAGAGGGCAAGCCAATTAGTTACGCTAGTCGTACTTTGAACATGGCAGAAAGAAACTACTCCACTACAGAGCGTGAGATGTTGGCCATTGTGTGGGCAGTACTGAACTATAGGTGCTACCTTCTGGGCAAACCTTTCAAAATAGTAACGGATCACCAACCGCTACGGGGAGTTTTCAAGGTGAAGGACACTACTTAACGTATGCTCAGATTTCACCAAAAACTATCGGAGTATGAATTTGAGATTATATATAAAACTGGAAAGGAAAATGGTAATGCCGATGCCCTAAGCAGAACTCCAAGGCACATTGAAGAACCTGAGTCATATCATAACAAGGAGTACCCATGCCTTGCAATAACTCGTGCTCAAGCTAGGGAACAGAAAGAAAGGGAACAACCAAAACAAATACCGTCTATGTTGACTTAGTTGGACCTTTGCCAGTCAGTCACAAGGGTAACAAGTACATCTTGTCTATGATGGATAATCTGACTAGATTTGTAGATTTCGTGGCGATACCAGACCAAGAAGCGAACACGGTAGCCCAGGCCTTATTTGAGCAAATCCTCAGCCGGTACTCGCTACCGAAACAGCTAGTAACGGATCAGGGAGCAAACTTCACTGGAGAAGTCTTAAAGGCTCTTTGTAAAATGTTGAAGATAAAGAAGCTGCAAACAACTGCCTACCATCCCCAGTCCAACGCTGTGGAGAGGCAGCATTCTACGCTAGCCAACTATCTGAGGAGTTTCGTTGATCGGGAGCCACGAAACTGGGACGAGCTGTTGAGAACCGCAGCGCATGCGTACAACAACACCGTGCATACAGGCACAAAACTTACACCCATGGAAACGTTGTTTGTATTTGTAGCGGAAATCCCCAGTAGCGTACAGCGTCAGCCTGAACCGGTATATAATATGGATAAGTACCATTCGGTATTGCGGTTCAAATTTCAGAGGGCCTTTCAACTAGCTAGGGAGAACCTACTTAAAAGCAAATTAGTGGCAAAGAAGTACCATGACAATTCAGCTAGGCCGGAAGTCTTACATATTGGTGATAAAGTTCTAGTTAAAGACTTAGCTAGGGCAGGGAAATTAGCATCCATTTTTAAAGGTCCATATGAAGTAATTTACGTTCACAGTCCTGAGAATGTAACTATACTTCAAGGGAAAAAGCTCAAGCGGATTCATACGAATCGTTTGAGAAGGTATCATGATTAATTTTAAGATTAGAGTTTGTTCGTCATATAAGGACGATAACCTAAGTTTTTTTTTATTTTATTTTATTTTATTTAGTCTTTTTCTTAGTTTTTTTGTTTTTCTTGCAGAACAAGGTTCATTAAAGCATTTAGGCTGAGAGGAAAGGAAAAAGAAGATTAGGCAGATGAGAAAAGATTGCCAATGGAGGGAAGTAAGTAAGTATATGTAAAAAAAAAAGGAGAAGAATGATTGAAGATTTTTTTTAAAGAAAAAAAAACAAAAACAAAGGAAATATTGAAATAGAAAAGAAAAAATAGAGATTTAAAAGAGAAGAAAGTAGAGTATACAAAGATTAATTGAATGAAAAAGAAGAACTAGAGAATTTAAAGGAAATAATAATTAAAAAAAAAAGAGAAAGAAAAGAGGAATAGTAAATAAGATATAAAATTTAAAAAAAGGGGGATAAGAGATTTTGAAAAAAATAATGCAAAATAAATAAGAAGAGCTGTTGAAAGAAAGCATAAATAAGAGGTTAATAATAAAAAGATTAAAAAAAAGGGAAAAAGAAAGGAAATTTAAAGGAAATATAAGTTTTTATACAAGTTGTGTAAAGAGAAGAGAGAATTGCTAAAGAAAGAAAGTGTAAGAGAAATAAAGATTGTAAAAAAAAAAAACAAAATTTATTAGAATAAATTAGGAGTTTATATTAAAGAAAAACAAACTTCATTTAGTCTAAGATTACTAGGATTGCCCTAAATTTATATAGTTATAAAAGAAGGTTTAGCTTCGCGATGAAGGCGGTAGTAATTTTAATCTTCGCTTTGATAGCTGGGATACAAGCAGAGCAGGCAGGTTATAGCATCGAGCCGATATCACAGTCGGGAGTGTTGTTCGAGCGTCTCGGGGTAGTTAATTTCTACACGAAACATTGGACTATTCTGTCTAAGTTCCAAATACCAGATCTCACTGAAGACTTAAAATTCGTCAGCAACTGCAGCGGTTTGATAAGCGGATTATGTGCAGACGTAACCGATACTGGAGGCGTTGCAAGGTGTAAGGCAGCAGTCAAAGAGATAGGAGACTGGGTGGAAAAAATTAAGCGTCAAGATGAGGAACTCTCGCATCATACCCAAAATGAGGCGCCCCGAAAAAACAAGCGTTCAATTTTTGATGGAGTGGGATCTCTGGCCAAGACACTGTTCGGAACCATGGACCATGCCGACTCGGAAGAAATACATGCAGCTATAGATGACCTTAATGAGCAGGAGAGCCGAACATTAAATCTACTGAAGGACCAAATTACAGTCGTCAAATCTACGTTCGATTTGTTTAATGCTTCAAGGCTACAGGCAGCAGAAGAGAGAGAAGAACTACAAAATAAACTTTCAACCATCGTTAAAGAGCAGCAGGGTCAATATCGGGAATTATCGTCATTGAAACTAAGAATGGAATTGAGTGAGGTAATTACGCTAATGAGCCTTCACTTAAGAGAAATCAGCGAAATGCAAGAAACAATGATAAGCATATTAATCTCCCTAAGCGTAGGAAAGCTACACCCGCTTATAATTCATGCACGAGAGATGACCGAGATAATGAAGAATGCCACTAGTAAACTGGATTTAGATGAAAAATTCCAGAATTTCCAATTGCTGGTACAAATTGCAAAGGTACAAGCACTCCAGGTAGGCCAAGAAATCCTAGTTAGGGTAGATATCCCACAGCCCCAACGAGTTGCATTTGACTTACATAAGGTATACACGATCCCAATAGCTATAGATGAATTTGGGTATCATGTATATGATCTGGACGCTGAATTTGTGGCATCCAACAATCATGAACGACAGTATGTCTTGCTGAGTTACCAACAGTACCAGAAGTGCCAGAGGTTGTTAACCGTATCGGACTACCCGCAAATCTTATGCCCACAATTAGCCCCAACTATTACTGCTATTGGAGAAAACTGTGTGCTGAACCTTTTCCGGAGCTTCAATGTAAATGCGAAGGTCTGTAAGGAAAGAGTTACAGCAAAGTGGAGCAGCTTAGTGAGAATGGTAACGAGAAACCACTGGTTATTTGTGATGTCTGAGAAGACCAAGCTGGAAGTAAACTGCCAACATTCACCAACTTCCATCGGTGAGCTGAAGCACACAGGGGTATTATTCATCGAAGAACATTGTCACCTGCAAATCGGTGACCTACGAATACAAGCTGAAGATGCCGCACAGCGAAATATATCTCTATGGCAGCCCAGACGAATGGAGTTACCAGCCTGGAACAGCATCGCAACACAGACAAACAGGCAGAGAGAGGAGGTAGTAGAAGGCAAAAAGGACGAAATACGACTGCTGGCTAGTGACAACTTTAATCTAGCAGGAGAGAGCAGGATGCCGCTATAAAGAGGGTTGAAGACAAGATCAGCACGGAGGAGGCAAGTAGACGCGCCATTCCACATCCAGTACATTTAGCAGCGACAACTACTACCGCATGTTTAGCCGTCATCAGCTTAGTAATCTTAATAGGGTTTATTGATTGATTGTAATCTTAATAGGGTTTATTGATTGATTGCTTTTGGGACACGACAAGTTGCGGCTAGTGTTTGATGCAGCTGCGACAGTGAATAGTACCTCACTGAACACTGAACTAATTAAGGGACCAGATCAGTGTCAGTCTCTTACAACAGTATTATGCAACTTTCGTAAGAGAAAGATAGCAGTGTGCGCTGATATCAGAGAAATGTTTCATCAAATCTTGATTCAACCTCAAGATAGAGATGCACAACGGTTTCTATGGAGGGATGGAAACACCTTAAAGCCGCCAGGGGTCTACACGATGGAGGTAATGACACTTGGTGCAACTTGCTCACCATGCTCAGCTCATTTCATAAAAAATAAAAACGCCGCGAGTTTCATCGAAAAGTATCCAAGAGCAGTTAAAGCTTTTATTAAACATCACTACGTCGATGACTTTGTCGATAGCTTTAACGACATCGCTGAAGCGATTGAAGTATCATCATCCGTGAAACAAATTCATAACCTAGGAGGATTTGAGTTAAGAGACTTTGTTTCAAATAGCGACATCGTGGCTGAAACTTTGAATGGCCATAACAAGACACCAGAACATCCGGTCAGCATGAACATGGAATCCTCAGCTGGTACGGAAAAAATATTGGGAATGTACTGGGACACAAAGGATGACACATTGAAGTTTCAGCTGAAGTTTCACCGAATAGATAAGGACGTGCTTCTGGGTAAAAGACGACCTACCAAACGGGAACTTCTAAGCATGTCGATGTCTGTATTTGACCCGTTCGGACTGCTGGCAAACTTCACGATACACTCCAAGGTTATGCTATAAAAGGTTTGGAAAAGTGGCATCGGTTGGGATCAGCCACTCCCTGATGACATTTATAAATCGTGGTTACAGTGGCAAAAGGAACTGGAATCCGTGAAAGAATTTCGGTTGTCAAGATGTTACTCATCCCACTTGTCCATCGCTGCAGATGTCCAACTACACACGTTCGTCGACGCCAGTGAGAACGCTTTTGCCGCCGTATGCTATTTCAGAATTCAGTCAGCCAATGGTATCCAGATAGCCTTCGTAAATGGCAAAACAAGATGTGCACCATTAAAACACTTGTCAGTGCCACGCCTAGAGCTACAGTCAGCGGTACTTGGTATACGATTATGTAACAATATAATAGAAACCCATGATGGAATAGTCAGTAATAGATATTTTTGGTGTGATTCGTCGATAGTCATCAACTGGATCCTCTCTGATCACCGACGCTACAAACCGTTCTTAATAGCTGGAATTCTAGAGAGTTCCAAAACGTCTGAATGGCGCTGGATACCTATTAAACAGAATGCAGCAGATGATGCGACAAGAGCCAAGTATCCAGCTCGTTTCGACCCACGAAGTAGATGGGTGAATGGTTCAAAGTTTCTACAAAGCGAAGAGAAACTCTGGCCAAATACTCCAGAACAGATTTCCGGTCACGAGTGCGAAGAAGAGCTCCGAGCAAAACATGTGCTGTTCAACCCGTTGGTAGGCAATAGCTGCATTATAGATTTGACTAAATTTTCCGACTATTGCAGACAAAAACGGATAACAGCCTGGTGTTTAAGGTTTATTAATAACTGTCAACCGAAAAGGTATTCCGCCGTGAACAGAGAACTAACAGTACTGGAATTACAAAATGCTGAGCACTTACTGTGTCGTCAAGCACAGTTTGAGTACTTTTCCGACGAAATAAAGTTACTCATCAATGGTGAAACCATCGATAAATCAAGTTCCCTGTACCGACTCACGGCGGTCTTAGGAGAAGGAACACTCCTTAGAATCTCAGGTAGAATCGATGCAGCTACATCTGTTCCAATAACAATGAAGA
This sequence comes from Dioctria linearis, assembly GCA_963930735.1. Lineage (NCBI taxonomy): Eukaryota > Metazoa > Arthropoda > Insecta > Diptera > Asilidae > Dioctria > Dioctria linearis. The sequence goes on along the minus strand of OZ005744.1, from coordinate 101,841,640 downwards.
GGCCAATCATTTTGTCAAAAGGACACTCCCTAACGCAACTATTTGTCACATACTAGCATAATAAACTGTTTCACCAAAACCAAGAAGCAACTGTGAATGCAATTCGTCAACGCTTTTGGATTCTTGACCTACGATCTCTGGTAAAACGTACGGCAAAAAACTGTCAGGTATGTAAGAACAAATCAGTGATGCCAAAAATTCCGCTGATGGGACAGCTACCAAAGGATAGAGTAACACCGTATATCCGCCCATTTACATATACAGGCCTAGATAACTTTGGACCCTTTTATGTAAGTGTCGGGCGCCGTAAGAAAAACGTTGGGTAGCATTGTTCACCTGCCTGACCGTTCGAGCGGTACATCTTGAATTAGCAGCCGACCTATCAACAGATGCCTGTCTATTATGCATTCGCAACTTGGTTAATCGCCGCGGAATACCAAGTAGGATAAGAAGTGATAATGAAACAAATTTTGTGGGTGCAAAACGAGAGTTACCAACTGCGATTGATGACTTCGATAACGACAAGATCCAAGCTGAATTATCAAATCAAGGTATTGAGTGGATCTTTAATTGCCCAGGAAATCCTCATGCTGGAGGCTGCTGGGAACACCTGGTCCAATCAGTTAAAAGAGTTCTAGCCTGCACTCTCCATGAACAGGCTCCACGGGTAGAAACACTTCGCAGCTTACTAATAGAGGCCGAATGTATTGTCAACAGTCGACCACTAACACATTTACCGGTATCGAGTAATGAAGAAGAACCACTTACACCGAATCACTTTCTTATTGGTACGATGAACTCAACCCAAACGCCAGGTTCGTGTGACGACAAGTTATGGTCATTGCGTAAGCAATGTCGAATCGCTCAACAGCTGAAGAATCGCTTTTGGAAAAGATGGATCCAGGAGTACTTGCCAACATTGACGCGGCGGACGAAATGGCACGAGAGGGTAGAACCAATCAAAACTGGAGATTTGGTAATAATATGTGACAACGATCAACCCAGAAGTAAATGGCAAAGAAGGAGAGTCGTTGAAACCCTTCCTGGCCCAGACGATCAGGTTCGGACTGCCGCAGTTAAATCAGCAACTTCAATACTGAGGAAGCCTGTCTCACAGCTCGCAGTACTAGATGTTGTCAGTCGTGAATTTTCGGATCCTGTACCACTACCACTGGAAGATCCTGGTACTGGAGCCGTGGCAATTCACAGGGGGCGGAATGTCGTGGGAACGAGCGCGAAGTTAGTAATTGGCGGCGAGAACCTGGTCGGCCGTATTAAACAGAAGAGACAAAGAAGAAGAAGAGAAAAGCGAGGGAAGTGATTTCTCTGCCAAATATCGAACTAGTACGGGATAAATATTGAACGTGCATTCATAGTATAAGCTTAAGCCATTGAAGGCACCAAATAAAGTAAATTAAGGAAAATTACTCAATGTATTAGTTATAGAGAACTGAATGTATTATTTTTATAGAGAATAAACCACGCACGTCACGTACCACACGCGACACACGCGCATACATATTATATGAGAAAAGTGGAGTTTAATTCTTTACACCGCCTCCAATCTGCCAAACGAGCCAAGGCACGCCTGCCTTATATTATAGATTAGTTTCCGTACATAACATGCTACACTGAAATTTACTGCAGCACGTATGCCGGCCGGTTGCCATACCGACAGTCCGCACACACCTAGCTCGAAAAAGCTCTGACTTGCTTATGAAGAAGAAGAAGACAATCATCTCGGTCTTGACAATCGTCCAGTCAGCAACATCGAGAAATTCATCTGAAATTTTCCCGTAGACATCCGCTAAGAAATAAATCTTGTAAGTAATTTTAGTACATTTCTCAATCCTAATATTAACCTATTTTCAATTAGCAAAATTATTTGTCATCTAATACGACTTACATGCATTCACCAAAAAATTTAGCCGTACTGAGCATACTGTCCTGAGTGACTTTAAGAGTTTGGATTACTGTACAAAAGGATATCGAATTATTGAGTGGATAAAGAATGGCCGACCATATCCATGGCCAACAGAAATTTCATCCTTAATTTCATATCCAGAGGCAGCCAATCAACAAATTTATACACGACAAGTTCAGTTGCCGCTGGTGGAAACCATACTTGTGATTTGAGGGATGATACCCATAGAAAACTTCATCATCTTTCATTAAAAGTTCAAATATTCAAAGGAGCTCAGGAACAAGATATTAATGTGGTGAACCACTCAATGATGGTCGATATTTGTGTCAAATCCAAATTGGTGATGCATCTCCTCTTTTAGTGATGTACGCACTACTCTAGGGAAATCCAAAGGAAGTCGGAGCTGACGATACAATTTTACTCGTACAAGAAATAGTAAAAGTCAGAATGAAGGTCAAGCGCTAGCAAGAGCAGAAATAACTGCTGCAAGAGAAGGGTAAATACTCAAAGCAAACAAAAAAATAAGAACATTAGTGAGCTTAATTAGTGTCGTAATTTTCGTCTTTTCGTTTCAAACTTAGAATTAAATTTGTTTGCTCTAATTTAAAGATATCAGTATTGAACTACTACTACTGTTAAAATTTTTTTTTGCATTTGAGCTAACAATTAGTGTGAATTATTGCTATCCTTTTGATTTTAGTTAGTTCCACTCTAGTGGACTATATGTATGTACATTAGGTAGATGAAGGTCTGTTTTCTGACATACGCGTATTTTGAATTTAAGTCTTCGATATAACTCATATGAGGCGATACTTTGGGTTGTTGGCTACTTTTCTACTGTTTCGTTTAGCGAGTAAGCAGCGGCATGCAGATCATCACCACAGTAATCATACAGTAGCCCAGCTTAGAACAAACTACTGTAAAGTGAATTTTAGAATTTTAATTACAAAAAAAAACCTCCTCAAAATTTCTCCCATAAGAGGGAACTATTAAGTATGATACGGATGTAAATGAACGAACAGTAGCTAGTTGCACAATGGTTGGGAGAAGTTTTATGTAAGTACACATCTCAGTGCCAGCCTGCAAATGTATTGTTCCATTACCAAACAGCTGTTTGATTGCAAAGTGGTGTTCGTTCCATGGACAGTGTAACAGGCAAATGGCTGTAATAACCTTAGAATATATAGCAAACAGAAGTGGTGATAAGCCAGATTTGTGTAATGAATTTCTGATTGTGTTGGTAGTCCATTTTTACATGTATTTACACGCCATCCCTATTCTAAGCAACTTGTCAATTTGCAACAAGTAAACAAAGGTTTTGAGAGGATCGTCTGTGGTAAAAAATGTTCTTTTTCTACTTTATTTTGAACCAATTCACATAATTAATTTACATAAATCTTTGCTTCTATTGACAAAAAAGATAATTTAGATAGTGCAGTTGCCTCAAACAGGATTCCCTAGTTTATAATCCAATTTATATTTGCAAGCACTGACCGAGCACTTCATTTCTGTTTTTCTAAATTATATGAAGATTTTAATAGGCACTAGTGGTACTATAAAACTTTGTACTAAATAAAAATTCAAAGATAAATAGTTTTGAAAAGAATTGATTACGTACTTTTGTTAAATTTCACAAAAGAATTTTAAATTGACTAAACCTGCTCACAAAACAAAAGCACATTTGACAAATTACGCTCATGTACACGAATTATACACGATTCAACTATTCCTATTTGCTACATATTCTAAGGAAATAATGTTTGTGACAGTTTGATATTTCTACCAAGCCGAATGGCATGGGATTGTCATTTTGTCCCTCTTCCTCTAGTACAAGTTTTTGCATGCTGTTAGTTCTGTTTCTTCCACTTTAGATTTAAATAGGAAGCTTTGCATTAGAAATTGACTATTGTGCTAGTTAAAACTAGTGGTTTTTATTTGTTTATTCACTGCACTAAATGTTTCAAGTTCAATAAATACTAAAACTTGAGAACTGCAAGATATATATATATATATATTATAATATAAAACACTGAAACCAATGTTTATTAAATGATTAATATATAAATTTGATTTACACAACTGTAGCAACTGACTTGTACTCACCTGATCGATATATAGCAGCTGATTTACTTGACCTTTTATTTGACTGAGGTGTGGAATGAGGATATTCTTTATTGCAGTCGATACCCGCAATAAAGTGGATTTGTTAGGAATTGTCTTATTATAATCGAGACCCGCAATAAGACTCTTTATTACAGTCGATACCCGCAATAAAGTGTTTTGTGTTAGTGATTTTCTTACTACAGTCGAGACACGCAGCAAGAATCTTTATTACAGTCGAGACCCGCAATAAGGTGTTTGTGTTAGTAATTGTCTTACTACAGTCGATACCCGCAGTAAGACTCTTTATTACAGTCGATACCCGCAATAAAGTGGTTTTGTTAGTAATTGTCTTATTACAGTCGAGACCCGCAATAAGACTCTTTATTACAGTCGAGACCAGCAATAAAGTTATTTGTTAGTAATATATTATCTCAGTCGAGACCCGAGATAATATTCTTTAAGTCAGTCGAGACCCGACTTAAAGTGAATGTTAGTATATATCTGAACTTCAGTCGAGACCGGAAGAAAGATTCTTTATATCCGTCGAGACCAGAAATAAAGTGTATTGTTAGTAATATTTTTTATTGCAGTCGCTACCCACAATAAAAAAAACCTTTAATTTAATCGCTATCTAAAACAAACTCCTTAATCCAGTCGGTACCCAGAATAAGAATATTTTATTTTAGCTGTCAATTAAACCAAGTATTTAAGTTAGTAATAAAATACACACTAGGAAAAATCACTAGGAAAGAACACAAAGGAATAAAATCGCCAAGTTAATCACTGCACTGCTAAATCACAAAAAAGATCGAATCAAGTCAAACTGCTCTTTATATAGCCCTTGCTTGCACACGACACCAATGATGGAGTAGCAGAGGCGCATGCTCACAAGAATTGGCCGTGATTCTGTAATTTTACGGTACTAGAGATAAAATATGCATAGCAACGAACAAAAATGCATAGTAACAAGAAAGTTAAAGCAACGCATGCTGCTGTGTTAAATTGAATTCTGTATATTTGCAAAAAATGTTATCTCTATCACGTAGAGAAGAAATTCCCGTTCGATAGTACTTATAATGATGATAGAGTTGCAAATTGATCTGCTTGATCTGATTGTATTTGTGCCATGCATTGTATGGTACATGACAACACATGCTTTGGTTAGATGCTGTACCTATTTTTGGGAAAATTTGTAATTAGATTGAATTTGTTTTGCTTTTAGAACTCAATTTTAGCATGGTATTTTTGCATATGTTCTTTTTCAGCAATTGTTTTTAGCACGAATCTAATTGCTTCAATCATATGATAAGAATTTTAATTTGATCTGCTCAATGAGGCTATATTGTTGTAATGTATTTGTGCAATGTGTTATATAGATGACAAATACATGGCTTTGTTAGGTTGTGTACCTGTTTTTTGATTAAGAGTAATCAAATTAGATTTAATTTTCCTAAAAATTTGACGCTTTGTTTTCAGGATGCTTTCCTTTTAAAGTAATCGGTAAAACCAAAATATGTTCGAACCGATTTGGTTCGAACAGTATCTTTATAGAAGCATCCTACTCGCTTGACAATTTTGACAGAGCTGGGCTACTGTATGATATATACTGTGTCATCACGGAGGCGCCTCAGCGATGGGTCCGCAGCAACGAAATACCTGTAAGTTGTTGTTTATTTGCACATGTAAGATAACTCTAAAATTCGACCTACATACATATATATGTATACGAACTATCTAAAGAAATTTTTCTCAATTTTTGTATCTTTAAAGTAAACCAAAAATTCAACTCATACATATATAGGTATAGGAATTATTGAATTAAAATTTTCTTCATTTCTATATTTTAAACTAAACCAAAAATTCGACTCATATACATATATACGTATAGGAATTATTTAATGAAAATTTTCCTTCCTACCTGAATATTCGGTATGATACCAATTTTTTCAATAGCCTTAGGCTGACATCATATTTCTTATATTGAGATTAAGTTAAAGATTCTATCCATATTTACATATAGGTACATAAATTATTTAATGAGCTTCTCCCTTCCTACCTGGAAATTCTGTATAATGATAAGTTTTTCACCAGCTTTAGTTCTTATATTGAGATTAAGTTAGAATTAGATCTAGTTACATATATAGGTATATAACTTGCTTAAGGAAATCTTCCTTCATTTTTATGTTTAAATTAAGCCAGGAACTCGACCTATATACATATATAGGTATGCAAAATAGTTAATGAAATTTTTCTTTCTTACCTGCGTATTATTTTATTCTTTATGATGATAAGTCTTTCGCTAGCTGTAGGCTTGACATTACCTTTTTGGCACGTTTAGAAAATCGTGTGCCTCATGATACTGTATCAAAATTGTGCTGAGATCTTTCATAGTTGAGGTATACAGATTTTTTTTTAATTCAAAGTTTAAGAGCAACCTAAGTAGTGTTGAAAGGAATTTGCAAATAAAATAAAGGAGAAGTTCAGAAATAAAATCTTGTTATAACGTAATGGCTCCACAAAGTTTTTTTTTGTTTTCTCCTTCATTATCCCGGAGCCCTCTCACATGAAGGTCGTCTAGATCCGCCCGTTATTCTCTCCTTACAGGTCTATAAGGGACTCTGAAAATATCTGCCCTCCGGGTCAGTTGGGTGGTTGGGCATGCAGGAAGGCAGACCATCTACGCCTTCAATATGGATATAGGTAATTGACGTAAAGGTCCCTTCAAGACTGAATGTGTGCCGGCGTTGTATATGGCAGGCGGCAGCGACAGGCTTTTCGTGGAACGTCCCCACACTCTCCGCCAATAGCCAAGGCGAGCTAGCGTGCCGCCCTGCAGTCAACGCTGTCCGCCGATTGATCTCTCAGCTCATGCTGACAGTCTGGACTTCACGTTCAAGCCAATCACTCAACATAGTTCCATAACATGTAGTATGCTCCAAACATTTCACATTGATGGATTTTAAAAGAGGATTTGGCAAATACGACTCTCAGACCGTACACAAAAAATGCTCACCTTTGCAACATCTTGGAGTAGGTACTCAGGCAAAAGAATGCCTTTTGGAATTAATTCAGCGCCCGAGATATCATAAGAAGTTATGCAGACACTATTCCAAAATATTCTCAACGTGGAGGTATATATGTATATATACCTATATACTAATCCATGGGAAATCTGAAGACGAGCTAAATCAGAGCACAGCAAGTCATAGAAATTATTAAACAGAGTGGGCTCAAACTAAACAGAGAAAAATGTCAATTTAACCAAACAGCAATTAAATCTCTAGGCCACATTTTAAGTCAAAACAAGGTTACAGCTGAGTCTGACAAAACGGAAGCCATCAGTCGCTTGAAATCTGCTAATTCTAAAAAGAACTTCAACGAATTTGGGAAAATTTACTTACCTAAGCAAGTAGTTATATAACATTTTTTTCCAAACTAACAAGTCCTTTGCGAATTCTTTTAGAAAAAAGTACATCCTGGCAGTGGGAAGTCGAAGAACAAGAAGCATTTCAGAAATTAAAGGACATAATATCTAATCCACCAGTTCTAAAAATATACGACGTTAATCAGAATTTTGTTCAAGAAAGAATTTTTTTGGGATTCTCCGGTATATAGCAAAAGCTAAAAAATGTTTTAATTTGTTATTTCATCACACAACCCATTAATTTTTGGTGACAAGTTTCAAGTCTTGGTTTGACTCATCAACAGGTCCCAAATACCGAAATTGGGTGATTTGAAAAACAAATGAAAAAATGAAAATAAGAAGAAAGAAATGAAAAGTTTGAGAAAAATAGAAAAAACAATTTTTTTATTTATTAAAAAAATTTTAAATTTTTTTTAAAGAAACACTTCATTCGAAGCGAATCGAACCTGTATACGCCACGCAGTGGGCTGAAAAATAAAGAAGAAGGTGCAGCTTGGTTTTCTGCCTGCTGCAGACGCTTGAAAATAGATCAAACGCTTCTCCTATACAATCAGAATGTAACACTGGAAGTGGACGCCACTTTAACCGCAGCACTACTACAGAATATCCAACCAGTAGCATACGCTTTGAAATCTCTAACGGAATGTCAGAAAAAGTACCCACAAATTAAAAAAGAAAGCACTCGCAATTCAATACGGATGCGAAAGGTTTAATCAATTCGTATGGGCAAAGGGTTAGTGGTGCTGACCGATCACAAACCACTAAAAAGCATTTTCAAGAAACCTCTCCATTCATCGTCAGCCAGACTACAAAAAATCCATCTCAAATTAATACAATACAGATTGTACATCACTAAGCCTCAAAACAAGCTGTATTGGAATTTTCGTGATTAACTAGCACTATATGACGATATCATCTTTAAAGCATATAAAGCCCTCATAGCAGCAAAGATGAGACAAAGCATCCTCAAGTGTATTCATGCAGGACATTTCAGGTACGGAAAGTGCATACATCACACAAAAGAGTGTGAGAGACTATGTACTAAAGAGAAGCAACAATAAAATACTAATCAGCGAAATAAAGTACCCAACTACCAATTTGAGATAGTAGCATCCGACCTATTGCAATTCCAAGGAAAAGATTATATAATATGCATCGATAGTTACTCGGGATATATAAACTACCAGAGCTTAACGGAAACAACATCAAACAAAGTGATAAGCTTTCTGAAAAAAGAATTTTCACTTAATGGCATCCCGAAAACATTGAAATCAGACAACGGTCTTCAATATACGACCGCAAAATTCAAAGAAATCGTTAAAGACTGGAAATTTAATCACAGCACATCAAGCCCCCATCATCCGTAAGGGAACGGCCTAGCCGAGCAAGGAGTACAATTATTAAAAAACATACTTAAGAAATATTCATACGATAAAACTGAAGTGGAGCTTGCAATCCTGAACTATGTTATGGAAGTATGTTGAGTGATTGGCTTGGACGTAAAGTCCAGACTGCCAGCATGAGCTGACAGATCAGTCGACGGACAGCGTTGACTGCAGGGCGGCACGCTAGCCCGGCTCGGCTATTGGCGGAGAGCGTGGGGAGCTTCCACGAAACAACCTGCCGCTGCCGTCTGCCATATTCAAAAAAAAATCATTTCTATCTAACAATACGCCGACACACATTCAGTCCTGATGGGACCTTTACGTCACTTACCTGCATCCAACATTGAAGGCGCAGATGGTATGCCTTCACTGCATGCCCCAGCCACCCATCTGACTCTGAGGGCAAGATTTTTCAGAGTACCTAGTTGACCTGTAAAGAGAGGGACTAGCGAGCTAGACGACCTTCATGCGAGAGGGCTCCAGGAAGTGAGAGGAGAGAAAAAAAAATCAACAAGTCATATTGACGTTATAATCATTCCCTTAAGACATAAGGTTTACATCCGGTACGTGAAATGTTTTTGAAACAAAGTTTCCAAATAAACTAATCTATCTGAAATTAAAGTTAAGGGGAAGCGTCGGCAAAAATGTTTAGAACCTGGTTATTTGACTTTTGCTCCCTTCAAAACTTAAATACTGAGTTCTCCGTAAAAATACCTCAAACTCTAGTTCGTTCTAGCACAGTGAAAATTCCTTATCGGAAATCGGAGTATATGTAGTACTTAATCTAGTAAAATTCAAATCATCCTAATTAAATCCAATCAATCATAGCACTAATGATAAATTGTATTCATAACACCTAAATGTATGGTTTTTATAAAATCAGACGTTTGACATTTACTTAAAAAGAGGAATGATAAATCTACATGCTATCGCCAGGCGTGGATAGTCATGGTATATGACTTCATATTCGCAACTTGTATCACATATATGCCTTCATTGATATAAAGTATAAGTAAAAATTTAAGCGAAGAAGAAAAACTATAAACTATTGCTCCTGCAAATTCATTTTACAATCGGAGATTCTGATACTGAAAAAATGACTTTGTTCAATAATAATATAATTTTAAGCGAAAAAAAAACTATAACTATTGCTCCTGCAAATTCATATTTCAATCGGAGCTTCTGATACTGAAAAAAGGACTTTGTTCAATAATAATATAATTTTAAGCGAAAAAAAACTATAACTATTGCTCCTGGAAATTCATATTTCAATCGGAGCTTCTGATACTGAAAAAAAATATTTTGCTCAATAATAGTAAAAAGGTTTATAACTCACGTGATTTAATTTTTTTCCTTTTTTTGGGGATCGCCCGCAGAGGCGCCTCCTTGGAAGTTCCGCTAGGCCGTTGTTTCTGCTGAAGGTAATTTCAGTTAAAATTTATAGTTTTCTTATAATAAGGCTCTATCGCCTTCAGTCCTATTATACTATTGTTCCTGTGAGAATGCGCAAGCTCTAAACAATGTAAGGCACTCTGAAAAGCTATTCGTTTTATCCTAATTAGTACGATATATATTGAAATGATATGTGGTCTAAATTCCATGCAATCTCTAATTGACCTCTTCCTGTTATTTCTATTACATTTTAAGAAAGTCTTTCTGTTAAAATAACTGAACACTACTCTAATTGATTCCTTTTGTTGGGTGTATTAGATATTTGGAAAGTTTCACCTTTAAAATACCTTTAAATAACTGTAGGATAAGCACAAGACGTTGACTTCGTCGACGGCCCGTTGCCCGAATTTTCTCGGTGGTGCACAAATTTTCCGAACTATTTTGTTAAAATTACTTCCACATGGACAGCAAAAATTTCGTGAAAAGTTCAAAAGTATTTTTACGCCAAATGATTTTAATTCCATAGTGATTTTCTTCTATAGTTCTCTTGGAACTGATGACGTATTTGATACCCTGGGGGGATTATTGATGCTTTAGAAACAAAATCGTAAAAGAATTTTTTTTCTCCTCTTTGTGTCAGCTACAGTAATGCCGTTTTTACCATTTTAACCTCATTCGATGGCACATTACTTGATTCAATTTCCGACGCCGAACCAGTCGCGTCTACATAGGCGAATGAGAAGAATGGTGTTGTGGGCTGGGCATAAAAATAGTACCGAGTTGATCCAAATTTTATAATTTCTCGTCCCTCATCGCACAGAAAATAGGACTGTGTTATGGTATTACGTTGAGAGTGATGTACTTCGGACGTTAAGTCCAGACTGCCAGCATGAGCTGACAGATCACTCGGTAACAGCGTTGACACAGGGCGGCATGATAGCACCTCGGATATGTGGCGGAGAGTGTGGGGGGTTCCTAAAAATACCTGCCGCTGTCACCAACCATAATCAAAAAAAAGTTCTTCATGCCTACATACAAAAGCCTAGCACTCACTCAGTCCTGAAGGGACCTTTACGTCACTTACCTACATTCTACTGAAGGCGGAGATGGCATGCCTTCCTTGCCAAGCCCCATCCTCCCATTGACTTTGGGTGGCACAATCGTCCAAAGTCCCTTTTTTTTTATGTGCGCCTAAGCTACCGAAGGAATTTATTAACACAAATCTGATTCATGTATGAAAAATTATATACGCCGTAAATGTATATGCAACAGATCAAAGAATTTTGTTTTCCTTTTTTGCTTAATTTAAATGTATAAAAAAACCAAGTGGCAACAACTTACATGGAGTTCATTGTTGTGGATCCATCGCCGAGGCGCCTCCGTGATGATCCGCATGCCACTGCTTACTTGCTAAAAGAAACATTATAAAGGCAGCCAGCCCAATGTATCGCTTATATGATTTATCGAGAACCTTAATCCAAAATATGAAATTTTATGTGACCGACGTGGTACACACTTTCCTTAGTATTATTCGTTTCTTGAAAAAATTTGACAAAAGCCCAGGCATATAAATATCTCCTTCGAATTTATTTTATGTGACCCCACGTATTGGTTTTCCTTTCCTTTTTCTTTTGGCAATCGACGACACTTGGAGTACACATTCCACTGAGAAGTACCAATAAACGAATAAAATAGACGCAATAATTATAGAGAACGCTGTGAAAATCATCTTTCATTGCATATGCACAGATTAATGCATCAGCTAACCAAAACACAGTATAACTTGTCACCTTAGAAGGTGAGTGCTTTTAACAGTTCTACAGATTAATATAGCGAAAAGAGCATTCACCCAAAGAAATAGGAATCTAAAACAAAGTATCACACTTAGATTTACGATGTGAAAAAGATATTATCAAGATTAATAATAATATTCTTCATTTAACGTTTTCTGTGCTTAAAGGTGCCTGTAGAAAAAACCTTTCAGCGACCTCATTGTCATAGCACGATCATAATGTCGCTGCATTTTTGGTTCAAATTCTGGTTGCGAACTCTTGGTCTCTGAATTGTCTGAAAATGTTACAGTCTCTATGAGACCAGCAATTATCCGACCGCAATTATGCAAATTGTGTACACATGTAAAGGTGATGCTGGTGGATTCTCTACATCACGTGGAATTTTTTTTTAAATTAGCTCATGCTGAGGATACATTCTAAAGCATGTCTTAGATATAGTACTGATTCTTGAAAATGTCCATTTGCTGTAAATATTTCACCCTTGAGAAAGAAATATTGGTAGAATATTTTGTAGAATATTTGTAGAAATCTTGAATGTACTACGATTCCTACTTCTGTGTTGATATTGAGGAGCTATCGAATTCCTAATAGACTTTTGGGAGGACTTATTTTGTGCAGATAGATGGAAATAATTCTATTAATGGAAAATTTATCAGTGAGGGGGCTGAGAAATATTCTAAATTTACTTACAATGTTTATTTCCTGGCCGATGTTTCCGAAATCTTTTGGTTTATTCTCCTCGATGTTCCACTTGAGGCGATTTGACTACAACAGAGAAAATTGCCTTCTTCTTACTTTTCTTCACCGACATGTCACACGAGCTTGAGGAAGCATTACTCTCGGTCGGGTGCGTTCATTCTGCGTTTTACTTTAAAGCCACTTTACATGCGTCAACATTTTACATGTAGTATATTGCTATATGCAATAGCTACGACCATAACAGGGCAGAGTGGTCTGCGCCACCCATGGTTCAGACAACGCTGAAAAATGGTCGACTGAGCTAGCTGGTCTTAAACATAGGCCTCATCACTGCGGACGCTCAATGTGTGTTGCGACCCACGACCCAACGCGTATTCCTCATCACTCGGATTCTACTTGCCCGATGACGCAACGAGGACACATCCCCGTAGTCTCGTCAGTCTTCGACTAGACCTCGACATCCCTCTCAGTGTGGGGAGCCAAAGCCACATCGACAAGCTGGTAACCCAAAAAATCCAGCCGGTCGATGCCGCTGTGCCCTTCCTCACCGAGATGCTGAGGAAGCCTCGCGATCAGCAACCTAAAGAACTGATTGCTAAGCTTTCCCGGCGCAACATCTCACCCTGATCTCCGACTGGCGATTGTTCAAGGGTGTGTCTCCCAGGCGTCGTCGAAGTAGTGACATGCTGGCAGCCTTATAGAGGAATGGATTCCAACAGGTATATCACCCACCATTGACGGGGCAATAGGAGGGCTTCGCGATATCCTATAGTTTACCAGTGAAGCCGGCTGGATGCCTTCTTAGGGCTACCAGGAATAGATGTGACAATAGATAGATGACACTTTGAGACTGGATATCACTGGCTGATGTCTTTGGCGTGATAGACTCCTAACAGTTTCCCCTGCAGATCTTCAAGCTCATAATAAGCGTTTTTTTTCTTGGCCCTAACACGACATTTAACAAATTTCCGTCCCAGTTTAGCACTGGTCTGCTGCTGGAAGTTGCTTTGGGCAAAATTTCGTCTAAATACCTCTTGACCCACTTTGAAATCGACAGGCTTCGCCCTGAGATTGTAGGCTCGTGAGCGTGTTCGAATGCGTGTTGTAAGTTTTCCTGCACTCTCGCACGGATCAATCTCATTTTATCCTCAGCATCTACTCTCAATGGCTCATTAAGAGTTCCAAGGCTCCTCAAGATAGAATAGGGACTGCCATGTTCAATCATTTGTTGACCGAAGAGTGTTCGATAGGGAGAGAAACCCGTAGCTTGATGGAAAGAGCTCCTGAGGGAACTAGCTACTTGGCTTAGTTTCTCATCCCATCTCGTGTGTTCCTTCTTAATATATGCTCTAATCCCTGACAATAGAGACCTATTTACTCGCTCTGAGGCGTTTGCTTGTGGCGAGTAAACTTCCGTTCGCAATTGCTTGACCCCATACTTGTCCAGCAATCTGGTAAACTGAGTCGAGCAAAACTGGACTCCATTGTCAGAGACGATCGTTTCCGGGACACCGAACACGTGGAACACTTCCGTCTCAATGAATTGGCACACATTGAGTGTAGATGCTTTTCTCATGGGTTTGAGAATTGGAAATTTTGAAAAGTGGTCAAGAACTATCAGAATGCAGACGTTCCCTTTCACTGATCGAGGATATAGAGACCCAAAAAATCGATATATAGCTTTTGCCATGGTCGTTCTGTCACAGACTGGACTTTCATAGGTGGTCTCAGAATAGTATTGGGAGCCTTCGTTTCCTTACACACGTCACAGGCACCTACGTAGTTTCTGACATCAACTGTCATTCGTGGCCAGTACAGATGTCTTCGCAGACGTTCCAGTGTTTTCCCTATACCTCCGTTGAAGCTAGTGGCTGATCATGAGCCCTCGAAATGACGTCGGTGACATGCCCTCGTGGAATCCAAAGCTTCCAGGCTTCTTCTTCCTGAATCGGATCGCCTGTCCTCGGAACAGTCCGAATATAAACGAAGCCATCCCTGACGCAAAGATCTGGTAGTTTTCCAGAAGTCGTTTTAACCTTATGCCTCAGTCCTCATATTCCAACGAGTTGAAACATGGCGAACTAAGGTCAACTTCCGGGCCAGGGTCTTTGTTTGTGGTCAGGCTGTCACAATGAATGCGTGACAGCGCATCAGGGACGACGTCCAGGCTTCCTTTTCGGTGCTCAATAGTGAAGTCGAAGCCCTGAAGCTTCAAACTGCACCGCGCAAGTCTACCGCTGAGGTCCTTTTGAGACATCAGCCATTTCAAGCTCGCATGATCAGTCACTATCTTAAACGGCATGAGTTCTATGAAGGGGCGGAACTTCTGTACGCTCAAGATTGCAGCTAGGCATTCCTGCTCTGTGACGGTATAATTTCTTTGTGCTGAGTTCAACTTTTTCGAGACATAGGCTATGGGCTTCTCGTGGCCATCGTCATCTAGTTGAAGCAGCACTCCTCCAATACCTTGTTGGCTCGCATCGCACTGGATGACGAATGGTTTGGTGAAGTCTGTACTCACTAGCAACGGAGCAGAAGTAAGTTTTTGTTTAAGTTGATCAAGAGATGTCTGGGCTTCAGGTGTCCATTTGAACTGACTAGGGTTTTTCATGGTGTCTGTAATGGAGGCAGTCAAATCAGCATAGTTCGGGATGAACTGTCTATACCATCCCGCCATACCTAGTAGGCGTCGGGCTTGCCGAACAGTTTTAAGTGACGGATAGTCAACTATGGCTAAAATTTTGTCAGGGTCAGTTCTCATACCTCCTTTTCCGACAATGAATCTCTTTAATACAAAACTTACTCTTCTCGACGTTGATAGTAAGGAAAGCTTTCCTCAAACAATCCGCTACACGGGATAGTAGCGTGAGATGTGTGTCGAAGTCTGATGACAGAATTAATAAATCGTATAGATAGACGAGAACGTTCTCACGAAGATCGAAAGGAATGACTTTATCCATAGGCGGCACATTGTTTGTGGAGCGTTGCATAGACCGAATGGCATCACCGTGTACTGATAGAAAGGATGACCAGGCACTGTAAAAGCGGTCTTCTCTCTGGAATCAGTGTCTAATGGGATCTGTCAGAATGCGTCCTTCAGTCGACTCAGAAGTACGTCTATCTGCGGTAGCGGATAGGCATCCTTCTTCGTAACCGAGTTGACCTTCCTGGCGTCAAAACAAAGCCGAACTTTTCCAGGCTTCCTTACCAGAACAACTGGAGAGCTCCAAGGACTCTGGCGCTCCTCTATCACACCCAGTGATAGCATTCGCTCTAATTCGCCACCCATAAAACTTTGTACTGCCGGTGAAATCGGATAAAACGTCTGTTTTATCGGAGCTGCGTCATTCGTTTCAATCTTGTGAGTGACCAATGATGTTTTCCCAGGCCTAGAGAGGCGAAAGAGGGGAAAAGCTGTTTTGTGGCTTCTAAGCGTTGTTGATCAAGACTAGAAAGAATATGGCAGTCGGTGTCAGAGGTAGTTATTACACTTGGATTCACTTCTGCGACTATACCCAGGACATCTGGAGCCAACCCAAATAGACGCGAGAAGTCTATTCGCAAATATAGTGCCTGTGTGAGCCCAGGAACCACGTAAAAACGCAGGTGTTGGGTCTTATCACGGAAAGTGACATCCAAGTCCACATGACCATGCACAGTCGTCATGGCACCATTTGCTACTTGGACCTGTGTCCGATACTTCTTCCATTCGACATCTGCTTCTGCAAGCTTCTCTAGAGCTCCCTGACCTAGAATACTGACAGTGGCACCACTATCAAGTAATCCAGTCTCAGTTCGCCCGAGCAGCTTTACTTCGGCGTACGGTCGAATGTCGTCTGGCATCGACACGGAAATCTGTGCCAGTTTTTTTCTCTCTAGTCTCATTCGTCGACAGTATTCCCGCCAACGAATGGTAGATCTTTTCTTTTTCGGTCTCATATCCAAATCAGGAAACATTATTTCGGCTAAATTGAAACTGAGGAGAAGATTCGGTCTCTTACTGCGTTGTATCTCTGCAGACGTGTATGATACGGCGTCAGTGGATGTAAAACAGGCTCACGCCCACTCGTCATAACAGAGCTTGGTGGCCGTTTTAAAACAGAAAGGACAGGAGGCCCAATCTCCTGCTCAGTAACTTTGTCAGCTAAGAGTGCTGTCGGTGTTAACGGGATATCGGAAATTAAAGACTCTTCCAATGAAGTGTCTAACAATGTCATGGGCTCCCCAGAAGTGGAAATGGGAGCTTGAAGATATGCGGAGAAGTCTATTAGGTTCTCCGCCTCTGTCAATGAAGTATTCGTGCTATCAGGTGTTTTACTGATATCATCAGAATCACTGAATGATATCAGTGGACAATTCAGGGATTCGTCAAGGTCTGCTAATGGAGCGGACCTTCCTCCTTGTTCAAGGCTTGAGTGGAGTGTTCGTTGCAGTTGTCGCTCGCGACGTTGACGCTGGTCGGAAAGAGGTGGTGGTATTCCCGACCCGTCTCAAGTTTTTCTGTCTACAATAGTGACAATCAGGCTTGAAAATATTCTTGCGTCCGCATCCATAGCAGAACACAACTTGTCTCTCCTGCCGGCAGTCTTGATAGAAGTGACCGGACTGGTCACAGTTGCAGCAGGTTACATTCTGAGGGGTTATAATAGCAGATAACAGGACTTCCTCACTGCGTTCAGGTGGTGTGTACAATTCAGTCTCAGTCTGACGAAATTCATCCACCTCGCTGACTCTTTGCCCGCGATAAGCATTCCAGCTGCTCGCTATCGCGATTCGCTGCTGTGTCGCCTGTATTTGAGTCACGAGACTCCGTAGTTGATGTATATTATTAGTGGGATGCAGGCAGTCCTTTTGCTGAATGTCTGGAAGCAGGTTTGACTTTACGATCTCTAGGAATTCTCTGTCCGCCAAGGGACTTTGCAGTTGATCGCGCAACTGCACTAGGTGTTGGTGGTATGTTGCAAATGACTCCCCTGCTTTCTGTTTGCGCAAAATCAGCTGAACTGTGACCTTAAAGTCATCTTGCGGTACTCCCCATTCAGCTAATAGAGCTGTTTTCACATACTCCCATGAAGGCGTGGAATTTTGCCTCAGGAGAGACCAGTACCAGTCCATAGCTGGTCCAGAAAGCAAGGTTGTCATGTGCCTTACCAGAAGTTCGAAATCTCCTTCTAAGGCCAAAAAGGTCAATGCTTCCACTCGAAACACAAATTCATCAACAGTAAGCCGTGAGCTGTCACCACTATACGATATATTCCACCTGCGGATAGGACTGCCAGAACGTCGCTGTCCTACACCTGCAGGGTTACGACTAGGTGGTGGTTGTGGAGGTGGGACAAAATCTGGTCTAGGCTGATTGATAGGCTGACCAAAGGCTGAATGCGATCTATTTGACGACTGCCTACGCGAGTCGTTGGATTGTGTTGGTTCATCTATGGACGGAGGTGGTCGTGAAAAATCCACGGGCGGCATTGCTGCCGAGATCTCTTGTCGGACGCTATTCCTTAACTTAGTCCGCAAGACATTGAGGCTCTGTTCGAGGCCTTCGCGAACTAGGTCTTGCATTTAGGCGCAAGCCTGCCATCAACGCATCTGTAGCTGCTGAGGTATGTCCACTGCCAGAAGGCAGCGGGCTATTTCGTCGCGAGTTAGGATTGGTAAAAGTCCTTGAATGTAGATCTGGCATTCCAGGAGAGAGTGATCGTCGACTAGATGGTGGAATTGTCAACGGTGGTAGGTCACGTATTGGCGTGGAAGGTAATGGATCGTGACTGACAGTCTCTGTAGGCTTCGTCGTCTTCCGGACAGCACCAGTATATTCATGGAAATCATACTGAGTGAGATGGGCTCTGCAGAACGGGCAGTTTGAATGCTGTCCAATCCACGATTTCAGACAGACCTTGTGAAAAGAGAATTCAAAAATTCGCAAACTAACAAGCTCTTCAGGACGAAGATAATGAAATATCAG
Organism: Dioctria linearis; assembly: GCA_963930735.1. Taxonomy (NCBI): domain Eukaryota; kingdom Metazoa; phylum Arthropoda; class Insecta; order Diptera; family Asilidae; genus Dioctria; species Dioctria linearis. The sequence continues at coordinate 101,822,952 of OZ005744.1, read as the reverse complement.
GAAAAATTTTCAAAGGTTGGGACGAGATACTACAATTCAAACAAAAATTTTCCCAACCGTTCGAAGAATTTGCAAACATTTTTTTTTTTTTTTTTAAAATTAAAGCTTCGAAAAGTTCGCTGAGTATTCTCGAATCGAGACAATATAAATGCTAGTGACAATATCCCAAGTTCAGAAACAGTAGCAACTCATTGAAAAAAATTTCCTTTCTAGCAGTTCAGTTCAGCGTTTCAAAAAAAAAACACTGAAAAATCAACGAAATCAAACGTTCAATATAGCAAAAAATTCTACCAAAACATTTCTCCCTCATTTCCCGAAGCCAACACTCAACACAAGAGGTCTTCAGGTCGCTCCCCCTCCTTACAGGTCAGATATACTAGCAAGTGACGTGAGTGTGTGCATTGAAAAAAATTTGTTTGAGTCCTCACGGAAATCTGGGAAGAGTCGGGATGGAGAAGCTAGAGACTGAAAATGATACTAGAGATTCTTCAGCCAGGCAGTTAGCAGTATGCTAGCTCCTGATTACTGAAGGTCTCCAGCATCACTTCCATCCTCCAACAACTCTTTCTTTCCCCTTCACCTGATCGTCGTGTTCAGCTGACCTTCCAACCGGGCAGAGCCATGAATCTGGTCAACTAGTTAGCTGAAAGCCAAAAAGTCGTCTCACAGATTCACGACTCTGTCCAGCCAGTTGGCCAACAGAGACATGTCTCCGTGAGAGCACAGACAAAAAAAAATTTTGTGAGGCCACCTACCATTTCCATGACAGAAGGCCAGCGGGAAAGATCGATTTCAAAAAAATTCAAAAAAAAATCAAAAACTTACAACTGTTCAGACTTGAGGCTTGACCGAAGTCAAACCTAAAGTCGAACTTACAATTCAAAACTTCCAAAAATCTAAAACGTGTTACATACATACCTCCACCCACAATTTTAAGAAAGCATTGTAACATATGTACATACCTATAACAATAGTCAAAAGATTGCTAGCAACCGCAAGCATACATATTTTCATCATTTTTCAATGAACATACATGCCTACATCATTTTCATTAAATTATAATTCCACTCGTTACTGACCTTCCCCAATTACTTAACAAGTAGAGCAAATAACTAAGGTAGAATTGAGTGACGCAATACCCTGCGCGCAAGAATTCGCACGTTGTAATACGATAACCTTGCGCCAGCGGTAGAACCCAGGTGACCAAATGATGGTTCACGAGTTGCATATGAAGAAAGTAATATGTATGTAAGTATGTATGTAAATCATGAATATCACGATGAACAAGCAACAAGCGGTTAGCGTTTGTCAAGATTTATGTATGTACGTATGTAACAACAAATGCGATAAGGTACTGACGAAACGCTCAGTACGATTATAGTCAGAAAAATATCTGTATGTATGTACGGAAGCGACGAGTGCCGCAATTTATTTGTAAACAGAAATAAATGAAGTGCAAATGACCTAACACTTTGTACTGTTATATACAAAATGTTGGGTCGGAAGTATTTCATTTATTTCCGTATTAATAAGATTCTTCTGTATAAATAAGCAAAGAATTTGAAGAATAAAAGCAGTCGATTTGAGTCGAGTTAGTGTTCAGTAAACGGTTCGTTTGAATTAGGAGTTGTGCTTTAAACAAGCTACTCAAAAATATTATCAGGAGTTGTGCTTTAAACAAGCTACTCCATAATAACACTAGGAGTGTGCTTTAAACAAGCTACTCCACAATAATATCGGGAGTTGTGCTTTAACAAGCTACTCCACGCAACTACTCTCACATTAGAGATACGACAGTCGCTGCCGGGAAAAGCAAAAGTAAAAACAACAAATTAAGTCAAACGGTTTCTTCGCAAAGAAACCACAACAAGTTTAAGTAGGATAGATTCGTACTTAACAATTTGGCGCAGCCGGTAGGATCAAGGAAGTTAATTCAATACTTAAAAAACCTTGATCCTCGAACTCACAAAGAAGTGAAACTAAAACTAACGTCAAATTGTGACGTTGGGGCACTTCTGACTTAATTTGTTTGTTTTAATACAACCAGTCAACAACTACAATAAAAGTAAGGGAATATACTCCCAAGGAAATTTATCGGCTTGGACAGACATCAAAACGTTTCTGAAACTGCAGACATTAAAAACTAAGTAAGTTTCAATCCAAATTCAGCGATTGGCAGAACTTCAGTATTAAATCGATAAGCCACTATACATTACACATTAAATAACGTCAGTGTAAAAACATCTTCAATCTTTTTCTTTTTTTTCTCTTTTTAAATATTCCAGTATATATACATGTACATAAAGTAAGTTAAACTACCTCTTTTTCAAAAAAATTCTGCTTTCATGCACAAATCTGATCAAAGCCCTGCTTGCTTAGATTTTGAAGCAACAATAAATTCACTTTCATTCGACAACGTAAGCCCTCCGAATAGCCCAAGAGCAGAGCAAAGTTCACCCCAAAGAAGAATAAATTGGTATCGTGAACATCGGTCAGGTAAACGTTTTGGAAGACACCGTTTGGTTAACTTCCTCATAAGAACTCACAGTCTAAACGTAATAATACCCGAAAAATCGTTAACCACTTCAAATCTAGATATAAATACACCAAATACTTCCCAGTTTGAGCATCCACACAATACAAACAAAATGCCTGTAAATTATGAGAAAGTAGTTAAACTTACTGCACAAATGGTGCCTTTGTTCTCTGGAGAAATTAATTCTCAGACCCTCACAGAATTGCAAACTTTCATAGGCTGTTGTAAGCAAGTAGAACAATGTCTAGCAGAGGAGGAAAAGGCAGCCTTCATGCAAATTTTCCCAACAAGATTGAGAGGAAATGCATATCAATTAATAGCATCCAGTACACTCACGAGATTTGAAGAAGTTGAGCAGTTGCTATATCGGACTTACTTACCTCGTGAGACATATCATGAGTTAATTAACAAACTAATAACTTGCCGACAATACCCCCAAGAATCGTTTAATTTATTTACTACTAGACTAAAAAGACTTTTAGTACAATGTAACGAGGCAGCACAAAGCAAATACGGTGCTGAAAATTTTAATGTGGTAAAGCAACAGATAGAGGACTTTGCAATGGCTTCCGTAAAGAGTGGTGCAAATAACCCCCATCTAAGCGCCTATCTATTGACAATAAATGAAAGCTCGTTAGAGACTCTCATTCAAAAAGCATTAGATATGGAAAGGTTACTACAGGGTCTCTTTTTCATTCCACACTTACCTCAACATACAAATTCTTATCAAATGGACCATTTCTTTAGACCAAATACCTCAAATTTTGCTAATGCTTATGGTTATCCCATACACGAAAATTTAAACTCCTCTATATATCCCTACACAACTGATACAGGAAAACCTAATATAAAAACTGAGTGTGGTATACCTCCAAATTCGTAGTCATTAAAGGTACCTTCAGTATCCTTTAATACTGATAAAAATCAAACAAATAATTGGTGCTCTACTCAAGCCAGTATGGCAAGAGAATCCTTAAGAAGTCCACCTCCATTCCAGAACTCTTCTTCTCAATATCCAGACAAGAAACCATACGGTGAGCAAAAATTACTTTTAGTTAGGATCACATGCAGTTATTGCAAATACAAGGGACATACGTATGATGATTGTTTAAAACGTAAAAATACTCCCTTCTGTATTAACTGCAGAACAAAGGGTCATGATGCCCAATATTGTAAACAAAATGTCAAAGCACCACGGAATCACCTAAATAGTCACAACAACACTCAGTGGGGCAATCCAAATCATGAACACAGATTTAACGGTCAAGAGATGTGTAAGTTTTGTGGAAGAAGAGGTCATACAGTGCCCACCTGTCAACAGAAGCAACGATGGGAGGCTACAAAATCGGGAAACGGCACACTGTCGACCGAAAAAGCCCCGGCTCGACATTAAAGAAAATATCGCAAAATACTTTAGGGTCCTCCCAGCTGAAAAACCCACAGATCAGGGAAAACGTATCAGTGGTAGAGTAACCATTAGATATAAGCGGAAATACAGCCGTTCGGCTGGTAGTAGACACTGGAGCTGAAGTAAGCATAGTCTAACAGGAAGCACTAGATACACCAAAACGGATAAAACGAAGTAAAAAGGTAACTTTAAAAACTCCATTTGGAGAAGGAAATACATTGCGTAACTGTCAAGGCAACTTTTTACTAAGCCGCAGTATCCCGTGCAATCTACAGGTTGTAGAAAATAACGCCCAAATCTCTCATGATGGGCTGTTAGGTAATGATTTTCTTGCAAAAAATTGCAATATAGAAAGGCCTAACAAATTGCTCCGGTTTCCTCGCACGGAAACCAACCCTATCGAATTCACGGTACCTCTCGAAACATCCACAGAAGATGGAGATGAACTACCGAGGCATCAAACAGAGGAACAATTTAAATCTACTACCGTTTCACGGGCACCCGATAATAAAAACTCCTTATCCCAAATGGGAGACATTTCAAGCACCTTAAATGAAGATGAAAGTAGGCAATACGAAGTAGAACTTCAGCGATCCAATAGAATACGTCCTCGATCTCAAATTGTACTGAGCATACCATTACAATTGGACCAAGAAATCATCTGTATGTCTCAAGAGATAAAAGATGGAGTATTTGTCGCAAATTGTCTAGTTAGTCCTCACAAAAATTTTATACCATTATCTGTTCTAAACATAAACACAGATCCAGTATTCCTAAGAAGACTGAAGCTTACTCTAGTTCCAAGTAGTCATTACAATATTAAACTTCTCAATATACCTTTGGACGACATAAATACCCAAAGTAATCAGAAAGAAGGTGATCCACCTTCCTCTCGTACACATAACAAAACAGAATACAATTTCAAAGGTGATAAGACAAATTTCAACTCCAATCCATATTCAATAAACGTAAACCCTATTAAAAGCTATAACCCAGACAGACTTGTGGCTTTACGTAAAGAATTACTGTTGGATGAAAATTTAAATCACGAAGAAGAAAAATCAATTCTTAAGTTATGTTATAAATATAATGATCTTTTTTATCTAAAGGGAGATAAACTAACTAACATGCACTAATACCATAAAGCATACCATCCCCATTTTGCACAATCAGCCACCAATAAACCAAAAGATGTATAGACTTCCAGAAACGCACCGGGCTGTAATAAATGAGCAGATCAAGGATATGTTAGAGAATGACATAATCCAAATAAGCAAAAGCCCATGGAATTCTCCGTTACTTGTAGTCCCCAAGAAAGCTGGGCCTGACGGCAATAAACGTTGGCGCGTAGTAGTAGATTTCCGTAAAGTCAACGAGAAATCTATAGGGGATGCCCTTCCACTACCCAGGATAGAGAATATACTGGATCAACTGGGGCATTCACGGTATTTTACTACTCTTGACCTTGCAAGCGGATACCATCAAGTACTGGTTGACCCAAGGGATAGACCAAAAACTGCATTTAGTACCGCTTACGGGCATTATGAATTTAAGAGAATGCCATTTGGGTTGAAAGGCGCACCTGCGACTTTTCAACGCCTGATGAATTACATTCTAATGGGTCTCCAAGGATTAGAATGCTTTGTCTATCTCGATGATATTGTAATATATGGAAAAAATTTACAAGATCATAACGAGAAACTGGCTAAAGTATTCGACAGACTTCGAGCCCATAATCTTAAATTACAACCCGAAAAGTGTCAGTTCCTCCGCCGAGAAGTAATCTACCTTGGACACAAATGCTCAAACGAAGGAGCACTTCCAGATCCCAGTAAAACAAGTTGCGTTCAAAATCTTCCTCAACCCCGAACTGTGAGACAAACCCAATCGTTTCTGGGATTGGCAAACTACTATCGCAAGTTTATCCCTAATTTCTCAAAGATAGTCAGGCCAATAACAAATCTATTACGGAAAGACGTCAAATTTAATTGGACGCAAAAGTGCCAAGACTCTTTCAATGAAATTAAAAATTCCCTTATAAATCCGCCTCTACTCAAGTATCCAGATTTTACCCAACCTTTTAATCTAACAACAGATGCTAGTAACGAGGCATTGGGAGCTGTTTTATCACAAGGGGCAATAGGTAAAGACAGGCCAATAGCGTATGCAAGTAGAAGTTTAAATAAGGCGGAACAAAGATACTCCACAATAGACAAAGAGTTGCTCGCTATTGTGTGGGCCGCCAGGAACTTCAGGTGTTATTTACAAGGTAGAGCTTTTACGGTTTACACAGACCACAAGCCCTTGAAAGGCGTATTCAATGTGAAAGACCCGACATCGAGATTAGTCAGGTTTCACCATAAACTCTCAGAGTTTGACTATAAAATTGAATATAAGCCTGGAAAATATAACACTAATGCAGACGCGCTTAGTCGAATACCTGCCGAGCTAAACCAGGCAAACCCCAATTCGTTCATTGTGGAAGCTCAGGTACATCACCGAGCCGATTCCGACATCGACGAAAATGATTCTAGTTCTCCAACACCCTCAAAGCCTAAACAAAAACATTGTCATGCTGTTACGAGAGCTCAAATAAGGGAGGCACAAAATGTTATTGAAGAGGAAGATCAAAACCCAGAAACTCCCAATATAGTTCAAAATTATCCACGGAACCTCCAAAATGAATTAGTCGAAATTGACTCAACTGATAGCAGCAAATCCGAAAGCAGTGCATCTCAACACGGAGAATCACCCTGGAACCAAAATCTAATAAATTCTCAGCATACATTACCAGAACATATCTCAGACCCTGAGGAAATCGGGACAATTTTAAAAGACTATCATGACTCCGCGTTTGGTGGTCACCAAGGAGTAATGAAAACTTATAAAAAAATAAAGAAAAAATATAAGTGGAGAAATATGCTCAGTTCCATCAGGAAATATATTCGAAAGTGCCCTAAATGCCAAAAAATGAAGGCTAGCCCGGAATACCGTATGCCGATGATCATAACAGATACTGCCCTAATGCCCTTTGAGAAAGTCTATTTAGATATAGTAAGACCACTTGAAGAAACACACTCCGGGAACAAGTATATATTGACATTCCAAGACAATCTTACGAAATTCGTAGATTGTTATGCCATGCCGAATGGCGAAGCAGAAACGGTAGCAGGAATATTCTTCGATGAGATAATTACTCGTTATCGCATTCCTAAAAAGGTAGTAACCGACCAGGGATCTAACTTTTTAAGCGATCTTTTCAAACGTGTCTGTAAACTTCTAAAAATAAAAATATTACAGACTTCCGCTTATCATCCGCAATCCAATGGCGCACTTGAACGAACCCACAGACCTCTAGTGGAGTATTTAAGAGCTATTGTGTCCGAAAATCCAAAGGCTTGGGATCGATTCCTGAGAACCGCGGCATTTGTATACAATAACAGCCCACATGAAGGCACTAAGCTCACGCCAATGGACTGTCTGTTCGGATTCACAGCAGATGTTCCCTCTAATCTTAAAAGAGAGCCAGAGCCCATTTATAACCACGAGAGTTACTATCACCTTCTTAGATACAAAATACAAAAGGCATATGCTATCGCCCGAAAAAATTTACTGAAAGCCAAGGAAAGGTCGAAAACGTACTATGATAGGAAAACACGTCCGGTAACATTCAAAGCAGGAGATAAAGCATTATTAAAAAATTCCGCTAAAAAACACAAGCTTTCCCAGATATGGCTAGGACCATATCTCGTGGTACAAGCTTTTACGCCTGTTAACACAGTCATACAAATCGGTAAAAGAAGAGTAACCGTACATAATAATAGACTAAAACCGTTTCACGAATAATTACTAACCTTCAAGGAAGGGATTACAATTGCATTTAAGATAAAAAAAAAAGTTGAACAGAATCCAATTACACGTACCCGTCATCTACAGGTAGTTTAAATATTTTGAACGTACGAATAATAGAAATATGTAAACAAGATTGAAGATTTAAAACGTAACCCAATAAAAGAGTATTTATAAACATTATATGCATTAGAAGTAAGATACCAATTTATAGAATGAAAAAATATGTATAAACACATATAAAGATTTTTTTTTAAATAAATAAAAACATATGTATTATAAACACATATAAAAGAAGAAAAAAATATGTATAATCACACGTAAAAATTTTTTGTAAAAAGTATGTATAAACACATATAAAAGAAAAAATATGTATAAACACATATAAAAGAAGAAATATGTATAATCACATGTAAATTTTTTTTTTTTTTTATATAAAGTAGGTATAAACAAAATTTTTTTTTTAAGTAAAAATAAATTATGTATGCACACATATATAAAAAATCAAACAGCCATAATTATAAATGTATATATGTACGAATTAAAAAAATATATATATATATAATATGCACATGTAATAAAAATGAACATAACATAGCAGTAATACTAATAACCTAGAAAAATAATGGATATAAATTTGTAAATCGATAAGTCAATTATTGTACCGGCACTCGGCATTATGTATATACATACATATAAAACCACTAAATTTCTCGAAAATTATCAAACGATTGAACCATATTCTAATGTGTTATTCCTCTTCTAAGAATAACACATATTTTTTCCTACCGGCTGCGCCAAATTGTTAAGTAAGAATCTATCCTACTTAAACTTGTTGTGGTTTCTTTGCGAAGAAACCGTTTGACTTAATTTGTTGTTTTTACTTTTGCTTTTCCCGGCAGCGACTGTCGTATCTCTAATGTGAGAGTAGTTGCGTGGAGTAGCTTGTTAAAGCACAACTCCCGATATTATTGTGGAGTAGCTTGTTTAAAGCACAACTCCTAGTGTTATTATGGAGTAGCTTGTTTAAAGCACAACTCCTGATATTATTTTGGAGTAGCTTGTTTTAAGCACAACTCCTAATTCAAACGAACCGTTTACTGAACACTAACTCGACTCAAATCGACTGCTTTTATTCTTCAAATTCTTTGCTTATTTATACAGAAGAATCTTATTAATACGGAAATAAATGAAATACTTCCGACCCAACATTTTGTATATAACAGTACAAAGTGTTAGGTCATTTGCACTTCATTTATTTCTGTTTACAAATAAATTGCGGCACTCGTCGCTTCCGTACATACATACAGATATTTTTCTGACTATAATCGTACTGAGCGTTTCGTCAGTACCTTATCGCATTTGTTGTTACATACGTACATACATAAATCTTGACAAACGCTAACCGCTTGTTGCTTGTTCATCGTGATATTCATGATTTACATACATACCTACATACATATTACTTTCTTCATATGCAAATCGTGAACCATCATTTGGTCACCTGGGTTCTACCGCTGGCGCAAGGTTATCGTATTACAACGTGCGAATTCTTGCGCGCAGGGTATTGCGTCACTCAATTCTACCTTAGTTATTTGCTCTACTTGTTAAGTAATTGGGGAAGGTCAGTAACGAGAGGAATTATAATTTAATGAAAATGATGTAGGCATGTATGTTCATTGAAAAATGATGAAAATATGTATGCTTGCGGTTTCTAGCATTTCTTTGATAATTGTTATAGGTATGTACATATGTTACAATGCTTTCTTAAAATTGTGGGTGGAGGTATGTATGTAACAAACGTTACGTTACTTTAATCATCCAAATGAAAAAGTCTCAAAATCTCAAAAACTTTAAAAACTTTACGTTACTTTACAGAAAATTTTCACATACCAAAACAATCAAATGCCTTCCTTGCCAAGCCCCATCCTCCCATTGACTTTGGGTGGCACAATCGTTCAAAGTCCCTTTTTTTTTTAATGTGCGCCTAAGCTACCGAAGGAATTTATTAACATAAATCTGATTCATGTATGAAAAATTATATACGCCGTAAATGTATATGCAACAGATCAAAGAATTTTTTTTCCTTTTTTGCTTAATTTAAATGTATAAAAAAACCAAGTGGCAACAACTTACATGGAATTCATTGTTGCGGATCCATCGCCGAGGCGCCTCCGTGATGATCCGCATGCCACTGCTTACTTGCTAAAAGAAACATTATAAAGGCAGCCAGCCCAATGTATCGCTTATATGATTTATCGAGAACCTTAATCCAAAATATGCAATTTTATGTGACCGACGTGGTACACACTTTCCTTAGTATTATTCGTTTCTTGAAAAAATTTGACAACAGCCCAGGTATATAAATATCTCCTTCGAATTTATTTTATGTGACCCCACGTATTGGTTTTCCTTTCCTTTTTCTTTTGGCAATAGACGACACTTTGAGTACACATTCCACTGAGAAGTACCAATGAACGAATCAAATAGACGCAATAATTATAGAGAACGCTGTGAAAATCATCTTTCATTGCATATGCACAGATTAATGCATCAGCTAACCAAAACACAGTATAACTTGTCACCTTAGAAGGTGAGTGCTTTTAACAGTTCTACGAAAACAGTTCTATAGCGAAAAGAGCATTCACATTATCCAAAGAAATAGGAATCTAAAACAAAGTATCACACTTAGATTTACGATGTGAAAAGATATTATCAAGATTAATAATAATATTCTTCGTTTAACGTTTTCTGTGCTTAAAGGTGCCTGTAGAAAAAACCTTTCAGCGACCTCATTGTCATAGCACGATCATAATGTCGCTGCATTTTTGGTTCAAATTCTGGTTGCGAACTCTTGGTCTCTGAATTGTCTGAAAATGTTACAGTCTCTACGAGAACAGCAATTATCCGACCGCAATTATGCAAATTGTGTACACATGTAAAGGTGATGCTGGTGGATTCTCTACATCACGTGGAATTTTTTTTTAAATTAGCTCATGCTGAGGATACATTCTAAAGTATGTCTTAGATGTAGTACTGATCCTTGTAAATGTCCGTATGCTGTAAATATTTCACCCTTGAGAAAGAAATATTGGTAGAATATTTTGTAGAATATTTGTAGAAATCTTGAATGTACTACGATTCCTACTTCTGTGTTGATATTGAGGAGCTATCGAATTCCTAATAGACTTTTGGGAGGACTTATTTTGTGCAGATAGATGGAAATAATTCTATTAATGGAAAATTTATCAGTGAGGGGGCTGAGAAATATTCTAAATTTACTTACAATGTTTATTTCCTGGCCGATGTTTCCGAAATCTTTTGGTTTATTCTCCTCGATGTTCCACTTGAGGCGATTTGACTACAACAGAGAAGATTACCTTCTTCTTACTTTTCTTCACCGACATGTCACACGAGCTTGAGGAAGCATTACTCTCGGTCGGATGCGTTCATTCTGCGTTTTACTTTAAGGCCAGCTTACATGCATCAACATTTTACATGTAGCATATTGCTATATGCAATAGCTACGACCATAACAACTGACCACTCAGCACTCGCTCACAAAAAAAAATCACGAACACACAATCTCCTTTGATTTCGATTAGGAAATTTTAAGAAGTCTCAACGCTTAAAATGACCGCAAGCAACTTTTCTGTTGCCGGAATTCCGATGATTTCTTTCCTGGTCGGGTTAGTTGCAAAATAACTAGATTATTTGAAAATAGATCAGTATGGGAACTGAAAAATATTCTAAATTTACTTACAGGCTGTGTTTACTCGCAGAAGATTGCGGAAATTTATTTTTGTTCCTTCACTGATGTAGCTGCTCGATGGATTATAAATGACAGAGAAGTTTGTCTTCTTGTTCTCTTCCTTTTCTCATCAGCATGTCAGACCGAGCTCGAGGAAACGCACTTCTCTCGGTCTGGGTGCATTCGAATATTCTGTTTGACAGCCGCCGGCATACACGCTGCAGTATTTATCAATGTAGCATATTGCTATATGCAATACGCTACGACCATAACATACACCCAGAGACAACATTGGCTCACCAGCCAGCGTATATACTCCCGAAACCTACGCACACTAACCAATCAGCGAAGACTCACTCAAGCCTAAAGTTCAAGGAAACGTTCCAGAATTTCTCAGCAATATACGTTAAGAACAACGGCTAAGATCCAACATAAAAATTAGCGACAATCAACCAAAAAGAGGGGAGATAAAGTTCTTACTCGTACTGACAAGGGACCTTGAAGACCAACAAACATTACCAAACAATTTCATCCTAGATCATATGTACATCGTTAAGGACATGAGAGGAAACGATTATCAGCGTAATCCACACAATTTAAGAATATCAACATCAAACTTAAGAGATCAATTTAGAAGACACAACTCCAATCCTCAAGAATACCCACATCAACGAAGAAATTAAATTGGATCAGCCGCCGCCTATGGAAGATACGACAGAAACCAAAAACATTGACAACAGTATCAGTACACCAATCAACAAAATGAGTAAATAGGTCAGGGATTAGTGCCTACATGAAGGCGGAGCATACGCAGTGGGATGAAAGGCTGAGCCACATTGATAGCTCCGTCAGGAGCTCTGAACATGAATATTACTAAAAAAATATAACATGAAGCGTAACAATAATAAATTAGACATTTACTGAAGAGCACTGTAATTAAATAAATTATTTACATATACAGAAAAACGATTTGTCGTTATTTTATGACCCGAAGAGGGAATGTTTTTTGATAGTAACAAGTACATACATACATATGTATATACACGTATATATGTGTGTACAATTTGAGTGAATGCCTTGACCTTAGAATATATAGCAAACAGGAATGGTTGAATCGTGTATAATTCGTGTACATGAGCGTAATTTGTCGAGAGGAGAGCATCATATATTGTTATGGTCGTAACATATTGCATGCAGCAGTATGCTACACTGAGGCTAGCTGCGTCATGTAAGTACGGACTGCTGTCTGTATGGACGGAGCGGCTGTACGCACCGAACGCCACCTCATTGACAGGGCAGCGTTTCCAGATAGAACGAGTTTGTTGAAAGAAGAAAAAAAGAAGAAAAAGTTAGCGATAACTGACATTTTATTCGTCACCTTTTAGCGGCAAGTAGACGTGTGTAGTGTGAGCCTCAATAAATTCACTATTTTCGTGCCGCTTATAATCGTCCTAGTTATATACGGTCAAGGAAGCCAAATCCAGTTGGCATAAAAAAAAAGTTTTAACGTGATTCCGGGGGAATTATATAACTGTTTGTTATGGAATTATGTTGTGGTGCAATTATATAACTGTTTGTTATGGAATTATGTTGAGAGTGATTGGCTTGGACGTGACGTCCAGACTGCTAGCATGAACTGACAGATCACTCGGTGGACAGCGTTGACTGCAGGGCGGCACGCTAGCTAGCCTCGGCTGTTGGCGGAGAGTGTGTGAGATTCCCAAAAAAACCTGCCACTGCCACCAGCCATATACAAAATTATTTTCGTGCCTACTTACAAAACGGTGTTGAGTTTATTTAGTACTCTTCTAGTACTCTCATCTGAGCACCTTTTGATTACTGACACGGCGGCACGGTTACTGTGATTACGTGCCGTCAAGATGATTGGGCGTTTTACTTAATTGTCCCGAGATAGGTAGAGCAGCGATGCGTATGGAACAGCTTACTAGCTTTACTCCCAGTGAGGTTCAATGGAGCAGCTTATTAGCTTTACTCCTGGTATAGATGAATGGAGCAGCTTACTAGCTTTACTCCTAGTATAGATGAATGGAGCAGCTTACTAGCTTTACTCCTGGTATAGATGAATGGAGCAGCTTACTAGCTTTACTCCAGGTAAGTGAAACAACTCGTGTTCTGTTGCTACTCACTAACTAACTCACTTACTAACTGCTTTATCCAAAAATCACAGTTTATTTATACAATTTTCCACTTAATACTATTGTTATTTTCTTATTACGCTAAGCTAATTTCATCACAGCATTTATTCGTATATAATTATTATTTCCGTAAAGTGTTTCTTTGTGGCATTCATAAATTAATTTCCGCAAAGCTTTTGCCGGTTTGTTGTTGTTACATCACGGCATTCATCGCTTTCATATGTACATCCATAAATACTTCCGCAGACCGTTCGCTGCTTTGCTGCTATTATGACATCATCGTGAACCATTGTTTCGTTCACCTGAGTTCTACCGCTGGCGCAAGGTTATCAAATTGCATCGTGCGAATTCTTGCGCGCAGGGGATTGTGTCACTGCCTTCACTTGTTTCTTTATGTGATTAAGAAATTGGTGTAGGTCAGTAGCGAGTGACTTTACTGAACTTGCAAATATGTTTGTAGATATATGTTTATACTTGCAGCTGGGAATTATAATTCTGCATGCAATGAGAATGCTGTAGGTATGTACATATCTACATGTTTGCATTTCTTTATTGATGCATGAATTTTAGAATTCTGCGTAAAGCGAAATCGATTCAGAGATGCATGTATGTATGTATATACATGTTTAATTGATGCCAATGGATGCTCTGTATGTAACAACGGCTATTTCGGCACATTCGGTCCTGAAGGGACCCTTACACCACTTATTTATATCCATTGGGAAGGCGCAGATGTTTGGCCTTCACTGCTTGCCCCATCCACACAAATGACTCTGAGGGCAGATAACTTTCAGAGTCCCTATTCCTACCTGAAAAGAGAGGAGTAGTGGACCTGGTCGACCTTAACATTAAGAGGGCTCCGGGAGAGTGAGAGGAGAAATGAAAGATACTCACCGGCATAGTTACGTTATAATCGTTATAATAATTTCTCTTAGATAATTGACATTCGCCTAGCTATTTCTCTTACTATTAATCTTACACAAAAAGGTACACGGGATATCAATCAATACCGAAAATAAGTATGCTTGATGATAACAATGTTTGTATAGATATCAATATAAGTAGTGGTAATATGGGGGTTCTGGACCAGTGCAAAAATGTGCAAAAATGTCCATATAAAAAAAACGTTGAGGTGCAAAATGCACATTTGTCTGAAATTTGTATGGAAGAATTGTTGAGAGCACCCAAAAAATTGCTGAGGTGCAAAATGCACATTTGTCTGAAATTTGTATGGAAGAATTGTTGAGAGCACCCAAAAAATTGCTGAGGTGCAAAATGCACATTTGTCTGAAATTTGTATGGAAGAATTGTTGAGAGCACCCAGGATGTCACCCAGAGATAATTTCTAAAAATATTTTCGGCATATTAACGCTTTCTTGTTGATAAGAGTTGAACCGAATATTTTCGGTATATTGACGCTTTCTTGTTGCGAGTGGTGATAAAGAATTGCTAGTATAAGATTATGTAATGTGATTTTGCGAGTGGTGATAAAAAATTGCTAGTACAAGATTATGTAATGTGATTTTAGGGGTAGATATATGATGGATGTTGAGGTCAATGAATGAGGCGATGAAAAAAAATATCAGCTCAGAGATAGGAGCAGAGAAAATTTTGTGGTCTGTTGGAAAGAAGTTTGACCTAGAGATGCCCTGTTGCCGATGTTGAGGATATTGCGGTTTATGACATTAATTAAAGTTTCTAAAACTGATTGCGGTAAATTCGCATATAAAAGGAGCATTTTATTGAGACCTAATTACAGTAGAATTTCAAGTTCTGTGAAGTTTATAATAGTACATTAAAATAAGATGAATTCCTTCGAATGTTCGGTTTGTCAGAAGGCTTTTACGCGAAATTCTTCTTTAAAAAGGCATTATAGAGCAATGCATAGCGATGGATATATGTGTGAAGTTTGCGGTGAATGTTGTAAAAGTGTGTCGGGTTTAAATAAACATCAGAGGGCAGCTCATTCAAATCCAATGGATTCCAAAAGTAAAAGTGCCAAAGACAGTGTACAGAGTACAATGATTTCTAATAGAGACTTATTAGAAGCTAGCACTTCAAGTGCTGACGCACAGCCAATCTATTGTGAAACGTGCAAAGTAGCAATTGGTTTTAAAGAATGGAGGTACCACACTCGAACGAATAACCACAAAATAAAAGCTGCAGAGTCCGTAAGCAATAATTTAAAAGTGCTTAAAAGCGCGTTTAATGACAGAATAGAGTCATTGATGTTTGAAAATAGAGATGAGTCCTTACTAAATCCTAAAGATTTTTCAAACATTGCCATAGAAACAGTTTTAGATGCATTAAATACAACGTTGGAAAAGCATGATTGTATCAAATTTAACATGGAACTCTTCTGTGAATATATGAAAGTTATAAAACAGAAAGATGATGAAGAAGACGATTTAGTTACATCAGTCAAGTCATTTAATTCCAAAATGAATTTGATAATCCTCAAAGAAGATTTGGAAAAAGCATATGAAGAAATGTTTGAAAAAATTATGACAAAAATGGAGGAGTTTCAAGAGCGAGATAGTGGTTGGAGTCTCTTAAGGATTTGTTATATTGAAATTAATGTGAATCAATTTAGGCCGCTCAAAGGAGGATCACAATATTTGGAGTTGCCAGACTTTTTAGTTAAAAAACATGCTTGTGTAAATGTGAAAAACAATGATGTTTTCTGTTTTAAGTGGGCAGTTATTTCGGCATTATATCCAGTAGAGACACATGCAGAGCGCACATCTTCCTATGAAATAAATGATATTTCAACAAACACCATAATTCTTAAAAATGGCATTACGGTACACTTTATGAATTTAAAATTTCCGTTGAAAGTAGCCGATATCAGATATTTTGAAGAAATGAATCCTAATATAAGCGTGAACGTTTTCGGATACGAAGAGAGTAGAAGCAATAAATATGAAATTGTTGGACCGTACTACTTCACCGCGGAGGAAAAGTCAACCCATATCAACTTATTATTAATTCAAAATAATGACCTCTCTCATTTCGTTTGGATTAAAAATATATCTAGGTAAAGTATATTTACTATATGTAAAATATTATTCAATAACTAATTTTGTGTTTTGTTAAACAGATTAATTCGTCAGCAAGTCACTGGTAGCAATAATCGAATCTGCCTTTGCTACACATGTCTTCAGCATTTTTACAGTCAGGATGCGTTAAAGAATCACAAAAATGAATGTAATAGAACTGTCACCGTGATGCCTTCACCGGAGAAATCATATTTAAAATTTGAGACACATCACCGAAAAATAGAGGTACCATTTGTTATTTATGCAGATTTTGAATGTGTTCTGCAAAGTATTGATACTTGCTTTCCTAACCCATCTCTCTCATCAACTACTAATGTACAAGAACATGAACCTTGTGCATTTTCATATTATATTAAATGTTCATTTAGTAATAGTTTAAACAAGTTTAGAGTATATAAAGGTAGGAATTCTGCTCAAAAATTTATTGAAATGCTAGTTTGCGACGTTAAATATTTATATAGCGAATACATAAGTAAACCCAATCCGATGAATCCTTTGTCATTGGAAGAACGACGTAGGCAAAATGATAGTATGACATGTCATATTTGTGGTACAGAGTTAGGGTTTGCAAGAGTTGCCGACCACTGCCACTTAACTGGAAAGTATAGAGGACCAGCTCATAATAGCTGTAATTTACAATTTCAAATTCCCAATTTTTTTCCAATATTCTTTCATAACCTTTCAGGATATGATTGTCATTATTTGTTAAGTCTCTTGCTGAAATTAAGGGAGATATTAGTATTATTCCGCTTAATAAAGAAGTATACATTTCAATTTCAAAGAGGATTTATATCAACGATTCAGAGTCAATTGAGTTAAGATTTCTTGATTCAAGCAGATTTATGCAATCAAGTCTTGGGTCATTAGCAAGGGACCTACCAATAAAAGATTTTCATGCTGTTAGAGCAGCCTACCCTGATGAAGAATCTTTCACTTTTATGATAAGAAAAGGTATTTTCCCATATGAGTACATAAATTCTTGGGACCGTTTAGATGAAACCAGACTTCCTTCTCAAGAAAAATTTAATAATAATCTAACAAACACAAAATGTTCGAATGACGACTATAAGCACGCACAATCAGTTTGGGGTAAATTTCATTGTAAAAATTTATGGGATTATTTAGAGTTGTATCTAAAAACAGATGTGCTGCTCTTAGCAGATATATTTGAGAATTTTAGAAAGGTTTGCATTAGCATTTACTCTTTAGATCCTTGTCAGTATTATACTATTCCGGGCTTATCATGGGACGCTATGATGAAAACAACTCAAATTGATCTTGATCTCTTTACTGATATAAACATGTACAATTTTATTAAAAATGGTATAAGAGGAGGTATTACTCAGTGTTCTTGCAGACATACAATTGCTAATAACAAATACATGAGCAACTTTGATGAATCAATCCCATCGCGCTATATAGCGTATTTAGATGCTAATAACTTATATGGGTGGGCCATGTCGCAATCACTTCCTCATTCAAAGTTTCAGTGGGTTGATGGCAAAGACATTAATATTCTCGATATTCCTGAAGATTCCGATGTGGGATATATTTTCGAAGTAG
This sequence comes from Dioctria linearis, assembly GCA_963930735.1. NCBI lineage: Eukaryota > Metazoa > Arthropoda > Insecta > Diptera > Asilidae > Dioctria > Dioctria linearis. The sequence goes on along the minus strand of OZ005744.1, from coordinate 101,804,630 downwards.
ATTTGGATTATCCAATATCAAAGCATGATGAGCATAATTCTTTACCATTTTGCCCCGAAAACAAGAAAGCACCAAATTCAAAATTTTGTAAATTGATTACAGATTTAACTTCCAAATCCCGATATGTAATTCATTATAGGAATCTACAACAATGTCTCAAGCATGGAATGAAAATCTTAAATATTGGTAGAGTGTTACAATTTAAACAATCGCCCTGGTTGAAAACTTATATTGATATTAATACTTATCACCGTACGCAAGCACAAAATGCATTTAAAAAGAATTTTTTCAAGTTGTTAAATAACGCAGTATATGGGAAAACCATGGAGAATGTTGATAAGAGAAAAGACATTAAAATTGTCACAGCATGGGAAAGTCGTGGTAGGCGTTTGGGAGCCCGAGCCTTAATAGCTAAGCCCAATTTTCACAGTTTATCTCAATTCACTAATGACATGGTAGCCATTCAATTAAGTAGAGCTAAAACTTTTTACAGTAAACCTATTTACTTAGGATTTTGTATTCTTGAACTGTCTAAGTTGAAAATGTACAATTTCCATTATGAATATATGAAACCAAAGTACGGAAACAATGTGATTTTGAACTATATGGATACTGATTCCTTCATATACACTATAGAAACTAAAGACTTTTATAATGACATTCTAGATGATTTAGATAATCATTTTGATACATCTGAGTATCCCCCCGAAAACCGTTACAATATACCACAGAAAAATAAAAAAGTTTTGGGTTACATGAAAGATGAAGCAAATGGAAAAATAATTAAAGAATTCATTGGTCTTAGAGCAAAAATGTACTCAATAGATATTGATGCCTCTAATGTAATAAAAAGAGCTAAAGGCATCAAAAGAACTGTTTTAGAATCCATAGATTCAAAAGATTACAGAGATTGTTTGTATAAGAAAAAATTATTATATGGTAATATGTTATTATTTAGAACTAAGGCACATAATATATATACTCAATGTGTTAATAAACTAGCTCTTAGCTATTTAGATGATAAAAGATTTATTCGAGCAGATGGAGTCAATACGCTTGCTTGGGGCCATTACAAATTAGTTATAGAAGGAAATCAATAAAAAATGTTTAATTTGGTTAAAAATAAAATGTTTTATTTATTATTTACATTTTTTTCCCCTTATTTCTATTATCTAAAAAGCTTTTTAGCAGGTACACATTTTCCTGTGCACATTGTCCTTTGTGAATTAAGCAATATGGAATATTGCTATAAAAAAATTTTAAACGTGTTAAAGTTGGACACTGAAATTCATCTTCCATATTATATATGGTTAGACCTCCTCTGAATGTATCGTTTAGCCAAGAAACTTTATCAGACCCTTTTACGTATATCACTTTGTGTTGTTTTAATAATGGAGCTACTAGAGCATATAAATGATGGTAAGGAACATAACCGTCGTCCCAGTAGAAACCATGGTAATTATCATGTAACCACGCTGCTTCTTTTCTCTTTGCTTTTGTTAAATCCTTAAATCTGAATGGAGGTTGAAAAACAAAGTGCTGCATTTCATTCCCACTAGTCAAAATAGCTAACTCCTTCACTATGAATTTGTTATATTGATCCTTAAATCCTTGAATATCCACTATTGCTGTCATTCTTTCCTTAAATTATTTTTTTAACCTCACTCGTCAGTGGATTATACTCAATTATTCTATCATGCAAAAGTAAGCAATATGCTGTTGTGCTTGGTGGGATATTACTACTTGTTTTGAATTGTAGTCGGATATCGACCGGTCCTGATTTAATTGACTCATTTTGATGAGAGCAATCTATAACTATAATAGGAGCGCTCTCTTTGAATTTTTCACGAGTAAGCAAAGGTTGAGTCTGACGACCATAATAAGACTGCGGAAACTTTGCATACATGTCATACAGTAAGGCATATCGGTTGCGATCAAATTTAATATTTAAATCATCATAAGGAAATGATTCCGAGTTCAAATGAACTTTGATGTCTGAAAGCTCGCAATGGTCAAACTTGCTTGCATCTTTAGACTTTTCATTCTTTCGAGCCGTTTGAAGCGCTAAAATAACATATCGGGGTTTTTCTAATTGCGTTGATGTTTTAATTGTCCATGTATGATCAACAGCTTCAGGTAATACAGGATATTCATACATATCCCAACTTCGAAAACTCATTTGAATTGGACGCCCGTTATTAATGATTTTTAACAACGCCAGTTTCTCCTCATCAGCAACACTCACATGAGGAATGCACCATTGTAATTTAAAAATGTCTATTTTGACATCAGTTGGAGAAATGAAAGCATTTTCATCACTTCTGCTTCGAATCAGAATTAGCTCGTGCTTCGCATTTACAACAATTTTTGTATAGTCTTCAGCAAAACCAAGATACATTTTTAAAGGAATACAAAAATTGAAAAAGCCTTTTCCTGATATTATTGGGTTATTTGGCGACCAGCACGCATTTTGTAGCGTATCGCTTTCATTACGAGTAAGAGATATGTAATTTTTTAAAGTTGATGCAAATCCTAAATTTCTGGTACGATCAATTTCTACACCATTTAATTCATAACGAATTTCTTCAAAAAGGAAAGATGTTGCATTGTTTGCTAAATTAGCTGTTGTTGATGCAGTCCCATCTGTTTTCGTTAGCGCTCCTTCTATATAAATAAAACTTTCGTGGGGTAATATGTATAAGTCTTGATGTTGCACAGAAATTCGAACTTCGTCACTATTTTTAAACGATGTTAAGAAAGGAGAATAGCTATGATACTCATATTTTGTAATACTATTATCATAGCTTACACCTCGAGTAATATCAAGTATTTCGCTCATTTTGTTAACTTAAAACCAAGAGATCTTAAAAACTGTTGATTAGCTGCTGTTAACTTTGTCCTTGACTGTAGCGTAGGCGTTGGTTGACTAGTTGATCTAATACTTTTATACTCGCTTTTATTCTCATGAATTCTGTTATATATTAGCATATTGAAGCTTCAAATGTAATCTTATAGTAATCGTTTCTCCTCTAAAATTTATAAGGTCACCGTCCTGATCGACTAGTTTCAGCGTAAGTGAACTTATTTTCTTAACGGTCACAGGTAAATAAATAACATTTCTCGGAACTTCAACTATTTTATATCCTGGCCCCACTTTAGGAGAAAACTCATGTAAAGTGTGCACTTGTGTGTTATTTTTGAATGAGCCAGCTATTAAATTGCAATCGACACGTATCATTAACACACATTAACTTTAATTATATTAATCGGTAAGTCAGATTCATGCACAATATTAGAACTCAATTCTCGTTTACTAAATACCCTAATAATGACCCAAGAGAATTTAATTTGTTGAAAAACACTTTTTCAGTACTTATGACTTCACTTTTCAAAGTATTATTATTAGCTTTAATAGTTACTTTTGGTTTAGATTTGGTTTTGTCTAACTCATTTTTTATGAGTTGTGCAATATCATCAATTTCATGTGATCCCTCTGGTATTTTAATTTTTTCATTTCCTACATGAAATAAGTTATTTTTACTATCAACGTTAGGTATTGAATTATATGTTTGGAAATCAATGAGTCCACATATATAGTCTGCAGTCAAATCTAGTGGTGGAAAATATTCCGCTGTGAGCACAGACGAGTTTCCAGTTAAGGTTAGGTGTTAATGACATGTTAGTTCTAAGTGAAATGACATTTTATTAAATGCAACAATTTATTTTATACTTCTTATTAACAATTCAGAAATCTTCTTACTAAACTTTATTTTATTTAACAAGTTTGCAACGACTGTATAAAAATTCCAAACACAAATGCCCACAATTAACTGTTTCATAATTTTGATAAGCTTCATGATTGTATACAATATTTTTCCCTAAATACTGTAGGACTTCTTTTGGTGGCTGCAAATTTCCAAAACAATCAAAGTACTCAATTTCTGAGCCATCTTTATAATACGCTACCCAATGACTGCCAGAACCTGTAGTAGAGTCTAAATTAATAATTCCACATTCACACTTTTTTGTTTTCTTAGGAAGATTATCTCGCATAAAGACTCCTCTGAAATTTGGAATATGATTTGTATATTTGTGTAAATCGAGTTCATTTAATGGTCGTTTGGGTAGCGTTTTCAGTAGTTTTTTGAGGGTTGATTTAAAAAAAGTCCAAGGCCTTTTCTATAAGGCTTCAAAAATAGACCGCTCCCCTTCTTTCCCAAAGCAATAGCTTCCATCGTTTCATTATGTCGATTGGATTCTTTAAGCTGTTGCTTAGCACTTGCGGCATCATTAGCTACCTTTGCAATACCAGATGCACCACCTACTAAAGCTCCAAGTGCTGAGAGTCCAGCAAAAATAGGGATGAGAGGTAAAATTCCTCCAACTTTTGGTATAGGAATTACTCGGGGTGTTCTTACATACTTCTTTTTTCTCTTAAATACATCTTTAGTAGCAGCAAGCGCAAGGGTTATGGCATCATTCAGTGAATCTGGTTTTTTCGCTTTTAAAATATTTCGTGCTTCACGAACTCCTGTTTGAAATGCTAACCTTGCTTTCTTCTTCTTAGGACTAGCTTTACTTCTCTTTAGCCCCATTCCGAATTTCACTTTTGTTTTCATCGCGTTTGTCACAAGCCAGGCATTAACTCGTTCTCCAAGCGCTGCGTCTCTAGATTTTACACGCTGCCAAGCTTTTTCGGTCAATATTCGATCAGCTATATGACGATCATCAATATTTTTGAATTTGGAATATGCGATGTCGTGCTCTTTACAGGCTGCGTCAAGAGAATTGATTCCAGGGTCACCTCTAGCTATTCTTTCCTGCAATTTGGTACCAGGGCCGCAATACTGATATCCAGGTAGATGAAGTTCAAAAGGTAGATTGCTAATAGCAGTGTTTAGCAGACCACTTCCTTTTCGACTTTTGCGTTGTCGGTAAAAAATCCGAGATTTTTTATGTTCTATCATTCAAACGGAAAAATTCTCTTAACAGACGTCCTTACAGCAGCATATTCTGATTAAAACTGATATAAAAGAAAGAGTTTCCTTAATGAATAGGTTAGTTCTCATGATGAAGTTCATCAAGCAGAAGGAGTCACTGTCAATCAAAAACCTAGACATAAAATCTGAAAACTTGAAGAAAAGGCATAGTCCGCTTTTATCAGATAATATAAGAGCCATAGTTGTTGGACCTTCTAACTGTGGTAAAACAAATCTCATGATTGCTCTGATTGAACTTCCGAATGGTCTAAAATTTGAAAATATTTACATTTATTCAAAATCATTATACCAACCGAAATATCAGTACCTACAACGAGTATTACGTCCTATAACTGGGCTAGGCTACCATACATTTTCAGATAATTGCAACGTTATTTCGCCAGAAGAAGCCAAACCTAATTCAGTTTTTATATTTGATGATGTAGCATGTGGAAAACAGAACAATATACGCTCGTATTTTTGTATGGATCGACACAATAATATCGATTGCTTTTATCTATGTCAGACTTATACTCATATCCCAAAGCATTTAATACGAGATAATGCGAATCTGCTTATTTTATTTAAACAAGATGAAATGAATCTTAGACATGTTTACAATGATCATGTAAGCACTGACATGACATTTGATAATTTTCGCATTATTTGTGGTGAATGTTGGAAAGATAAATACGGATTTGTAGTTATAGATAAGGATAGCACCCTAGACAGGGGGCGCTTTCGTAAAGGATTTGACACATATATCGCTCTTTAAATATCTTCTAGATCCAGTTCATATATCAGTTAAAGCAGGTAACAGACCAGTTCAAAGCTGTTCAAAGCAGTTCATAGACTAGTTCAAAAATCAGTGCGTAGACCACTTCAAAGCAGTTCAGTTGAAAGTAAGATGGGGAAAAATGCAAAGTCTCATGTCAATAGGAAGGAATTGACGACAGATATTATAAAAATTAGAAATGCTATAAAAAAGAAATTCCGAGCCTTGAGAACTGGGAGAGTGGAGACTGAAGCTCATCTTGAGGAAACGTTTAAACCTATAACAAAGCCCCTCCAAGAGTTCATGACTAAAGTAAAGCATGATCCAAAGGATGAAATTAAAGTTGAATACAAAGATGATTATTACGATGACATGAAATTAACTCCTCAAATTAAATTTCCTAAAATTTACCCGACAAGCACACCAACAAAACATACAGACTCATTTATGTCTGAAGATGAGTTTGCAACACCTACTCATTCAAGAACTCTGATAGAGAAAGCAGATTCTATACATAATCTATCAAGCGGATTAGTTGATCGGTATTTTAAGTTATATATGGAAAAATTGCAAAAATTGACTATACTTATGTAATTTATTTGTATAATGATGAACGGAAAATTGGCAATTCAAAGATATTAATCCAAGAAGGTGATTTCATTATTAAAGGGAAACCGTATAAATTAACGTTAGGCTTATGTGAACTACTCTTTATGAAAGAACCCATCAAAAGTTTATATGATAATGTAGACTTAAATAACTATCAAGCAATTCTAAAAGATACTAATGCCTATAAACGTGGATATCTTGAGGATGGACAAATAAAAGGTAGTAAAGCGCTTTAGTATAAAGAAATTGTAAGCAAACTAATAATTCATGAAGGGAAAGGTTTAATGCATATACCTAAAAGTAATATTGATTATGTTTATTGGGATGACCCTAATGAGCTAGTGGACAGACTTCGACTTTTAATAGCATCACAACATGCTGGGCATAATAATCACAACAATGAAATCATGTCAATTATAGAAGAACTGAGAGAAGCTTATATCATAGTATAATTAGTGAATTTTTTCCTGTTTTTCTTTAATACAATAATGAGTGTTGATAAGTTTGGTCGTTTTTCTAAGCAAGGAAAACTGGGGCGTCCTAGTGAACGAGGTCCGAGAGGTCCACCTGGTGAGCGTGGTCCTGCTGGAGACCGAGGAATTCAGGGTTCGCCTGGCATAGGATTTCATCTAACTTCAAATGAAGATTACAGTTTAAGCAATAAAACTCTTAGACATGTTGGAAAGCCAAAGGACGATGAAGATGCAGTAACTAAAATATATGTTGATAATTTAGTTGATAAAAGTATGCATTCAAATAGTTCGAAAATTCAGTTAGTCAACAACAATCTAACGGAGAAAGTCGATAAAGTCAATATAGATTTAGAGAGAGAATTAAAGAGTGTATATAATATAATACAGACAGCGGGTGAAAAATATAAAACAGAAAGTCAATTGTATACAAATGAAACAATTAATGCATTGGATGATAAGTTGCTGAGTTACATTGATTTTCAATTCAAAGAAATTAACAGTAGGTTGCAGTCACTAATAAATGTGGAATCATTAATAATTAAGGAGCCGGAGAAAGAAAATACGCTATAATGAATAAAATTCATCTTGTTAATGAGTTACATAAACCTGCTCGAAAGAATTTCCAAAGGAGGCGTGTAATCATAAAAGGTTTCGATGGTCAATGGCAAGCTGATTTAGTCGAAATGGGTGCCTATTACAAAGTAAATACCGGGTACAAATTTTTACTGACGGTTGTTGATATATTTTCTAAATCTGCTTGGAGTATTCCAATAAAAAGGAAAACTGGAAATGACGTTACCGAAGCGATGAAATCCATATTAAAAAAAGGTCGAATCCCAAAAAATTTACAAACCGATGACGGAAAAGAGTTCTATAACAGTTATTTCCAAAATTTAATGAAAGCATTTCAAATTAATCATTTTTCAACATACAGTCCATTAAAAGCTTCTATAGTGGAGCGTTTTAATAGAACATTGAAAAATATGATGTGGAAAGAGTTTAGTCTGCGTGGATCCTATCGATGGGTCGATATCATCAAGAAGCTAGTGCTAAAATACAATAGAACTAAGCATCGAACAATAAAAATGAGACCATGTGACGTATCAAGGCATATGGAGAAAAAGTTACTTTCAACAGTATATAGCAAATTAAAGGAATTTCGCATACCTAAATTCCAAGTTGGCGATTTTGTTCGCATAAGTAAATATAAGCATGTTTTTGAAAAGGGCTATACACCAAACTGGACTACTGAAATCTTCAAAATTTCTAAAATCCAAATAACGAATCCTGTAACATACCTCTTAGAGGACCACCAAGATAAAGCAATAAAAGGCAGCTTTTATGAAATGGAGCTTCAGAAGGCAAAATATTCAGATCTTTACCTCGTAGAAAAAGTCTTAAAGAAAACAGGAGATAAATCTTATGTAAAATGGCTAGGGTTTTCATCAAAACACAATTCTTGGATTAATACAAAAGATATATTGTAAATAAGATTTTCAAATACATATTATTTTTACGAAAAGTGCTTGTTTTAAACGTCTTCTGACATCATAATACTATCATGTATCCGCTACATCTGTTGGATCATCTATTGACTAAGGACAGCTTACGTCGTGTTCACAAAATTTAGACTTCACTGAAGTACATTTTTTTTTTTGTATACGGATATAAAATACACGAATTATGTTATGTTAAAAGCAATCTTTATTAAAAAAAAAAAAAAAAAAAAAAAAAAAAAAAAAAAGTCATCACAAGCTTAAAGTACAATTAAAGTAGGATCCACCTTTCGAAAATATCACATTGTACGCCATTCCAATTAATCCTCCATAGGTAATGTAAAACTCTCCTGTGTTGAGTTTTTCCACGGTTCGTTCAGAGATTTTGGTGAACCTCGCTGGCAAGAACATCTGGTAACCTTCCAAATCAAGATGAACTCTTTCTCCGAACTTCGTTTGCAATTTTTTGCAGTGTAGAATTTTATAGGCCTGACATATTTCCATGTTTTTAATGGCCAGCAAAGGTTTAAAGTTTGGTGAGTTTAGTTCCTCTAAGATTTGGAAGTCTTCCTCTATTGAGTTTTCCTGGGGACTGCTTACCGCTGTACAAGACATTATGTTATAATTTTAAAAGATGTTCTCTAAGTGAATACTGCGAGCGTACTGACAAATAACTCAACAATTAGGATTCAATTTATAGTCTCATAAACAGCAATATCCTGAACAACGTCAACAGGGTATCAATTCTTATCAATAAGAAAGCTTCAATATGCCGAAAATATTCTAATAGCCGAAATCTCAATATATCTCTGAGGTGATATTTTTCATCGCCAGTGCTTCCGTACTTTGGTTTTCATGTATTCATAATGGAAATTCTAAATTTTCAACTTAGACAGTTCAAGAATACAAAATCCTAAGTAAATAGGTTTTATTGTAAAAAGTTTTTAGCTCTACTTAATTGAATTTCATTTACCCAGAACACAAAATATCTCTGAGCTGATATTTTTTTCATCGCCTCATTCATTGACCCCAACATCCATCATATACCCCTAAAATCACATTACATAATCTTGTACTAGCAATTTTTTATCACCACTCGCAAAATCACATTACATAATCTTATACTAGCAATTCTTTATCACCACTCGCAACAAGAAAGCGTCAATATACCGAAAATATTCGGTTCAACTCTTATCAACAAGAAAGCGTTAATATGCCGAAAATATTTTTAGAAATTATCTCTGGGTGACATCCTGGGTGCTCTCAACAATTCTTCCATACAAATTTCAGACAAATGTGCATTTTGCACCTCAACGTTTTTTTTATATGGACATTTTTGCACATTTTTGCACTGGTCCAGAACCCCCATATTACCACTACTAATATATCAATACGGTTATGAGGGGCTATCATAAAGTGCCATCATGAAATATTTATTCCGTTTCATTCTTTTTTTTCGTTTAAATATAGGCTCTCATTATGGCGCTCAAGAAATAATATGAGTGTTAATCTAGCTAATAACGAAAACAACACCCGTGGCAGTATTCTAAATAGGTAATTAAATGGTTACTTCTATGCATAGGTACCCGATTTCATAAATACATGGCGTTGTGTAAATTTACTTTGTGCTTTTAAATTAAATCCATTATAATCCCGTTAAATTCGACATTATCCATTTTATAATAGCCCTTATACTGATCGCCTAATTCTACTCTAAAATATTTCTAAAGATCGGGGGAGTGTTGCTCACAAAAAAATCTTATACGCGCGCTGAAGGTAAGTAGTGGAAGAAATAAATTCTTAGACAAGCTTCTACATTTTTATATAATAATTATTATTTTATTGATTGTATCCTATGAATATGTTTGGCCTTTTCTTACCCCTCCTTTTTCCTTTTTATCTTAGGTCTAATTAACAAAGTTCAACGAGAGAACTTGTTATCGTCTTTCTACCGAGCGGAGCGATGTTCTTTAAAATTCGAATTTGAAGGAGCATGAATCAGACGAAAAGTGATGATTTTTGCCTATTTTTTTGTTTTTTAAAATATAATATGAAAAGTATTTGAATAAACCTAAATAACATTTTTTTTCTGTATTTTCGAATATATTACCCCTCTAGAGTACTCTTATCTAATCTTAGCCTAATTCAGGTCTATTTATTTCTTCCCCTTGAAGGTGCGGAAAGCAACACCTACTTATATTACCGACCAATTTTATTTTAATTCAGGATATTCTGTAAAAATATTTTTTTTTCAAAACCATATAGATAATTAAATGTAAGTATTCATATAAAAATTAAGAAAAAACAATGAAAGAAGACTAATTAGCCGGTTTGCGTACTTCTAAACTTTTGCTTTATGTTGTGATGCGTCTATTTATTTAAATTCTTTCTCCCTTTGAAAATTCTTTATTGAGTTTTCATTTATATCGCGCGCAATAACCCCTTGTATAGGTTTCTGTGTTTAGATTGTTCAAAATCTACATCGTCTGTCATTGAAAACATGATAATTTTTCTTGTCATCGAAAGATTCACGCAAATCTTTTACGCTGACGTTGTGTGAGAATTACACGTTGGATATAACTCCAAAACTTTGCATTTTTTCCTTTACCAAAGCGTTTTCTAAGCTAACTTGCTATCCGGGGACAAGAAAATAATGATAATTTAGTCACATACCATGAAAATCCGAGTAAGGCGCCTCCACCTAAAAGGTGGAGTGCACTGATTTTAAATTGGTACCCCTTTTCAATACTCCAGGTGATTTAGACCTGCCAATGAAGCAGGTTTAACCAGTTTGCTTCTGCAAAAAATCTGGATTTATGGTGGCCAGGGAATTTTTGCTGACTTTCCCACTTCCGCTGTCTCGGGACACCGTGTCCACGAGTTTTTGGCGATCCAGTTGGATTTCGCTACCCTGACACTTTTTCCTTTTTCTAAAATTTTTTATGTTAAATTTTTTTTTACATTTTATTGAAACTTACATGCGGAATTAAAATTCCCGTGCCGATGCTTTTAGTAATTTCCGATTTCCTTTCACAGTAGACCAGGCACTTTGCGCGATGAAGATGAACAATCAGACAAATGTCTGTATTCTTCTTCTTCTTTATCGAGTCGCGAGTTGCGACGTAGATCTGTGCCGCTCAGGTGGCTATGGGCTGGCATAAGGCTGAACCACAATAGACGTAAATAACTGTACGAAATTGAACGAGACTGAGGTTAACTTACGAAAAATTGATACTTTTAGCTTAAATATATATCTCGTACGGAATGAGTTATTATCTTGATATTTAATGTTTTCAATTTGGAAAAGTGGTAAAAGTGAAAAAACTAACAAATGGAAGTTGATGTAATTGAAGATTTGTGCCTTCTATTAATTCGCAGTGCCCGAATGACATTTTATGTGTTAAATTTTAAAAGGTGGTAAAAGTATAAAAAATTAACAATTGGAAGTTGATTTAATTGAAGATTTGTGCTTTCTATCAATTCACAGTACCATTTTTATTCCATTTTAAGTTTTACATTGCACTTTTAATCATTTAGTAATAAATTAAATGTTTGACACATCGCGTTCTTACGGAATGAGCGATTCTTACCGCACCTTTACTGACTGCAATTTGACTTTTAAATTTAACGAAAGTTCCCCTCACACGAGTTAAAGTTAATTTGTGTACGCCTGTTAAATTAAAGGGCGCGTTCGCTCTACGTAAGTAAATGTACTTACGTTTACTTCTATTGTGGTTCAGCCTATAGACGTGCGCTTCGCTCAGTGTAACATATTGCTACATACACAACGCTACGACCATAACATGTTCTAGAAGAAACTCCAGTACCTGGGGAAAAGATCCGCACGATTGTAGCCAGGAAAAAATACACCGAACGCTATACCGTTTCGAGGTGGTACCAGATAAAAGTATTAGTAGTGCTCCTCCAGAGCTCGAAGAGGGCTCCTGGGGGATGTCGAATCTCCAATGCGGAAATTAAACAAAGTAACCTCCCGCACATACTAACCGCGAATGTCAACCTTTACTCATAACGTGACAGCTATAACGGCATCGCAAACTGGAAAGACAATGTACTCGGAAGTAGAATAAATAATTGTTTCAGCTGGCTTGAAAACATTCAGTTATCTGGACATGGACGGGATATCCACATCAATGAGAAGAGATTTGAAATAGATTAAGGATAAAGTGCACCAGATTATGAGATTTTGAAACCTAGTTTCACGCGGAACATTTACTACGACGACTGAAGTCCACGAAAATCTTTAAGAAAACATATCTACAAAATATGTGCATGTAATATTGGTATAGGTAGCTTTGTATACCGAATCGAAAACAACACGAAGGACTGGGATTTCCATGCTTATTTTGATTAAAATAAACTAATGTATAAAGGCGCCCCGTAAATGAAACTAAACTTTGTATCAAAGTCAATCTCTATTGGAATCAAAAGTTATAATTAAAATACGACACAAAAACAAAGGATTCCATAACGGGGTTCTTGTTGTTAATAATTTAATTATTTTTCTGAACTCTTACGTAATTAGTTTAAATTAAAAGCATTATCAGTGGTCATTAGTCGAATGTGGCTGTGTAAGGAGAGAATTTAAGTCTTATTAAGGTAAATTTCTGATACTAAGGGCCGTATTCACCAAGCCATTTAATACAAATTTAATTTTAATTTAATTTTTATTGAGGGACCGCAATTAAATTTTTGTAGCTATTCACCAACCTTAATGAAATAAACAATTTCGGACATTTCGGACTATCAGCTGCAAGATTTCCGAATTTGGCAAGTGACAGTTCTCGTGAGAGTTCATGTAATTTAAATATTATTTAAAAAGTTAAAAGAAGTTTTTATGTATTATTTAATTAAGGAAGTTTTTATATAGTATTAAAAATAATTTATAAAATATGTACAATTCGTTTTAATTAAAAATAGCCGATATTAAGCAATTGTTTCCTCAAAATTTTAACTGCGCTATTAAAAATATGACATTTGACTGCATGAATCTTCAATCAGCTGATATCGAAATTAAATTTATTTAAGAGAGGGTAAGGCCTCACTTAAAATTAAATTAAAATTAAATTTTCATTAAATCGACTCGTAAGTGTGGTTGGTGAATAGCTTTAATTGAAATTTTTTTAATTTTGCTTGGTGAATATGGCCCTAGGGCCGTATTCACCAAGCCATTTAATTTCTGTTTTAGTACACCCAGAGAGGATTAGGGCTCACTTAAATTTAAATTAAAGTTATATATGCGTTATTATAACATAAAATAACGCAAATTAAATTTTAATTTAGTGTGCCCTAACCCTCTCTTACAGGAGTACTAAAACAGAAATTAAATTAAATTTCAATTAAATGGTTTGGTGAATACGGCCCTAAGCATCTTACACAAAGTATAAGTAAATACATACAAACAGTTCAGAACGAACGAGTACCTACTTTAAAATAGTCATCATAATCTAGATATACAGATAAGTCGATAGATAGGATAGGACGTAGCCCCCGCAAGATACAAGCCATGAACAAAGTCGAAAAAAGAGAGCAGCGGGCCGGTCAGCAGGCGACATCCACAGTCTTCTTGCCTTGTCTTACTGAAGGAGTTTTTCATATAAAAGTTGCTTGTTCAAACGCTATAATTTCCGTAAATTTGTTCTACATACTATTTTTTTTTTTAAACTATTAGAAAGAAAACATATTTGGCTGCAATTTGTTTTAACTTCATTTTGCTCTGAGAGCGACAGATATAGGCTTTAGGACCGGTTTAAGATGAAATTTTAGTTTTTTAGTTTTTCCTCCATGACGAGTATACAAAATGCCGTGAGAGTGAGCTCCTACTGCATGCTGTACCCGGCACGTTAAGGCCTTTTATTGTGTCGGTGCCTTCGGAGACTTCATGGCTTGTATTATATTCCGGGGGTTACGGATAGGATTATGATACAAAGATAAGAAGGTATGGCCGATTCGAGAGGAACTTTTTGGGTTACTACGTCATGTGGACACAAAAGTCATTTGTCAAAGCATGTCAATTATTGCGTAAAATATCAAAATATTTGTATCTGTCAGTGAACAGAAAAAAGATGGCTTGGTTGCGTTTGAATGTTTAAAACTTTATAAATTTTTTAAAAAAATTTTAAAAAAGAATTCGCTATAAGATGTTGTCCGATTGTTGACCGTTTTTTGAGATTACATTACAACAAATTATCATATCAGCAGTGCTCCCTTAAGCAATAAGGTACTCTATATTCACACTTTTTAATTTTATTATATAAGTATATCACAAACTGTTGTGAAATAATATGAAATTTTAGCTTTCTCAAATAAATAATCACAACTTGAGACAATGACAATGACGTAAGAACCCAATTGACAGAAAACTCGGCCATACCTTGTTTCTTTGTATCATGGGATAGGATAGAATAGATAGATGGATAGATAAATGAAAGATAATTTCTCTAAGTAACGGAAAGAATTTATAAAGCAACGCTCGCACATTGTACAAGCAAATGTAAATATACGATAGTAGGGTAAAAAGTAGTAATCAGCAATATGAGGGGAAATTCGGTCGTCTTGCATTAGGTTTGTTCGCGTACTTCTCGTGCAAAAACTTTCTGGGTAAAAACTTACTCGTGTGGTGGGAGAAGAATGTAAAATGCATGAAAAAGTACGGGAACGCTTTTCATGCAACTTCGTGAAAAACAAGAAGAAGAAGTGTGGCATAACATTTGAGAATAAGTATTGTTTTATTTTTTTTAACTTGTTGCAGTCTTGAAAAGTTTATGAGAGCATTGAATGCTTAAACTATCTTATTTCGACATTTTGATTGCGTTTTAAAAACTTTTCAGAAAATTAAAAAAATTAACTTTCCTATGACAGCTGTCAACCTTTCCTTGCAAGAAGTGTGCAGTAACTAAAAACTTCGGGTAAATTCATGCAAGAGGGGAAGCTGTGACGTATGCAAAACTCGTGTAAATTTGTGTGCACGAGAAAGTACGGGAACGGAAATTGGGTAAGTTCATGCAAATTCATTGCAATGCATTGTCCCAAAACTGAGTACGCGAACAGACCTATTGTGTGAATCAAAATTTCAATGATTGTGTACTATTGTTCACCTACCAGAGATGAATTGCGGAAGCACGACAGATTCGGTGTTTTTTAGATAGCAAGCCAAGAGTTTGTATTGGCTATCTTAGTATTGTCAAACCGTAGAATAAGAGAAAAGATTCTCCGTGCCTTAAACATTTTGAATAAATATAAATAACCTTAAACTTTAAACAAAAAAAAAACAATATCATGGCAATACACCTGCCTTCAGGGAGCTCATTCGAGGGACTAGACATTATACGTAAGTCAACTTTTACATGTGTTTTTATTTAAATTGATTTTATATGATTTTCTATGAATCGTAAGTAATTATATAACCTCCGTCTTTTTGAATTTCGTGGGGGTTCAGGTTAGCTTCACATCGCAATAGTATCGTTCAAGATATATGTATACAGTGCCTGGGTAATGAACTCTACTCTATTTTAATTTGGTTATCTATAGCGTTTGTTTAATGAACTTTGCGAATTTTTGTCATAATGGTTCAAGGAACCGGAGTTGGTTATACCTACACCAGAGTTTGCTTAATGAACGTAACGAATTGTTTTGTTTTTATGGTTCAGGAAACCGAGATTTATGTCACGGCTAGATATATGTATAACTAAAAGAAAGGAAAGGACGATTTTTTTTTTACGAAACGTTGTGCCTGAAGTACTAAGCAGGCAGTTACTATAATGAGTAGGCATACTACTTGGGAATTCGAATTTTTCTCGTTTCGGCAGGTGCCCACGAACAAGGCGGAGTTCATAGATGGTACGTGGCCTTGCACGTTTTATATTGTTGACTTCTTATCCTTAGTGTATACGATACTTGATTTTTTTTGTAAATCCTATTTTTATTATTAATGGTTGTTGTTGACTATTATAGTTTGGTACTCATGCTGAACCTGTGAATTATTGATACCTTCCTGGTTATGAATTATACTAGCCGTAAGATAGCATAAGAAAAGTATAGTCATAGTTCATTTTTGAAGACGATAAGTCCTGTACAAGTAGATTCCTATCAATAAAATATTCTTATAGCGTAATGACAAGCTGAACTGTCTTCTAATTTTCTCCTTTTCACTCCCCTGGAGCCCTCTCGTTGATATGGTTGACTAGGTCCGCTACTACTCATTTTTCAGATCAACACCGAAAACAAAATGCTGGCCTCAGTGTCATATGGGCGGTTGGGGCAATGGCAGTGAAGGCAGAACATCTGCGCCTTCAAATAAGTAAGTGGTAAGTAGTATAAAGGTCCCATCAGGTCCGGATGTGTGCGACGGCCTTTGATTTGACAGGCATGATTTTTTTTGTATATGGCTGGTGGCACTGCCGCAGGTTTTCGTGGAACCTCCCCACACTCTCCGCCAATAGCCGAGGCGAGCTAGCGTGCCGCCCTGCAGTCGACGCTGCCCACCGAGTCATCTGTGAGCTCATGCTGACAGTCTGGAATTTACGTCCCAAGCCAATCACTCTACATAGATCCATAACAAAAAAGGAGTAAGTGAGATGCGACGGACCTAATTGAGCCATAATTGTCAAATGTGGTTTTGTTTTGTGTACAGGCTTACTCAATTTAAAATTCTTTTGAGAAATTTAACAAAAGTACGGAAGCAATTCTTTTCAAAACTATTTATCTTTGAAGTTTATTTTATGCAGAGTTGAATAGTGCCGCTGGTGCCTTCATATCAATATAAAAAATGCAATGAAGTGTGCGGTCAGTACTTGCAAATATAATTCGGATTATAAACTAGGAAAATCGACTTTCAGGTAAGTGCATTATGTAAATTTTCTTTTTTGTTAATAGCAGCAAACATTTATATAAATTAAATATGTCAATTATTTCAAAATAAAGTCGAAAAAGAACTTTTTTTACCACAGATGCTCCGCTCAAAACCTTTGTTTACTTTTTGCAAATTGAAAGTTGCTTAGAATAGGGATGGCGTGCAAATACATGAAAACATGGAGTACCAACACAACCAGAAATTCATTACGCAAAATCTGTGTTATCACTATTCCTGTTTGCTATATATTCTAAGGATCATGGGTTAGTTTAGAAGTGAGCAGTACACTGAATTTATGTTGTCAGTCAGTACGTTTACATGAGTACTTGAAGTATACTTCAAGTAGAGATCAAGTAATCAAAATGTCATGTAAACGCACATTGACTTCAAGTATACTTGAGTCAAGTAAATCACTAAATTTTGTTCGATTTACTTGAATAATTCATGTAAACGCTACTTCTGTACTTGAAAATATTTCATTTCTGCTAGATATGAAAACGTCAAAGATGAACAAGAAGAAGATTATTGTTGTTAATTCAGGCTGTGATTTTTAGCACTTTTCTCAAAATATTTATCTAAAAATCAGCAATTATGTATTGAACTTAATGCAGAGTTGTCAAAGGTAGTGTCGCTTCAAGTAAATTTCAAGTCAAGTAATTGGATTTAATTCAACCAAAAACCTTACTTGAGTTTCAAGCGGATATCAAGTCAAGTACTTCTTCTTCTTCTTCCAAAAGACGAAAAGTACAACTATTCGTCAACATATAACATGAATAGACGCCACTTGGCCAGCCTTAGAATTAACTGTGTCGCCGGCCACTTATATGAATAGGCTTTCCACTGACATATAATAGGAATGGACTGAGCCATCGTATCTAATTCCTATAGTCAAAATTGGCACAAATTTTAGCAAAAATCTATTTGTTTCTTTCAACCTCAAAATGTACACTGAACTGTAAACAATTTTCGAAACAGCACGGCTATATTAATTGGAATTGACATAAAAATTCAGACAAATATATTGTTTTTATACGTCTATCTCTTACAAGCTCAAGGAAATTTGACAACAAATCTGCAGAGGAGCACATTTTTCAGTAATATTACAAATGAATTTTTGGGTTCATTAAAACAAGTTTAACCTCCTAAATAATTTTAATTTAATGCAATACTATTTTATAATATCTTTAGTGTTTCCAATCGACAAATAATAATAAATTATGAATCGGTGTGCAATTGTACGAAATAAAGGGTTTTCACGGCCTGTTCAATATTTGTGCCATTTTTGAAGCAAGAACGCTCAGTCCATTCCATTGAATAAATAACTAATGAGGAAACGGCATATCGGGTGAAAACGTAAGCATCCGAAATGTATTAGTGTGCTCTGTTTGTATTCGTTTCGTCATGGCAATAGTGAAACCGTTAAATTTTGAAGGGGGACATTTTTTATAATCCAAATTGCTATGTAAAATACACAAATTTTTGGCGCCCCCTTATCATCAGAAAATATTCCGTGTCGTTGCCTATGATAATTTAAGTGACTTGTCAAGCGAATTTTCAAATAAGTGACCAGCCCTCTTGTCATTTCTCCCCCCGCTCCTTGGGTTTGACTGTCATTGAATTGCCTACTCACGTACACTGTATTCGCACGATACCCCGCTTCCATATTATTAGTTATTTATTCAATGATCCATTCTTATTATATGTCAGTGAGGCTTTCCCTCTAAGCCAAACAGATGCGGGTGAAGCGCAGAATTTGATATTTATGATGTCTATGTATTTTCTTTTTAATGTAATAGGTAGTTGTCTTGTATTTAATTTTGTTGGAGTCGACGGAAAACAAGTATGTTTCACGATAATGAAACTACCGTTAACCGACGCCACGCTCAATTCACTGTTAGGTTATCAAGTAACCTTTATATTAGCTCGAGTTAGGTTTAGATAAACAACACTGAACACTAAAATGTATCCGAGAGACTGCAAGTCTAATGCTATGTTATGGTCGTAGCAGATTGCACATAGCAATATGCTACCTATACTGATGCGTGTAGGCCGGCCTCGTTAAATAAGAACGAAAACCAGACGTACCCCGACGAAGCAATGTGTCGTCAACCTCAGCATGACATGCTGAAGTGACAAGAAAGAAGAAGAAACTTTTCTCTGTCGTGTCAGATCTTCGCAGTGGAAACAGCAAGGAGTGAACGACAAGGAAAATTCTCGTAACATCGGCGAAGAAACGAAATCTGTAAGTAAGTTTAGTATATTTCTCCATCCACACGTTAACATATTTTCGATTAGGAAGAAAATTTCCCGCATTACCCTAAAAATTATATTCAAGACTCCTCCACGGAATCTGCGAAACCTGAGCAACTGCTTGGAGGCGACATAGTGCCATAGGTTGCGGACTGCTTGTGAAATAGTCGAAAACCTCAAAGATCGCCTCGATAAATTGGTTGTTAATCAATCTGATACTGACTACTATCGTCCGTAGGCGTTGCTCTAAAGATAAATAAAAAGAAAAAACACTTACCAGTAGTGGTAATCCTGGAAGCCCGTGTGTCCTGACTGGGAGTTCCCCTAATAATTACGCTAAAGAATATGTAGTCAGACGGTCATTGATGACACGTAATTACCGTGACTCCTCCTCCCGGAAATATTAAAAAAAAAAATTCTTTGGGCTAAATTAACGTCCTGTCGTATGTGCATACTGAAAGTAAGACGAATTAAGGCGGTATCACCAACGGAGATGTTCCCGCTGAGAGAAAACAAAAGACAAACCACTCGTGAATTGGGCAGAAGTTCATTGACATCCGTCAGGCGACAGGAGCAAGTCATCCAGCCAATCGTTTTTCTATGCAGAGTTTATTTGATTAAGTACCAGCAATGCGCTATAGTTCGGTAGGACTAATTTAATTTGTATGTTTGTAAGTGTGATCTGTAGGTAGGACATAAAACCTGCATGAATGTACTTCTTTTGCAATTGTCATCAAAATTCCTATATATATACAGATTGAATTCAATGGCAGGGTGACACCTCATGGGGCGCCTCAGCGAGGGAACATCCTCAACAAAAACTGTAAGTGTTTTCATTCAATCATAACTTGTTCATAACAAAAACTTTTGATTACATTGCCTACACGAATGAATTTCGGGCTTTAATTTTGTTAGTATAATCAAAGTAAATTTTAGATTTATATTTCAAATTACATATAATATTCTTAAAAACTTTTGATTACATTGCCTACACGAATGAATTTCAGGCTTTAATTTTGTTAGTATAATCAAAGTAAATTTTAGATTTATATCTCAAATTACATATAATATTCTTAAATATAAAGAACGTAATACTTCCGAGTTTGGAGGAAATGTATCTAGCTAGAGATAGTCGTCTTAGGTTGATAATAATCTTTCCATTTCCCTCTATTTTAGTATATATATATATATATATTTTGATATAATTAGGAGATAGGTACTTCTATAGAGATTATGTTGTGTTTTTTTTTTGAGGATACCTTCCGTTCATTTGTACCCCATGTTAGAGTTGTACCAGACAAAGAATAACAATTGAGTGTTTTATGAGGACACACCTTCTACATCTCTCTTATCGGATATTGTTTTTTTTGCGAATATATATTTAGTAACTAATCATCTATCCTCAAACTGACAGATGTACCTGAAATATTAATAGTATATTTAGACAGCTAGGCACTAATTAAGTTTGCTATCCTACTACTGAATTAACATGAACGTGTTGTAATAGTCCATTGCTGGGTGAATACATTTTGTAACGTAATTATGAAGTGGTAAATACTTTTATTTCTCCCCTCATTATCCTGGCGTCCTCTCATCCAAGGGTCGTGTAGGTTCGCCTCGTCTCTCTTTCGCAGGTCAACAAGGGACTTGGAAATAGTGCCCCCCCAAGTCAAAGGGAGGATGGGGCATGGCAATGAAGGCATGCCATCTGCGCCTTCACAGTAAGTAGGTAAGTGACGTAAGGGTCCCTTCAGGACCGAGTGCGTGCCGGCTCGTTTGTATGTAGGCATGAATTGTTTTTGATTATGGTTTGGTGACAGCGGCAGGTTTTTTCTGGGAACCCCCCACACTCTCCGCCACCCTTAGCCGAGGTGCTAGCATGCCGCCCTGTGCCATCGCTGTCATCGAGTGATCTGTCAGCTCATGCTGGCAGTTTGGACTTCACGTCCTGACTATTCACTCAACAACATACTTCCATAACAGCTATATGGAAAGGCATCACTAGGGAAAAAAGAGTCTCAAGGAAGAAACTACTCTGGTCCAAGAGCCGAAGCGAGCGGATTAAATAGCACGTCCGACCGCGATGAAAGGCAAATTGGATCTCCCAGTCAAGTACTGAAGTATTCATGTAAACGTACTGAGTGTCTGTTGCGGTTCATTGTATTAGCTGTGGTATATATATGCTAGGCCTCCAGGCATATCCTCTTGTTAATATTTTTCTCCCTTTATAGAATTGTGGTAAGTAAGTGCAACACTCACGCAACGATTACACGAGTCAATAGAGCTGACGGACAGTCCTGATTTCGCCTGTAAAATTTACAAACAAAAAACGATTTGCGTTCTATCAATTGACCAGTCTGTTCATAATAAAATGTCGTCAAGCGGTGCAGACATTCCTCTTCTATATGCATATCAAACAATTTCTTCAATAATCCGTCTTTATTCTCTACAAAATAAACAATAAAATGTATGTTAAAAACTTTTCAGTCATTTCCCACTCAAAAGAGAGCAGGTTAGGAATATAAACACAAATATCCACTAGCATCTACCCTTTATTTTCAATTTCCGGGTCACTTCCCCTACTTTGCACTGGATATTTTGTCGGTGTTAAGGCCGAAATACAATGATGTCGACACGACATTTACGACGACAAATTAAATGTTGACGTAATGGCAATACCATGATGCTGTACACAATGCCGACGACCGATTTTGTCGCCGTAACCAGAGTTGGGAATAATTCAACTTTTGTCGTCGTTGTCGTCGTAATTTGATTTTGACAGCTGAGAGAATGAGCAAAAAATTTATTTAGAGGAGCAATTAATTAATTTAGTGAGGGAAATGAAGTATTTTTATGCCAAAAGAAATCCTTAATATCGAAATACATATTTAAAAGAAAAAAAAATAAAGAAGAAATTGGAGAAAAGTTGAAAATAAGTGGTAGATGATATTTTGTAAATTACATAAACTCGGCGTTAATCATTGTTTATTACACCTTCACAATTTTTTTTATATCTTTCTCATTTTGTTAATAAATTTCAACAAATAATTTTACCACCTACATATTTTGATATGCCAACGAACATAACAATCTCGGTGTCATTGTGTTAATTCGTCGACATTTACGACGACAGTGACGTCGTTATTGCCGTGTCGGCATCATTTTGTTTCGGCCTTAAAATGCTCTGTCAAAAGTGTACTGTCGCGATTATTTGTGAAATTTTGGAGTTACTTGAATTAAAAGATTTTATTTGGGTAATTGGCATAAAGTTGAGAAGAAATTTGTTTGCATATACCAATAACGAACATTTATTACGTTTAACAGTACCGTGTATGTAATACGTGTGTCCACAAATATGGTCGATGGACCTCAGTGCTCCCAGTTCTCCACTGCCAGAAAAAGACCAACACTGAAATCGACATTAGTTAGTTGCAGTTGCAGCGCGAGCAGCGTACCGGCCGGTACTATTGCAAGAAAATAGTTTCGGGCATTTTCAAATTTTGAACTAATCTGGGCGGACAGCTGTGCAATTATTAGATTTGTTCGATGAAAACACCGTGTAAATTTTCCCCTACAATTTCCCAAAATTTACCCGGGGTTTTGTGCACTCATCGAACAAGTTTATAACACACCGGCCGTGCGTTCAGGTGTACACACGGATGTGCTTTTCAGCACATCGTTGCGCACATCACAACATTGAAAAAGTAGTGATAGCACCTGAACGGTTGGTGTGCACTTCGATTCGAAATGTCAATTTTGAAAGTTCTTTAAGAACAAAACTACGCTAAACGTCAAAACTACAAAGCGCACCGGGACACTACGCTACCAGACCGTAGCATAAAATGTGCACATCGATGTGCTGGTGAAATGACAACGCTTCGGTCGCCTGAACGGCCTGAACGACATGGTGTGTAAAAATGTGACATTATGTGGCATTCTGCGTGCACCTGAACGCACGGCGGGTAAATCTAATGTAATGACATTTCTCTGACAGTTCTCCTGAATATAATTAATTGTAAAAAGTTATTTATAAAATGGGTGAATACAAATAAAATGTGCTCTAGCTATTTTTCTATTTCTTTTCTTCTAATTTTTGCTTATTTCTGCTCAAAAAGTAATTTATATGTCCCAATCAACACCAAATTGCAAGTGTGCCCTAACCCTCTTACGGGAGTACTAAAACAGAAATTAAATTAAAATTCAATTAAATGGCTTGGTGAATACGGCCCTAAGGGCCGTATTCACCAAGCCATTTAATACAAATTTAATTTTAATTTAATTTTTATTGAGGTACCCCAATTAAATTTTTGTAGCTATTCACCAACCTTAATAAAATAAATAATTTCGGACATTTCGGACTATCAGCTGCAATATTTCCGAATTTGGCAAGTGACAGTTCTCGTGAGAATTCACGTAATTTAAATATTATTTAAAAAATTAAAAGAAGTTGTTATGTATTATTTAAATAGAGAAGTTTTTATGTATTATTAAAAATATTTTATAATATATGTACAATTCGTTTTAATTAAAAATAGCCCATATTAAGCAATTGCTTCTTCAAACTTTTAACTGCGCTATTAAAAATATGACATTTGACTGCATGACAATTCAATCAGCTGATTTCGAAATTAAATTTATTTAAGAGAGGGTAAGGCCTCTCTTAAAATTAAATTAAAATTAAATTTTCATTAAATCGGCTCGGTAAGTGTGGTTGGTGAATAGCTTTAATTGAAATTTTTTTTAATTTTGCTTGGTGAATACGGCCCTAAGAGTTAAAAAAAAATATAGCATGTAGAGCTATTTACGGAAATTATAGCGTTTGAACAAAATACAAGGAACTTTTATATGAAAAATTCCTTCAGTAAGACAAGGAAAGAAGACTGTGGATGTCGCCTGCTGACCGGCCCGCTGCTCTCTTTTTTCGACTTTGCTCGTGGCTTGTATCTTGCGGGGGCTACCACAGCAGGCAGTAAGAGCTCACTCTCACTGCTTTTTGTATACTCGTCATGGAGGAAAAACTAAAATTTCATTTTAAACAGGTCGTAAAGCCCACAACTGTCGCTCTTACAGCAAAATGAAAATAAAATTCTAATAGTTAAAAAAAATAGCATGTAGAACAAATTTACGGAAATTACAGCGTTTGAACAAAATACAAGCACTTTTATATGAAAAATTGCTGCAGTAAGACAAGGCAAGAAGACTGTGGATGTCGCCTGCTGATCGGCCCGCTGCTATCTTTTTGACTTTGTTCATGGCTTGTATTTTCCAGGGGTTACGATCGCTGTGATGCAAGTTTTCCTCTCCCTAAGCGACGAAAAGTCTAGTATACTGCAGTGTATAAGCCCTGCAATTGTTTGTATATTATTTTATGTAGACGCAACTTTACCTTTAATATAAATTGTATCTATTTATTTAGGGAAAAGGAACGCAGCCTAGAAAGCGTTTTGACATAATAAACAGAAATGGCCGATTGACGTATAAATTTGTGGGGAAGAAATTTGGATCTGAATTGTTATGTTTTATGGTTTAGAATTTTCAACTAAAAATATATTTAAACAAGTTAAATATGTACCCAACTACTCTGAATATGACACGAGATGAATGTCGTGGAATGTTAAGGCGGCTAGGTAACAAATGTGAACTTACAATCGCATTTTCTAATAAAATATTTTGGTTTTTTTTCAGAATTGGAATCTTATTCCAACGTTATTAGTGCGTTTCGTGCTCAGGGTGGGCTAAATGAAATAAAAATAAAATTATTGGATGATCTTCGGAATGTCTTCCATATATCACAGGATAGGCATCGAGCAGAAGCGCGAAGAGTCGCTAACGACGAGCAGCTCAGTACAATTGCAGAGGCGTAGGAATATTTCTTGGTTTTAGTGTTTTTACTTATTGGATTACATTTTTAAGGATATCTGGGCCAAATACTTATCAAGAATGGTGTAGGGAAGGAAGGCGTTCTTTCCCGCTTCTGCCAAGGACAGCGCCACTAACTGCGCTTTCCACCGTCGCTAATGGCGTTGCTGAAGTTGTAACAGACGAAAACTCAAAATTGCCATATCCATCTGAAACTGCTAATGTACGTCCTCTGGATGAAGTAAAAACTGATGTAGATCCGAGTAAAATAGTTCGAGATGATCCTGTGAGTACAATTCTTATTTACATACTATTTGATTTGAGTCAAATATATTTTTTTTATACAAACGCAAATACAAAAAACGTTATTAAAACACCCTGGTCAGGGCCACGTCCATAAACGGTGGGTGCATAGTTCAACAGTAGGTATAATTACTAGTAAATCCAAATTGGCAAACTAACCACGAAAATACATATATGAGCGCATTGGTTATGATGTAGTTCAATATTATTATTATATTATATTGTTTCTTTTGCTATAAATAATGTAAACTAATTGATAAGCTTTATACTGTCGTGGAACCCGGCGTTATACGCTGCTTTAAGCAGGGGTTCAAAAAATAAATGCACTTTGACTGACTTTGATATACAATATATAAATTTTCTAATAGACCACTGTACATCAAAAGTAACGATTAATTCGGTTTATTATTAAATAAATGATTACACATGCAAGAAAAGGTCAATTAAATAATAATCAACTGAGATTTGGAGCATAGACCCTGGCCGAGGCCACGTTCATTAACGGTCGGTACATAGATTAACATTTGGTTACTTAATTATAAGCAGATACCTATATTGGCAAGACAACAAAAAAGAAAGTAATTAGTAAACGCTAAAAGTGATTGAGCAGGTACTCAAGTAGGTAGAAAAAACACATCTAAAGCCAGAATGAAAATTTTATAGAGATTTAAGACTTATTAAGAAAGAAGGTGCGAGCATATTAATGTTATTCGTCAATTATTAATATGGAAGACCGAATAAATATAATAGAAAAGCATTTATTGTATAAAAAATATATATATATATATATATATATAATTGCATTATATCGTTTGAGTACAAAAAATTGTTTAGAAAATAAACAAAAGTGCAACGAACAGACTCATGGCAATAACAGTCTCTGAGTCTCTCCATTCTTACGATAACTCGAAAGCACGTTTACTTAAGAGACGTGAAATTAACGGGCCTTTTAGATTTAAGATAGAAATCAACAAATCAGGTAGGACAGGTAGGGCCATACAAAAATTTCGTTTTTCACTATATATTTTCATACTGCTTGAGAGAGAACGCGTTATGTAGAACACTAAAATTTTGTACAGGTCGTTTTCAAAAAAATACAAAAATACAAATAAATATAATTTCAAAAATGGACTAAATCGGGAAACCTCTTCTTGGTCTGGCCTTTAAAATACATAACTGAATGAAGCGCAATAAGTCCGAAAAAGTGCGGCATTTCTCACTATGTGTTAGAATTATGTGTATGTATTCGTTATATTCATGGAAGTTGTAAATTGAACGCGGGGGGGGGGGGGGGGGGGGGGGGGGGGTTGGCGCATTTATTTAAAATATAAAACAAAATTGTTAACTGCCACTTTAAAGAATAAAAAAAAAAAGTTGGAACAAAAAAATGTAAACAGAAATATTTTGAACAAATATATTGACCTTTCTAATTTCAACTTCTCTGAAAAATTTCTTTCCGGGATTATTTCGGCAATTATTTAAACAGTACCACACAGCACAATTCACTGCCAACCTAGAAATACAGTTAATATAAGCAATGTTATTCCAAAAAACTGAAGTCGCTTTCCCTTTACTATCAAAATGTAAGGGGGATTCGGACAAAAACTGCACATATCTTCAAATCCTCTGTTGCAACTTGTTTTGATATCGTTGCTTTCACTGAAACTTGGCTGCATCACGGCTTTCGTGATGCCGAAATTTTAGACAATTCTTACCAGATTTTTAGGAAAGATAGACATACGGATTCTGAGGCTCGTGGCGGTGGCGTACTCCTCGCATGCAAAAGCATTTTTAACTGGAGCCAAATTGAGGTTCCAAGTTTTTCCAACACTCTTTACACTGAACTTATAGTTCTTAAGCTATCTCTTTTAAAACACGACTTATACATACTATGTTGCTATATTCCTCCAGACTCCATAAACATTGTTGATGACAAAGGTCAGAATATTTACGACCTACTCACTTCAACATCTAATTTTATTCACGGCAATATGCAACCTCTTGACGAACTACTACTTATTGGTAATTTCAACTTACCTAATATACAATGGGTACTAAATGAAGATGACGATGACTATCTTCCTCTTAATAACTTGTCAACAAAGGAAGCACTATTCCTGGACACTATGTCATCTCTTGGTCTCAGCCAAATCAGTAATGTAAAGAATGACATGGGGAGGCAGTTGGACCTGGTTTTCTCTACTGACGCGGGTAACATATTAGTTGAATCTAGCCCCGTTATAATGTCTACTCTTGACAAATATCACCCCCCCTCTACTAATTTCATATTGCTTTGAAACCGAAAACATTACTAATTGTGACGAAACACAATACTTTTTCAATTTTAGAAAGGCTAACTTTTCGGAACTTTCCAGTTGACTTACCTCTATTGATTTCAACACATTACTGTCTAGCAATAGTGTTGACGAAGACGTTTCTAAATTTTACATAATTTTTTTCGATTTATTTTCCTCTCACGTTCCCCGCGAGCGACAGCGGTCCTCTAAAACATCTCCGCCATGGTTCAATAAAGAACTAAAACATCTCAAAAATAAAAAGAATAAATTGTGGAAAAGTTATATGAGTGACAAAGTGATAAGTCACAATAATTTCCTCACATCCTATAATGAGTTCAAAGAACTTTCCTCTACACTTTATGATGAATATATTCAAAGCATGCGTGCGAAATTATTTCGTGACCCACGTATCTTTTTTAAGTTCATTAATATGAAGAAAAAAACGGACAACTACCCCAATACCATGAGGTACAAAGATTCTGCTAGTGATGATTCATCCGAAATTTGCAATATGTTTGCTTCTTATTTTGACAATGCATTTTCTTCGTCCAATTTCCTTCCTCGAAATGACAACTTCAGTCATATGAACGATTCTCATAACGTTTCATTCACTACCCCTACAATTGCGAGAGAGGATATACTCGATCATATTAATGGGCTTCCAAATGACTTCACGACGGGTCCTGATGGGATCCCTCCAGCTTTCTTTAAGTCATGCTGCCATGCCCTTGCATCTCCGCTGAGAATTTTTTCCAAAAATCGCTCAATAGCGGTTGTTTCCCACAGCTATGGAAAAATTCTTTTATCATACCTATCCACAAAAAAGGTAGTAAAAGTGAAATTTCTAATTATAGACCTATTGCAAAATTATCTTGTATGCCTAAATTATTCGAATCTATCATTTACTCTCAGTTATCAATTTCCTGCAAGAATTTGCTTTCTTCAAACCAGCATGGATTTATCTCGGGCAGGTATACAACCACTAACTTGTTGGAATTTGTCTCGCCTACCGTTGGCGGGTTTGCAAAAGGCTATCAGACAGATTGTATTTATACTGACTTCAGTAAAGCGTTCGACAAGTTATCTCACTCCGTGATACTCTTTAAAATGGAAAAGTATGGGTTTCACCCAACATTTATAAAATGGACGGAGTCTTATTTAGATAACAGAACATATCAAATACTATTCCGTCATTCCGTCTCCAGAGTCCTGAAAGCTTCGTCCGGCGTACCTCAAGGGAGTCACTTGGGCCCGTTGTTTTTCATTCTATCTATTGACGACATTGTCTCTGTTGTGAGGCACTGCAAAGTATTGATTTATGCTGACGATATTAAACTTTTCGCTCAGATTAAATCTGTTACGGATTGTGAACTGGTACAAGGTGATCTTCACAAATTTTACGTTTGGTGCAAAAACAATAATTTGGCCCTCAATATCGACAAATGTGAGGTTATGACTTTCCACAGGAATCAGAAACCAATCACTTATGATTATGTGTTCTCGGATTCCACGATTCGCCGTCGCGAGGGTGCTGTTTGTGATTTGGGTGTTAAATGTGACCATAGATTGAATTTTATATCCCACATTAACTATATGGTATCTAAGAGTAGTTCTATGCTGGGCTTTATTAAACGTTGGTCTCGAGAGTTCTCGAATCCCACCATAACACTGCGTTTGTACACTTGCTTTGTGAGACCTCTCCTTGAATACGCTAGCCAGGTCTGGTCTCCATTTTACGGTACACACATCGAACGCATCGAGTCTGTTCAGCGGAACTTCCTGCGCTTCGCTCTCAGGCATCTACCCTGGAACAATTCATTGATTCTTCCACCTTATGAGGATCGCTTGAAGCTTTTAAATATGCACTCCCTCGAAAAACGTCGCATGGTCGCTGATGTAACTTTTGTGCATCAACTCTTAAACGCGAATATTGATTCTCCCCTTCTACTTAGCAAAATCTCTTTCCGTGATAGTGCGCACAATTTGAGAAGGTTACCTCTGTTGCATGTTAACGCCGCAAGATCCAACTTTAGTATGTATGAACCCATCAATCGCATGTGCATTGTTGTTAATATTAAGGCTGAGCATTTTGTCGTTGATATTTCCAAGCATGTTTTAAAGAAACGTCTATATAATACTTAAATTTCTGTTTCCATGTCGCATTGCATGTCATCTCATTCGGTGTTTGGTCTATGTTTAGTTTAACATACTAATACTAACACCGACTAAGTGATGAATCGCATGTATTGTTGAGACGTTTATTTATTAAACGTGTCCATGCAGCGAGCTTGTGTTAAGCTGGTTCTGATAGTCAATATGAATTATTCACACGTTCATGAACTTAAGTCCAAGACTTAATAGCTAAATTGTCACTTAAAATGTTATTGTTATTATTATTATTATATTCGCATTAGTTACATTTTCGTAATATATAAGCCTAGTGTAACTAATGTAGTTTGCCCACGGCAGCCAGGCCATCTGAGCAACTCCAGTTTGTTTATAATATTTTTCTTAATATTGCATACTATACAATTCTTATGTTTTTTTTACAGTTTATCCATTCTGAATTCATATTGTATTAATCTAAGTTATTATCCAGTCCGAGTTCATTTCTTCTAATAGTTCATTTTATTATAATTTAAATTAGCCTATAAGTCATTGCCATCGATAAGCTTATAAGCTAAGCTTTTCAGTACGTTAACAGCTAAATTAATTCTTAACCTTAGCTTAGGCTAGACCTGTGATTATGTATTTTTTCCTTCAAGGGTTTGTCCGTTAAAGTATCGTCTTTGTGTTACTGTTCATTAAATAAGTTCTCAGTACAAGGGGTAATGCGTGCGTATCCTCCTTCCTGTATGTAAGGAGCTCATTTGGAGTTTTACGTACACCTTGCCTGTGCTGTAGTCTCTGTAGCTCCTTGCACTGTGCAATGATATGTTTTGCTGTAAATTGGGCCTTTGAGCAAAAATAACAAGGGAGATGTTTTTACTGCTAGGAAGTGTCCCAGCCGGAGTCTCGCCATTTTTTGTCTCGCCATGTCTGGCATGTCCGGCTTGATCACTTCCTTGTGGTGACTGGCCAAGAATGTGTCTGACTGCTGCATGCAGCCAATTTCATTGCCTCTTTATTTTTCCTGCTTCTGTTCCGAATTGCCTTGTAATCACCTCTCCACTCTCCGTTAGCATTACTTTAGCCAGGTGGTCGGCTTTTTCATTACGCTGAATTCCAACGTGTGCAGGGCACCAGACAAGCGTGATTCTGCTTGTGGCCAGGATGTTTCTTAGGTTCACTGTCAGTGGGTTTGCATTTTTCAAGTTGGCTGTGGCTTTGAGACCCGACAGACTATCTGAGAAGATGGCAGTAGAGTCCTCCTGTTTCGATGCCCATCTGGCAGCCTCCCAGATCGCCGTGAGCTCGGCTGTGAATACATCATACCACGCTGGCAGTGTTTTGCCTCTATCGATGCCGTTTGGAGAGTGAAGCGTGATTATGGCAATTGCTAGAGCATCTTCTGTCCGTGAAGCGTCCGTGTAGATTGTTCTATCGGTATTTAGTCCTATTATCGTCTCTGTATGTAGCTTTATTTTGCTTTCGTTGCTTAGTTGTTTGTATTTGTCCTCATTTGTGATGATACATTTCATCGGTACTTTCCAGGGCGAAATGCTTTCCACTGGGTGTATTTTGTCTGGACAGAAGGGGGCTTGCCTGAGGTCTGTAGGTATACTGGCAATTGCTCGGTACAGTCCAGAACGATTGCGTCTGGTGTTCGTGCAATTCGTATGAAGAATTCGAGTTTTTAAGTATAAATTAATACAATTCATTCGCATAAACGATAATTAAAATAAGTATGTCAAATGAATTATAATTATTATTATTTTTAAGTTCACAAATGTATAGAAAAGTTTTTTAAAACTATTAATTAAATACAATACAATACAAAAAGAATGTCCAAAGCTAATAGGTGTAGTGGGGAATTGTGATTATGCACCGTTGTGAAGACGAGGTTTCCAGCAAGTTCCTGTCTTCTTTGAGAGAAGGTGGGAAAACCAGCCTGTATCAGGAGGCTGGCGATAGGAGTGGTGCGAGGGCACCAAGAGAGATTCTGTGCTGTCTGGTTTTTTTTTAAAGTTTTTTTTTAGGTGACCGTACACTGTGAGACAAATCTATCCTACTCACGACCAGCTGCTTAGCTATCCTTGTGGCAGTACCCAGCTGTGGCCCAGAATTTCTCCTACAAATGACCTTGAGGAGGTTATTTCTGTTCCTAATAGACTCCGCCACAATGGCAGCCTGCTTATTCCAGATTAGATTGTGTGCGAGGACCAATCCCAGTATTTTGAGCTCCTTAAGTAAGGTGAAAGATGCCATATCACTATTGAACTCCGTCTGTCTGCAGTTCCGTCTCCTACAAACGTGTTTGTCTCTGGCAATTTTGGCTCCATTTGTGTCGGCCCAGACCGAGATGGCTCGAATGGCTTTGTTGAGTACGTAGTTAACAAATGGACGTTCTCCAGAAGCGTACCAAATTATGTTGTCTGTAGTAATATAGGTTAGCTATCTGTTGAGGGAGTGAGGGAGTGTGTATATGTCTTGAAAAGGTGGACCGAGAGTGGGGAGCCTTGTGGGAGGCCATTCTGCAGCTGTTGTGTATTAGAAAGTGTCCCGCCACTCTTGTTTTTATTCTCCTATTGGAGAGAAAGGAATCCACCGTTTTAACGAACCGCTTCCCTTTATTCCACTTTTCCAGTTGTTGAAGAACAGAACGCTATGGAATTCTATCGAATGCCTTCTCTAGATCTATTGAAAGGACAACAGAATACTGGCGTCTGGCATGGTAGGTTGTGTTCCAGCTCCTGCAACAGAGACTGGGTCACTTTGCCTGATCTGTAGTTACTAACAGTTGGAAGCAGCTTTTTCTCCAAAAACCAGGATAGTTTGCTGGCCATCAATTTCTCCAGGATCTTAGATGTAGTGCTCAATAGTGATATGGGTCTTACTTCAGCCAGGCTTGGTACTCTATTATGTACTTTCGGTATCGGTCTGATTTCGGCAAGTTTCCATTCCCATGGGAACTTGCTTAGACTGAGTGCCAGGTTGTATAGTCCAACAGCCTGGCTCTTGGGGTCTTTTTGAGCATGCCAAACGTTATGTTATCCAACTCAGAGGTTGTACCACTAAAGGAGTTTAGGGTGTTTCTAAATTCCTTGTGGGAGAAAGGCTGCTAAAGTGGACAGTGTTGAGGATTAGCACCAATTCCATGATCGGTCCCACCTCGCAATACGTTCAGTCTTTGACAGGAGACAGATTGCTTGTCGTCTAAAACTACAGAACCATTGAGAAGGAACTGTTAGCCATTGTTTGGGCAACCAAATATTTCCGGCCTTATATTTTTCGACATAAGTTGAAAATTATTACTGATCATAAACCTCTTACTCTTATTCTCACTCAAAGAACCTAACTCAAAATGAGTGTTAAGAATTTGGAAGAATTTGACGCACTCAGTCGCATAGAAATAAATTATAACGAATCTACAAAAAAAAAAAATGTCTATGATGTCGACCAAAACTCAGGTTTATCCACCTTGCATTCAACTGTAGACAATTTAGACGATGGAATTCCCATTTCAGAACGATCTATCAACGAGTTCACCCAACAGTTAGTTTTAATCAAAACTGAAGGCATCGTCAAACCGAATATGATTTATAGCGTGCTATTTGACACTAAACATCGTCGCACCTTCCAGAAACCTGATTTATATGATGAACAAATAATGGCGGATCGCTCAAAACGTATACTCAAAATACTTCGTAAATAATAAGTAATTTAAATTAATATGGTGTATCGAAAAATTAGAAAAAGTAGATAACGTTGACAGACAGGAGTAATCATCGCATAAATGAAACCTTTAGTCATTTGCATCGAATATATTACAATTGCAAAAAATCCCAAATACTGAAATATGACACGTGTGCGTGGAGCCGATTGGGTCGGATGTTGCCCCGTATTGATGCTAGTGCAATTTTATGTTTTTAAATGAAGTGTTTTTTTATTTTTTTGTGCCAAAAAATAAACTAATAAACCTAACACATCTAATGTAACCTAATAATCTAATAAATAGTCCAGCGTGTTTCATACAATTTAATTTAATTTATAGCCAAGTAAAGGGCTTTTCTACGCCCTATCATCATCAGAGCAGCTGCACAGTACGGTAACGTTTTTCTTTTTTTTCATCTGTCCGTCCGAGATCAGTGCAAGTGCATTAGAACTTGTTACTGATTTGTAGTGGTGCTCCCAGATGTGCATTGAACTGCACGGTCTCAGGTAGTGAAAGCAGCAATAGGCATAATACTATTGCTGTTTTTGTTTTTACCTTGCTGTGTCGTTGATTACGGCTGGTGGCGCTCAAATATCTGTGTTGTTGTGTGTCACTTTTTCTTCCGCTTTGTTGTTTTGCTTTTGAGCATGCTAAATTTTATTTTAGAATTCTGCAACATTCGCGGATTAAGAGCAAATCGTTTTTCGGTGTACTGCCACCTTAACTTGAAAAATCCGGCAATTCTTGCGCTAAGTAAGTGAAACCAAGGTCGTTTCTGATGCTGATATTAATCAGTATCAAGACCCTGGGTACTGTTTGGTGCCTCTTTTTTCTCTGCATAAGGGGATCGCAATATATATTTGGAATGATGTGGCCTTTACTACCTTAAAGATTTTCCTTCCGCCAATTACATCTTCTTTCTTTATCGCAGCCAAAATATGTCTGATGACGACACGGTATCCGCATTTGACAATATCCAACAATATTGATCATTTGCTTTCTATCTCTCCCTCTTCCGAAATCGTCCTAGCAGGCGATTTTAATGTGCATAACATACCATGGCTCAGACATTCTTCTTCCACAAGCCCTGCGGCTCGGTTTGTCGAACTCTTCTGTGAATCGTTTACTTTGCAATAACTAGTGGATGCACCTATGCGTATTCCTGATGCAACTGGAGATAGAGCTAATTTATTAGATCTGCTTCTGACATCTCACCCCGACAAATATTCCATCTCAGTCGGTTCCCCTCTTGGTAATTCAGACCACTGGTTAATCACGTCTCAATTTACCACCCCAAATCTGTGCCGCCCTACTTAACTAGCTACACGTAGGCTTATATTGCACTATAAAAATGCTGATTGGGAAAGTCTCAATCAGTATCTTAGTGAAATTGATTGGTCGGTCTGTTTTGCTTCGAGGGATGTTGATGAATGCACATTAGAACTTAATAACATTCTAAGTCTTGGCATGCGTGAATACATTCCGTATTCCTACATCAGATATCCACAAAAGAAAAATCGCTCTTGGTTTAATGATAAATGCAACCAAGCAATAAAAGCGAAAGAGTCTGTCTTTCACGCCTTTCAACTACGTCCATGTCCAGAACTGTAACAAGTCTACAAGACTGCACGGAACGCCTGTACGCCCATTATCCAGAGAGAAAAATTTATTTTTGACCAGAGTGTCAGACAAAGAATCTTGGCAAGCCACAAAGGAAGCAAAGGTTTCTGGTGTCTGGTCAAAACCATCAGGAACAACTTCAGCAGTTCCTCTGTAGTAATGGTGAAGTTATTGGGGATTCCCTGGATAAAACTAATATATTAACTGCTTAATCTGCGTTCAATTCTCGTCTTCCACCCACTTCACAGACACCTTTTTTGCATCGCCCATGTGGATGTGTACAAGAGCCAATACACATCCGTACGAGAGATGTGTTCAAGGTCCTTAAGGGAATCGACGTCTCCAAAGCCGCAGGACCTGATGGTCCCCCCTCCCCCTTTAATTAAAAGCTGCTCATGCTTGGCTAAGCCTCTGCGCAAACTATTCAATTAGTCTTACGACAGAAAAATTTCCAACTGCTTGGAAACTAGCTCACGTTCAGCCTATTCTCAAAGGAGCTGAGGGTAGCGATCCCTCAAATTATCGACCAATTGCAATCACTTCAATTCTTTCAAAGGTTTTTGAATCTATAATTAACTCCTGATTAATGAAGTACATATCTAGAAACTAATCATCTCATCAACGATCGTCAATATGGATTCCGAGCTGGACGCTCTTCTGGAGACTTGCTGACATTTCTTACGGAACGTTGGAACCGTAGTCTTCACATTTTTGGTGAGTCCAAAATCGTTGCCCTAGATATTTCAAAGGCCTTTGGTAGAGTCTGGCATCGAGGGCTTTTAGCAACTTAAAGCATTTGCCCCCCCCCCTCTATTATTATGGATTGAAATTTTCTTATCCGGTCGCCTAATACTGTACTAGATGGCGCTTCATCTGAAGCTCACCCTATTAATGCCGGTGTGCCTCAGGGCTCTGTTATCTCTCCATCTCTCTTCTTAATTTTCATTATTGATCTGCTTTTCCTTACTTTTAATCCCATCCATAGTTTCGCCGATGACAGTACCCTCGATTCCTCTTACTCCTTTGACACTCTCACTCCAGAGGGAATGCCGCATGTGTTAAACAAGATTGCATGATTAGATCATTGAATAACGATCTTGCCAGTATCCTCGCTTGGGGTAAAGCGAATCTCGTCGAATTCAATGCATCTAAGCCCAAAAGCTGTCTTATTTCATTAAAACAAAATCATAATTTATCCACTCTCGTTTCTTTTGATGGAGTACTGATTTACGATACACTGTCTTTATTCATTCTTGTCATTAATATTTCCAGTAAGTTAAGCTGGACACATCAGATCTTCTCTGTTGCCAAAGAAGCATCGAAATGTTTTGGATTTCTGAAAAGGTGTAAGAAATAATCCAGCCGTCAAATCTAGTGCTCCTCTACAAGTCGTATATCAGAGTTAGAACGGAATACAGTTGTCACATCCGTACAGTAAAATTCCGTGATGCTTTATTATCCGGAACTGTGCGAATGTGGAACAGTCTACTATCTTCTGTCTTTCCTTCGGCATACAATCTGCGAAAGTTTAAGAGTGACATAATTCCTAATTCCTTTCCTTATCTCCCTCCTGACATGTTGTGCTTTGCATCATAGGGAATCATTAAAAAAAAATACAAGGAGGAATTCGAAATTCGATTCCATATCACAGTACCCCAGAACTCGACAGGCAATCCAACAAATTACACTCCGCCCAAGAAGAATTATACCAATTAATAAGAAATAAAATCAAAAGCCATAACAGAAAAACAATAAATAAGAGCAATGAAAACCGTGAACCACCAACCGATTTTAAAGAAAATGACTTTATATTCGAATATAATAATATGCGTAACAAACTAACCCCTAGAGCTAAGTAACTAAAAGTAAAAAGTAATCGTTAGGTATTAGTACTAGCATTAAAACATAGCAAATGTCACAAGAATAAAATTAAAAGAAAACACAAATGTCAGGGCAACTGTAACAACGAGCCAACGACCAAGACCTGTCGAAGACTTCTTTCGATCAAATTAGGATAATCCACATAGTTAATCTAACTAGTTATGAGGAAAATGTGAACACGTTAAGAAAATCAGTCGAGCTAATTAACAATAACAGATTTTTAGAACTCATGAAAGAAATTACAAATCTAAACAAAGAGCTAGAACATAAATTACTAACACCTAAATAGAAGGAAAAGAGGATTAATCAACGGCCTCTGATCTCTAATAAAGAAAATTACTTATAACATGGACGACGACGAAATCGAAGTAGTGAAACTGAACATACATAACTCTAATAACGAACTGACCAAACAGATAAGAATAAATGATAAAATGGCAAAACGATTTAATAGTATTACTTATCATATAAATTTCCAACAACAAATTATAGAAGAATATTTAAACCATTACACCCGAGATATCTCAACTGAAATTCTTGCCGAACAGGAGAACTTTGAATACATGCAATATATACATCAAGCCAATTTCAATATAGAAACATTGACAAACCACTTCCAAAAAATTTCTGAGTCAATCATTCTCGCCAAATTGAACACAATCTCTAAACAAATTCTGAACCGTGAAGAACTAAATTTTATACACCAAAACCTTTTAGAACAAAATATAACAGTTACATCTGACAAAGAAATTTATGAATTCTTAATGTTACAAGCATACTATAATGTTTCAAATATAATATTCAATATAAAACTTCCTATCCTATCCAAAGAAAAATTTTCCCTCTACCATCAAATCCAGTAAACGAAACCTTCACTATAGAAATGCCTAAACCATATTCCCTCATAAACGAGTATGACATTCAGTTCATGGATAAGTCATGCACATCAATCGGACACTTACTGCATCAGACACCTGTATACCTAACCTCATCGGCAACAAAGAAGCAAAATGTAACTTAATCGAGACTACAAACCTATTTAACTTAATCCAGCCAGAAGAACAGTACATCCCGGGGAGTAGATGCGAAAAACTATTTTAACAATCAGATTTGCGTATACGAAATTTGATCATGCGAATTTGACCATATGAAATTATGGGCAGTAAATTCACCTACAATCGAGATGACAACAACATGTGGGATTGACAATAAACTGATATCGGGAATACTACTGGTGCCTTATGAATACTGTGAAGTTATTATAAACCAAATAACTTATAAAAGCAGGACAACTGTATTTTGGGATAACGTACAGATATTATCTATCGCCTATAATCAATTTATCCACGATAACAAGAAAATTGAGTCTACAAAAATTAAAAGCATATCACCTCAAAAATAGAGAAGCAATAGAAATACTCGAAATAAGAGCAGCTCAACAAACTTGGTTTACAAATAGATTTATCATTACCTTCAGCATCATAGCGGCTATTCATATTACATATATCTATAAAATATTCTTAAAAAACAAAGAGGAACATAAATTACATCATCAGATGAACGTTACACCCAAGGAAAATCATGACTTTCCGGCTACACAAGGACTTCACTGGGCACAACTCTCGTGGCCGTCATTTCATACCAAGGAGGGAGGAGTCATGGTCATCAGCACAGAAATGCAACAACAACAATACAATTATTTAAATAATAATTACACATACGTACATATGTTCATATATTTTTCAACTTGCGACATTAATTTGTTTTTGCTTAGTAAGCAAAACCATAAATTCATAATTCTCACACTGCAGTAGAGTTCAATTACACCTTTCAGGGTTAAGGAAATTAAATGACAAGCATTTTTGGTCAGGTAGAAATAAAGTCCGATAAGAAAACTAGTTAGTTCCATACGTCGATATTATATTGAGCGGTCTTTTTCATAAATTTGTCAATTCTTAAATGGCTCTTTTCATTTAAAAATTAATTTCTTTATTTTTATACCCTAGATGAAATCTATAGGGGTATATTAAGTTTGTCATTCCGTTTGTAACACCTCGAAATAATGATGGTAGAGCAAAATGAATTGGACACCCACACATAATATTAAAAGTTATTTTGATTTTTGCATGTCCGTCCGTCCTTCTGTCTGTCTGTCTGTCTGTGCGCACGATAACTCGAGAACGCGTTCACCTAGAAAGCTGAAATTTTGTACACGGACATTAAAAAAAAAAAGTAAAATTAAGTTCGAAAATGAGACAAATCGGGCAACTCCTTCGTGGGGTTGCCATACATAAATTTCGTTTTCCACGATATATTTGGACACTACCTGAGAACACGTCAACGTAGAAAGCTGAAATGTGGTACACTGTATTTTCATACTAATAGCAAATAAAATGTCAAAAATGGGCTAAATCAGGCAACCCCTTCTTGGTGTTGCCATATAATAATTTTGGTTTTTTACATATACTTTGAAAACGATCAGTCCTAGACATTTTTATTGTACTAAAAACTTTGTTCAGAATAAGTAATCCTATAAAATTGGTTATAATCATTTTTTCTGTCCGATGAGCTGTTCTAGAAATATATGCGAGAAACCAATGCAAAAAATCAAAATTGCTCAAATGGGTGACCATACGAAATTTCATACGTGCATTCATCTAGGGTATCATAAGAATTGGTCTTAGACCAATTCTAGCTTTTTCACTTGTTTTCTTAATTTTGCCGGGACGAGTGAAGTTAACTGGCGCTCACCACAAAATTATTTTAAAACAGGATTAAGTAAACGCAATCTCCATTTTTCATTGGTCATTTCCAAAATCCTAACTTTATTGGCAATTTCATTTATTTGCGTGTGTGAGTGTTTTACTGTCCAATGAACCGTTCTAGAAATAGATGCGAAAAACTATTGTAATAATCAGATTTGCGTATACGAAATTTGAACATGCGCATTTGACCATATGAAATTACGGGCATCCAGGCTGTCGTCTAAGAATCGGTATTATACTCATTTTAGCTTTTATGTTTTATTTTAAAACTTTCCTTATGATTTATAAACGATCACATACAAACACACTTTTTTAGGGTTTCGTACCTCAAAAGGAAAAAAAAAACATTACATTTTATTTTTCCCTATTCCCTCTTTCAGACAGCTATTACTGGTATTAGAAAGAGGTTGAGAGGTTGATATTCACAAAAAAAAAACCATCTAGTACATAATTAACAAATAAATTCATGCCAATAGGACATCTAATTTAGTTTTTATAATTTCAGTACAATATCTTTTAAATGTTCCAAAGTTTTCATCTTTATACAGCAGTGAAATTTTGCGTTCCTGTTGTATTATAATTATTAAATCGAAATTCATTCCAACAAATTTTAAATACCTACAGTGTTGTGCAAAACAATAGCAACCATTACAAAAGCAACCATTTCAATAAAAAAAGAATTCATGTTTTTTCTTAATTTTAATTCACTTATAACAAAAATAATAATCCATAATAATCCACTCATCAAACACCAACAAATTAACATACTTCACAAAAAGCAAAAGATTTCATAACTGTAAAAATAAATTAAAAATAGCTGGCTTCTGCATTTTGAAGTGTGCAAAACAATACCAACTTTTTATAAATGGAAGCTGATTCCTCAGTACTTCGTATAATAGCCTTTTTTTTTGATAACTTAGCGCATCTCCGTGGCATAGATGCTATTAAATTTGTAATTCTACCCTCAGGCATATTTTCCCACTGTTTTTTCAGGTTTCCATTAGTTCTGTTTTATTTCGGGAACGTTGGAACCCAACTCGTCGTTTGAGGATTCCGTAGAGGTTCTCAATGGGATTTAAGTCTGGAGATTGGGCCGGCCAACCAAGAACTTCAACCCTATTCTCATTAATCCATTCTTTTACCACCTTCGATCTGTGTTTCGGATCATTCTCATGTTGAAAAACCCATTGAAGCGGCATTTCCCATTCGGCATAGGCCAACATAATCGTCTCTAAAATCTCCTTGTATTTGAAACGGTCCATTATTCTATTTATTTCGTGGAAAGGACCTAGTCCGTTAGCTGAAAAACATGTCCACACCATAACACTACCACCACCATGCAGTATCGTGGATCGGGTCGTTCACCTTTTCGTCTTCGTACAGTATTTATTCTATCCGAGTTAATTAAATTGCATTTGGATTCGTGGCTGAAGAGGACTCTTTTCCACTTATCAATGAACCAATTCAAATATGTTGTTGCAAAATTCAACCTGTAAATTGGAATCAATGTAAAGCAGTAGATCACATTATTAAATTCATCTTTTTTGCAAGTGTTTCATAGTTAGAATTGGTTTCTTGGCTAGTCTATAACTTTTTAAATTATTCTCCAAAGCGCGCCTTCGGACTGTACTGGAATCTATGCTTAAATTTAACTCTCTTACAATGTCGTTTGACGTCATAAACGGTTCTTTTTTAATTAGAGCAGTAATTCTCCAGTCCGTGTGGCTTGAAATTTTTCGTGGTCGTCCACCCAAATGTAGCGTGTTAGTCTCTCCCGTCGTTTTATATTTCTGAATAAGTCGCGAAATTATAGATTTATTAATATTATATTTTTTGCGATTGAGATTTGGGAAGATCCTTTACAATACTCTTCACTTAATTTTGACTTAAAACTATTATGAAACTTGTTTGGCGCCATAATAAAAAAGAAAATTCAAGCGATCTAAATCAAGCGATCAAAAATTACTAATATCTGTTTTCAGCAATTCACTTGCATAAATGTGTAAAAGTTATATAGAAAAAATCCCGTTGGCTAAAGATTCTTTCCTAGTTGGTTGCAAAGTTGCTATTGTTTCGCACAATTCAAAATCAGAAGCCTGATATTTTTAATTTAGTTTCACACTTCTGAAATCTTTTGCTTTTATGAAGTATGTTAATTTGTTGGTGTTTGAAGAGTGGATTATTATAGATTATTATTTTTGTTAAAAGTGAATTAAAATTAAGAAAAAAACATGAATTCTCTTTTTTATTGAAATGGTATAAGGGCATATCTATGTTATTTCGTTGTCGAAAAATCCCGAACTTTGTCTTTTCTTCGGTTAATTCGAGTTTTATATTTTCCTCAGGAAATAAAACTTATCAATGGACGTTTTCTCTTTTTGTTGTCATATATTTGTTACAAGATAAAATTTGTCAATTTTTTAAAAAATTTTGAATAGTAACCTTACGAAGAAGTTGCCCGATTGGTCCTCTTTTTGAACTTAAATTTAATTTTTTTTTAAAAACGGCGTTTACAGTGAAGGGGTTGCCGATTCCAATTTTCCTTTCTCTAAGAACCTAATTCGCACAGGTTTATTTCTTGAGGAAAAAAATAAAACTTATTTTTAACTGTTAAAAGCTGAGAAAAATGAAAAACTCGAGAGAGAAATATAAATCTTAAGATAAGACTGTTATTTACTCAGAAGAAAATAAAATTCTTTTTAACTATTTCATTAGAAGATAAAGTATAAAATATCAATAACAAAGTGTTAAAACCAGACTTTTAAAATATTTCTTATAACTCTTTCGGTGCCTGCTTTTTTCATTTCAGCGATAAAATTGGCCGTTATCCATACCTTATTCCTACATCTAATCTTTTTGTATTTTGTACTGTATGCTTTACTTTCTTTAGTTCTTCAGTTGGTGACATATTATAGTTTTGTGTTATTTTTTTCTCTATATTTCTTCTCGTTTAACGTTGAGATGATTTTTGTGCCCATTTTCCTCTTTTGGATGATATTTTAGCAATTTCAGTAGATATGATTTTGTGGTCTGAGATGGAAGTTAATTGCATGTTTATACACATATGATATATCTCACATCAGCAAATACATGGTCAATTATTGTTGCAGTAGTTTCAGGTACCTGGTTAGCTTTTGACATAATTTTTATTTAAGATTACAAAGTTATTCATAGTTAATAAGTCCAGATACTGAGTTTTGGTTAATAATTTTGAAATTTATTTCTTGTTAATTATTCCTATGAGCATGTTTAGATGGGTCAGTAAGCTGCCTCTGCCGCACGAAACTTGTATGTGGGATGATGGTCGGGGGTAGGAATGAATTGCAGCTTAAAATTCACAGGCGGCGGCACAGCACAGGCAGCTCTTAGACAGCACGTATTTTTATACCCTAGATGAAATCTATAGGGTATACTAAGTATGTCATTCCGTTTGTAATACCTCGAAATAATGATGGTAAAGCAAAATGGATTGGACACCCATGCATAATATTAAAAGTTATTTTGTTTTTTACATGTCCGTCCGTCTGTCCGTCCGTGCGCACGATAACTCGAGAACGCGTATACTTAGAGAGCTGAAATTTTGTACACGAACTTTAAAAAAAAAAGTAAAATTAAGTTCGAAAATGAGACAAATCGGGCAACTCGTTCGTGGGGCTGCCATACAAAAATGTCGTTTTCCACTATATATTTGGACACTGCAGGAGAACGCGTCGACGTAGAGAGCTGAAATTTGGTACATAGTGTTTTCATTGTACTAGCAAATAAAATTTCAAAAATGGACTAAATCGGGAACTCCTTGGTGTTCCCATATAAAAATTGTGGCTTTTTACGGATAGTGTGAAAACGATCAGTCCTCAACATTTCTATTGTACTAAAAACTTCTTCAGAATATGAAATTCTATAAAATTGGTAATAATCATTTTTTCTGTTCGACGAGCCGTTCTAGAAATATATGCGAAAAACCACTGCAAAAATCAAAATTGCTCAAATGGGTGCCCATACGAAATTTCATACGGACATTCATCTAGGGTATCATAAGAATTGGTA
This sequence comes from Dioctria linearis, assembly GCA_963930735.1. Lineage (NCBI taxonomy): Eukaryota > Metazoa > Arthropoda > Insecta > Diptera > Asilidae > Dioctria > Dioctria linearis. Next base: position 101,760,592 of record OZ005744.1, on the reverse strand, counting down.
TTAGACCAATTTTAGCTTTTTTACTTGTTATTATGACTCACGTGATCATTCCAGTTTCACGCATTGCAGTGTGCAGTTGTTACTTTACATGATTTTTCGATGTTTTGTTCCACCGACTGAAGTCAGCAAAGGCAGCAAGTTGACTGATGTGATCATGAAGGGCATTTTGATGCACATCCAAACGCACCTTATACTGACCCGTCTAAACAGGGTCTATATAACCTTTTATGGTATTGAAATTCACCTCATTGGGATAAAGCCATCTTTCATTCCATACTAGAATATCTATATTTGGGTTTTTGGTGACTACAAATCCGACAATCCCTGTTAGTCGGGGTGCTTCTTCGGCAGGTGTGGACGTATGTAGCGCAGTGAGCCAATGCAGAGATAATACTGCTCTAGCTCTTCCTTCAGAATCCACAGTACCGAATATTAATACTTCGGTGTCCATATTAGGGAATGGTAATGATACCTCTTTGAGAACAATACCAAAACCTTCGAGTGTTTTTGTCACTCGGTTCTCTCCTGAAACGCTGTGTGATGACATACTGACGTATCTAAAATCCAAAAACATTGCAACAGAGAGTATTTCCTGTCGTAAAATTAGTAAATCCTCGAAACCGGTTGCATCCTTTGTCTTAACTGTTTCAGCAGATGTGCAGGATAGGTTATTAGATCCCTTTTTCTGGCCCTCCGGCGCTTTTACTAAATTATTTATACCTTCTGGGCGCCAACGTAGGAATACAGTTAATATAAGCAACGTTACTCCAAAAAACTGAAGTCGCTTTCCCTTTACTATCAAAATGTAAGGGGGATTCGGACAAAAACTGCACATATCTTCAAATCCTCTGTTGCAACTTGTTTTGATACCGTTCCTTTCACTGAAACTTGGTTGCATCATGGCTTTCGTGATGCCCAAATCTTGGACAATTCTTTCCAGATTTTTAGAAAAGACGGACATACAGATTCTGTGGCTCGTGGCGGTGGCGTACTCCTCGCATGCAAAAATCATTTTAATTGCAGTCAGTTTTTTCAACACTTTGACCTTGAACTTATTGTTCTTAAGTTGTCTCTCTTAAAACACGACTTATACATATAATGTTGCTATATTCCTCCAGACTCCATAAACAGTGTTGATGACAAAGGTCAAAATATTTACGACCTACTCACTTCAACATCTAATTTTATTCACGGCAAGATGCAACCTCTTGACGAACTACTACTTATTGGTGATTTTAACTTACCCAATATACAATGGGTACTTAATGAAGATGACGATGACTATCTTCCTCTTAATAACTTGTCAACAAAGGAATCACTGTTCCTAGACACTTTGTCATCTCTTGGTCTTAGTCAAATCAGTAATGTAAAGAATGACATGGGTAGGCAATTAGACCTGGTTTTCTCTACTGACGCGGGTAACTCTCTAGTCGAACCTAGCCCAGTTATAATGTCTACTCTTGACAAATATCACCCCCTCTACTAATTTCATATTGTTTTGAAACTGAAAACATTACTAATTGTGACGAAACACATTTAGAAAAAAACAATTTTAGAAAAGCTAATTTTTCGGAACTTTCCAGTAGACTTATGTCTATTGATTTCAACACATTACTATCTTGACGAAGACGTTTCCAAATTTTACATAATTCTTTTCGATTTATTTTCCTCTCACGTTCCTCGCGAGCGACAGCGGTCCTCTAAAACATCTCCGCCATGGTTCAATAAAGAACTTAAACATCTCAAAAGTAAAAAGAATAAATTGTGGAAAAGTTACATGAGGGACAAAGACTTTATAAGTCACAGCAATTTCCTCACATCTTATAATGAGTTCAAAGAATTGTCCTCTACACTTTATGATGAGTATATACAAAGCATGCGGGCGAAATTATTTCGTGACCCACGAATCTTTTTTAGTTTATTAATATGAAGAAAAAAACAGACAACTACCCCAATACCATGAGGTACAAAGATTCAGCTAGTGATGATTCATCCGAAATTTGCAATATGTTTGCTTCATTTTTTGACAATGCATTTTCTTCGTCAAATTTCCTTCCTCGAAATGACAACTTAAGTCATATGAACGATTCTCATAATGTTTAATTCACTATCCCTATAATTGCGCAATAGGATATACTCGATCATATTAACGGCCTTCCAAGTGACTTCACAACGGGCCCTGATGGCATCTCTCCAGCATTCTATAAGTCATGTTGTCATGCCCTTGCAGCTCCGCTGAGAATTATTTTCCAAAAATCACTTAATAGTGTTTAGAAAAATTCTTTTATCATACCTATCCACAAAAAAGCTAGTAAAAGTGAAATTTCTAACTATAGGCCTATTGCAAAATTGTTTTGTATGCCTAAATTATTCGAATCTATCATTTACTCTCAGCTATCAATTTCCTGCAAGAATTTGCTATCTTCAAACCAGCATGGGCTTATTTCGGGCAGGTCTACAACCACTAACTTGTTGGAATTTGTCTCGTATACCATTAGCGGGCTTGCAAAAGGTTATCAGACAGATTGTATTTATACTGACTTTAGTAAAGCGTTCGACAAGTTATCTCACTCCGTGATACTCTTTAAAATGGAAAAGTATGGGTTTCCTCCAACTTTTCTAAAATGGACGAAGTCTTACTTAAATAAAAGAACTTATCAAGCCTTATGTCGACATTCCATCTCTAGAGTCTTGAAGGCTTCATCCGGCGTACCTCATGGAAGTCACCTGGGCCCGCTGTTTTTTATTCTGTCTATTGACGACATTGTATCTGTTATGAGACACTGCAAAGTCTTGATTTATGCTGACGACATTAAACTTTTCGCCCAGATTAAATCTTTTAGTGATTGTGAATGGGTACAAGGTGACCTTAGCAAATTTTACGTTTGGTGACAAAACAATGATTTGGTTCTCAATATCGACAAATGTGAGGCTATGACTTTCCACAGGAATCAGAAGCTAATCACCTGGGATTATGTGTTCTCGGATTCCACGTTTTGCCGCCGCGAGGGTGCTGTTTGTGACTTGGGTGTCAAATGTGACCACAGATTTTTTATCTCCCACATAAACTACATGGTATCAAAGAGTAGTTCTATGCTGGGCTTTATCAAACGTTGGTCTCGAGAGTTCTCGAATCCCACCATAACCCTTCCTTGAATACGCTAGCCAGGTCTGGTCTCCATTTTACGGTACACACATCGATCGCATCGAGTCTGCTCAGCGGAACTTCCTGCGCTTCGCTCTGAGGCACCTACCCTGGAATAATACATTGATTCTTCCACCTTATGAGGACCGTTTGAAGCTTTTGAATATGCACTCGCTTGAAAAACGTCGGATGGTCGCCGATCTAACTTTTGTGCATCAACTCTTAAACGCGAATATTGCTTTCTCCCCTGCTATATAGTAAAATCTCTTTCCGTGATAGTGGGCACAATCTGACAAGGTTACCTCTGTTGCATGTTAACTCTGCAAGATCCAACTTTAGCATGTATGAACCCATCAAACGTATGTGCATTGCTGTTAATATTAAGGCTGAGCATTTTGTCCTTGACGTTTCCAAGCATGTTTTAAAAAAACGTCTATATAATACTTAAATTTCGGTTTCCATGCCGCATTGCATGTCGTTTGATCCGGTGTTTGGTCTATGTTTAGGGTAACATACTAATACTAACACCGACTAAGTGATGAAACGCATGTATTGTTGACCGTTTATTTATTAAACGTGTCCATGCAGCGAGCTTGTGTTAAGTTGGTTCTGATAGTCAATTGTAAGTTCGACTTCATTTAATTTACTTCTTAAGCTTCTAATATTTAAGTGTAGTAAATTTACCATTGTTTTGGTGGTCTTTTAAATGGATTCTGCCAAAACCCTCGAGAATACTTCCCAAGACATGAAACATAAATCTATATGTATGAGTTGTGAGTCCGTTTTTTAAAATGTTCTATATTGATACTTATGGAAAAGTGCCAAACATTGATTTTATATATGCTATAGAGCCTAAAATACTATCCATACAGGAAAATTATCTTCTTGTAATTTAAAGCTTGGTTCCTTACCTTCCCAAAGGCTACACTTGTTATATACCTTACTTAACAAAATAATAAAATAGTTTTGATTACAAAGTAACCTTACCATTTTACGCTCAATACCTCTCAGCTGGGTAATAATTGCATGTGTGTATGTGTAGCCGAAGGCCGAAACTGTAGGCAGCTACATTCGATATCATCAACCCACGGCATCTCAGGACGGCACAGCGCCATTACAATGATTACTCAGCTGAGAATTTTTGTTTGAGGAATCGTACTCATTTGGTGAAGATAAATTTTTTTAATTAATTTTGTTAGGAAAGGTATGAACATTTTATTACGATTCGGAAGATAAGAAAGCAAGATTAAGATTATCAGAACACCACTTTTCCGTATGAATAGTAGTTTAGGGCGGAGGAGCTATGCAAATCAAACTTTTGTCAATTTTACATAAGAACACTGCAAATATTTTAGAACGTAAGGACTCCGTTGGGCCTCGCACGTGGTAGGGAGCGAGTCTGTTTCATGGCTTGTGAAGTATTCTCGAAGGTTTTGATTCTGCCGTATAATCAGATTTGTTTCGCACTATTTCAACGCGCCTCAAGTATTGTGGAAATTTTTTACTATTTGCAGTGTGTTTAAAACTGTCATGACTAAGTTCATTATTTTTCGTCTTTCGTTTGCTAGTTGATGCACCAGATTCTATTCCTATGGCATGTAGAAAACTCATGATTTTCTCCGCATTTTCTGCACGTATCGCAGTTATCACAGTTTTTTATTGTGTCACCGTAATTTTGGCATTTATAGCATATCATAATATTAAAATCTTCTCGAATATAATGTGAGTTTCAGCCAATGTTTAAATATTGACCAATCATTCGAATGTAAGTACGCCCATTAACCTCAAATATTAGTGTCCATTTGTTTGTGCGCTTATTTAGCTTACTGTGTACTATTTTAAGTTGGTTCTGTGTTGTAAAAGAATAGTTTAAGTCAGACAGCTGCTTTAATAACTCATCCGACGTGTAGTTTCTGTCCAAATTTGAGATAAATAGACATGGAACTCTATTTTTACTAAGAGAATAGTGTATTGTTCTGAAAGTTCTTTTCTTGCTTGCTTCAGGAGCACCCCATTGTTTTCTGCGGAATTAGATTTAATTATGATCCCACCTTAGCTAGAGGCTTCACCTCATGACCTCAATTATAGGTACCTGGTTCAATTTGTTCGTTTATGAACTCTTGTGTCTTCAGATGATTAGTCTGTATTTGCTGGTCTTATGACTATTCCCTGGACAGGTACCATGGAGCTGCCCTTTTTATTACCTCTACATGAGCCGTTTGTTTTGAAAGGGATGCAAGTTCATTTTTTTTGCGGCAAAATATTGAGATATTTTAGTTTAAATGAATTTAAAAAGATAATTTAAAAATATTTATAGGATCTAACAGTGAACTTTTGTGTGTTTCGAAGTTAAAGATAGTGTAAATTTATTAACCAATTATGTTTACTAAAGAATTCTGAGCTAAATAGAAATACTATACCTAAATGGACTTGCACCACTTTGAAAATAAACGGCTCACATATGTGTTTATATTATTATTATTTTCTAATTCTTTTGTACTTACCCTCTCATCTAATTTTTTTAGTGTTTTATTTATTTCTTTGATTGCACCTTCTTGTTTTTCTAATTTCACATTGCTGCCTTCAACTATTTTTAATATTTTATTAAATATCATCAACATAACTTCTTTTAATTGTAGACATTGGGCGCGCATATATATGATGTTCTCGTTTGCTGCTAATAGATTTATGTTATATCCAGCATTTCTATGCATTTTTCATGGAAAAAAATTTCCACAAAACCCATTACATGCTAATATTGTCTCATTCCTAATGGATCTCGAGCACTTTTTACAATCCATGTTAATGGAATTATGTGTATGCTTGTTATCGGTTACGCACTTTGAGTTTACAAAATTTTGGTAATTTTTACAAAATTTGGCATAATTAGACAAAAATATCTTACGCGTCAATTTATCATTGGATTAAAGGTTTTGCAACGCACTTCGCACTTGTTATTTTTTACGAAATTTTTAGCAGTTTTAATACAATTCAACACAATTAAACTAGAATAGTAAGTCGTCAACTTATCCCTTGAATTTAGCTTAAGTATCACTTTAAAATAATGTAAAAACTAATTAGGTCAGTTTAATGAAGTCGAAAAAAGTTCAGAGCAGAGGAAGGCAGTTCACCTTAGTTTAACTGGCAAATTAAAAGTAGAGCAGAAAAGAGCAGGAAGCTCATGAAACACACTTTTCTGAAATTTTCTGAGATCTATTACCAAAAACACAATTATTTAAATTAATGCAACATTAATGTAAAGAAACCTTTTTTTTACACACAAAACCACAATTATTATTTAATTATTCGACTAGAATAGTCTAGAAATTTATTTTTTCTGCAAAAAACGCAATTATATGAATTGTTATCAGAACTCTCGACACAATTTACAGTTGTCAAATATCTACTCTAAGCTATTCCTTCGAAAAAGGTAGAGCAGAAAATCTTGACCTAGGTCACTCCAGTTCACTTTAGTTTAGAGTAGACTCATGAACCCTGATAGCACGAGCCTGACTCGCCACAGTTTTTTTTTCAACTATCTGTACTATATCCAGAAATAAATATATTATTATTATTAAAAATTATTATTATATATCTCTCTGATTGTTCTTGTTGGTAAAAACAGAGTTTTAGTCTTCTTGTAACATACTACAAACAAGAAGACTTCAAAGAAACTCGTCTTCAATAAAAAAGTACTTTGTTGTAAAGCCAGAGTTTGGAAAGACGAACATGATTTCGATTTTCGGATGCAATATTAAATCGCTTTGGATGGACCAGTCGGATATTCCTTATATTACCGTTGCATCATATCCTTTACACTGCTGGTCTATTTCGAACTCTTTTCATCAGAGCAAAATCTAGTATTTTTATCCACTACTGCGCCCAAAGATTTTATTTAACTTTTTTGGTCAATGAGTTCACAATATTTAACAGACTATTATATAGACCATTTATTATCATTTATTTTGATTTACCCGACTACCTTCATTACTCTTCCAGTTTATTTTTCCATATAAAAACTCTAAATGTGCTCTTTGCGATTACATGGTAAAAATTAAGAATTTTGTTTTCTTAGCGTTTTTAGTTCAATTATGATATTTTACTCTTGTAATTTTCAATTGCTTTTAATTTTCCTGATTAATTATTTATATTACATTATTTTTCTTAAAAGCTATATCGGCACTTTGTGTTATTGTTCAGGCTCATTTTTATATCATGCTTCTTTTTTGTTTAGGTAATGGGTAATATCAAATACAGCGGCGTCTTGTGGATGGAATAACTCACGCGTTCTAATGGATATTATGTGTAATCAGTGCAGAGGGCTTAAAATTTGTTATCTAAATGCTCAACGTTATATCCCAAGATTAGCATTTCTTCTCTAGATATCTGTATTTCCGATACTTGGTTCAGATCGCACATCGCTGATTTAAAAAATTATATGCTATATAGAAATGATCGTGTCAGACACGTGGGTACAGAGATTGCTATTTATATTAAAAATTCATTTCGTGGTCGTGTTGTGCCTGGATCAAATTTTAGTTAAATGCCTGGTTGGTGTTTTATTTAGTTCGCCCAATATATCGGATTTTTCTCCTTTGGAGGTAGTTCTATCTGAGTTTATATTATCAACATATAATTATAACAGATTATTTTAATGTTAATATGTCAAGCCTGAATGCTACTACATCATCATTTATAGAGATATTGAACACATACAGCCTGAGTGTGTATAATTTAGAGCCTACACACTTCTTAAATTTCTGAAACCTTATTGGATTTATTTATTGTTACGCTAATTAGTTACAGTTTTTTTAATCAGATGTCCCTTTTAGCATTCTCAAAACATGACTCAATCCTGGGCATTTACAATCTTTGTTCTGAATCTGATAGCTATTAAAATTTTCCTACAGAGATGACTTTGGTAAACTTTTTGAGGAGTCGCAAATGATCGACTGGATATTGATCTTTTCACTATCATCAGTTAATGAACAACTTGATTGTATTATGAGGCTTATTAAATACTTTTTCAATAAATATGCTCCATTGAAACATCGACGCATTGCCAATTGTCAAAATTCTTGGTTTAAACCAAGAATTAGGAAATTGTTATTGCGAAGAAATAATGCATTTCGATGGCGTCGCTTCGGTACACCTGATTGCTGGGACATTTACGGTCCGCACGTAATGCAGTTAATATTGAAATATCTCGTGCAAACTTTCGATATTATAATTCAAAATTAAATATCAATACTCCATCCAAAAAACTCTGGCAGAATCTAAGAAATTTTAGGGTTGGGCGATCTAGGAGTTCAATTGTATTTATAAGCCCTAACGAATTAAACCAAATGTTCTTATCTGCTTCTTAATGTCTCTAATTTCAATTATTATTCCAGTGATATTTTGACTACATTAGATCGTTTTGATGGGTTTGTCTTTATTCAAGTTAGTGAGATAGACGTTTATTCTGCTGATATGTCTGTGAAATCTAACACTGTTGGACTGGTGACCTGCGTCTGAAATTTATAAAAGTTCTTCTGCCTGTAATACTCCCAAATTTCACAACATAATTTTAAGATTTACGATCTCTCAGGAAGTATTATAAAATAACTCAAATCCCCAAGAAGTCTCATGGTTCAACAGAGTATCGCTCTATTTCCATTTTGCCTTCTCTCTCTAAAACATTTGATAAAATCCTGCACACCCATATCACCAGTTTTTTATATAGGGAAAACCTCTTATCTAATCTTCAATCGGGTTTCAATTCAAGTATTGCTTAATGTAACTAATGATATTAGGAAATCATTTGGTAATGATAAATTTACAGCGCTCGTCCTTTTTGACTTTAAGGCCTTTAACACGGTTGATCACATCTGTAAACTGGCTCTTAAATTAAATTTTTCAAAATCCAACAGAGTTGGTTTGTGGTAATTCTGCTTCTGGATTCCTACCTTTGCGGTCCTATACTGGTGTCCTTTGGTGTCCTATACTGCTCCATTCTTTGACCCATATTAAAAATCTTCATTAATCATCTTCCAATGGTTCTGAGAAATTGTGATTACCACATATATGTTGATGATGTTCAGCTTTACATTTCTAGGCCTTTGGGATTGTTGAAAGGTGCTATATGCCGTATGAATGAAGAACTCGCTGATGTGCTTGTTTGGACTGTTAATAATGTCTTGATCTTAAGTGCCTCTATTGCCAACGTGATCTTTAAAGTGAATTGCACACTTCCTGCTTTCCGGATATTATACTCAACAATGTAAATATTCCATGTAGTAATATCGTAAAGGATTGTGGAATAATTTTTGATCGTATTTTAAACTGGACAAGACCACAAACTTTGGAACTTTTTTCCTCACAGTTTTCGGAGAATTTATTTGAATATTTAAAAATTGAATAATTGTTTAGTTGATTGAGTTTTTTAGTAATAAGGCAATCTGTCTGTGAGGCATATTATTATTATTAATTTAGATGTCATAAAGTACTAGAGGACAAAGAAAAATATATATATGTTGTGATTATTTTGAGCGACTGCACAACGTAACTTCCACAACGCTGGAGAATGTTCTTTTGCACTATGATCACCAAAAAACAAAACCACTTGACTTATTTTTTTATGTCATTTATTACTACAAAGATAAGTAATCCGGCTCTTATCAGTGATTAACGAAAAAAAGTAATTTGAAACTTGTGATCGAGCGAGTGGTCAGAGCAAAACTCACCTACTACTACTCGCCTACCTCTGCCTCGTCGCTGGTGGAAGTATATATTTCAAACGCGGGTTACGTGGACAAAGTAAGAACCAGCAAGTACTTAGTTAATAAAATCAAACAGGTATGAAGGTACGCCACTGTGCAGAATTTTATGGAGTGAGAACAATGCTAAAAATTGTCCAGAGAGAAATCAGTGATTTTATTTCTAATGGAGTAATGTGGTTAAAGCTGCGCAAACCAAAAGCGAATCTAGTGAAATCTTTGAAAGCTACTTCCAATTTCCGGTTGCAGGTGTTATGTAATTATATAGCGATTGGATTGGACGTGAAGTTCAGACTGCCAGCATAAGCTGACAGATCACTCCGTGATCGGCGATAGCGCAGGGCGGCGCGCTGGCACCTCGACTATTGCGGAAGAGTTATAACGATCCATAAACAAAAAAATCATCGTGCCTAACGAAACAACCTAGACACCACACCACAAACAACAACAACAACACAAACAACACAAACAACACAAACAACAACAACAACAACAACAACACAAACAACACAAACAACAACAACACAAACAACACAAACAACAACAACACAAACAACACAAACAACAACAACAACAAAAAACCTTATATACTGTAAATGTGTTTACATACATTCCAAATAAATCACATGTGAAAGACTCTGAATGTGTAACGAGAGCGTGGTCCTCACTTACAAAGATAAAATATTAAAGTCCAAGTAAAAATAGCTTCATAAGATTAAGTAATAAAGTAATTAGTTACTTCAATGCAATGATTACTTACTGTCTTGTGGATTTCTTTGAAGGGTATACACAAAAGCCAAGATAAAAAACTCATCACGGAATAAAAGTTGAATTTACCAAATTTTGCATTAATTTTATTTTTAAGTTACAATGAATTTGGCAACGTCCAACGTTTTGCTTCGGATGTTTTTTTTTAATGAAAAATATTTTCAAATTAAGCTTAGTTGCTATAAAATTTTGAATTTTATTGTAAAAATGATGGGAAAACGAAAATAAAAAAAATTTAAGCACATTGTAGGTATAGCAGTACGAAATATAAATTCTTAGGCGTACATGAACTAAAATTTATAGTCGCAAGTTAAAGGAAAAATTTATATGTAGTATATATGTCGTAGACATTTGACGCAACTCAGCATTTCACGAAAAGTCTAGACACTTCATGGAGAGTAGGCAAATAATGTAATGGTTTTGACTTAGCCCCTTTTTACATTATGTGTCTGAAATTTTTACTCAATTCATGAAATGCTAAAAGCGTTTACGCCGATACTGTAATACCACCCTATATAATCAAATACTAGAAGTGGGAGATGGGTGGTGGAGGGGGAGGTCGCACTCAGGGATGCGACACACACACCTACACACCACACATCACACCCACCCACATACACCCACCCACATACGCACACACATATGCACACATACACACACATACACGAGCCGTGTATATATTTATATTTACTATTTTTATGAAAATACTATGTACTAAATTTTAGTTCTCGACGTTGATGCGTTCTCAGGTTGTGTCCAAATAACGAAATTTTTATATCGCAACCCTACGAAGGAGTTACCCGAATTTTCCCATTTTCGAACTAAATTTTACTTTTTTGTTTTTAAAAGGCGATATCCAAAATTTTAGCTCTCTCTAGGTACACGTGTTCTCAAATTAGGCGGACGGACGGACATGCAAAAATCAAAATAACTTTTAATTTTATGCATATGTTACAAACGGAATTACAAACTTAGTATACCCTATAGATTTTATCTAGGGTATAAAAAGCAATCAAGAGGATGAAGTTCAATTATATACAACTCAAATATATTTTCCCTTACTTATTACGTAAACGTATTACTGAAAATAATTAATCATTACAAGTTGACATCTGAGTTTTATGTTTGAGAAATGTGTATGATTTATGTGTAATGACATGCTCCGAGGGTGCATGATTATGTATGCATTACAGTCGACACAAAAAGTAAAAATATGATGATGTGGGGTTTATTTATATTTTATATAGTAAGGGCGTTTTTCTTTATTTATTTTATTCCATGGATTGAAATTCTTAATTACTTAGGACAAAAATATTCCGAATAGAAGCAATAAAAATAAATAAATAATAGAAAATCACAAGCTCAATATTTCTTAGAATAGAAGAGGACAGCAAAGGTATTTTTTGAGCTCGGGGTTGATATAGAAGAAAGTCAATTAAAGTATTATGAAACAATTTTGAAAATCATTTTATATGATAAAAATTTTGTAAATACACTATTAATCCCCCATATTGAGCGTAAATAACGTGCCACTTATTTATAATATTTTTTTTTCATATGAATATTTATCTGGGTGTTTTCATTTAAAAAAAATGGATTTTTAGCACAGAATATGTCACACTAAGTTTCACCGCCCCACCCACACCCTCACACATGTGTATAATATATATATATATTATATCTGATCGCCTACCATAGAAGTTTAATGATGGAGGTCTCACAATTGGCGATTAGAGATAACCATGCTGATGAGACCTCTTTGATCACTAGATCGAAAAGTTCAATTTTTTAGGCATTCTGCAATTTGCAAGTTATAACTGAAATAATTTTCAATGCATTTCAGTCTTTAAACAAGAAATAATCCAATTATATGTATATATTATAGTATAACATTTAACTGATAATTTGCCATTTACTTTTTATTTAAGATGATGAAATGCTTTACCGCACAATATCTTTTTATATCTTTCATACGGTATCAAACAGTTCATAATAATAAAAATGGTTGAGATATCTGCGGTATAATACAAATACAATTATCTGAAATTAAATTAATTAAAATATGACATAACATGAAAATGAATGCATTTGCTAAATATGTTAAAAACAATTTTTTTCTGCAGGTGGTATTAGCGGTTGAAGAAAAAATTAATTTGAAAAGATCATTATCTTTGGCTGATCATATTTCAACAATATTACCAGTTAATAAAAAGAGAACAATAAGTGGCGAAAGTGTTCAAGCAACTTCGCAGCCACGTGTGCATACAAACTCCAGAATTCAACAGCTTTATCACAACCACAGTAAAACACAATCCCGACATAAAAAAACGTTATCTAAGCGGAGTATACCTGTAATTCCAAAAAAACCTATTTTGGGACAAGTTAAGAACTCGCAGTCAAGAATTGCGAAAACATCTGAAACTTCAGGGATAGAAAATAAAACTCATGTGCCTAATCCGAGAACAATGCACACTTACGCTAGTTTACCGCCGCATAAAATAGTTTCTGGAAATTCAGTGGTTGAATTGGATCCTTATGGGACGCATAAGCTACCGCAAATAGCTACATCAAAAAAAGACATCACAAATAATTTGTCTAAACTCAACTTATCTCAGATTTCTCATCAGATTCACGGACAAAATATATTTATGACTGAAAATGAAGTGAAAGCTGAGAAACTAGGAACACCCATTCAAAAATTTGTACCAGAAGATCTTGCCTTTACAGCAGGTTCTTTTAATAATGAAATATCCAAAGTATGCACCATGCCCACAATATTTCAAAGTGGGCGTTGTAATATTAAACCAGGGCCGTTGGTAGTTGGCACAAAGTATCACATCAAAACAAAGCCACCTGAAGGTCAAAGCACACAGAGTTCTTCTATATTAACAGTAGTTGACCCTTCAATTGCAACGCATGATAGTGCAAACCAAACTATCTCTCTCCCGCCTGCACCAATTACAGTCGTTAATAGACCTGAAGACGAACTCAGTAGTACAAAAGTAATGTCGTTGCCTGACAACATGGTACCCAGTTTGGAATTATTGTCACCAGTGAGCGATCTGAAAAAGATACCTGGATCCCCTATGATAATAAATAGCGGGCACATACAAGCACAAAGTATAACTAAGGGTAGCATTCAACCAGTTGTAAATAAACCCAAAATTCAAATCACTAGCCAACAAATTATAAATCCAATAGTCGGCAATATTAAACTACCGCTTGGAATGCAATTGAAGAGCGTTCCAAATAGAAAAGGTGTCAAAATATTTTCTTCGTGTAGCGGAAAAATGTTTATTCAGCCCTTTGATAGTTCGAAAACTATAGCTAAGCTGGGTTCTGTTGTAGCGCAAAAGAGTATAGCCGGAGCATCAGTTGTGACAACTACATCTTTAGCTTCGGCAAGACCTCTAACCGTACAAAAAGTTCAATTAGTACCAACACCTAATAGTAAGCAAGTATCAATAAGTAAGTCAAACATGGTTTTTATGCCGGCTAATATGTTATCAACCTCAGGTGCTGGAAGTGCTATTCTAAGAGGCATACCAATTGCTAAAAAGAACAGAACACAAATATGTGGCGAAAAAACATTAGATGAATTGCAATTCACTAGTTTACCTAGAACACAAAATAATGTCTTTGTTATTGGTGCTATTCCAAGTGGGAAATCTTCAACAAAAGAGGAAGAAATTTCATTAAATAACAGCAATATGATTACTGAGGATACCCCTGTCGACATTTTAACAACTCCTATATCACACGTGGAAAATTCTGCCATAAATGATTTACCTCGGGAAGGTGAATCTTATGAAGTAAAGCCGTCTCTTGTGAGATCAATTTCATTTAATTCAAAAGAAGGAGTTCGGAAATCTGCAATAAATCAAGACCTGCAAATGATACTTAACCCCAGCGAATCAGCGGATATTGTTGAATTGAAGTTAGAAGATAATATAAATGCTAGAAATATCGAACCAAAACATGATTTTGTTATTGGAACGACAACAGATTGGGAAATGGAATTGGACCAAGAAGCGAACAAGATGAGAGGTACAAACGAAAGAACCTTAAACATTAATAGAAAATCAAAAGACAGCACAGATAATTATGAAAATGAGATCGGCACCGTCCTGAGTGATGATAATTTTCATGACGTTATTGAGGAGGAAACCGTGGACGACGAGGAAGGTATGATAAGTGAAAACACAGGAGAGACGGAAGAAGGGATGGAATTTGATGTTACTTGTGGTAAGTCATAATTAAAAACATTGGTATATCCGTTTTATTAAAATTAAATATTCCTAATATTAAATGTATTGTTAAACACTTAACTACTGAACTTTACTGTTTATTTGCCGGTAGCGTTAATACTGCTTTTTGCTTTCTAAAAGACATCAGAACTTTATCCTAATACATATGAAGTTATTAAATTCGATAGGTTGATTTGCAGCTTCTAATGATTTGATTCTGGGGAATTGGAAAACCCCTCCATTTTTTAACTGCTAAGTTTACCGATGAGAATAATTATTATCTTTATTCGGAATTTCGAATGGAATACATTTATTTTGAAATAAATTTAAAAAACTGTTGTTTTCTTTTTTCATTTTGAAGAAAAATAATTTCTGGTCATCTAGAGTTCCATTAACATTGTCAATGAACTTGACTATTGCATTAATTACAAAACTGTATGTAACTTCGGTTATGGAACATTGAAAGTGGTTCTAGGTAAAAGTTCCCAAAAACATTTACAAAAGTGCGTGTATTTTTACTAAAGTTCTGGTACCCGTATAATTGACAAAGTTCGTGTACATTTGTTTTATCAAGACTTCGTACCGTTACGACTGAATACACGAACGTTAGTATATAATGAAAACATTTTTGTGAAATTTATATATTGTAATCAATTTAAAAATGTTAAATAAAGGCGGATTTGCAGTTTCATTTTATGTTTGAGGATCCTTTTTATATTAGATTGCTTTATATGTAGTTCTGGAGCTGGGATCATTACCTAGTCATGCCTAATTTTGTTGTATTTGATATGACTATCAAGAAAAGTCACTTCTCTTACACCCGCGACAGTGCTTCGTTAAGTTGTTGAAAAATAATTGAAAATTTTATAATTTTTACTGGCTGATTATATTTTGCAGTATTCAAATACATTATAAAAATTCGGTAAATACGGTAAGTGATGATCCAAAGAAATGTTGATACGAAAATAACTAAGCAGCTGACTTAAATGAGATCCCAACATGAAATGAAATTGCATTTTATTTTATTTATTTTATTTTATTTATTTGCCGAATTTAATTTGATTATAATAAATTTCAAAAAAACTTAAGTGATGTTTATATATCTTTTTAGGTTCGGTGACTGATGAAGTTGATGAAAATGTTGCAATTGAATATGTAGATGATACAACAGGTAACTCTTTTGAAGAGGAAGAAGAAATATATGACGCGAAGGAGGAGAATATTTATGAAACTTCTGTGAGAGATGTGAACATTCACAGAACGGGAAGTAAAGAAGGAAGAGAAGCGATCAATAATAACACAAACAGACTGCAATTTAATCGAATAGAAAGCGTATCTAATGGTAGCTTTAATACGAAAAAATGTTTGGAATCTCCAACAGTAATGTATGAAATGCATCAGATTGATGAGAATGGATTAAGGCAATCTAAAATTTCAAGTCGAATGTCTTCAGGAGATATAGGTAAGTTGTTTTTATACTCATAAGAAGGTGATTAAAAGAATTTTTCTTAAATAAGAAACTGGTTTAAAATTTGTTTGAATTTTGACCATCTCTTCACCTGGAACTTTTTTGTTTCAGAATGTTATTTTAATTATTATGTATTTTTTTTTTGTGATTTGGTGAAAAGATATTCTATGTAAAATAAAATTTGTTTGTCGGATCAAATTTTTCTAATTAAGATACAGAACTTTAATTTGGGGCATGAGAAACATTATAAGTGAGACAACTACCTACCTGAAATAGAACAAAATTTTTGGGCATATGTAAATATTCAATTATTAGAGATGTTGGGGCAAAAAGTGAGGGGTTTGGTCTATATAATCCAGTGTACTCTGGTGTCTTCCTATTGAATTGAATATTGACGTACATTCATATAAAATGTGGGTAATGAATATGACTAGAGGGAATATTAGAAGTACTATATTAAACAAAAACGCATGCATAGTATACTAAAATTAGCATTCAATAATGGGCTGATGTTTTTAAAATCTATCTGATCGTTTACTATAAAATAACCATAGTCTTTAGCTTTTTTAATCTTGAAAGTTTTAAGTCCATCTAGTAATCACTTCTCTGATAAATTATGTAATAATTTAATATCGTCTGGATTTGGCTTATGTCCAGTTAAACTAAGGTGATTAGCGAAACCGGAATTTGGGTTTGCAGCCTTTGCGCTATTGATATGCTCCTTAAATCTTCTTCTTATAAGATCTTTTGGTTTGCCCAATATAAATGGCATCACAATCCGCACAATTTAGTTTATAGACCCCGCATTTATCAATTTTATTAATTTTAGGTTTCAATTTATTGTTGACTAGAATGTCTTTTAAAGTTCTATTGCTAAAGAAGGCTGGCTTTATGCTTTTTTCTCTAAATAATTTATTTAAACTTCTCTATCAAGCATGAAGTGTAAAGAGGACATTTTAATATTCCACGGATACACAGAAGATCTGGGTATTATCGCGTCGTGTCTTTTCTATACAGGGTGTCCCACGTAACGTGTTCCCTGGGCATTTTTCTCGAAAATGTGCGGAGATATCGAAAAAATCCTAATAATAAAAGTTCGGCATGTTTAGCCAATGTATCCTCTGGCATAGCCAAAGTCCTCGAAAAACGACTTGGAAAAGGATATATTAAAAAATGTCCTCAATAAGGATACATTTAGATTACATTTTTGAATTCCGCGAATAAAACTAATACGAAAATGTTATATTGAAAATTCCAGTTTAACCCTTTACTATCGAGATATAAGGCCTCAAATTGTACTCTATGCACCGTGTTCTTTTGCCATTTTTCTCCAAAATGCACACAGATATCATCGAAGTGCTAGTACCAAAAGCTACCCATCATAAGCCGGGCTATCTTTGGTATGGTCAACATTTAAAAACAAAAGTAACACGAAAAAAGGATATCTTCGGTTTGGTCCTTTTAGTCCTTTCTGAGGATGCTTTTTGGTCACATTGAATAACTGCAAATCAAATTAGAAAACAAGTGGAAAAGCTAGAATTGGTCTAAGACCAATTCTTATGATACCCTAGATGAATGCCCGTATGAAATTTCGGATGGGTACCCATTTGAGCAATTTTGATTTTTGCAGTGGTTTTTCGCATATATTTCTACAACGGTTCGTCGGGCAGAAAAAATGATTATAACCAATTTTATAGGATTTCATATTCTGAAGAAGTTTTTAGTACAATAAAAATGTCTTGGACTGATCGTTTTCACAGTATACATAAAAAACCTAATTTTTTATATGGCAACTCCAAGAATGGGTTGCCCGATTTAGTCCATTTTTGAAATTTTTTTTGCTAGTACAATGAAAACACCATGTACCAAATTTCAGCTCTCTACGGCGACTCGTTGTCAGGCAGTGTTCAAATATATAACGGAAAACGAAATTTTTGTATGGCAACCCCACGAAGGAGTTGCCCGATTTGTCTCATTTTCGAACTTAATTTTACTTTTTTTTTTAAAGTCCGTGTACAAAATTTCAGCTCTCTAAGTGTACGCGTTCTCGAGTTATCGTGCGCACGGACGGACGGACATGCAAAAATCAAAATAACTTTTAATATTATGCGTGGGTGTCCAATCCATTTTGCTCTACCATCATTATTTCGAGGTGTTACAAACGGAATGACAAACTTAGTATACCCCTTTAGATTTCATCTAGGGTATAAAAAGGGGTATACCTATTGAAAATTCTTCAATGTAGCCAAAATGCATCCTCAGAAAGGACGAAAAGGACCAAACCGAAGATATCCCTTTTTCGTGTGACTTCTGTTTTTAAATGGTGAGCATACCAAAAAATAGCCCGGCTTATGATGGGTAGCTTTTGGTACTAGCACTTCGATGATATCTGTGCATTTTCGTGAAAAATGGCAAAGGAACACGGTGCATAGAGTACAACAATTTGAGGCCTTATATCTCGATAATAAAGGGTTAAACTGGAATCTTCAATATAACACTTTCGTATTAGTTTTATTCGCGGAATTTAAAAATGTAATCTAAATGTATCCTTGATGAGGACGAAAAGGACATTTTTTAAATTTATCCTTTTCCAAGTCCTTTTTCAAGGACTTTGGCTATGCCAGAGGATACCTTGACTAAAGATGCGTAGCTTTTATTATTAGGACTTTTTCGATATCTCCGCACATTTTCGAGAAAAATGGCCAGGGAACACGTTACGTGGGACACCCTGTATATATTAAAATCTAGTTTGTTATCCGTTAAAGATATTAAGTCTAGGAAATTAATGGATTTGTTGCCTAATTCTACTGTGAATTTTATATTGTTGTCAAGTCTATATGAAATATTATTGAGGAAATTATTAAATTGTCTATTTGTTCCCGTCCAAATACAAAATACGTCATCGACGTAACGCATCCAAACTAAAATATATTTTACATATTCTCTGACTTTAAAAGAATTTTCTCTTTTTGCAAATAAATTTTGTTGTCATAGTTGAAATAATTTTGTACTAGGCAGATATTTAACAAATTTATTAATTGTGCAGATTGTGATATGTCAGTTAATTTCATATTGATTGTCTCAGTGAGCAATTCTTTTAATTTGTTACCAGGGACCGAAGGAAAAAGGCTGAAAACGTCAAATGATACCAGTTTTGAATTTTTCGCTAAGTTTAGATCTTTAATTTTGACTAAGTCTTTATTGTTTCTAATAGAATCCTTAGGTTCAAAATTAATCAAAACTGGTAACAATTCATTCAATTATGTGCAAAGCCTCTGTTCAGGTGCATTAAAAGGTGCAGAAACGGGGTGAACTGATATATTATTTTTGTGTAACTTTGGAAGCCCATAAACTAAAGGTATAGAAGGATGGTACATTTTCATCCTATCAACAATTTTATCTGCTCTGTTTATAGTTCCTTTTAGTAATCTATGGATTTTTTTTTGTTGGATCATAATTAATGTTCATTAAGTTCATTGAGTTTAAACAATCTGTAATTTTACGGCTATAAGTACTTTTATCTAAAATCGCAATTGAATTGCCTTTCTCGGCCTTGCATTAAATTGAACTATCTGTCTCCAATTTCTCTTTAATCCCTTTTAGTACTCTTATTGTGTTCTACTATTATTATTTATAAACCTGATTTAGCCAAATCCAAATGTGTGCTGGCTTCACTTTCAATGTCGGTGCAAAGTTCAACCCATGTTGTAATAATTCTTCTTCCTCATTCGAGAATGAAACAGCTGATAAATTAACGATTATTGCATGGAAAGGTCTTTCTGTGCTGTGTTTCTTCCAAACGACTAAGTCTAGTTTGGCAGAAACAAATTGAGCCCCTTTTGATTTTGCTGAAGGGGAATCACGATCCAATAAAATGGAGGAGGATCCACTACTTTGGCGAGATATCAAGAAGTTTAAATAAATTATTGTGGCGGCATAAAACAAACACGCAGCAGTACGTGCAGAAAAACATAATACTACATGTTAATGTGAATCACACCTGGACGACGGAATGTCAACATTCCATGACAAGGAAGAAGAAGCAGCGAAATAAAAGATTACTTCCTTCTTCTCTTTTTGCTGGTTGGCGATGGCAGAAGTATTGTACCTGGTTATCACTAAACATTCCCCCACGTTTTCTACATAAATGTATAATTTCACTTCATGTTATTAAAGTTGTATATACAGTAAAGCTTATAAAGTTGTGCATTAAAGCAGTTTTACAATCATAAGTTGTGGATATTATTTCTATCAAAAATCCATCACGGCAAACCACGACAATTGTGACCCCGACGTGAGCTTAATATGTGAAGTGAAACGTGCGGCGAGTAACAAAAATCGTTTTCTGAACTCAGAAGTAGAATAAAACGAATAAACGACAGCAATCAAATAAATATAGATTAAAAAAAGAGCAAAAATTTCCAACAAGGCAATTAAATACAAAAGCATTTGGACGCATGTATGATGCAATCACATTGAGATTTAATCCAGCGCAGCAACACAAAAAATCGGACAGAAAACAACTCAGATACGACGAATAAATTACATAAAACCAATTCCTGAATCCGGATGACAGCAAATTTAAAAATTTGAACTGATCCAAGTGTCTTACGTGGTCATTAGGAAGGAGCCAGCCACCAATTCCAGTAGGCAGATTTATCCTCACATCCACCACATCAATTACATTTAACCTATGTAAGTGTACTTTAAATACTGTAAAAAGTACAGATAATCGAATTTTCTTTTTTTAGGCGTTATACAATATATTAAAAATATTGGAAAGAAGTGGATATATATATATATATAAAATATATACATATATAAAAATTACATGAAACATCCACGTAACAGCACATTAATAATACACAGTGAGTTATTAATTCATTCTTTTTTTCCAAAGAATATACTCGAAATTTAAAAATTTAAATATCGTATGTAAAGAATTATGCCCTAGACACACAGCACTCTTAATGAAGAAATAACTAACGACTCATTAGTCTATAATGATTCATTATAAACTGCGGACACACAACCATTTCTTTAATTAAGTTGTGCTGTCAAACTGGTTTTGATGAACTTATCACATTAAAGAAGCAATATGGATCGAATTAACGCGATAAACTTTGTTTTTATTTATTTTATTTTTCAATTTAACAATTTACAAATTAGAAAGACATTATATTAAAAAGATTGATAATATAATTTGTGCTTTGCTTGTCTTCTTCTTATTTTTCAAATCGGCAGATTCACAGCGGAGCTCCAGATTTACATTATATGCCAAATCTAGCAGATTTTTCCTAATTATAGCTATAATGAAGGAGGAAAACACTTCATTAGAGTATTTCATTGTCGTCCGATTTTCGAGCTATAACACACGGCATTTTAATGAATGGTTAGTACAAATGATTCATTAGTTCGTGCTGTGTGTCTAGGGTATTACTCAAATATACAAAAATTCAAATTAAAAAATATTACAATATTTGAAAAATTATTATTGGATTTCTTTAACAAAAAAATAAAACGGTATTTAACAATTATTTATAAATTTTTACAAACAAATCCAAAGATTCAGTTACAAATACCTGCGAACAAACAGAATTTTTAAATAAATATATATACAATTATTATATTCTAAATTACATCGAGAGAATTTTATAAAATATATATATATCATCTTGGTTAAAAATGACTTCTGTCACGAATACCGACGACCAATCAGAAGAAACTCTTCCAAATCTCAGCACAGATGCGGGTAATGACAGCATGCCTAATATTATATAGGCTCCTCTTGTCGCAACTCTCAAAATACCACCTTTCTGGAACTATAGGCTAGACCTATGGTTTCTTCAGGTGGAGTCGCAGCTTCGTGTCAAGGGAATTAGCTCTTCTAACACCAAATACGACTATTTAGTCGCGTCTCTCCCGTCTGAAACAATGGAAATAGTTGCGGACGCATTATTAAATCCCCCAGCACAAGATAAATATGACAAATTAAAATCTCTTTTATTAACGCGTAGTAGAGATTCAGAGGAACGTAGATTAGATGATTTATTGCATAAGGTAGAGCTTGGTAACTACAAACCCTCTGAATTATTTAGTCACATGGAGTCATTGGCAGGTGGTAACAGCCTTGTAAATAAACCACTCCTACGAAAATTATGGATAAACAAACTTCCATCTTCAATCCAAGCCTGTATTGTAGCGATCGAAAGCGCTCATAGCCAAGAAGAGATATTTCAGATTGCCGATAGAATATATGACTCAACAAACTCTGCAAAAATTTCATCGATTCACCAAAATAGTTCAAATCACTTACTGAACAGCTCGAATAATTACAACAGTTCTGCAGAGACAGTGAAAGATTTGGCTAATCGAATACAGCTTCTTGAAATTCGACAATCCAGAGAAAAACATCGTTTTCCGAAGAAAAGTCGCTACCCTTCGCGATCTCAGTCTCGTTCAGGTTACAATAAGTGTTGGTTTCATAAAAAATTTGGAAATAGAGCCAAAAAGTGTTTACAACCTTGCAGCCTTTATCAAAATCACAATCGTAATTATCGAAATGCAACAAATAATCATAATAGTACAAACGATGAAGATTCAAAACACTAAATTTTTCGACTTCGAGTGCGGCATCAACGTCGAATGAGTTTTCTCGCCGTTAACGATAAATCCACGAATAAATATTTTCTCATCGACACAGGCGCGGAAGTATCTATTATTCCAAAGAGTTTTAGTGTCAATCATTTACGCAAAGCTGATTTAAATTTAGTCTCAGCTAATGGTACCCCCTGAAACCTGAACTTACGTCGAAATTTCATTCATACTTTTATCATTGAATCTGTAGATTACCCAATAATAGGAGCAGACTTTTTATATAAATATAACTACTTATAGACCTGCGCCAAAAGAAACTCATAGATAAAACCACTACAGTTTCAGTTAACTGCAGTTCTCGCAACGTTAAGTCGTTTTCCCCTAAACTTTTCATCTTAAGTGATGAATTCGGATCTGTTTTAAACGAATTCGCATCTCAAAATGCCGGCAGATTTCAATATGCCAGTAAATCATAGCGTTGTTCACAAAATAGAAACTGAAGGATCACTTCCATGCGCCCGACCAAGAAGGTTAAATTCTCAAAAATATAATATAGCAAAATCTAATTTGAGCTCATGGTTAAGCTCGGCATATGTCGCCCGTCCTCATCTCATGTAGCTTCTCCTCTACATTTAGTACCAAAAAAGGATAGCTTTGATTGGAGACCTTATGGAGATTTTCGACAATTAAACGCAGCTACCATCTTCGATAAATACCCACTTCCAAACATACAAGATTTATCTATCAATCTTGATGGTTGTAATATATTTTCCAAAATAGATTTAGTTAGGGCTTATCATCAGATCCCGGTTGCCCCTGACGACGTCTATAAAACAGCAGTCATAACGCCTTTCGGATTATTTGAGTTCCTGCGCATGTCTTTCGGCGTAAAGAACGGAGCTCAAAGATTCCAGCGTTTCATCAACGAAGTACTATCTGGTCTTCATTTCACCTTCACATACGTCGACGACATTTTGATTGGAAGCAAGACTGCGCAGGAGCACAAGGATCACCTAAGGCTTCTCTTCACAAGATTACAAAAGTACGGCTTCAACGTAAACCCTACTAAATGCATTTTTGGTGCGAAAGAAATAGATTTCTTAGGGCATAGAATCACACCAAAGGGCTTATCACCCTTTGAAAACAGAATCACTGCCATCAAAAATTTTCCTTCACCCAACACAACAAAAAAAGTACAACGTTTTCTAGGTATGATCAGTTTCTACCACCGATTCAGGTCCTCTATACAATCTCCTCAAAAATGCAAATAAAAAGCTACGCTCTAGCATAGAGTTTAAATAGTCCGACGAGCACGAAAACTGTTTTCAAAGTTTAAAAAATAACCTACAGAACTTTACCATGCTAGTACATCCAATTGCAGATGCTAAACTCAGTATATGGGTAGATGCCTCAGGTGATGCAGTTGGCGGCGTTTTGCAACAAGCAAGTCAAGGACAATGGAAACCACTAAGTTTCTTTTCCAAGAGACTAAACTAAGCCCAACGGAAAAGAAATACTCTACATTTGATAGAGAACTCCTAGCCATTTTTGTATCGATTAAACATTTCAGACATTTCGTCGAAAGTAAAGATTTTTCAGTGTACACTGACCATAAGCCACTAATCAATGCACTGCTGTCAAAAACAGAAAAATCGCCACGGCAAACTAATCAATTAGATTTTGTATCACAATTTACTACTGACATCAGATAGGTATATCAAAGGTCTTGTACCGGATACACTTTCCATTGATTCTCTTAATGCAGACACTCGCTGATGAACAAGAAAAAGACAACGAACTAAATGAAATCCTTCGCGTACCGAAATCAGCCAAAACATTTTACACACTTAAACGCATATGCAATCCTCTAGAAAATCAAAAACTTTGGTGTGAAACAAGCACTGGTGTCAATAGACCCTACATTCCCAAAGCTCTTCGCCGTAATACATTTGATACCTTACACAATATCGCTCATCCGGGCATACGAGCAACAAGAAAGCTTATCGCTTCACGATACTTTTGGCCAAGAATGAACAAGGAACTGAATCTATGGGCCAAGTCTTGCATCGCCTGCCAAAAAGCAAAAGTACACCGTAAAACGTTTTCTCCACACCCCTTCCGGAAGATTCGAGCATGTTCACATGGACATAGTGGGACCTCTTCCACCTTCAAATGGGCACAGCTATTTATTGACAATAAAAAATCGTTTCAGTCACTGGCCGGAAGCCATTACCCTGCGAGATATAAACACAACTTCAATTGTAAATGCTTTTATTCGTCACTGGATCTCGTTATACGGGGTACCTAGAACCATTACGACAAACCAAGGTACTCAATTCGAATCCTTATTATTCATAGAGCTTTCAACCCTATTCGGAAATCAGCGTATACGTACCACGACGTACTATCCACAATCAAATGGATCTGTTGAAAGATTCCATAGGCAGTTAAAAGCAGCAATACGAGCCACAAATGAACCAAAAAAATGGTATCACAACATCCCCTGGATTCTTTTAGGCACTAGATCAGCTATCACGGAAGATTACGGTTTAGCACCTGCTCAGCTTTTATACGGCCAAGCCCTATGTCTACCAGGAGAGCTAATTGCCTCGACACTCCTGCGAACTACAAAATATCAACAGCTCTAGCAAAAAGCATTCAAAATTCAATTCTAAAAATTAGACCTCACAAAATATGAAGCCGTAAACAAAACAACATTTTTGTTTCTAATGATTTCCAAACATGCTCGCAGGTATTTGTAAAGAAAGCTGTTTACAAAAGCACCATGGTTCCACCATACTCAGGGCTTTTCCCAGTAATAGCCAAATTGGATAAAGTATACAAAATTTTAAAAAACGGAAAAGAAGAATTGATAAATATCGATAGACTAAAGCCAGCATATGTGTTACAACCAATTATATCCTCTTCTAATGCAATCACTAGATCAGAAGTTAAACCTAAAGTTATGTTTAAAATATAATAATTAGCATAGGCACAACATATATAAAAAAATGAACTATCCTATTCACATCAATTAAGAAAACACTTGTTAAATGAAAAAAATGAACTATCCTATTCACATCAATTAAGAAAACACTTGTTAAATGAAATGTTAATTAAGAATTATGCTTTACTGTCAAAATTCCAAAAATCGATTTCTTTTATTAATTTTTTTTTTTAATCATAAAATAAACCTTTCAATGAGGGGAGTGATGTGGCGGCATAAAACATACACGCAGCAGTACGTGCAGAAAAAACATAATACTACATGTTAATGTGAATCACACTTAGCATACAACCCTGGACGATGGAATGTCAACAGGCCATGACAAGGAAGAAGAAGCAGCGAAATAAAAGATTACTTTCTTCTCTTTTTGCTGGTTGGCGATGGCAGAAGTATTGTACCTGGTTATCACTAAACATTCCGCCACGTTTTCTACACAGAGTTTATAAATGTATAATTTCACTTCATGTTATTAAAGCTATATATACAGTAAAGCTTATAAAGTTGTGCATTAAACAGAGTTCGGAAAAATTCATTCGCGAATGGTAAAAATACATTCTTATCATTCTTATTCATTCGCGAATGAATACTTGAGCCGAAAGATTCTTGAGAGAATGTTTCCTGCCGAGAATTTTATGAATACATTCTATTACTGAGAGAATGAAAATGAGAGAATATTCTTCAATGGCAGCAAAAGAATGAGAAAGAATGAAAACCAAACATTCGGAATGAAAGAGAACATTCTCATATTTCATTCTTTTACTGTCAGATATATTGTTAGGTAAAGATTATATTAAAAGTTGAAAGGTTTTCTTGTGATTTTAACGTATTATCATGGGTCGCAAATCCAATATAGATAAAAATAAATTCGTGACTTATGATAAGAACACTGATTTCTCAAAGTGCTTGTTATGTGAAAGGGGTTTAAAGGGAAATTTACTTGGAAAAATTGAAAGACACTAAATTTTTTCAGGACAGAAAAGGATATATATCCATTGAAAAAATGTGGAAAATACACTGAATGAAAGCCTAAACTCACCATTATATAAATCAGTTTGCGGGGTAAAAGAATGAAAAAGAATATTCTTTTCCACTCTTTATCATTCGCGAATGCAAAAGACGTGGGAATGAATAATTTCATTCTCTCGCGAAAGAATGAAACCGACTCAAACATTGTGCGATTCATTCATTCGCGAGAGAATGAAAGCTAAAATTCTCCTAAGAATATTCTTTTAAAGAATGAATGAATTTCGATCATTCTTCTCACCCTGGAATTAAAGCAGTTTTACAATCATAAGTTGTGGAAATTATTTCTATCAAAAATCCATCACGCCAAACCACAACAATTATTTGGGGAAAAATACATAAAACAAGTCTTCTTTAGCAATAAAACTTTAAAAGACATTTTAGTCAAGAATAAATTTAAACTTAAAATTAATAAAATTGCGCGGATTGTGCTGCTATTTATATTGGGCAAACCAAAATATCTTATAAGAAAAAATTTAAGGAGCATATCAAGAGCGCAAAGACTGCAAACCCAAATTCCGGTTTCGCTAAACACCTTAGCTTAACTGGACATAAGTCTAATCCAGACGACATTAAATTATTACATAATTTATCAGAAAAGATTAAACAAGCTAAAGACAATGGTTATTTATAGTAAACGATCAGATAGATTTTAAAAACAACAACCCACTATTGAATGCTAATTTTAGTATATTACGCATGCGTTAGCTGTGCATGAGAGTTTAGTTATCAGCAAGATTAATCATTCCCTCACTACAACAAGAGCCCTGATGATGTCCTGATAAAACGAAATGCGTTGGCGGCTACATACATATATATAAAATAAAAATATATATGTACGTTGTGGAAAAAACAAGAAGTGTTTACTTATCTTTTATAAGATGGTAGTTAAAATAAATCTATTCCACCAAGTGTTATCGGTAAGGCCTGGGACAATCAAAACTTCTAGTACTGATCGTTTTCACAGAATACGTAAAAAATCTAAGTTATTATATGGCAACACAAAGAAGCAGTTGCCCGATTCAGCCCATTTGTGAAATTATATTTACTATTTTTATTATAACGCCGTGTACAAAATTTCACGTTTCTACGTCGACGCGTCTAATTATGACGGAATAAAATACTTCGGCGTTAAGTTCCCTTGGTAATTTGCGATTTTTATACCCTAGAATGAAATCTATAGGGTATACTAAATTTGTCATTCCGTTTGTAACAGCCCGAAATAATGATGGTAGAGCAAAATGGATTGGACACCCACGCATAATATTAAAAGTTATTTTGATTTCTGCATGTCCGTCCGACCTGTCTGTGCGCACGATAACTCGAGAACGCGTATACTTAGAAAGCTGAAATTTTGTACACGAACTTTAAAAAAAAGAAGTAAAATTAAGTTCGAAAAAGAGACAAATCGGGCAACTCCTTCGTGGGGTTGCCATACAAAACTTTCGTTTTCCACTATATATTTGGACACTGCCTGAGAACGCATCGATAAAAAGAGCTGAAATTTGTACATGGTGTTTTCATTGTACTAGCAAATAAAATTTCAAAAATGGACTAAATCGGGCAACTCCTCCTTGGTGTTGCCATATAAAAATTTAGGTTTTTTACGTATACTGTGAAAACGATCAGTCCAAGACATTTTTATTGTATAAAAACTTCTTCAGAATACGAAATCCTATAAAATTGGTTATAATCATTTTTTCTGTCCGACAAACCGTTCTAGAAATATATGCGAAAAACAAACTTCAAAAATCGAACTTGCATAGATCGGTGAAATTTAATACGGGCATTCATCTGGGGTATATTAAGAATTGGTCTTAGACCAATTCTAGCTTTTTTACTTGTTGTTAGGGAAATCTTAATAAAGCCCCATCAATAAACCAATTTCTTTTCCCAATATGACATATAAATTGTAATTAATCGCTGTTCTTTCCATGATGAATTTTTGAGACCTGACGACAGGCCTCTGTAAAGGGCTGTCTTGCAGATGTTATTCCCACTGTTAAAATCATGTATTTAGTATGATTATTTTTGACAAATGTTTCATCTAAATAATATATACATATACATACATATCGGCTGCTCTATGGAAAAACACTGTAACTGTTGTTCATTATTTTTCAAGATAAATGACATTTAGTGAAATTTTTCTGCCTCAAAGAACTAATAACAACAGAGTTTTAATTTTGGTTGCTGTAAGTTAACAAAATCAAAACTTATATAAGTAAAAATAATCCACCTGGCATAATGAAATTAGGATTTTGCAATCAAAGTTTTGATTTATGCAGTTTAATTTTCCAGGTAAAAACACAGTAAGAAACATTACTGTGTTTTACAGTGAGTATAGTAGTAATAAAAAGAGAAAAGCACAGTGTCTCTTGCTGTGTAATTTAGAAACAATTTATCCAATATTTATATTTGCTAATAACATTAAAATATTACAAAGGAAGAAATACATGAAAAGACACATTGAAAAGGAAAACAATAAAAATCCAAAAATAAAACTTATTTTGATATGCAGAACACGTTCAGTCTGTACAGACTAGATTCTCCCAAGTTTCCGAAAATCCCCACAGGAGTGGTCTAAACTAAAGATAATTTATTCCCTTAGTGACTAAAAATACGCCATTTTAAAATAACATATCGTCTAATTTCGGTATGACCTGAGTAGATTATGAGCTAATAACTTTTTAATGGCTACAGTGAGTACTATACCTATGTACTGTAGAATCTCGTCTTTAATGTGCTATCTGAAGCCCTTTAAGAGTTAAACCTATTCTCAACGAAAAATTTTTCCCTTAGCACGTCATTTAAAAAAATATCGTGTAATTTCGGTGTGACCTGAATACGTTATGAGTTAATAACTGTTTACAGTTAATAAATAGGGTGTAATAGGTCAACTTAAAGAGGTGAGTCTACAGCTTACAGTTCTTATAAAAAGAAGTTATGTTAATGACCTTTTGTAAAAATAATAAATACAATTTTTGGTTCGTTTAGGTGAGTACTATCACCTCCTGCTCTATTGACTTTTAGTGGGAAACACTCTGTATGTATACATTTTTTTGGAAGAATGTTCACGTTTCTGCCGCTGTAACTCGTCACACATCAGACTTACAAAAAAAGTGTTTATACGAAAAATTTATATTTTTACATTTTTGCCGTTGAGGAATTATTTTGAAAAAACCAATTTTTGGTACCTTTAATCCAAGATGGTGGACCCCGCCCAAGGGTCTAAACTTGGATTTTTCATCGGGGCCAGGAACTGAATAACATATATAAAAATCAAACCCACCCCACCTTTTGTAGGGCAAAGGCCTTATTTAGTCCCTATTGACTGGACTATTAGTGCAGCCGATATTTTCATTTTCATTTCAATATTTCCTTAATTGACGTAGTCTTCTTCATGTCATTATCTCGGGTTTATCAATCAGAAGACTATTTCTGCCATTTAAAATTAAACTTCTTAATATTTTGGTATAATGTAGCTCTACTGAAGTGAGGAAGCCTTTTGTCACTGTTAATTTTCTTTAACATATTTAACGTTAGAGGCTCTATGGCTAAAATAGGGTATGAATTTATATGTTTTAATACTATATATTATAGTACTATCGTATACACTAGCGAGCAACAGGTTACTTCCACCATAAATTTTTATTATTTTTCAGAACTGTGCGAAGGTAGCAAAAATTTGTTTCCAAGGTTTTACGAGACTCACAATGCTTATCAATCTAACGGGTATTTTCCATCATTTTCTTCTCTTCTTTCTTTAAAGGAAAGTAAATATTCGTATCATTACAAATGCAACTTATTTTATACCGGAGACAGACTTGCAAACTCCAATTTTGATATATTCATATTACAATTTTGTCATATTGCAATAATAGTATTTCAGAGACACACTTGCGGTCATTTAACTTGTCATTTGACTTAAGAAAGTTCGGCGCACGTACAAAATGTGAGCAAAACTTGTGAAATTACTTGTCTATATGGAAAATACACACTTCAACTTGACAGTCAAATAGTAAATGTCAGATTCCGATTCAAAGACCTTAGCTCCGGCTAAAATGTCTAAAATTAGCTGGCATAAAAATATTTTTCTGGCAAGTGTGTTCATGCCCCCACCCCCAATTTGCCATCCATAGATCCGGCCCTGGTTTTAAGTAAACACCTCTGTTGAAAATAATTGCTCTCTCTGCATGTAATACTTAAGATACCTCTTTGTTTTCTTTATTATCATTATATGTATCTATATGTATATTACACACATTTGTATTTGCATTACAGTTAGCTTGTGAAGTCGAGAATGCATTTTAGCCTAATTTTAAGAGTTAGTCTGAGCTAAAGCATTGTGAAGTAGTGAACTTGGAAATAAATTTTGTATAAATTAAAACGGGAGTTATCAATATCTTTAAAATCTGGTGCCGAAACCCGGGAATTAACATAACCGTATTGACTGATATTGTAGACTTAACGAAAAGTAAGATATTTTCGTAGAGATTGCTTAAAATGGATGTCGCGGAACGCGGAGTGTATAGAGGTCACGTTACGAAGCTGACCAATTTAGCCCGTGAATATCTCGCTAGCTCAGACTCTAAAGTTACCGAATTAAACGTGAATAAATTCGAGGAAATCGAAGAAGAACTTACCGCTTATGTAGAACTGCTTACTGCGGCGTGTGACGGTCTTAAGTTACTTAACGCGGAATAGCGTCATACTATTAAACCGGATGATGCGAATAAGGAATGGGAAACGATTCTGGAATATGAGGACAAGGCTGCATCAATTTTAGCTCGGCTCAAAAAACGGATACAAACATTGCATGATTTCAAAATCCTTTAAATAATTTAGACTGCGACACGCCTAGTAATAGGATTAAAATTACATCCGCCAAATTACCGAAATTAGCCTTGAGGACCTTTGGTGGTGATTTTAAATATTTAATTAATCATTTAACGGGAAAAGCGGCAACATCGATTGAGGGTTTTACACCCACTAATGCAAATTATGACTCTGCTGTTTCCATCCATGCTGTTAGAAGAGTGTGGTGATAAAGACAAGTTGGTGGATTACACTATGCAACAATTGATGTCTCTCCCACATGTAACTGTGCGGAGTGACGTTTCAAATCTTCGAAAACTATACAACGACGTTGCAACACATACCAGGGCGCTCACTGCGCTTGGAGTAGCTGCTTCTCAGTATGCAATAATGTTAAGGGCAATCATATTGAAATGTTTACCACGTGATCTAGTTGTCGAATTTTATCGCTTGAATCATGAACGAGAAAACGATGGTAAGCAGCAAACAGAGGAAATTATCGCCGACGCAACTGGAACCGCATCTACAATAAATAGTCACGATTCTATTTGTGTTGGTAGTAAGCAGTTACACGACATTTTAAGTTTTTTAAAGAGAGTAGTAATATCACTCGAACGTTCGGGACAAGCGTATATGAAAAGAACTCAGAACTCAGCTCAGTTTCACTCGAAGGTTTATGGGACTGCTGCTGGGCTATTTACTTCTACAAGTGAGCTTCCATTGTGCTTGTTTTGCAAATCTGCCAAACATCTAACAGAGAACTGCAATAGCCATCATTCTGTGGTTGAACGAAAGACCATGTTAAAAGAAGACGGACGTTGTTTCAAATGCACGAGAAAAGGTCATTCGGCTAAGCTATGTAAAGTAAAATGCATTAAATGTAAACAGTGCAATGGTAGTTACGCGACGGCTGTATGCGATCCCAATTTTCTATCAACCTTGAAAAACTTGTCGGCATTTATTAATAATCAACGAGAGGGACTTACTGCTGAAAAGTCGGAAACAAAAAAGGTGGCAACGTCACCCGCATCACATACTTCTGCTACCTTATATTCTAGTACGTTTCAAAATTCTTCGCAAATTTTCTTACAAACAGCCAGTGTCATTGTGTCATCGCCTTCTAT
Organism: Dioctria linearis; assembly: GCA_963930735.1. Classification (NCBI taxonomy): domain Eukaryota; kingdom Metazoa; phylum Arthropoda; class Insecta; order Diptera; family Asilidae; genus Dioctria; species Dioctria linearis. The sequence goes on along the minus strand of OZ005744.1, from coordinate 101,727,637 downwards.
TGTAACCAATCGCGGTATTGTAACTAGACTCATTCTAGATGGTGGCTCGCAACGAAGCTATATTAAAGAAAGTGTTGCTAAGAGTGCTAAATTAAAAGTAAAGGATACTATCAGAATTCAAATAATTCCATTTGGGTGCTCCGGTAATTCGCAGAAGGAAACATTAAATACAGTTAAGGTTAAATTGAAAAGTGTACATGACGAGCAAGGTATTATAATCACAGCAGTTGTGGTTCCTGACATTTGTCCGAATATTTTACCGGTGCCATGTGCTAAGTCAATATCATTCCCTAGTATTTTACTTGTAGATGATCCTAGTTTTGGCGAATCTGAAGCTGAAATTGGGCTTCTACTCGGTGCTGATGTATACTGGACGGTAGTGCGCGACACATTTAAACGTATAGATAGCAACTTAGTTGCGATACAGACAATTTTTGGTTGGACGCTGCGTGGTCCTACTCTTGGAGCAGGTAATGACATTTTAGTTTTATCTAACATTTGTTTACAGACGAGAAACGAGTTTGATGAAGTATCGAATGACAGTATTAATGTTGATATTGAACGTTTCTGGAATTTAGATTTAATTGGAGTTTCTTCTCCCAAAAAAGCCAATTGTGTCTTGTTGTGGAAGAATCCAGATTGCACGGTAGACAGCAATTATAAAGGAGCTTTAATTAGGTTCGAAAAGTTGGTTCAAAAATTGTCTACAAATAATTATAAATTAAAAGAATATGATACAATAAAGTGGGAGGAGTTTATTTTGCCGGGAATAGCTGAAAAATGCGACGAGAATGAAAAGAGCATTCAACGAACTTTTTATATGCCTCATCGCCCTGTTTATCGAGAGGAGAAGGGGAGAACTAAAACACGGATTGTTTTCGACGCGTCTGCTCATTCCGGAAATCATCTGTCTTTGAATGAGCTTTTGACTCCAGGACCAAATTTGCTGCCAGAGATTTTAGCCGTTCTCCTCAATTTCCGTTTGGGAAATATTGGTATAGTCGCCGACGTAGAAAAGGCATTTTTGCAGATTAATTTATCGACTGAAGATCGCGATGTTCATCGTTTCATATGGTTTAAGGATAGATTGTGTAATGATTGTAATTTTCCTGCTTTTGCCGTGTATCGCATGAAACGCGTAACCTTTGGAGTTGCCTGCAGCCCTTTTTTGTTGTGTGCCACTCGACTTCAACGCAACATATCTTTGGTCGGATTCGAAGATCACCCTTTATTGGATTACCAGCAATAAGTTCAGGCAAGTACCTTATATTGATAATCGCATTCAGGAAATTTTAGAGCTAACTGCCAAAAATTATTGGAAACATTGCCCTGGTGAGGAGAATCCAGCTGATTTGTTAACGCTGGGTATTAACGTGAAAGCTTTGCTGAACTCTAGAATTTGGTTTGATGGACCGAGCTGGTTGGTAAAAAATGAAGACGAGTGGCCTTTAGAGGAAGTTAAGATAGAAGATCCCAATTTGTCCGCTTGTTTTATTAGTCCCGTTAATCATGAGCAAATTCTTCAAGAACCGATTTTTAATATGGAAAACTTCAGTTCATATAGGAAACTTATTCGTATTACCGCTTATGTTCAACGTTTCATAAGCATTTTAAAAGGAGCTAGGCCTAACAGTTTTTCGCTTACCGCACCGGAACTGAAGTTAGCTGAGACGTATTGGATTAGGCATACACAGTCAATTTTTTATAAGGATGAGATATTAGCTTTGAGTACATTGAAAATGCTTTCTAAACATTCAAGCATTTTACCCCTCAATCCTGTAATAGATCACAACGGAATCTTAAGAGTTTGTACTTGTTTGTCAGAGTCGGATTTTTCCTATGATGAAACTTTTCCTGTAATTTTACCGAAGAATTCTTACCTTACTGTTCTCCTCGTCTTGTATATGCATGATGTTACTCTACATGTTAATTCAGTACTCACACGTTAGCGTGAACAATTTTGGATAATTAAAACACGGCAGATAGTCAAAACAGTTATACGGCGTTGTGGCACGTGTAAGAGGCTAAAAGCGAAAAGTGCAATTCAACCTTTCGCACCTTTACCAAAAGAACGATTGAGTGCCTCTCGGCCATTTGAAACAACTGGAGTGGACTTTGCAGGGCCACTGTATGTAAGAAGTTCCTCTGAAAGCTCTGGGATTCGGAAAGTGTATTTAATGTTGTTAACATGTGCTGCGATTCGTGCCGTCCATTTGGAGTTAGTACTAGATCTCACCGCTGAGTCTGTATATCAGCATTAAAGCGTTTTTTCGCTAGAAGAGGAATCCCAAAATTAATTATATCTGATAATGCGCGGACCTTTAAGCGCGCTACATTAGAATTACGATAGCTAAAAACGATAATATATTCAGAAGAGTTGCAGAATTTTATAACCAACGAGGGAATTTGTTGACAGTTTATTGTTGAAAGAGCTGCTTGGTAGGGTGGCTTCTGGGAACGCCTTATAAGAATCATTAAGGACACCTTGAAACTAGCTATAGGTAGATCAACGTTGACAATAGAACAACTACAAACATTTTTAGCAGAAGCGGAGTATTGGTTAACGCTCGACCATTAACTTACATCAGTGATGATCCTATGGAGTTGTTCCTTTAACTTCTGCACATTTCGTACTGGGCCGTTTTCCCGCTATTATATGTCCAGCGCCTATTGAAAATTCAGATAAAAATTTGCGTTTAAAATGGAAAGACCGGCTTCGTGTGACAAATTCATTTTTTAAGCGTTTTCGAACAGAATACGTGCAACAACTTAGATCTGCTCATTGCAATCGTCAACAATTTTCTTACGAATGAAGGAAGCCGACATAGTTATTGTGCACGACTCTTCTGCACCTCGTTTATTCTGGAAGCTAGCTAAAGTCACCCGAACTTTTCCTGGAAGAGACTGTTATGTGTTCGTGGAGCGGTGGACCTTAGTGACTGAAAACTCAGAATAGAGTTCGTTGAAGATCCATCTGCAATGGATGTGACCTCCGAGTAGACCAATTGGCTAGAAGCCAAATGCCCAAGCTCTTCAGAGGTACTCCCCATTACAAGAGAATCTGAACATAATCTGTAATATCAAGGTCCGTTCGTGCCCCACGTTGGGCACCATTTTGTTATGTGATCGTGGTCCACTCATGTTATATAGGGGCCAGGGTTAAGAACTTTAAGTCCTGTCAGCTGACCAAAGTGAGCTTCTCACCACGTGGCAGTTGTCGGCAGGCTGGCATGCTTGCAAGCTAGCTTTGCGGAGATACGGGGGGGGGGGGGTTCAAAAAATGAAACCTGCCTCCTGCCACAGCTTCACAACAAAAGAAAATCTCATGCCAAGTTCTATATAATTACGGATGAGGAACGGATGAGGATTGGGTGTCGGAGACTAGAATGAAAGGAATAGTCAGCAGTGAATCAACCCTGTGGTCAGGATGACATACTGGTGGTGATCTCCAGTATTGGCCGCGTCCCATCCATCCCGTGGGTATTTTAGGCCACGATGTTTACATATCCCCCGTTCTTCTGTTAAATCACCCGACTGGTGAAAGGAAGGAAGGCCTCGAGAGAGAGCGGGGACAAAATGATTATTGCCTCATGGCGCAACACTGATTCATATACGATAACATTTATTTGTTCCGAGCGGCTTAACTTCTTACTTCTCCTAGTTACAAACGTAAACGTACCTCACATCTAAGAGTCTATTTTTGAACACTCGTCACAATTTGTAAAGGGGGTCTTCTTATCGAACATCCTCATTTCTACCGCAACCAAAAAAGGTGCCGGAAGAAATAACCGAAACTATCCTTGCTGTTAATTGATATGAAAATTGTACTTCTGCGCGTTTAGAGAATTGATTCCTTATGGATAGATACTATTGGTATAATTATTAGTATTACGTATTACATGAGATCAAAACAAACTGACAAACAAAGCGGCAAAAGCTGGTCGAGATAAAAGAAAGAGAAAAAAAAAAGGAATCCTTTCAATCTATTTAGTCTCAATATCTAACATTAAGTACGTTCTGCAACACAAAAAAACGTAATACCAAGGCTATGCGTTCCCGACACTCCCGGTGTCCAACTTGAAAACGTCGGTAAATGCCAATCGTTCAAGGACATAAGGTCTTTACAAAGATTGTGTGGTGATACACACGTGTGCCCATGAAACACTATATATATATATATAATATAGAAAAATCAAAAAAAGTATTTTCAGTTGAACAATAATTTCATGAAATGACCAAAGAAAAAATTTGTTTTTTTTTTTTTTTACTCACGATTTCGTCGGATCCATCGTAGAGGCGCCTCTGGAGTGGAGTCGACGATTTACCTGCAAATTATACTTAAACATGTGTACTTGTGTGAGATGGCGCCAAGGCCTCCACCTATATGACCATTAGGTAGATGCTTAACGCATTTAAATGATGTGGTGTATGTGTTGATTCCCTAGCTACTACTATTTGACTACCCTGTGCACGAAGTATCCCCAGCATATAGGTCCCCTTTTTTTTCCTTTGGATACCGCGAATTAAAAGGTATATTAATATGATTAATCTACTTTACAGACTCGATCTCTAGTTTCCGGCGGTAAAATTTCAAGGACCTGCTTATCGCTCTACAATCGGATTACAACAACCGATATCTATAAGATTCGGAATTAGAAGCGTGATTACAAAAGGGAAATTATAAATTGTGTGTTCACAGTGTCCACGTATCTTCTTACATTAACTAATAATAGAAAAATCTATAGCCTGTCACTTCATTTAGCTTGGAGTACTTAATTAGGATAATATTACGCACATCTTTTTATCTTTATCTCTATATACGAGTTCAATTAGGAAAACTATAAAATTATGTGTCCATAGTATCCACGGATCTTCTTACGTTAACTAATAATAGAAAAATCTATAGCCTGTCACTTCATTTAGCTTGGAGTACTTAATTAGGATAATATTACGCACATCTTTTTATCTTTATCTCTATATACGAGTTCAATTAGGAAAACTATAAAATTATGTGTCCATAGTATCCACGGATCTTCTTACGTTAACTAATAATAGAAAAATCTATAGCCTGTCACTTCATTTAGCTTGGAGTACTTAATTAGGATAATATTACGCACATCTTTTTTATCTTTATCTCTATATGCGAGTTCAATTAGGAAAACTATAAAATTATGTGTCCATAGTATCCACGGATCTTCTTACGTTAACTAATAATAATTATGGGTACAAAAAGGTACAGTCAATCTGGGTCGTTTTCTTTTCTTTTTCTTTGTTTCTCCAGATGCCGTGTCGTTATACAACGGTGACTTGCCTAGCGCCCTGGCGGTTTGTCTGCTGTTATTCTTCCCTTTTTTCCGTCTATTTTATTTTTTCCTGCTATTACAGGAACAGCCTGGATGTCAGATTTGGACTTTAGTGCCTGTATTATTGCAAGTTATAACAAAAGTATTACCGTAATATGACTGGTGGGTATTCCGCCTTATGTAGGTAGCTCCGATTACACATGGAGTTACGATCTCCGTGCTTCGATTTCTGGCGAGTTTCTCCCTTTTTCTTTCTTTTCCTTTAACAGAGGTGATGGAAGTCCGCGCTGTTACACTTTACTCTATATGTGATTTGTGACTTAAACTTAAACTTGGATTAGTTACTGGCACATGTCGTGCCTGGGCGTACTCTTCTCGATTACAAAATGACGGTCGGCCTCACTTTGCATTCCCGCTTCCCTTCTCTTCGGACAATTCATTCATATGTGACGTTTTATTCTATCGGGTGGTACCACTGGCTTCTATTCTTTGAAGCAAGACCAACTTCATTTGATTGACAGAAACGGAATGGAATAGATTTAAACAAAAAAAAAACTCCCCACCATAATATATCATGATGATATTCAGGCTGTCACACGTCGAATCACTATATGACGTTTCTGAAGTTCCTTTAATATCGACGACCATAACAGGGCAGGGTCGGATGTTTCCTGTGGACCAGCCGACTCTGAGAAATGGTCGTCTGAGCTAGCCGGTCCTAGATCATCACCCTCATCTTGCGGCGCCCAGTGGGTGACTCGACCTCCGACTACTCGTACGTGAAATTGATGCTGTGCCAGCGATACAGAAGCCACGAAGACTTCGTCGGACTCTTTCCGCGCGTAATGAGTCCGAGACGCATCCGCGAGGTCACGCCAGTCCGCCCTCGAAGCTCGATAGCCTCCAGGCACGGAGAATCAGGGACGTACTCACAGGCGCGTAAGCTGAATAACCAGGTTATCGGCTGTCAGCACACCCCTAACTTCCCGTACCAAGGTGAGTCGGAGGTCCCCTCCACTCAGCAACCTAAAAACTGTGTGAGAAGCCCCTTCCGATCTTCCATCTGTTCCGACGGCATCCCAGCGCTTGATCGCGGGTGTCCCTCCAAGTCTTCACACGCAGATCGAGTCTTCGAAATTTAAACTAAAGCAGCAAGGTGCCAGCACAGCGGGGATTGAAACTTTCGAAGGTGATTCGCAAATTGGAATTCCTACGGCGGTGCAGCCCCCGTAGGGTACCATGTGGGAGTGGTTTTGGCGTATTGCCAATCGAGGGAGAGTGAAGAAGTGAATCTACTGACAAGAGGTATACCGGCCGCTAGGCTGGGACGGTCCTAAGCGGCTCATTGGTATCCTATGGTTTACCAGTTAAGCTGGCCGGATGCCTTCTTGGGGCTACCAGGAACTCCGATGAGTTTTCCTTGGAGATCTTCAAGTTCATACAGCGAGTTCCCTTTCCGAGATCGGATCCTACCTTTTAAGAATTTCTTCCCGAGCTTAGCACTACGTTGGTATTTAAAACTGCTCTGTTGGAAGTTCCTCCTAAGTACTTCCTGACCTACTTTATAATCTACCGGTTTGGTTCGGAGGTTATAAGACTTAGAGCCCATTTCAAATGCTTTATCAAGGTTCTCGCGGGCCTTGGCGCGTAAGAGCTGGAGCTTGTCGGAAGCGTCTATATTTAGTGGTTCATCGAGCCCTCCTAGGTTTCGCAGGAGATTATAAGTGGAAGCATGTTCTACCATTTGGAGTCCAAACATCAGCTTGTATGGAGAGAATCCCGTAGCCTGATGAATTGAACTCCTAAGGGAGCCTGCGACACAGCTCAGTCTTTCATCCCACTTGGTGTGGTCATTGTTAATATATGCTCGGATACCAGCTAAGATTGATCTGTTGACTCGCTCCGAGGCATTAGATTGCGGGGAGTACAGAGCGGTCCGTAATTGTGTAACGCCATATTTTCTTAAAAGTTCAGCGAATTGGACTGAACGAAATTGAACGCCATTGTCCGTCATGATGGTTTCGGGGACTCCAAACATGTGAAAAATCTTCTCTTCAACGAATTTACAGATTTGAGAGGTTCTCGCCTGCTTAAGAGGCTCTAAGATTGGATATTTGGAAAGATGGTCGAGGGCTATTAGAATGCAGACATTTCCCGCCTTGGTGCGTGGGTATGGGCCTAACAGATCTAGTTAGAGACGTTGCCAGGGTCGTTCTGTTTTAACTTGTTTTCCCATGGGGGGTCGCAGGGTATCATTTGGTGCTTTAATTTCCTTGCAAACATCGCAAGAAGCTATGTAGGACCTGACATCTATAGACATACGCGGCCAGTAGAAGTGTCGTCTTATTTTGTCGAGTGTCTTGCCTATTCCACCGTGTGCCGATAATGGCGGGTCATGCGATCTCGAAATGACGTCTGTTACGAGATCTCGTGGAACCCAGAGCTTCCAGGCTTCTTCTTCTTGGACTGGATCCCCTGTCCTCGGGACGGTTCGTATATACACGAAGTCCTCCAGAATGCACAAATCCGGCTAGTTGGCCTGATTGGACTCGATCTTCTGTTTCAATTCTGTATATTCAGGAGAAATGAACGCAGGAGAATTGAGATCTATTTCCGGGCCCGGGCCTTCAGCTGCCGACAGCTCTTCACAGTGAACTCTGGACAGTGCATCCGGTACGACTTGTAGACTTCCCTTTCTATGCACGATTGTAAAATCGAAGCTCTGAAGTTTCAGGCTCCATCTGGCCAATCTTCCGCTCAGATCCTTCTGTGACATCAGCCACTTCAAGCTCGCGTGATCCGTCACAATCTTGAATGGTAATAGTTCGATGTAAGGACGAAATTTTTTTACACTAAGTACGGCAGCTAGACACTCCAACTCTGTCACTGAATAATTCCGTTGTGCAGAGTTTAATTTTTGGGAAATGTATGCAATGGGTTTTTCATCTCCATGATCATCTGCTTGGAGCAGTACTCCTCCCACTCCTTGTTGACTTGCGTCGCACTGAATGATGAAAGGCTTGGCGAAGTCTGGACTTACCAACAGGGGGGCAGATGTAAGTTTTGTTTTAAGGTGATCGAACGCAGATTGTGCCTCGGAAGTCCATTCGAACTTTTTGGATTTCTTCAATACATCGGTGATGGGTGCTGTCAGCTCGGCATAGTTTGAAATGAATCGCCTGTACCATCCCGCCATACCTAGTAGGCGTCGAACTTGTCGAACATTTTTCGGTGAGGGATATTCAGTAATGGCGGTGACCTTATCGGGGTCAGTCCGGATTCCTCCGTTACCAATGATGAAACCGAGATATTTAGTTTCCTTCAAGCAGAATCTGCTCTTTTCTATGTTAATCGTGAGTCCTGCCTTCTTCAAACAATCCGCGACTCGTGATAGCAAGGCAAGATGAGTGTGGAAATCTTGGGATAGGACTAATAAATCGTCTAGGTAGACCAGGACGGTTTCGCGCAAATCAAATGGTATAACCTTGTCCATCAGACGACACAATGTCTGTGGTGCGTTACAGAGTCCGAATGGCATCACTTTATAGTGGTATAGAGGATGTCCTGGAACAGTGAAAGCGGTCTTCTCGCGTGATTCTAGTTCAAGCGGTATTTGCCAGAAGGCGTCCTTTAAATCGAGGCTGGTGATGTACTTGGCCGCGGGCATACGACTAAGCATACCATCGATTTGCGGAAGGGGATATGCATCCTTCTTAGTTACTGAATTCAATTTTCGCGCATCAAAACACAGCCGATTTTTCCCTGGCTTCCTGACCAGAACCACAGGTGAACTCCACGGGCTCTGACTTTCTTCTATAACACCCAGCGATACCATTCGCTCGATTTCCGCGTCGATCAACAGTTGCACCGCTGGTGAGACTGGATAAAATCGTTGTTTGATAGGATTAACTTCTCCTACGTCAATTTTATGACTAATTAAGTTAGTTTTTCCCAGACCCTTGAGTGCGTACGATGGAAATAATGCTCTAATAGAATTCAGTTGGGATGTCTCTTTCGCTGAGAGATCGTGTGAATTGGCGTCTGGTGTAGCTATTGAGTTGAACGTTTGGACTTCCGCCACGGAGCCTAAGACATCAGGAGCTAACCCAAAGAATCTCCAGAAATCAATGCCTAGGTACAGTTCCTGGGTGAGACTGGGGACCACATAGAAACGCAGTGATTTTGTCTCACCACGGAAGCATACATCCAACTCGCCATGACCAAGCACTTCAGGCCTGGCACCATTAGCTACTTCTAGTTGGCTTTTATATTTAGACCATCGGACCTCGGCGGCAGCCAATCTCTCTAGTGCTCCTTTCCCCAGGATACTAACAGTGGCACCACTGTCCAACAACCCTGCTATAGTTTGCCCGAGCAGATATACTTCGGCATAAGGTCTGACATCATTCAGCTTATTTAAAGTAATGACTGAGATTTTCTCCCAATCGGATTTGATCTTTTTCCAATCAATTTTTATTCGCTTCCAGTAATTTCGCATTCTTGAACTAGAACGCTTTGGTCTGGAAAAAGAAGACATGGTTGCTCAATCGCCGAGGAGAAGATCTTCTTTTTCGCAGATTGGTATTTCTGTAACCGTATGTGATAGGGAATTAGTGGTGACAATTTGGGGACCTCGCTACTCGTGGTTCCAGCCTGTGATGGCCGCCTCATTATCGTAATTGTGGTCGCATGTCTGTCTTCTCGATGAGAGCTCTCTATGGGTATTTTGTCCGGTATTAGGATGTCCTCATGAACATGAGATGAATCCATATTCGTCTCTAATAAATTAGGGTTAGAGTTTGAAACGATTGATATATCAATCAGGGAGGGTTCATTTGTAGTATTAAAATCGATCAGATTTTTGCCGTCATCAGGGATGACTGTGGTCTGAGATGAAGAGGATTTTTGCGATTGTTTTGGTCTTTCTACAGTGGTCTGGATGTTGGGGGTTGAAATTGTGTTGGCGGTTTCCTCGATGTCTGCGAATACTGCTGGCGAGTTGTTAAATTCGGCCGAGGCCTGATGTTGTTGGCCCCGACCCATTTTGAGTTTTTCTGTAGGCAGATTGAGCACTTTGGTTTCACGGTGTCCTTCTTACCACATCCGTAACAGAAGACCTTTGTCGGCAGCTCCTCACAATCCCGATACCAATGTCCAGTCCTGTCACAGTTCCAACAGTTATCAGAATTCCTAGGTGGGGCTGTCGCTCTAGCAACTTCAATTTCGTCGGTGTATATCTGCTCATCAGCGTCTTCGTGAACGGCATAGTCAGGAACACTGACTTCGACTAGACGGCTTCTGTTATGAGATTGTGATACCGTTGACGACTGTATCCGGGTTCTCGTGGCTTGTACTTGCATGACAATTGCGCGAAGTTGGCCCACCGAGGACGCAGGATGTAGGCAGATTTGTTGGTGAATACTAGGGAGGAGATTAGCTCTCACTAATTCTAGGAATTCCGACTCCGCCATCGGATAGTGCAGTCGATGTCGAAGTTCGATCAGGTCTTGATAATAGGTCGCAAAAGGTTCGTTGGCATATTGGCGTCTATTTGACATTTGACGTCGTATATCGATGTCACACTTATTTTCCCCCCAGTCAGTGATTAACGCTGATTTAACAAGTTCCCAAGGCGGATTGGGATTAGATCTGAATAATGTCCACAACCAATTGTTCACTCTATCGCTAAACAGGGATGGTAGGTTAGCCACTAGGAGTTCGAAATCTCCTTCCAGGGTGCTCATAGTCAAGGTCTCGACTCGGAACATGAATTCTTCCACGTCCAGTTTACCATTATTTCCGTTATAACAGATTTGCCACCTCCGCATTGGACTGGCAGATCGTCGATACATATTATTTCGGGCCTGTGGCCTGTTTTGATTTTGATACCGGTCATTATGGGGTTGCTGGGCTGTTCCGGCCGGTGGCATCGCTCCAGTTGCGGATCTCCTCTGTTCGGTTCGGGGAATCCTGAGTGGATCAAAAGGTGGTTGGTTTTCTGGGCTTTGGATTCCTGTTGGGGTTCGTGGAAGGTTAGGTAGGGGTTCCTCACGGCGGGGATTCGATGGAAGTTCATAGGGCCGTGCTTGGATTGATGAGTATTCATTTCTGAAATGTTCAAGCCCCCTAGCTACCTCGGCACGTACTAAGTCGGCAACTTGCATTTGTAGGCCGACTAAAAGAGCTTGTACTGATGCCGTTTGCTGAGTAGAAGCTTGGTTGGGACTGCTAGGAGATGGTGCATTATGTGCTGCGAACGTTTGATCGTGCGGGCTTCGTTGGTGTGCGGAAGCTTGGGACGGAGGACGCGATTGAGTCCGTTCCGTTCCAGTAGGGATTGTTGGTGCTGATTGCATCTCATTGACTACCTGCCTAGTTTGGTAGTGTTTAGGAATTGTGCCAGTATACGGCACGCATTGCTCTAGAGTCACTGCTCGTCGACAAATCGGGCAGCTACCTTTCACTTGTGCCCATTTCTGAATGCATAACCTGTGAAAAACGTGCCCACATGGCGTTAATATTGGTTTCTTGGTCTTAGACCAGCCCGTTTCCTTGCAGATGGTACATTCCTCTGGCAGGCTTAGGGCAGCTGCCTCATCTGGTGGAGATCGCGTAGTGACAAACATGCTTATGTGTGAAATACTATGTGTGTACGTATGTGTATCGCGCGTAAGTAGAGGGTTTATGAGTGTGGTATTCTGACGACACCGGTGAATCAGAATATACTGATTATTAGAAAATTAATTATCAGCTCTCAACTTTCCTCTCCAAATTATCCGGGTATCAATTTTCCGATATTCCAAATTATCTCCTAACTCAAAATTATTCAAATTTCAAATTTTCCTTGCTATCTCAAAATTATTCAAATTTCAAATTTTCCTTGCTATCTCAAAATTATTCAAATTTCAAATTTTCCTTGCTATCTCAAAATTATTCAAATTTCAAATTTTCCTTGCTATCTCAAAATTATTCAAATTTCAAATTTTCCTTGCTATCTCAAAATTATTCAAATTTCAAATTTTCCTTGCTATCTCAAAATTATTCAAATTTCAAATTTTCCTTGCTATCTCAAAATTATTCAAATTTCATATCAGCAATGTCTCCGAATATTCAATTTTCAAAAAAATTACTATAAAACAATTCTTTAAGTTCTCCCCCTTCTCTCTCGAAGCTCCTCCCTCCACTCGCCATCAAGGCTCCTATCAATAAAATCCACGACCAAAACCCAAGAGAGGATCCATGCTGACTTTAAGGGAAAGGAAATGGGGGGTTAAGGTACCTTCGGCGATGGTGGAAAGAATCCACAAGTGACTAGGGTGAATAAACGATGTTCCTCAGTCAGGTAGGTAGCAGCGTGCCAGCTCCAGATCACTGAGGGAATCGCTCATTCCTCCCAGGCTCCCGTGCATGCTCCCCAACACTCCTCAGTCTGTAATGCCTAATCAGTCATACGTCTGGGCAGTGTCACGAATCCAGTCGATCAGCTAGCCTGGAGCCAGAGGATCAAGCTCTTAGATTCACAACCTTGTCCAGTCCCATGCCTGAACTCAGCAAGGTTCATGGAAGGAAAAGGGTTAATAGAAAGGAAAAATATTGAGGGATCTACTGTACTACTCATGTAAAAGTCGTCACGTGTAATCAAGTCTTCAGTAAAGCCCGAGAGTGGGAACTACCGAGGGATGAAATGGCTACGAGCCAGCAATGATTCGCTCCCAGTAGTTCAGTACTCTCCAGCAGCGTTCGTCCTCAGTCCTCTCTGCATGGTATAGTCCTGTAAGGATAGGTCTCGACCTTATCCGGAATGGTGCCATTACCACTGTCAAGGTTACGCCTTGATTATAAAAAAATAAAAAATCAACCGAATTTACCTAATTGCGAAAACAAAATTTAAAAAGAAAATCAGCAAAACCCCTTGAATCAAGAAAGAAACTCAATAGGATTTTAATCTGGACTAAACTATAATACCAGCGAAACCACGAGCAAATTTAGGTGTTGCGTATGTGACAACCAATTCAATAGCGGAAATTGAAGAACAACGTTCATCAGTTTCGATAGCCGTAGTTCCGTCTAAGTCCGGTTACTGTTTCCGTTTCGTTCAATCTGCACATACTCCTAATACTCAAAATGTTACCAAATAAAAATGAAAGGCAAGGTTTCAGAAAAGTTACTATAATCAAAAGCAGGGAGTTTTTTTGCACTTCTAGAATTTGAACGGAATCCGGTCTAACTCGACAACAAATTCCAATCGAAAGGTAAGCGTGATATAGACGTTATCTTGAAGTAAGTCAGCAACGGGGCAGTCCAACTCGATAAAGGTCCTGTCGTGTTAAAGTTTCGTCCAGTACGTCTGTCTAGGTTCTCCCTCTAGGTTCGTCATGTACCACAAGATTTTAGAGGAATGGGATAAGGATGAAGGGGATAAAATTTTTCGTGGAGCGGTGGACCTTAGTGACTGAAAACTCAGAATAGAGTTCGTTGAAGATCCATCTGCAATGGATGTGACCTCCGAGTAGACCAATTGGCTAGAAGCTAAATGCCCAAGCTCTTCAGAGGTACTCCCCATTACAAGAGAATCTGAACATAATCTGTAATATCAAGGTCCGTTCGTGCCCCACGTTGGGCGCCATTTTGTTATGTGATCGTGGTCCACTCATGTTATATAGGGGCTAGGGTTAAGAACTTTAAGTCCTGTCAGCTGACCAAAGTGAGCTTCTCACCACGTGGCAGTTGTCGGCAGGCTGGCATGCTTGCAAGCTAGCTTTGCGGAGATACGGGGGGGGGGGGGGGGGGGGGGGGGGTTCAAAAAATGAAACCTGCCTCCTGCCACAGCTTCACAACAAAAGAAAATCTCATGCCAAGTTCTATATAATTACGGATGAGGAACGGATGAGGATTGGGTGTCGGAGACTAGAATGAAAGGAATAGTCAGCAGTGAATCAACCCTGTGGTCAGGATGACATACTGGTGGTGATCTCCAGTATTGGCCGCGTCCCATCCATCCCGTGGGTATTTTAGGCCACGATGTTTACATATCCCCCGTTCTTCTGTTAAATCACCCGACTGGTGAAAGGAAGGAAGGCCTCGAGAGAGAGCGGGGACAAAATGATTATTGCCTCATGGCGCAACACTGATTCATATACGATAACATTTATTTGTTCCGAGCGGCTTAACTTCTAACTTCTCCTAGTTACAAACGTAAACGTACCTCACATCTAAGAGTCTATTTTTGAACACTCGTCACAATTTGTAAACGGGGTCTTCTTATCGAACATCCTCATTTCTACCGCAACCAAAAAAGGTGCCGGAAGAAATAACCGAAACTATCCTTGCTGTTAATTGATATGAAAATTGTACTTCTGCGCGTTTAGAGAATTGATTCCTTATGGATAGATACTATTGGTATAATTATTAGTATTACGTATTACATGAGATCAAAACAAACTGACAAACAAAGCGGCAAAAGCTGGTCGAGATAAAAGAAAGAGAAAAAAAAGGAATCCTTTCAATCTATTTAGTCTCAATATCTAACATTAAGTACGTTCTGCAACACAAAAAAACGTAATACCAAGGCTATGCGTTCCCGACACTCCCGGTGTCCAACTTGAAAACGTCGGTAAATGCCAATCGTTCAAGGACATAAGGTCTTTACAAAGATTGTGTGGTGATACACACGTGTGCCCATGAAACACTATATATATATATATATAATATAGAAAAATCAAAAAAAGTATTTTCAGTTGAACAATAATTTCATGAAATGACCAAAGAAAAAATTTGTTTTTTTTTTTTTTTTACTCACGATTTCGTCGGATCCATCGTAGAGGCGCCTCTGGAGTGGAGTCGACGATTTACCTGCAAATTATACTTAAACATGTGTACTTGTGTGAGATGGCGCCAAGGCCTCCACCTATATGACCATTAGGTAGATGCTTAACGCATTTAAATGATGTGGTGTATGTGTTGATTCCCTAGATACTACTATTTGACTACCCTGTGCACGAAGTCTCCCAGCATATAGGTCCCCCTTTTTTTTTCCTTTGGATACCGCGAATTAAAAGGTATATTAATATGATTAATCTACTTTTACAGACTCGATCTCTAGTTTCCGCGGTAAAATTTTCAAGGACCTGCTTATCGCTCTACAATCGGATTACAACAACCGATATCTATAAGATTCGGAATTAGAAGCGTGATTACAAAAGGGAAATTATAAATTGTGTGTTCACAGTGTCCACGTATCTTCTTACATTAACTAATAATAGAAAAATCTATAGCCTGTCACTTCATTTAGCTTGGAGTACTTAATTAGGATAATATTACGCACATCTTTTTATCTTTATCTCTATATACGAGTTCAATTAGGAAAACTATAAAATTATGTGTCCATAGTATCCACGGATCTTCTTACGTTAACTAATAATAGAAAAATCTATAGCCTGTCACTTCATTTAGCTTGGAGTACTTAATTAGGATAATATTACGCACATCTTTTTATCTTTATCTCTATATACGAGTTCAATTAGGAAAACTATAAAATTATGTGTCCATAGTATCCACGGATCTTCTTACGTTAACTAATAATAGAAAAATCTATAGCCTGTCACTTCATTTAGCTTGGAGTACTTAATTAGGATAATATTACGCACATCTTTTTATCTTTATCTCTATATACGAGTTCAATTAGGAAAACTATAAAATTATGTGTCCATAGTATCCACGGATCTTCTTACGTTAACTAATAATAGAAAAATCTATAGCCTGTCACTTCATTTAGCTTGGAGTACTTAATTAGGATAATATTACGCACATCTTTTTTATCTTTATCTCTATATACGAGTTCAATTAGGAAAACTATAAAATTATGTGTCCATAGTATCCACGGATCTTCTTACGTTAACTAATAATAATTATGGGTACAAAAAGGTACAGTCAATCTGGGTCGTTTTCTTTTCTTTTTCTTTGTTTCTCCAGATGCCGTGCCGTTATACAACGGTGATTTGCCTAGCGCCCTGGCGGTTTGTCTGCTGTTATTCTTCCCTTTTTTCCGCCTATTTTATTTTTTCCTGCTATTACAGGAACAGCCTGGATGTCAGATTTGGACTTTAGTGCCTGTATTATTGCAAGTTATAACAAAAGTATTACCGTAATATGACTGGTGGGTATTCCGCCTTATGTAGGTAGCTCCGATTACACATGGAGTTACGATCTCCGTGCTTCGATTTCTGGCGAGTTTCTCCCTTTTTCTTTCTTTTCCTTTAACAGAGGTGATGGAAGTCCGCGCTGTTACACTTTACTCTATATGTGATTTGTGACTTAAACTTAAACTTGGATTAGTTACTGGCACATGTCGTGCCTGGGCGTACTCTTCTCGATTACAAAATGACGGTCGGCCTCACTTTGCATTCCCGCTTCCCTTCTTTTCGGACAATTCATTCATATGTGACGTTTTATTCTATCGGGTGGTACCACTGGCTTCTATTCTTTGAAGCAAGACCAACTTCATTTGATTGACAGAAACGGAATGGAATAGATTTAAACAAAAAAAAAAACTCCCCACCATAATATATCATGATGATATTCAGGCTGTCACACGTCGAATCACTATATGACGTTTCTGAAGTTCCTTTAATATCGACGACCATAACAAGACAGTAAAATTCGAGCTTGTGCAGTCCAATTTCATAATGGACCTATTTTGCGTCGATCTATCTAACACCTTTATCCTTTGGAAATTCGATCTGAAGCGGCGGGGAGAGGATGTTGAAAATAATTGCTCTCTCTGCATGTAATACTTAAGATAAGATGTGTGTAGAATACATATAGATACATATAATGACAATAAAGAAAACAAAGAGTCTTTATTGTCATTATATGTATCTATATGTATTCTACACACATTTGTATTTGCATTACAGTTAGCTTGTGAATTCGAGAATGCATTTTTGCCTAATTTTAAGAGTTAGTCTGAGCTAAAGCATTGTGAAGTGAACTTGGAAATAAATTTTGTATAAATTAAAAACCTCTAATAATAAATAATAATAATAATAAATTAAAAACCTCTAATAATCTATCGGTAATTGAATTATAGAAATTTCTTAGACTTAGATTAACTGGCATTTGATTCCCAACTGCTTTTATGGTTTTCTCTAATGTCCAGTTTTACAGTCTGAGTTTAAACCAAATATTTAGTTTAAACTCGACGAATGGGTTTCACAGTTTGGTTTAAACCGTGCCATCCCTCGGTTTAAACTCATGATAAAAATATTTGAAATGTAGACATTTTATTTTGACAGTAGCATTGTTTGTTTGTATCAAGAAAATAATTTTATCATGGACTCAGATTTAAATATTTTTAATGAAGAAGCCTTTTAGAGTAAAATTCGAAACTCTGTCGACGACCCAGAGTAATTAAAAATCGGCCAAATCATTTTAATGAATGGGACGACGTTGATTTTTATGCTAGATTCCGTTTAAATAAAGAATTTTGTCTTCGAATCTATACTTGTCCGTTTTCTTGCACTTTACTATACGACTTTTTTTATGCACTAGGGAAAGCAACAGGTCAACTTCACTTCTACTGAAATTTGCAGCCCTTTTGGATGGAAGCATATTTAAAATTAGTCAATGTAACTTCATATATTTTATTTTTTACTTTCTGGTCTGTTTACCTTTACAGTTGATAGATTGAATGATAGAAAAATTGCTTCACAAGGCGGCGATAACTAATTTAGCTCACAATTTAATCAGTACTACCAACGCACGTTACTAAAGGAATGCACTGTGAAACCCGATTTGTTTTAAACTGCGTTTAAACTTGGAGGATGGTTTAAACTAAACCGTGGTTTAACCTCGACTGTGAAACTGGCCATTAGTCTGTTAAATTCTTAAATTGTCGGCCATTTTCGTAAACCATCCGAGTAAGCCATCCACACAGGTTCTCGATAAAATTAAGATCTGGGGATCGGGCAGGCCATGGTAAAACGTTTATGCTTTCTGCTGAAAATCATTCAGAAACCTGTCGCGCGGTATGACTGCTGCGTTATCTTGTTGTAATACCAATTTTGTTGATTCCATAACTTCGTCCGGCAGCAGCACTTTGCAGTAAGGTAATGTAAGTTACAACAGTTTGCCTTCCACTCAACATCCTTCAAGTGGTCCATTATAAGCTATTGCTCCCCAGACTATAATATCCCACTCTCGGCTGTTGTGCCTCGTTAAATATAGTTTTTCCTTTCTTACGTCATGGAAATAAAAGGTGTATCCATCGGATCCGTTAATTCCGAACCTTTTTTCGTCTGAGAAAAGAACTTTCCTCGACCGATCTCCCCATCCAATATGACCAACTGCAAATTTTTTGCGATTATCCTTATGAGACGTAGTTAACTCGAGTTTTTTTCCTTAATTTTAACCGTTTTACAATTCTCTCACAATTCTCACACTTGCGGAAGTGCCTGCTTCTGCACCGATTTCACGTGTAGTTTCCGACGAATTGGAGGCGAGTCGCAAAATTTTTTGCCACTCCTTCTCAGTTGTTGCGGTATTAACACCGTTCTTGTAGTTATCAGCATTTCTTAGAAATAGATACATTACATCATGACTACGCCCGATTTTTCTCCCGATTGCCCGTGCAGTATATCCTTCTGACTTTAATGCTGTAAGTTTGCCCTCCTCTTCAGAACTTATTTTTACTGTAATTACAACACTTTATTAATTTTTAATTATTTTAATTATTTCAACACAACGAAACCTGAAAAAGACTGGTGTCAGTAATCAGTTGCTCGCCTTTAAGTACACAAATTTACTTAATAAAAGATTTAAAGAAAGAAGACGGGAGGAACGGGAGTGAAAATACCCGTTAGATTAAAAGCATAGTAATCCTCGTAGAACCTTGCAAACTGCACATAGCTCTGAAAAATAATAAAAGTATATGGTGGACGTAGCCTATTGTTCGCTAGTGTATATATTGGATTTGAAAAGCTTTCGTTGTAAGTATAAAGAAATTTCTAGGAAATTTGAAAGTTTTTGATTGTATAAGTATTACCTATTAACCAACCATAAAATCTCAAACGGGACACCCTATATAGTAATTGTTATAATATGAGTGCCTGAATTTACAATTCAAATTTAGTTGGTTTCGTTTGAGATTCAAAATGTTTAATTTTTTTTTTTTTTAATTTTTTATTTATTACTCCCTTTTTTGGCAATATTTCTCAAGTTTGACTTTTTTTAATATTCTGATCCACTGCTAATTAAATTTTTCTGACTGTATACTACCTTTAAATATTGTGAGAAAATACTCTGGTCCTGCTTTTCAAATTTGATTTCTTAAATATATATGTATTTACACGCCTAGAAAAAAAATAATGATTTTAAGCTTAGTTTCATTCAGAATTCCATTTTCGACGCGAAGACGTCTGGTATTATTTGACAATTCGAATTGCTCAGACCTTGTTATTCTGTAGAGTGTAGACCATGTGGTGAAGGGGGCGCTTGTGTATCTTTACACCATGATTTTAAGCTACAGTTCTTACTAAATTTCCGTGGTGTTGCTGTCGTAGCTAGAAGCAAGTGATAGTGCTCCGCTACATCTTCTCTTGAAACAGACTGAGGAAAAATTTCACACAAGAAAATATCAAACATCATCATTTGGTCTGCGAAGCTAGGTATTTTAGTTTGTGGTAATGATCATTTCAAAAACGCATAGTTGCATCCAGTTGGACTTATTTAGTAAACGATTCTTGTGATACTCGACTGTTGTATTATTTATAAACTGATGTGTTTTAATTTCTCGTGTGTAGCAGTCAACGATTAATAAAAAACTAATTAATCATGTGTAGTCCTTTTATTGGCCTAACGTTTCGGCAAATATCGTTGCCGTCCTCAGAAGCACCGTCATAAATCTATTCAAGTATATTAGCTTTGCTATTACAATAAAAATGCTGCGTCTATTGTTAACTTACGGGCTGTTTTAGCTTACATCTGTTGAAACATTAATGTTTTTAACACAAAGATAAATATAAATCACAAAACATAACACTACTAATAAATTAACAAGAAATATGAGGCTTAGTGAATTGCCCTAGTCAAGTTTTAAAATTCAACTAGTAGGTAAATATCTGATCGAAAGAGATTCATAACGGCCAGTTTACTTTTCATTTTTCTATGTATTTAAGAGTTTATGGGATTCTCTAAGAGACTACAGTAAATGGTGTGTATGCTGTCTGTGTCTGTTCGTCTGTTCATTGTATTTTTTGTGCTTTGAATGTGCAAGGCCTCAAGAGTAAGGCGTTTACTGTAGTTATGCTCAGTGCATAAAATTTTTACATTAGTATAATCTGGCTGATGATCATTAGATAAACAGTGGTTTGACAAAGCCGTTTTCCCTTTGTTTTTTGACTTTATATCCGATTTGTGGTTCATTATTCTATTTTTAAGATACTGCCCTGTTGTTCCAACATAGGACATGTTGCATGTACTGTCCCCACAGGGAATTTTATATACCACATTAGAAACCAATTCCTTTGGAATTTTATCTTTAATTTTGCTACAGCAGTTTCTTACTGATTTTAAGGATTTTAGCGCTATTCTTGTATGTGGATTACTGGATTGAACTATTCTATTAAGTTTTTCTGAAAGGACCGGAATATAGGTTGCTGATCTGTAAGTTTTGGGAGGGATATTATTTGAGGAATTGGTTTGGCAATTAGAGTTTGATTGCCGTAGTTTATGTATGTGTTGGAATACCAAGGAATTAATTATCTTTTTTGGGAATCCATTTTGCGAAAGAATTGCATGTATACTAGGGATATTTTTGTGGTGGAACTCTGGATGACTTATGTTTAATACTCTACCTATGAAATTTCTTGCAGTGTTTATTTTTTGGTAATGTGGATGATTGGATTTAAAATGTAATAACCTACCCGATGATGTGGGTTTTTGATACCAATCAGTGATGAGCTCTTTGTTTTTTCTTATGATTTTGACGTCCAGGAAAGGTAAGCAACCATTCACTTCCATTTCTACTGTGCACTGTAGTTGGGGTGAAAATTGTTTAATTCTTTGAGAAAATTGTTAATGTTGTCGTGTGGTACAATTGAAAATAGATCATCCACATATTTCTTTAATAATCTGTGTTTTCTTTGCTTACAGTGTTATTGAGTAGTTCCTCCATAACAACATCTGCTAATATCGGTGAAAGTGGACTTCCCATGGGTAAACCAGAGATTTGTTTATAAATATCTTTATTAAACACCAAATAATTGGCTTCTATAATGCGAAATTCCAACATTTCAAGGAACTTTTTCTTTGTTAAATTAGTAATGGCTCAACGGTATTCCATTTTTCTTTTATTATTTCCAAACACAGTCTCATTGGAATGTTGGTAAACAAAGATACAACGTCAAACGATACCATAGATTCGTTAGGCTCAATTTGAGTCTTAGAAATGATTTATTTGAAAACTATGGAATTTACAACATTGTACTCTGACTGTGATGTTAAATTCTTTAAAATGTCTGCAAGATATTTCGATAACTGGTATGCTGGGCTATTAATTGAAGACACAATTGGTCTAATGGGACAGTTTTGTTTATGGATTTTTGGGAGTCCATATAATCTTGGAGGGACCGACTTGTAAGTTGTCATTTTGAATTTAGTTTTGTCGTCAATGGCTAAGGTTTTGTGCAACTTTTTTATGTATTCATTATTTTTTGTCTGTAGTCGTTGTGTCGAGTCAGTTCTCATTGGTCGGTATGTGGATTTTTCTAAAAGCATACAGTTAATTTTTCCCAGGTATTCGCTTTTCAGCATGGCAACAGTAACATTTCCTTTATCCGCACTGATAATTCATATTTCTTTATTTTTAGCTAGAAATTTCATAGTATTGTCATATACTTTTAAAATAAATTTTTCAAATTGATTGTATTTTGATTTGAGTCTTTGCTCATTAACCAATTTACAAAAATTCACTTTGGCAATATCCCTACTATGGTCATCATCGATCGCTTGCAAAATATGTTCTCCATCAACAATGATTGTTAGGAGAGGTAAATAATTGGTACCGTATGGTAGACCGAATTTTTTCCCCAATGAAAGCAGCAAACATACATCGTCTGGGAAATGTACATTAGTGCGATTTTCAAACCACCTTGTACCGACATTAATACCAAGATCAAGTATCGCCTTACTCCTCAGGCGCTCGAAATTATTTTCGTGTTTAGCTCTTAATGTATTGCTAAATTTTGTGAATGCTGAGTTAACATAAACTCGTCTGCACAGTCTCTGAGAGATTTTTGATAAATCTTTCGCTTTATTTTGGTTTGTGTATTTCGAAGAGTTTTAATTTCTATACATTTTTCTTTAATTTTTAAGTTCAGAAGCTTGTTATGAAAACTGTGGAAAGCGTTATGAATGTCTTTAGAATCTTTTTTACAGCTATTGAATAATTTAAATGCATTTGAAATACTATCTACTATGAATTTAGGAATTAGCCCGTAAGAACGACATTTTAGTAAAAATATTCTGGCCTGAATCGTGGAAGCTAATTTTTTTGAAATTTTGCTGTAGTTTTTGTAGTTTTTGAGAAGATCTTCTCCGTAGTGTGTACGTATATACTCGTATGATTCAAGAAACTGCATTTTTCCTCCGGCAGTGACCCAACCGGACAGCTTTTAAGATTCTTGTGATACTCGACTGTTGTATTTTTTATAAACTGATGTGCTTTAATTTCTCGGGTGTAGCAGTCAACGATTAATAAAAAACTAATTAATCATGTGTAGTCCTTTTATTGGCCTAACGTTTCGGCAAATATCGTTCAAAAACCAACATCATCGGGTAGATTATTACATCCACATTACCAAAAAATAAATACTGCTAGAAATTTCATAGGTAGAGTGTTAAACATAAGTCATCCAGAGTTCCACCAAAAAAATATCCTAGTATACATGCAATTCTTTCGCAAAATGGATTCCCAAAAAAGATAATTAATTCCCTGGTGTTCCAACACATATGTACATAAACTACGGTAATCAAACTCTAATTGCCAAACCAATTCCTCAAATAATATCCCTCCCAAAACTTACAGATCAGCAACCTATATCCCGGTCCTTTCAGAAAAACTTAATAGAATAGTTCAATCCAGTAATCCACATACAAGAATTGCGCTAAAATCCTTAAAATCAGTATGAAACTGCTTTAGCAAAATAAAAGATAAAATTCCAAAGAAATTGGTTTTTAATGTGGTATATAAAATTCCCTGTGGGGACAGTACATGCAACATGTCCTATGTTGGAACAACAGGGCAGTATCTTAAAAATAGAATAATGAATCACAAACCGGATATAAAGTCAAAAAGCAAAGGGAAAACGGATTTGTCAAACCACTGTTTATCTAATGATCATCAGCCAGATTATACTAATGTAAAAATTTTATGCATTGAACATAACTACAGTAAACGCCTTCCTCTTGAGGCCTTGCACATTCAAAGCACAAAAAATACAATGAACAGACGAACAGACATAGACAGCATACACACCATTTACTGCAGTCTCTTAGAGAATCCCATAAACTCTTAAATACATAGAAAAATGAAAAGGAAACTGACCGTTATGAATCTCTTTCGATCAGATATTTACCTACTAATTGAATTTTAAAACTTGACTAGGGCAATTCACTAAGCCTCATATTTCTTGTTAATTTATTAGTAGTGTTATGTTTTGTGATTTATATTTATCTTTGTGTTAAAAACATTAATGTTTCAACAGATGTAAGCGAAAACAGCCCGTAAGTAAACAATAGACGCAGCATTTTTATTGTAATAGCAAAGCTAATATACTTGAATAGATTTATGACGGTGCTGCTGAGGACGGCAACGATATTTGCCGAAACGTTAGGCCAATAAAAGGACTATACATGATTAATTAGTTTTTTATTAATCGTTGACTGCTACACCAGAGAAATTAAAACATATCAGTTTATTTAGTAAACGTTATGTAATTGATGGCTGCAAGTAATTTAATTGACTATGTATTTACAAAAAGAGAAAGGCTTGTTATCTTAGAATATAGAGACAACTGGAAGTATTGATACCTGTAAAATTCATGTGCATAGCGTGGCTTTTTTCATGGTATCGTGAAGTAGGTCAGAATTATATTGAAGAAAGAGACAAATGTATTTTCAGTTGTCAAACGAAGTTTCCTAATTTGAAACAATTTGAATCTGGTGAAACTATACGTGGGAAATCATTTTCTAGGCAAGTATAGTTATAAAATATTATTTTGTGAACTTTACACATATTTTTATATTAAATTAAATTGAAATTAATAACAAAAACGATGAAATATCGAAGACTTGTTTATGTTTGTGGCAGCGGAGAAACTCCCTGTGTATCTTGGCGCAGTGGCAGCGACTAAGAGCATTTTCGGTTGGAGCAACTGCAGTATTTTCAACCATCTATCTTGTTGCCCCGCGCTCTATATTGATTATACTACACGGCTGTACTGAGATACTAACACACCCAGAATTTGACTGCGCTAAATTTGGCTTATCACACTTCCTGAATTCTCTATATTCTAAGATTGTTATATTCTAAATAATAATTTTGATTTAAATTCAATAGTGTAAACATCAGTTCTGCCACATTGGCTACAATCGTCGCAAATGGCTACTTTGGGTAACGTTTGACTATAGGCATACCTTCCCTAATATTTTGCCCACGCCTTAGATTATATATAAAATATATATATATATATTATAAAACTAAGCATTTTTCTTCATGTAGTAGAAGGGCATCGATGTGTGGTTGAAACTTTTATCAAGTATTGATGACATTTATTTATGAAATTACTTTATTACATAACCTTAAGACTAACTTAAGCATATTGCAATATATTTATTGGCCCACGGCTAAGCTACCATCCGGGCTCTATCAATTGCCTAAAACTAGTTACTATTATTAACCTAATGTACAAAGTGTAGTTCATGAAATCTACGGGAACCCTTCTGGGGTTTCTTAGTCTAAAATAAGCTTATAATTATCATAATCCACGATTCTTAGTTTAACCTATAGTTATTTTCTTTTCTTTTTATATATTATAGGTATACCTCTATATATATATTTCCTCTTTGTTGGCAATGTTATATACCCTACCTTTTAATATTTTTTTGTATTATTTCTTTACGAACAATTTTTATATTTTTCCTTTTGCGATGCAGGCCTTTCAAAAATTCGTTAGTTACATGTTGGTTAGAGTGTAATAGCCAAACCGTTCGTTCTTAGGTATTGTTTGAGTGCATGGAGCAGTGCATTCGTGTCTTCTCTGGTATACTTAAGAAGTTCAGTAGGTCTTGCTGTTATGCCTCGTTCGTTTAGTAGTCTCTGTAATTCCCCGCACTCTAGAAAAATGTGGTGCGCCGTTAGTGCATTTTCACAAAATTAACAGGAGGGACACTGTAGTCTTTGTAAGAGGTATTCTTTTACTGTGAAGACATTTGGGAAGTCGAGTGGGGAGAAAAACCTTGTTTGGGAAGAATAAATGTTAGTTAGAAGATTAATATTGCGAAGTCAAGGCTTCTTTTAGAGCGGGCGGTGAACGGGAGAGTAACACGTTTGCACCGTCTTTAGAAGCAGGCCAGTAGCCCGCTTGAGTGGAAGCGGATAGGCGATTGAAAAACTCCAAAGCTGGAAGTGGAGATATTTGAAATAGATGGATGGTGCTTGTCTGTGTTAGTTTTGTTTTCTGTCAGGGTAGCTGTTACGATTTCAAAGCTGTCGAAGGTCAGTTGAAGTGCTGCTTTCGGTATTCGTTGGTCCGATGTAGTTGCTTGGGATGGCAGAAGAAGGAGGTATCGGTTGTCTCTCAAGGCTTTAAAGGAATGGACTTTGGGAGAAATATGCTCAATCATCTTGCAGACGACGAACGGATATCCTTAATGCTTATTGTTTCATCTGCAAGCCTAACTGAGACGTATTTTGGGTCGCGCCCGTGCAAGTGCTTGGAAATACTTTTTGCAGTGAAGTGAATGCTGGCATTGTAGTTCCTTTTTTTTTTTACTTCTTCGCGGCGGCCTTCCTGGGCCAGCTTCCTGAGTCCAGGATGGCGGAGCGACTTTGTGGCCCGCCGTCTCCATTGTGTGGCGGCCTCTAGGAGCGGTAAGTCTATTTGTCTGCTCTGTAAGTTGATGGGTGCTCTTCCAGTGGCAAGAAAAATTATGTGCTTAGTGCGTACTACTTCTACACTATAGCTGCTAAAGAAAGCCAAGGAGAGAAAGAAGTTCTTACAACTACCAACAACTAAAACTACAAATTCATAAACAACCTAAATAAATTCAAAAAAGAAAACTAACTAATACAAAAACTAAATCCATGAATTCGTAAAGAAGGAATTTAATTTGAAAATAAATATGAGGCACCCTGTGCTGTAAACTTGATTGCTGGTTGCGGTCGATAGCAATGCAGAAGAGGTGTGTCCAAGATACAAAAAAGTGACGATAGTGTCTCCACAAAAAAGTGGGGATAGTGTCTCCACTATTATCTTTGCGCAAGTGGACACTGCTGCGGTTTCTGTACTTGGTGCTATATCTCGTGTCTACCACGCTGTGGTAGCATGATCATCTGACTTCTGTTGTTACCTGCTGTGATGATGCAATGGCTGTCGCGATCTTGTTGTATCTCGCTATGGTGGCGTGATTTGCTGGATTGTGTGTTGCTCCCGGGGCGATAGCTTGCGATCCCGAGGACTTTATGCAAAATTTTCTTCGCAAATCGTGCCTGCTCTGTGTCAGCTTCGTTTGATATCACGAACAAGTTACTAAATTATTTTTGCCTTCATCCAAAATCAAACTGATTTGTATGGGATGGAGGACTTACATTAATTGAGTTTCAAGCAATCCAAAACTTCTGTACTGAACGGAGGTTGCAGTCGAAATCTTGATGACATTTTATTAGAGGAGATACCATTATATCGTAAATTTTTTAAATTAATTTTGAAATTTATAATTTTTTAAATTTTTAAGAATTTTCCTAGTGACCCGTTTATTTTCTGATAATATTTCTTAGCGTTGCCTTTGTATGGCTGGTATAATTTAGAGTCGCAATGACAATTCGATTGTAAACAAACAAAATTTAAAAGTTAAATTATTTTATCACTGCTGTTTATTTTTATAACTCTATCACTCCTGTTTTATTTAAAATATTATAATTTATTATTGAAATAAATTAAACTTGCTTTTAAAATGATTTCCTACGACAATAACTCCAGCTGTTCCTGCAGCACAGCACAGCGCACTTATCACTATAATGCAAGACTCTGGAGTCTCGATTATGTTAAATCTCTTCCACTAAAAGAAATTCACTATTGTTTCTCACTATTATTAAGTATTGCTACGCGCAACAAAGTGACACAAGCGCCATCTGTTGGAACTGGAGACAAATTCAGGTTAGTGACATCTTTGTAATCTTTGGGT
Organism: Dioctria linearis; assembly: GCA_963930735.1. NCBI lineage: Eukaryota > Metazoa > Arthropoda > Insecta > Diptera > Asilidae > Dioctria > Dioctria linearis. The sequence goes on along the minus strand of OZ005744.1, from coordinate 101,699,873 downwards.
TGAGAGAATAGAATTTACGGGAAGGTTCTAGGATAATTTGTAGAGTATAAATACGGCACTTCTCCCATTCAGGAGGCGGAGTCTTATTTCAGACAGTGAAGTGAATGAAGTAAACTATTTGGATTGCGGTAATTAGAAGTACAGTACTAGCGATAACTAAAGAGTTGATTTGATAATTGCTTGTGAATTGTGAGAGTAAACAGTAAAGCTAACACCCTTATTAGAGTTGTCGACTCACCAAAGTGAGAAGCTTCACAGTCACTCTCACTTCACTTTTCGTATTGTCGTTGTCGAACGTTGTGACGTGACATTTTTCTTCAAAGCCTTATTATAGTTGTCACTTAGTGACAGATAGCATCAGGGCATGCGTCAGGGCATGAATTACATTTGTAGACAAAAGTGAGGTTTGTCTTATTTCGTGGTTGTAGAGATACAAAATCCATAGTTAGTCATAACTTATTAAAGAACAATATCAATAAGTCAACGACCGTAATTTCATTTTTTAATATGCAATTTCTACCTTCACTTAGCTATGTAATTCTTACATTCACCAAAGTTCTATGTCAGCAATTGCATGGAAGTACAAGTGAAATTACGGTCGGTGACTTTGCCTACGAAGTAAATTTGTGCTGATCTTATGATTTGTGTTTCATTGACATAAATTTTTTTTATATTTGTTTTTCATTTATTGTCATCCTATGTATATATGTATAGTAATTATTGTATAAATAAGCGAATCGAATTAATAAAAATTGAATTGATTATCAGATGGCAATCGATCAAGTTTAAATTATATCCATCAGTTCACAGTACAAACATTGGTCCTTCGAGCTTGCTTTGTTGAACTTAGTGTCTTCAAAGCAGTACAAAATTTCTGCAGAACTTAGTGTCTGCAGTTAATTGTTATTCAGCGCAGAAATTCCTGTTGAACTTAGTGTCCTCAGGCAATTTATTTACTAATAATAAATATTTTTTCCAGTCCTAATACCTAAAGCAATATTGGCGAGAAGCGAAGAAGTCCGTTCAATCTAGCAACATCAGCTACTCGAAAATTCAACGAATATATACTACAATGGAGCAGTTAATTAAAGCAAACAAGGCAGATGCTGTAAAACTTCAGAAATTTATCACAAACCACACCAAAGATTCTGACGTTACGCAAAACAAGGGATTATTTTGAAACCCGTTTGATTAAAATAAGCAAGCTATGGGAAAGTTTTGACAAAAGAAATGATGATCTGGAGCTATACCGTGAAACTAATTCAGAACAGCCATACTTTAAAGAGAATTTTTATGACACCGTTGAAAAATTGTATGAAGAAACACGGGATATGTTAGAAAATTCCTTGGCGGATTTAATGTCAAGAGCGAAAATCACTGAAGTATTGCAAGATCAACTGAAGGTAATAAAGAAGCAATATGCCATTATAGAAACTCTACAAAAGGCATCGGTTTCAATTAAAGAAGAGATTAAACAAGAGGTATCTGCAGCTTACTGTATGCAAAAAATCAAGTTGGTGAATGACTATTGGGAGCAGCTTGTCCGAAACCATGGAGAGATCATGTCGATGGGTAGAACAAAACACGAATATATGGAGAATGATATATTCTCAAGCATTGAGGATACCTATCAAACTATCACAATTCAACTACAAGAAGTATTGAATAAATTAAATCCTCAAGCTAAAAATTCGATCAGCACCAACGAGTCAAAGGGAACACAAATAAAGTTGCCAAGAGTCGATATTCCGTCATTTAACGGTGACTATATCAAGTGGCAATCATTTAGAAATTTGTTCATGGAACTCATCTATAAAGATGACAAGATGTCTGGAGCTCAAAAATTATTCTATCTCAAAGGCAATCTCATAGGTGACCCAAGTGAACTCATACAGCATCTACAAATAACAAACGAAAACTTTGAGACGGCCTGGGAAATTCTTGAAAAAAGATATAACAATAAGAGGACACTCTTGACAGCGCAATTAAATATACTTCTAAAACAACCTTCACTGTTCAAAGAATCATCGGAAGGCTTGAAGAAGTTACATGACGTGACAATTGAATGTCTAGAGGGCATCAAAAATCTAGGCATAGATACGAAAAATTGGGATCCATTGATCATACACATAATCATAACAAAATTGGATAAAGAAACTCACCGAAACTATCAGTGGCCTCACCAAGAGAAGTTCAAGAACTAAGCAAATTTCTTGAATTCCTAGAAAATCGATTTCGAGGTCTTGAAGCAGTAGAGCCATCGAAACCAAAACAACCCGAAAGAAATGGGAAAAATACAAAAGTATACCTGGGAATGATTTCAAAGCATTGCGCTATCTGTGGAGAAAATCACAGAATATATCATTGCGAAACATTTAGTAAGCTAAGCGTACAACAACGACTAAAAGCTGTAAAAAAGGCAAACCTTTGCCAGAACTGCCTAGTAAAAGGCCACAATATACTACAATGTAAAAGCCGGTACACCTGCAAGTTATGCCAGAAAAAGCACCACACTCTTTTACATTATCAAAACCAGCAGGCACCATCTTATCAACAAAGTAATAACTATCCAAGAAAGGAAGCAATTCGAGATGATAGCTCAGCAAACGAAGCGGTTGCAGCCCACTTTGCGAAGAAATCAAAGGGGTATGACGTATTACTGGCAACCGCTCTCATACAAGTAATCAATAAATCAGGAGATGCTGTGTTACTCAGGGCATTACTTGACTAAGGGTCTCAAGCAACGTTCATTACTGAGAATGCAGCTCAGCAATTAAGATTACCTAGGAGAAAAATTGAAGCCACAGTTTCCGATCTTGGGTGCTCCAGTCCAGGAATCACAAAATCCAGTATAGAGATTACAGTAACGCCTCGATTTAAATCAACATTCTCTCTCACAACCACAGCCCTCGTATTAAAAAATCTCACAAGAAAATTGCCTACAAATAAAATCATTCCAACTAACTGGACGCATACCGAAAACCTGGTTTTGGCCGATCCAACATTCCATAAGCCGGGAAGGATTGACATCATATTAGGAGCAGAAGTTTTCGGGAAGGTAATACTAGGCAATCTTCTGCGTGGAACCGAAGATGCTCCCGTTGCCCAACAAACAGAGCTGGGGTGGACATTATCTGGAGCTATTAGTAACAGCAACAACGAGAATAAACTTATTTGCATGGTATCAGAAATAGATATAACCAGCGAGCTGCAGAGATTTTGGGAATGCGAAGAACTGGCAGCCGAAACTATTACCACACCAGAAGACATTGCTTGTGAAAGTTACTACCAACAAACGCACAGACGGGACGAGAGTGGTCGATATATCGTTCGCCTTCCATTTAAACAAAATCCTAACGAAGCCAATTTGAGCAGATCAAGAGAACTAGCGCTTGCCCGACTGTTCCAAATGGAGCGAAAATTTAACCAAGACAAAGTATTTGAAACCATGTATAAGGATTTTATGAAGGAATACCAACGCTTAGGTCATATGGTTCCAGCCGAAGATGATGGTGAGATAAAATACTAACTACCTCACCATGCGGTTTTCAAACAAGACAGTACAACAACCAAATTACGTGTAGTCTTCGACGCTTCGGCCAAAAGAAACAACACCAGATGTCTAAATGATATCATGATGACCGGTTCTCAACTGCAAGGAAGCCTAATCTCCATTCTATTAAGATGGAGAAAACATAAAATAGTATTCACGGCGGACATAGAAAAAATGTACCGCCAGATAAAAGTGGATGTGAGAGATCAGATCAGCAGTATCAATGTATTCTTTGGCGAGAGTCTCCAAATCACCCTATCAAGGAATATAAGCTGACGACCGTTACTTGCGGCACAACCTCAGCACCGTTTCTCGCAATACGCACTCTGCAGCAACTCGCGCAAGATGAAGAAAAACAATACCCTATCGCATCCAGAATCATACTGAGCGATACTTATGTAGATGACGTAGTCTCAGGAGGCGCTTCCATGGATGAAGCAATAGAATCTTGTCAGCAGTTAAAAAACATGCTAAAGGGCGGAGGTTTCAAGCTTGCAAAGTGGACAAGCAATAAATTCAAGGTTGTTAAGGATATACCCTATGAGTTTCGAGAACTACCTCGCTTTATAGATTTCCAGAAAGAACAGACTATTAAGGCACTTGGAGTGTACTGGAACCCTATAACCGACAATTTCAAAATACACGTTTCAATAATCATGTACGACAACCCCACAACAAAGCGGAATGTAGCATCCGAGGCGGCGAAAATCTTTGATCCTGTTGGATTACTATCGCCGGTAGTAATGTCAATCAAAATTCTTCTACAGAATATTTGGCTAGAGAACTCGTCCTGGGATGAACCATTATCAAGTACATTATTAACTAGATGGTTACAAATAAAGTCTGAACTCCCAAAATTAGAAGAAATTGAGATTCCACGATGGATTGGGTTCACAGGAAAAGACACTAGCTGCGAGCTTCACGGGTGCAGTAATATATCTGCGAATTACACGAACATCGCATGTTCAGACAAACTTAATAACCGCCAAAACTAAGGTAGCACCACTGAAAACAAAGCTCACAATTCCAAGATTAGAATTATGTGGAGCAACACTACTCGCTAGACTGATAAACGAGACTAGAAAAAGTCTAGAAATCGATGACTTAAGGTGCTAAGCCTGGACAGATTCAATGATAGTTCTGTCATGGATACAAGAAGATGCGCATAAGTGGCAAACATTTGTGGGGAATCGAGTTGCACAAATACATGGATTATCAGACAGAAATACATGGTTTTACGTGCGATCATCCGAGAACCCTGCCGACATCGCCTCTAGAGGAATATCGCCATCGCTGCTCAAAGATCATACTCTTTGGTGGCATGGACCTTCTTGGCTTAGCTCCAAGGAAATATCGTTTCCATCAAACCCAAAGGAGACAACTGACCTAGAGAAGAAAGTGTTGACGGCACATTCTTGTTATGATTCCAAAGCCGAACATGAGAAGATGATCTTCAAGAACTAAACTTGTATCAAGAGTTGCTCGAAAGATTTTCAACATTAGGAAGATTACAAAGAGTAACAGCATACATTAAAAGGTTTGTGCAAAATATGAAGGTAAGCAAGGCGAACCGTACGTCTGGGTACTTGACAGTAAATGAAATCGAAGAAGCACTAGTACCACTAGTGAAGACTACCCAAAAGCAAGTCTTTAAAGATGAAATAGCCCAGTGTTCAATAGAACAACCACTAAATAAGAAGAGCAGATTACTTCCTCTATCACCGTTTATAGACTCTAAGGGGATATTACGAGTAGGCGGAAGATTACATCAAGCAGAACTATCATACGATCGCAAGCATCCTATTATACTGCCCTACAAAAGCCGGCTGACAACACTAGTGATGGACAAAATGCATAAACTTACCTTACATGGAGGAAACACCTTGACTTTGGAAGTCACAAGACAGCAATTCTGGATATTAAATGGCCTGAAAGCAGTTAAAGGGTTCATACATCAATGTATAAGCTGTCATAGAAACAAAGCTCAAATGACCGAACAAATGATGGGAATGTTACCTACGGCAAGAGTGATCTCTACTCGACCCTTCAGCCAGTCGGGGGTAGATTATGCTGGACCATTCGAACTTTTACTGGCCAGAGGAAGAGGAAACAAATCGCACAAGGGCTATGTGGCAATATTCGTCTGTTTAAAGACAAAAGCGATTCACTTGGAGGTAGTAACCGACCTCACATCTCAGGCATTTATAGCTGCCTTCAAGCGATTTGTCGCGAGAAGAGGACACATCGCTCATATTTACAGCGATAATGCAACTAATTTGGTTGGCGCTAATAACATACTTAGCAAATTACACATACAAAAGTCGTATAAAGATGACGTGCAGAATGCACTACAAGAAATTGGCACACAATGGCACTTCATTCCTCCAGCCTCCCCTCATTTTGGTGGCTTATGGGAAGCGGGTGTCAAAACTATGAAACATCATATGCGCCGTGTAGTCGGTGATAGCAGGCTGACATATGAGGAAATGTGTACACTCATGACTCAAATTGAAGCATGCTTAAATTCGCGACCGCTGTGCCCAATATCTGAAGATCCTGAAAGCTTGGAAGTGCTTACTCCAGGTCACTTCTTGACTGGCTCTTCATTACTTGCCGTACTTGAAAGTAATCATCTTGAAAATAATCCAAATGCTCTTGATAAGTGGCAACGGGTAGGACGGATGCATCAGGATTTCTGGAGAAAGTGGTCATCCGAATACCTCTCAAGGCTACAGCAACGTCCTAAATGGACTCAACGACAACCGAACCTACGAATTGGAAATCTGGTACTAATTAAAGACGAACAGCTTCCACCAACAAAATGGGCACTTGGCCGAGTGATAGAAACGCACCCTGGACTCGATGAGCTAACTAGAGTAGTAACACTCCAAACAAAGGGATCAAGGATCAAACGACCAGTCACTAAAGTGTCGCTGCTTCCTATAATCGACAATCACATGAATGAATCGGTTGATCCAAAGAGACTCCTGCATCAAACAAATGAAGAAACTACTACGATAGAGACGGTTCCAAATCCTATCTCCGAGAGCAAAATAATTAATTTGCATTGCATTCAAAGCTCGAACAAAAGGCGGAGGTGCTCAGACTCACTACATGAAAATAGAAATGTTAAACGCACCCGACAGCCAAATACAATTCCACCTCATAACTCAAGCTCACTGAGTAAATCATGGCTAACCTTCATGATATTGGCATTGCTCACTATATTAGTTATAGGCCAGCAACCTGATAAACCATATAGTATAACCAGGTTTAAAGAACAAGAAGGAATATATTTTGAAGACGTATCAGAGATCCAGCTATATTCAAGCGAATGGAATCTTATCATTTACTATGACTTGTCATCATATTGGAAGGAGTTCACAGGGATAAGAAAATCAGTGCAAAGGCTTACAGAAATCTGCCAACAAAACACCCATCTAACAATACCAAAAGAACTATGTAACGCAACAATTTTACAGTTACAACATCAGTATGTTGAGTCCTTTCAAAACAGTAGTATATTACAACAACAAAATGAAAATGAAAGATTTAGATTCAAACGAGCTCCTCTTGAAATAGTGGGCTCAATCGCAAACAGTTTATTTGGTATCCTTGATCAAGGGTTTGCAGAAAGATACGAAGAGCAAATTCAGAACATCAAGGAAAATGAAGATCTATTGAAAGAACTGCTAATGAATCAAACATCCATTGCTGAACACACAATTAATGTCATAAAGAAGAATAGTGAGACGTTAAATCATCAAATCACTATCTTGGAACATCATATAGAGGCAATTGCAAATGGACTTAATAAAGCTGACGAAGTCTTAAAAACTACGCAAGCCTTTACGTCGGCAGTATTACTAGTAACCCTAAATCTGATAAACTTTCAACATATGCAAAGGAGCTTATTAGCTGTAGTAACCGACACAAAACACGGAAGGCTCAACACAATACTGCTCACACCCATTCAGCTTCGTGAACAACTAAGCATAATTAAAGAGCACTTACCAAAACATCTTAGAGTACCAGGAGATGAAACTTCGAAATCATTACTGCCAATATATAATTCAATGCATGTTAAGATGCGCATCACGCAAAGGAATGTATTATTTGACGTTCGAATTCCATTGCTCAATGCAGAAATATATCGGCTATTCAAACTTACGCCTATACCTGTGAAACATGCAGATCAGTTCATCCACATTCAACCCTCAACACAATACCTGGCTGTAAACATCCATAAGGACCGCTTTACACCATTAAAAAGGGAAGATATCAAGGAATGCATACAATTATCAGAGGCCCAATTAGTTTGCAATCTGAAACAGCCTATATACAGTGCGCAATCGAATCAAAGCAGATGTGAGATAGAACTGCTTAACCACCAGGGAAAATTGTCATCCTTCTGTAAATTACGAAGTATACCATTGAAGAAAATGTGGTATAAGCTACACACACCAAGTACCTGGATCTATATAATGGATGCAGTAACTCATTTCGACATCATATGTGGAACAACGATCCACCCTATAATCCTTGAAGAAAGTGGGATTATACAAATACAGCCTACCTGTATGATAAAGCATCCAACATTATTCATAAATGCAAACAATCAACAACCAGGAACCTTGAACTCCTCTTTTATACCGGAGCAAGAAATTATCTCTACTCACATTGGCGAATATTTGGCAAGTCAAAATACAACCAATACTTCCATTCCCTTGCTAATTAAAGAGATCAAGGCTGATGATATTGAAGAGCTCCATAAGGCAATTAAAACCCAACAACAGTATATCGCGGGAATTCCTCACCTTCACCGTCACCACATACATCATTATGTTGGATTCTATTCATTGGCAGCTATCATAATCATCAGTGTGGCGTCCTATTTCTTGTGGAAAAAGCGACGAAACAACATGATGCCACAACTAAACCTACCTCAACGAACCCCAAGACGAGCAGGGCCCAGGTCACAAGAGCAACTCGGTATCATCTTGGAGGTACCCCGATTTGATAATGCGAGGCGGGAGAATGTAGAGATACAAAATCCATAGTTAGTCATAACTTATTAAAGAACAATATCAATAAGTCAACGACCGTAATTTCATTTTTTAATATGCAATTCCTACCTTCACTTAGCTATGCAATTCTTACATTCACCAAAGTTCTATGTCAGCAATTGCATGGAAGTACAAGTGAAATTACGGTCGGTGACTTTGCCTACGAAGTAAATTTATGCTGATATTGTGATTTGTGTTTCATTGACATAAATTTTTGTTATATTTGTTTTTCATTTATTGTCATCCTATGTATATATGTATAGTAATTATTGTATAAATAAGCGAATCGAATTAATAAAAATTGAATTGATTATCAGATAGCAATCGATCAAGTTTAAATTATATCCATCAGTTCACAGTACAAACAGTGGTATTGTTGTTACTTTTGAAAGTGTTTAAAAGAAAAAAAATTATAAACGCGATGTAAATCAGCCCTTTAGCTATAACAGCATGCTTCACCATAAAATCTGTCATGACTTCAAATTGTTTTTTTGTTGTATTTTTACACTAAAATTGCAAAAAAAAAATTATTGAATTTTATGTTTTAATGATCAACTTAGAAAGCTATTATAAAATTTCTCATTTTCCGCTTGCATTTTCCTTTTCCTTACACACATCTAACAACTGTCACTTACAAAAACCAATTGAGTAAAATTGTCACTTACATCAACATTTGTCTACTTAATACGACAACAGTAATACGTCCAAAGTCGTATGTTTTCGACAAATATCACTTTAAACGACAACCATAATACCATTTTTGTGTCGTAACGCCATTTCTCACTTATAGTGACAACGATAAAATAAAGAAAGAACTTTTGAATTGTATCTGAAATATTGTGTTTTAAATAACGAACTAAGACCACGCTCGTAACAGTAAGGAGCACTTTTAATTACACTTCTTAATCACTAAAAAAACACCGGACTTGTTTTTGTAAATTGAAAAATGTCAAAAATGGAATAGAGTCTCAGCCCCCTTGTCATTTCACTCACGTGTCGACAAGTAGAAATGCTTATCACATGTTCACGAATTTTACACAAGATAGTCTATCATTTTTGCTATATAATTTAACGGCTACACTAGAGAATTTTTGAATACGTGGTCAAATAATTCCAATAATTTCTATTTTTATTCTCAGCACTGTAGCAATGAAGTGTAGTATCACCGATAGCGTTTGGAAATTTCCTTACATTTCTGGTCTCATTTCTATAATAAAAAATTGTAAGGGGAGAATGGGTGTATTATATGTTTATGGCAATTCCGACTTTGGCTTATTCAATGCTTCGGTTTTAAATTTATTAGCACTGCCCCATTGCAGCTCAGATGCTGAAACGTTTTTTTTTCTCATGTCTTAAGTCAAAGTTTTAGTTAATAATTCTATAGGGTTATATTTGCGTAGGATTCGATAACTTTTTTACATGTGGCTACTCAAACCATTTTCAGACACTGGTAGACATAGTACTAAAATTAAATAAAAGCTCTAATTCCATAAAATTTTATTATTTCGTCATTTTACATATAATAATATATATAATATCTATGTCATAACAATTTTTTTCTTATATATTCATAACTGAGACTTTTTCTATTTCTTTATAGACATCTCTTCAGCCGGAGCTTCTTGTACAAAGAAGAGCATATCGAAGTAACGTACCGTTACCAGTGCAATTATACAAACTAAAAGTTAAAGGCTTACTTGCGCCCCCTTCAGTGTACAATGTAAATAACGGAACTTATAAAGTAAATTGTGCTCTAAGCTTTATATTTTTTGGTCGTATATATGTATTTATATATTTATAGGTAATTTCAATTATTACGGTAGGCGTAAGTGCACAAACGTAACTTTTGCAAAAAAAAAAACAAAAAAACAAAAAATAGAAGATTTCTGATAGAAATTGTTATCTGTATAACTTTTTGCAACTTTTAAATCAGCAACAAAATTTTAATGTAAATAGTATGAACAAAGAAAGGTCTCTTTTCTTAGGAACACGGAAAATGTGTTAAACATTGAGACGATCATTTCTACTTTAATACTATTAAGTTTGCTGTAGTGTGTGTTTTTAAAGTCTATAATAAATTCGTTAAGGAGTAACTTTTCAGTGGAAACCATTTTGTAAATACATATACATAATTGGAGGAGGAAATTAAAAGGTTTTTTTTCTTAATTTTAATACTAAGACTTAAGGTTAGGTTACTTGCATGAGAGAATAATATTACTGTAGAATGTATGCAATGTGGACAAAAAATATTTCGGAAACGAATTTTAAAATTTTTGTTACAATTTACTGTAAATAAAATCGACTTAGAAATATGTTTAATTTTACTTGAAAAGTTTTTGTAAATGTTTTTGTTAAGATGTTTGTTTTAGTGGTGAAAAAAATATAATTTTTTCAAATAGGTTATGATTTAATCGTGTCCCCGATATACTTTTCCAGTTTTTGTGTTTTGTTTTGCAATAGGGTTTTGAATACATTTACGTTTTCAAATTAATAGCGTAATTTTAGATTACAATTGCCGATAAATTCTTTAAAAAGTTGGTGTCACTAGAAACTATGTTTTTTCGTAAATTGTTTTAAATTTATTGAGTTCTATTGACTTTCTTTAAATTTTTTGTTTTATTTAATTCCCGCTTATGTTTATTTTTTATACTTTATTTACAGAATAGAGAATTATTTGTAGTATACATACATTGGTGTTTCCGCCATGGTGGTCCATAGAGTAGGAGGTGATAGTATTCATCTAGACAAACAAAAAATAGTATGGAACAAATGGGGTGGGCCATTCGAGCATTTCAACAGTTTCGGCGGACTAAAAGAAAAGGTTCGGATTTTCTTCCTTTTTTTCTTACTTTGGCTGATTGACTGAAGCTGATTAACATTACTTTTTTATGCAAACTCTAAACTGCGTACTCTCCTCTTTAATCTGACCTAACACTTATACCCTAACTGTAGCCATTAAAAAAATATTAGTTCATAATCTATTCAGATCATACCGAAATTTGACGATATTTTTTTAAAATGACATATTCAGTCACTAAGGGTATAAATTATCTTTGAGCTGAATAGGTTAAGAGCTAATAACTCTGACGGTTACAGTTAACACATATGTAGGTGTAATAATTCAAATTAAAGAGTTTTAATAAAAAAAAGTTACGTTAATCAGCTTTTTGTAAAAAAACGAGGTAAAATTAAAAAAAAAGGTAAGAAAATCCGAAATTTTTATTTTAGACCGCCATAATTCCTGAGAGGAGAGGAGTATGGAGCTAGTTGAGCCGTCCTACAACCTGCACTTTTTAATAATGAAGATACGGAGTGTTTTGTGAAAAACTAGCATATTTCCATAATTACCCTGTAACTCCGAAAGTGTTGAGATGATACTCCTGATACTCCCTCCCCTGCCATACAATATTTGTTTGGCTAGGTGAGTACTATCACCTCCTAGGACTATCATGGCGGAAACACTGTATTTTATTACGTATACTTTATTTCCTAAAATCTATTGTATTCACGAAGTTTTCTTCCTTGATGTATCATTCAGATAAGTTTTCTTCCAGCTTCTACCTGACAGCTAGTCTATTTGTTCGGTTATAGTTATGACATATTTTTTCTGAGATTGCTTTTAGGTGAAATTACATACAGATCGGGTTTGGTGTGATTTCACATTCATTTAAAATATCTATGAAAAACTGGTTCGTGTAATTGTAGGTCAATAAACTGACATGGGCATTTTTTACTTGAAACAAAATAAAAAATAATTATTTTAAATAAAATATCAATTCATGATATATCAAATTATTAGTTGAAACCAAAGATTATTTTAATTAAATTTTGTGATGCATTCGCTATTTAAAATGAAATCTGAAATTTTATTTAACTTAATTTGAAATAATCAATTGAAATAAATCGTTATTTAAATTAAAAATTTTGTTAATAAAAATGAAATGCAGTTTCTGTAAATTGATTTCAGTAGGAAGCTGATTTACAAATAAATATGCTATCGTTTTATGTGAATGAAACTGATCATCTGACAAGCACCCAAATCTTGCAATGTTGATCATTGTCGCATAATTGTCTGCGGGCACAAAGAACGGTAAAAGAGTTGTATTTGAAAAATAAACGCTTAGCATCATAAGATTCTTTCGATAGTCACCAAAGTGTCTGAAAATGTAGAGTAGAAAACGTTAAATAACTTAAATAAGTGTTTTAAAACATAATTAAATGCTGCAAGTGTAGTTCATGAAGCTAGCACAGTCTCGGCAAAATTATCATCATTAAGTACTAATCATCTGTTGTTGATTTCTATTTAATACATAAACTTTACTGACTTATGTGAATTACGTGCTTGTGTCTTAACAACAAAATCTATAAAATAATAGAAAACGACAAGAGACCGATAAGTTTTACTTTATTATGCCGAGACTGTACCAGTAACACCATCTGGTGAACTTGAAATCTTAAAGTGTGTTCTAAAATATTCATTTCAGTTATTTTATTTAAAACATTTTCGGTACGAAATATTTAAAATGATAGAGACGACTTCAAATATCATGCATTATATGTAATTTGGAACAATCACTTCTTAAGTTATTTCAAATAAAAAGTGCCCAGGCCTGTGTATTATGAGATTTATAGCGATTATTTCCTTTTCTAATTGAAATAAGTTTTTTTTTTTCAAATAAAAATTTAGTTCAAAATGAATTAAGTACTTATTTCAATTAACTTTTATATAATTTTGGGACAACATAATTATTTGAAATAATTAGTTAATTCAATTTGAAAAAAAAATTGTATTAAAAAAAAATTAATTCAATTTTTCCAGGTCGGGCAAATGATGAGGATACACTAAGGTAGGCATTGAATTGGTTTTTATAATTTGAAATAATTCGTACATCAATTTAATCAATTAATTTTTTTTTATTATTAAGCCAAGCTCAGCGGATTCCCTATGATGCAAAGCACAGCCTGCCAGGAAGAAGACAGGGAATGTGAGGAGAGCGGCGAAGGTGCTGATGTATGTCGCTCTTAAACTTTCGCAGATTGTATGCCGGAGGAAAGACAGAAGTTGGTAGACTGCTCCACATTCGCACAGATCGGGATAAAAAGCATCACGGAATTTTACTGTACGGCCAAAGGTAATTTTGAGGGTAAAAGGATGTGCGTGGCTTGCAGTACGAGCATTGCGTGCAGGAATCATTCTACAAGGGATCAAACTAGATATTTCATCGGAACATTGACCATGCATGTAGCGAGAAAAGAGCGAAAGACATCCAACATTGCGGCGGTGATCGAGTGAGTCGATATGACAACTTATTGCCAAAGAGATTGAAGACTCTCTTTTGGACAATATCCAATGAAGCTAAGGCTGTGTGACCTGTCCCGGCTCTGACGTGAGAACTTGAGACTTTCCCAATCAGCATTTTTATAGTGTTATATAAGCCCACGTGTAGGTGGTGAAGTAGGGCGGCACAGGTTTTAGGTGGTAAATTGAGCCGTGATTAACCAGTGGTCTGAATTGCCAAGAGGGGTACCGACTGAGATGGAATATTTGTCGGAGTGAGATGTCAGAAACAGATCTAATAAATTAGCTCTATCTCCAGTTGCATCAGGAATTCGCGTGGGTGCATCCACTAGTTATTGCAAATTAAACGATTCACAAAAGAGTTCGACAAACCGACCCGCAGGGCTTGTGGAAAAAGAATGTGTGAGCCACTGTGTGTTATGGACATTAAAATCGCCTGCTAGGACGATTTTGGAAGACGGAGAGACAGAAAACAAGTGATCAATATTGTTGGAGATATTGTCAAATGCGGATACCGTCTCGTTATCAGACATATTTTGGCTGCGATAAAGAAAACAGAAATAGATGATGTGCCTGTGGAGTTTGAACCTTATCCAGATGTAATTAAACTCTGGATTGGCGGAAGGAAAATCTTTAAGGATAGTAAAAGCCACAGCATTCCGAATATATATTGCGGTTCCCCTATCTGGAGAAAAAAGAGGCACCAAACTGTAACCAGGGACGTTATATTGATTAATATCAGCATCAGAAATGACCTTGGTTTCACTTACCGCAAGAATTGCCGGATTTTTAGAGTTAAGGTGGCAGTACACCTAAAATCAATAGTTGCATCTCATACAAACATGGGACTTTCCAGACAATAATTCATATATGCAGACATTTTTTGATCACAGTTTACAAAGGTAAAAAAAATACTTTTGACGTAATTAACAGTAGTATTAGCAACGCGTGTATGATGTAGTTCGTAATAAATAACAGCAGTATGTTCAACGTTCCTATTTCGATACTATTTCACATATCTTGTTATCACTAGCATTCTGAGCTTATATAGGCACCCTTATTATCGTTGCCACTTTAAGTGAGAAATGGCGTTACGACACAAAAATGGTATAAAGGCGATGACACAATGGTGGCTTCGGAGCCGAAGCCTGTCCAAATGAAATGTGAGTATGGCAGTGCTACTTAACCCAATGGCGGCTCCGGCTTCGATTTGGGAGCCGCAGCCACTATCAGTTGATATTTGATTTTCACGGGCTTCACAATGTCATACGAAGAAAAATTGATTGAAATGGTGAAGGAAAATTCCTTGTTGTACGTGAAAAGCGACAAAGATTACAAAAATAATTTTAAAAAGGAGAAAGTGTGGAAAAGAATAAGCGAGGAAATTGGTATTCCTAGTGAGTGGCTTTTATTTTAATTCATTTTTGTGTTTTTTATTGTATTGTATTGTATTGTTTTTTAATTAATTATTACTTTTGAAAGTTTTTCTATACATTTGAAAACTTAATAATATAAATTAAAGTTGTGATTATGAAGCTGTATTTATTATTTGAATTATTTTTTTATTATTATTCATTTTATTTTTCTTCAATTCTCTCTGTATTTAACTACTTCTTTACGAATCTACGAAGCCGCCATTGTGTCATAGTCGGCTTCGATTTCAACGAATTGACAGTAGCTGGCTTCGGCTCGGAAGCCGGAGTGAGAGCCGAAACCACCATTGTGTCATGGCCTGTATGGTTGTCGTTTAAAGTGACATTTGTCGAAAACATACGACTTTGGACGTATTACTGTTGTCGTATTAAGTTACAAATGTCGATGTAAGTGATAATTAAGTGACAATTTTACTCACTTGGTTTTTGTAAGTGACAGATGTTAGATGTTTGTAAGGAAAAGGAAAATGATAAATTTTATAATGACTTTCTAGTTGTTCATTAAAACGTAAAATTCAATAGTTTTTTATAAATTAAATTATTTTTTTTTGCAATTTTAGTGTAAAAATTACAACAACAAAAACAATTTTAAGTCATCATAGATTTTATGGTGAAGCATCCTGTTATAGCTAAAGGACTGAAATACATCGCGTTTATAATTTTTTTTCTTTTAATCACTTTCAAAAGTAACAATACCACGAAATAAGACAAACCTCACTTTTGTCTACAAATGTAATTCATACCCTGACGTATGCCCTAATGCTATCTGTCACTAAGTGACAACTATAATAAGGCTTTGAAGGAAAATGTCACGTCACACTGTTCGACAACAACAATACGAAAAGTGAAGTGAAGTGAGAGTGACTACGAAGCTTGTCACTTTGGTGAGTCGACAACTGTAATAAGGGTGAGCGTTTGATTTTACATTCAACATACTCTTTACCTTTCGTTGTCTATCGTCTTTCCACTAATTGGCACGTCGTTTATGTTGCCTTGTTTTTGGTGGAGTAACATATAGAGCCCCGTTTGTGCACATTTATCATGAAATTCATCAGTCTGTTAGGGAAGAACGCGAGATTTCGCTCAATACTTGCCATCACTTTTCTAGTCATTATGCGCGTTGTAAGTTACATTTGCAAAATATTGCTCAAATTTAATATTCACTCACTAAGTAAACAACACAATACAAACTGCAGTGTTCAAAGAATGGTGAATGGTCAATAATCCGTAGTATCACGGTATCAGTTACAGCAAGGTTTAGTAGTAAAACGTACGTAAATCTTACTTAAATGATGTGACGATTTATATACTTGCTTATTATGAACGCAATGGATGGAACTAGGGAGGCGAAATCAAATTTAATCTCTTTACTACCAAATTATACCTACATAATATCATATGAAATCGAATATTTTTTGAAAGCCAAGGCCAAGCAAGCTTTAAATTGCGTAATACAGACTCGAAAGTTTTTTTTCCCATTTTCAGACTCCGAATCGTTCTGAATGCACATGAGTTTTTCCCGGATTCAAGCAGAACGATTTTAATTTTTTTATGGTCGCATGTGGGCATGACGGTAGCACCAAAGATACCCATGTGTAAACATGGCAGGCCATCACGGCGAATATTCTGACCTCTGATTGTCAGGACGGTCGGTGGAACAACGTGACCATGTGGGGGAACAAAGAAATTGGACCGAGGAAAAATGCTGGAAGAAGGACGGTCGGTCATTAAGTGTTGAGTGATGGAAGGAGAAAGTGGCTAGATGTCAGATCAAAAAAATAGGAAGAAAACACAGAAAAAAAAGTGAAACCACGACAAAAAGACCAGGGAAGTTTATTTTAACCTGAGAAAGAGAAAAATTAGAATAAAATTAACGTCTCCGATAATTGTGTTCGAAAATATCATTATTATTACATGCATTCAAAACTATCATATTGTTGAAATTGTTACAAGATATCAAATTCTCACAGTTATAGTCACCGAACGACTTACAGTAGTGTGTGGATTTACCAAATGGCATCCCGTTGCAAGAGGCCTGAAATAAATAAGATTTATTTGGAACTTTTATTGTTTGTGCGCAATCATGTTAATAATATTATTCATTAAATGAATGTGATTATATAGAGTACAGACTTACCTCACTGTGCAGTAAAGATATCGCAAAACCAAAATATATATATTTATTAAGTACATATGAACTTACCTAATGCTATCCGTGTCGCAGGAGCACCTGAAACAAATGAAAATTTATTATAACCTTCGATATTAATGATAAAAGACCAATAGTATTAGTTGTATATATTCAGCGGATGATATGATTAAATACGTATAATACATATGAACTTACCTAGTGCTATCCGTGTCGCAGGAGCACCTGAAACAAATGAAAATTTATTATAACCTTCGATATTAGTGATAAAAGACCAATAGTATTAGTTATATATTCATCGGATGACATGATTAAATATGTCTAATACCTATGAACTTACCTAGTGCTATCCGTGTCGCAGGAGCACCTGAAAAAATGAAAGTTTATTATAGCCTTCGATATTAGTGATAAAAGATCAATAGTATTAGTTGTATATATTCAGCGGATGATATGATTAAATACGTATAATACCTAAGAATTTACCTAGTGCTATCCGCGTCGCAGGAGCACCTGAAACAAATGAAAATTTATTATAACCTTCGATATTAGTGATAAAAGACCAATAGTATTAGTTATATATTCCTCGGAGGACATGACTAAATACGTATAATACATATGAACTTACCTAGTGCTATCCTCCGTGTCGCAAGAGCACCTGAAACAAATTAGAGTTGAATTCGCTAGTTCATTGCGATTAGATAGCGATTTTGCTATTATAGGTTTTTCAGGTCAACTTAACGTTTATTCAAACCAAAATAACGTTTTTTCATTTCAAATTATCGATTTTTTATTTCAACTTAAATATTTTTCATTTCAAATTAACGTTTTTAAATTGAAAAAATAGTATACTCAACTTAATAAAAATACCTTATGTTTCACTGTTGCGTTATTTTTGGAACATACTGTATAATAAAGTTGAATTTAAAAAACTAAATTTGAAGTTAAAAAAATGAATTTAAATGAATCAATACAATGGGTGTCCTGCTACAGCCATTGGTAATTTCATTGTCATGTCCATGTAATAATTATTGCAATCGGCAGAGGTCACACTTGCCAAAGATTCTTTAATTACATCAACTAAATTTAAACTTTTTTTTCGAATCAGCCAACAAATTTCTTGCAGCCAATTTAGTTTTCGAGAAAACTTTTTCTATTGGATTAAGCATTGGGGAGTATGGGGAAAGGAACATTAGTTGGTGTGTGGTCTCTCTAACCTTATCTTGTATTACACTAGTCTTGTGTATTTTTGCATTGTCAACAACTAACCAAGCATTAGTGATATTAGCTTCTGCCAATTTATTGAATAACTCATCTAAAAGCACCTGAAAAATGTTTGCATTTACAGTTGAGTTTGATATTATTTTTTTATGTATTATGCCATGTAAATTGATGGCTGCAATGAGCGACACATTTCGTCCTCTTATGGTTGGAACTATGACATGAGCTGCAGTATTCTTCTTTGAGCGAGCTTTAGCTCTCCGAAGGTGACAGTTGAATCCAGATTCATCAATAAATATAATTTTCTCACGTTGCTGTGGGGCGTTTTGCGAAAAGTGCATAGCATAATTTTTACGCTGTTCTATGGTACTTTCCGAGTTAAAACGATCAATGTTAAAAGTAGCTAGTTTTAGCGTTATCTTTAAATATTTCAAAGCATTAAAGATGGTTGTTGTGCTAAGGTTTACATTTTTGCTTTCAAATACTTTAATCTTAATATTTTTTATAGTAATGGCCGGATTACGTTCTACTATTTCTTCAATTATATTTAAAATTTCCGTAGTTAACTTCAATTGCCTTTTACCACCACGATTTCTGGTCAAAACCACACCCCCATCATTTTTGTACCGACGTAATATACATGTAGCCGTATTTTTATTAATACCAGCCAGTTCTGCTGATTCACCTATTCTCTTACCTTCTTCATAAAATTTTATTAATAATTCTTTTTTTTCCAAGCTTATTTTATTATTGGTTGCTAAATTACGTTGTCTTCTCTGACGAACAACTAAATTCGGGTTATTTTCATCCCCACTATTATCTGAATCCTCTCTTACTTCCATAATTCTGCGATAATGAGCCAAAGGAATAGAATCATTAGAGGAACTGTCACTCAATTCATTATTAGATAATATGGTATTGTTCATTTTTTTGCTGATTGAAATTTAAAGGGTCCAATTAAATTATAATTTTTAACTTTTTTAAACTTACGTTCGATAATTACCTTGATGATATTTATTGTTTAAATGATATTTATTCCTTTAATTTGTAACATTAAAAAAATAATTAAGAATTGAGCCATGCAATAAAACAAAAGTAATCAGAATACTAAGATGATTTTTTATTTTGGCAAGTGTTCATAGATATATTCTTGAAAAAACCAATTTCAATTTAAAAACGTTATATTCTTGAAAAAAACCAATTTCAATTTAAAAACGTTAATTTGAAATGAAAAATATTTAAGTTGAAATAAAAAATCTTTAATTTGAAATGAAAAAACGTTATTTTGGTTTGAATAAACGTTAAGTTGATCTGAAAAAACGTTAAGTTGACCTGAAAAACCTATATACATATAAAAAAAAATAAAATAAAAAATATCGTCGCTGAATGAGTCGTCAATAATATTAGGAACTTACCTGGTGGTGTCCTTCATTCATTCATCGCTATATGAGTTACTGCTGTCATAAATCCTTAGTAAGAGTAATTACAATTAATAGTTGAAATGAAATTTAGTCTGGTAACTCGGATTATTTGTAATACCAGTATTATGTATGTTGTGTAAGGGCAGAAAGGTAACCCATAGGAGGTTTTTTAATTATTAGTCTCTCGTACCCCTCAAGAAGGCCTTCTTTAGATACAGTACGCATATAATTCACGTCAGTCGTTAGTATCTGCGTATAGGCTCTGTTATAGCCCCGACGGTTTATAGTGGACGCGTTCTCACCGGGGTGTGGTGGTCCCATGGGTTTGTTTTCGCTCATTTAAACGATAAGTTGTTTGTCTAGCTCGCCGCATAAAGCTTGCCCATCCAGCGACTTAAGCTATCGATCCAGTAACGCTTCGGGGGTTACTTTAAGCAAAGCAAAGCCTGAATTATAATTAACTATAACAAAATAAAATAAAAAGGGAATTGCATTAAGTGTTAAAACCGGTATTTTCTCTCTACTCCTGGAGGTTTCCCTCTACCTCTGATTGTCAGGACGGTCGGTAGAACAACGTGACCATGTGGGGGAACAAAGAAATTGGGCTGAAGGCCCAGTCTAATGTTGGTGTTATTATTTTGTAGGGCCGGAATAATTTTGTTGCTAATGTGTGGTATGTATGTAAGTTTTTTGTATATAGGAATTTGTGTATTTTGGCTGCGTATGTTATTGGTTGTTGTATTATTGTTGGCATGAGCGTGCTTAATATGTTTAATGATTTTGTTTATAATGCTGTTAGGGTAGTTGTTCGAGGACAAAACCCGATGTATTCGGTTATAGTTGTTAATATGGAACTTGGCATTGCTCAGAGCAATTACCCTTTTTGCAAAAGAAAGCGCCACATTATATTTCATTTTGTGGGGGTGTGCTGACAGGAAATTTAATAGTCGCCCCGATGCCATGGGTTTGCTGTACCAATCCGTCAGGATTTTGTTTTTTCTTCTGTATAGCCTCATATCCAGGAAAGGAATACTGTTCGAGGTGACATTTTCCTTTTCAACAGTGAATTGTATGCGAGGGTGCTTGCTATTGAAAATCCTTAGTGTCTCATCTATGGTGTGAGTAGGTAACACTGTAATGATGTCATCCACATATTTTTTTATGAATGACGGTTTGTGAGGTAGGTCGGATATGATGTCGTCAAGTAGATCATCCAAAACGAATTCTGCTAAAACGCCTGATAGGCTGCTGCCCATGGCCAGTCCATGCTTTTGTTTGTAGAGCGCTCCCTGGTACATGAAAAAATTATTCTCCAAAACGCAGAATTTTAAAGCTTTAATAAACATGCATTTGGAGATGCGGGTGATTTGTTTTATCATGGGCCATCTTTTTAACACACTCTTGATCGCCTGATCATGCGGGATATTTGTGTATAGTTGCGTTACATCGAACGATATTAGGCGATCGTTAGTTGAGATATCAGTGTTGTCAATAAATTCCTTGAAAATGTAGGAGTTTGTTACATTATATTTCGTAGTTGTTATGACCCAGATCATAATTATTAAGTTAAAAATTAAATTAGCATTACTAATTTAAGATAGTCAAAGTCAGTATAATCATGATAAACCAAGAATTTCATTTAATCTAGCGTAAGCATTTTAAAGGGTTATTATTCTGAAGTTTATTGAACCAGCGATCATAATTCACCACCGTGAGCAGTGCCAATTTCCATTTTTTCTGCTTTACATGCAGTTTTTACAATATTTACGCCAGGGGAATTACTGCTGGGTCAGCATTCTCACTGCGGTGAATTATTAATCGCTCAAGTCGATGAACCCTGTTTCTTACCGGTCAATTTGTGAATTGATTTATTAATATTGATTACGCATGTTCAATTTTATTATAAATATATTGAATGAAATAAATAATAAAATCAGTTTTGTTATAATCGACAATCAGTGCGTTTCTACTCATTCAAGTCAGAACGGTCAGCTTTTCAACCATTCCCCATTATTTTGAGTATCGATACAAGCATCGATATTCAATTCTACAGCGGTCTAGATTTTGCATCTAGGCCTATACATCTCAGTTAAAGCAAAAGAGCTTTAACTTAAACATTGGTGACCCCGACGTGATTCAAGTGCATCACTTGAGTCACATACATACATTCATTGTGGTTGTAACTGAAGCGCTTATTTCCGCCAGAAGGAAAACTTATCATCGCCTTTGAAGAAGATTTCATTTGACTTCCCATCACAAAGTGAGATTACAAGTGAGATTGAGTGAAAATCTGATTAACACGAAAACCTCCATAACTTAACAAAAGTATGGAAGCACTGTTCAAGGAACGAGATCTGAACGGAGATGAGGTTGAAGCAATAATCTCGAATTATAAGAAAGACTCGGTCGACAGAAAAACCTTACCATATTATGAGGAACGACTTAGGCGTCTCGAAGAACGTTGGTCCTTGTTTGATGCTGCAGACACCAAGATACGAGCATTACAGAATGTACCCAGAGATCATGCCTACTTCACGAATGATTACTATAACGCCATCTTAACCATCTTCAACAAGTATAAAAACCATTTCACCAGCCAAATTAAATTATTCAACAAGGCCACCACTAAAGAGGTCATAGCTGGTACAAGTGACAACGCCCATAACCAAGATGCCACAGATCCAAAACAGCAAAGGTCGATGACACCAATGCTCATGAAGAGCGTCGTAGAACTACAGAGATTCAATCAAACCCACAACAGCAAATAATTCGAGCAATAAGACGACAAGGCGAAGTCATCAAGGCACTTCGTTGGCTCATTGCAGGAATGAAAATGGATGAGGATCAACAGAATAAAAATTATTATGACCTGAAGATAAGCAGGTTAAATCAACATTGGTTGCAGATCGAAAATATAAACCAGAATATCTGGGAATTAGCCGAAGATCCAATTCAAATGGGTTACAATGTTGATGAGTACGTGCAATTAGAAGAAGAGGTACAAGATCAACTAGTATATCTATCCGACAAACGGGATAAATTAACAACTTCTAGTACAACAATCAACAATAACACCATGATGAAACTACCAAAAATAGTCCTTCCAAAATTTGATGGAGACTATTTAAAATGGCGTCAGTTTTATGATCTGTTTAATCAAATGGTTCACAAACAATCAATGGCCGATTGCCAAAAAATGTGGTATCTTAAAACAAACTTGTCTGGGGAAGCTGAAAGGTTAATACGCCATTTAACCTTGTCAGATGAAAATTACACCGCTGCTTGGGACATGTTAAAGGATCGCTATGAGAACTCCAGATTGTTAGTCACAGCTCTACTCAACAAATTATTATCGCAACCAGTTATTGTGAACGAAAGTTCTATAGCAATTAAAACGCTCCATGATACATCGCAGGAATGTTTACTGGCTTTGAAGAATCTTAAGGTTTCCACCGCTGATTGGGATCCAATACTAATGCATCTGCTAATCAAGAAATTGGATCAAACCACACATCGTTTATACGAACAATCTCTAAGTCATCCACGAAATCTTCAATCTACGAAGAGCCTCTTATCATTTCTGGAGAATCGATTCCAATCTCTGGAAGCACTCGGAAGCAAGGCAAAAATTCCAGGAAACTACAACATTAAACAAGGCACAACAAAATCTTTCACCTCTGCTGCTACAACTATAGCAAATTGCATATCATGCAAGGGAAACCACGCACTATTCTCGTGTAAGAACTTTCTTCGACTAACACCATCAAACCGGCTAGCTCTCGTCAAAAAACATAATTTGTGTATCAACTGTCTGAGACCAGGCCATTCATCAGGGCAGTGCACATTGAGAAGCTGTACAAAATGTACTAGAAAACACAACACTCTGTTACATATCGAGACATATTCAGCCTCATCTCAGTCACTTCCAAAAGTATTTCCACAATCACCAACGAAATGTGAAGTTAACGACAGACCAACAACATTAACCCCACAAACAGCCACAGGACAACAAAATTACATTCTATTGAGTACAATTCTCGTGAATTTAGTTGACAGTAAAGGAATGAGCGTCGAATGCAGAGCAGTACTGGACTCCGGATCCCAGATTAATTTCATAACCGAAAGAATGACTAAAAAACTTGGCCTGACTGGTACTTCTCAACAGATGCAGATACAAGGCATTGGACAAACAAAACAGCATACACAACGAAGAGTAAATATGCTCTTACAGTCAAAATTGAATGGGTTTGCTACTAGGGTAGAGGCCTTCGTTCTGCCACAAATCATAGCACCTCAACCTACTCAAGAAATAAGTACAGATTCCTGGGCGATACCAAAAAATATAAAATTAGCCGATCCCAACTTCAACAATCCATCTCGTATAGACGTACTGCTGGGAGCAGAATTCTACCATGACCTGTTATGTATAGGCCAAATAAGGTTGGGCGAAAACTTACCAACCCTCCAGAATACTGTATTTGGCTGGATAGTAGCCGGAAGGGTCGGTGGAAGACACTTAGACAAGGCCACCTGTGGGGTTTGCAGTGAAGATGAAACGTTTGACATAGAAAGGTTTTGGAGACTGGAGGAAGTTGACACTACGCCTCAAACACTCTCACCAGAGCAAGCACGATGTGAGAATCATTTCAACCAAACTGTGAAAAAAGACCCTACTGGACGATTCATAGTGCGCCTACCATTTAATCAAGCCACTGACAAGCTAGGGGAGTCCAAAGATATCGCTCTACGAAGATTCCTGTCGCTAGAACGAAGACTTGCCAGACACAATGATGTTAAATCACAATACGTGGAATTCATGAATGAATATATCAAGCTCGGCCACATGCAAGAAATTGACGAAAGAACTATTCAACATCCATACTACTTTCTTCCTCATCATAGCGTTATCAAATCCGACAGCCTAACGACCAAACTAAGGGTTGTCTTTGATGCATCTGCCAAAACTTCCACGAACGTATCGCTGAATGATGTCTTAGCAACAGGACCGACTATACAGGACGAACTCTTTTCAATCTTGCTGCGATTCAGATTGCCCAAATTCGTCTTCACAGCTGACATCGAGAAGATGTACCGCCAGGTCCTACTCAATGAAGAAGATCGTCGATTTCAGTTAATCATATGGAGAAGTGACTCGAATGCCCCACTGAAATTCTATCAGTTGAACACAGTGACCTATGGAACAACAACAGCTCCATTCCTAGCCACAAGATGTCTAAAAAGGTTGGCACAGGAAGATGGCAAGGATTATCCTACAGCTTCGGAGGTAATTCAGCGCGATTTCTACGTAGATGATGTCATGACAGGGTCCAATTGCCTAGCCACAGCCATTGACACTCAAAGACAACTGATTGCTTTACTCCAGAAAGGCGGATTCAAGCTTCGAAAGTGGTGTGCTAACCATCCACGCTTACTTCAAAACATTTCACGAGAAGATACTGCTATTCAATTGGACTTCAATGATGAAGTTGAAGAGCATATCAAAACCCTGGGCTTAACATGGATACCAAAAAATGATGTCTTCTGCATTAAAACCAATTGGACTAAAACAGATCGAGTGACCAAAAGACTCATATCATCGGACATAGCTCACTTGTTCGACCCGCTCGGAATCATGGGGCCAGTTGTCGTTACCGCCAAAATGTTCCTTCAACAATTATAAAATCTTAAACTTGACTGGGATGCCGCAGTCCAATCAGAACTTCAGACAAGATGGATCAGATTTCGTGAAGGGCTGCAATTATTGAATGACATAAAAATCCCAAGACACGTGTTCAGCCAAGAATGCCCAAGATCCACACAAATACATGCATTTGCAGATGCTTCTGAAAGGGCATACGGAGGAGCCGTTTATATCCGTTCAGTCAATAGTCATAACCGTATCGTAGTGAGGCTACTCTGCGCTAAGTCGAGAGTAGCTCCAACTAAGCAATTGACACTACCTAGACTTGAATTATGTGCCGCGAAGCTTACTGCTGAGCTTACCAAGCGCGCAATGAAAGATCTCAAAATGGAAGATGCCGTCACGTTCTACTGGACAGATTCGGAGATAGTTCTCGCCTGGATAAACTCTAGATCGTCGTCATTTCAAACATTCGTCGCCAATCGAATTGCTTCTATACACGAACTGTCATCACCCCAACAATGGAGGCATGTAAATTCAAAGGAAAATCCTGCCGATATCCTATCCCGTGGTATTGCTCCAGAAAGATTAGAAGGCTGCAATCTCTGGTTTTATGGACCTCCCTTCCTACACGGTGAAGAATCAATATGGCCAAAACCATATAAAACAGGCTCAGAATGTGAGCTTGAAAGGAAACGCACTGCAATCCCAGTAACAATCGAAAACAGCATTCCACATTTCGTATATCATATAATTCACCAAAACTCCTTCAAAAAATTGCAACGGATCACGGCTTACGTTCTACGTTTCATAGATATCACCAGAAATAAAGGCAAAACTAACCTAAATAAGAGCTGTGCATTGACAAGCCTAGAATTAGATAAGGGATTACTCACCATAATTAAGATCATGCAAGAGGAAAATTTCAAAGATGATCGATCTCAGCTACAAAAATTAACGGAGCTAAATAAATCCAGCCCACTTATTAGCCTTGCTCCATTTTTAGACGATCAGGGAGTCATTCGAGTCGGAGGAAGATTAGAAGCGTCATCCCTGTCATATGATGCCAAGCATCCCATGCACCTGCCCTATAATCATCCATTTACAAAACTTTTAATTACCGACATCCACAGGAATCATCGTCATGTCGGCCCACAAGCTCTCCTGGCAATAACCAGGCAACAGTTCTGGCCAATAAAAGGGAAAACCATCGCGCGCTCCATAGTGCAAAACTGTGTCCGATGTTTCAGAAGCAATCCGAAATTGCGAACACAGTTAATGGGGAATCTTCCAGCTACCCGAATACAACCGGCACGACCCTTTACTAATTCAGGTGTGGATTTCTGTGGGCCGATATGGACGCATTTTCATCTCAGAGGGAAGAAACCTCAAAAAAGTTATGTAGCAGTGTTTTGCTGCTTTGCCACCAAAGCAGTGCATTTGGAAGTAGTGGGTGATCTAACAACGAACGCATTTATTGGTGCTCTGAAACGTTTCATGGGCAGAAGGGGGCACTGCCAGAAGTTATATTGCGATAATGCTACGAATTTTGTTGGCGCCAGAAACCAACTACAAGAACTACTGGATAGCATCTTCGCAGACAAGGCGAGAGAAGAGATCGAAACAAGGTGTAGCGCAAGCGGAATTGACTTCCATTTCATACCTGCACGAGCTCCCCATTTTGGAGGTCTATGGGAGGCAGCCGTTAAGTCAGCCAAATACCTACTTCAACGCAGCTTAGCTTCAGCTTCACTTACGTATGAAGAGCTGGAAACCAGACCAATTACGTCCATGTCCTCTGATCCAAATGATTTCACGGCTTTGACCCCTGGACACTTCTTGATCGGTGAGCCCCTCACGGCCTCCATTGATCCCAGATGTGAAGAAACAAGAATAAGTCTTCTCAAACGATGGAAACTAGATAGATCGGCTAGTCATGATGATCAGGACAGAGAAGGTCAAACTTCAAAACGACGAAACTCATCCCAAATAGCAGAAGCTTACGACAACTCTACATGCAGTAGCGGCGAGGTTCCAACAAAAAAGACACGTCACACGTATGGTTTCGCACTAACAACACTTCTCTTAACCTGTATGATTCTACCCATTATCAGAGGACAGCCTATTGAAACATCCCCTTTCACACCACAACCTGGGTTATATTTTGAGAATATCGGCACGACTAACATAATATCAAATGAATGGAACCTTGTAGTCTATTATGAAATGGAGACATACTGGAACGATTTTCAAGCAATTATAAATAGCACCAAAACCCTAGATCACCTATGCACTCAGATAAACTTCCTCTTTGTGCTAAAACAGACGAGTTTGTGTGTCAAACTAGTTAACCAATTCAATCGTCTGCAAGAGGAAATTTCTATTGATAATGAACTCCTACACGTCAAAACTAAATCTATCCAATCCAAAAGAGGTGCTGTTAATATCATTGGCAATGTGGCAAATGCCCTGTTCGGCGTACTGGACTCTGAATATGCAGCAGAGATGTCTAACACTATTGATGACATAAAGGATTATGAAAACCGTCTCCTCACACTACTAAAAAATCAGACGTCTTTGATAGACTCCACAATAAATATAATGAAAACTGATCAAGAAGGTGTTGACAGAAAGTTCCAAGAAATAGATGATCACCTTGACCAGATAAACCTGCGCATAAATAATATCAGTGAAGGACTGTATCAGCAGAAAGCGATGGAACTGTTTTCTTCATTAGCAATGGAACTGACTCTGATGACGTTAAATTTTCAAAAAACACAATCAGCAATAATAGACACTATCACCGACACCCACCATGGAAGGATTAATCACATGCTCCTGTCCCCAAGGCAATTAGCTCAAGAGCTCACTATCATCAAGGCCCATTTACCCACATCTCTTCAATTACCAGCATCCCAGGATTCTATACTACAGTTCTATCGCTTGATGACAATAGAGGGCCGAGTCGTTGAAAATTATGTTATCTTTCAATTGAGACTGCCTCTCGTAAACTTAGAGAAATTCGAGTTATTTCGAGTCACTCCCATTCCAGCATTGATCAATGGAACACTTATTGCAATTAACCCAGCATCAGAGTTTCTAGCAATTAATCTGCATCGAGATCAATATTATCCATTGACTAAGCAACAACAATCGTCGTGTCTACAAACTGATGAAACTATCTATTTATGCAAGCAGCTGCATCCAATCTATCGAAGAGGAGCAAATGTTAGCCTGTGCGAAATTGAACTGTTTCATCACAGGGAAATCTCACCTACATGCGATCTCAGAAGAACCAACAGTGACCCAGTATGGATACAGTTATTCCACCCAAATCAATGGATCTACGCTTTCAAGGAGAAGACTACAGTCAACGTCGTATGTGGAAATGATGTATCTCAAATGTCAATCGAAGGTTCCGGTCTCTTGAAACTTCAAGCAAACTGTGTTATCAGGCAAGAATTCTTGACGATCCAAGGGCATCATGTATATCCAACTACCAGCAAGTTGTCCTACACACGTGTCGGAAGTATTCCCAAACCCATAAGCCTCGACCATCCTCCAATGATACAACACAATGCCACAGCGTATCACGCTAAATTAGCAGAATTGAGAGCCCTTCAGAAGGAAGTTCAAATGCAGGATATAAGAGAACTCCCAAATAAATTTCACGCACACCACGTCCATCACTACACGGTAGGATATCTAACACTGTCCCTGGTAATCGTTATTACAATTTTTGGAATCATTTGGAGATGCAAAACAACTAAATCATGCTGCAATACATCTAAGCCACCTAAACCCAGCCCGAGACGAGTTACAACCCCGGACTTCAGGGTAAACATTGACAGTTGAACAAGGTATGTTCAACGCGGGGGAGTATGTTATGACCCAGATCATAATTATTAAGTTAAAAATTAAATGAGCATTACTAATTTAAGATAGTCAAAGTCAGTATAATCATGATAAACCAAGAATTTCATTTAATCTAGCGTAAGCATTTTAAAGGGTTATTATTCTGAAGTTTATTGAACCAGCGATCATAATTCACCACCGTGAGCAGTGCCAATTTCCATTTTTTCTGCTTTACATGCAGTTTTTACAATATTTACGCCAGGGGAATTACTGCTGGGTCAGCATTCTCACTGCGGTGAATTATTAATCGCTCAAGTCGATGAACCCTGTTTCTTACCGGTCAATTTGTGAATTGATTTATTAATATTGATTACGCATGTTCAATTTTATTATAAATATATTGAATGAAATAAATAATAAAATCAGTTTTGTTATAATCGACAATCAGTGCGTTTCTACTCATTCAAGTCAGAACGGTCAGCTTTTCAACCATTCCCCATTATTTTGAGTATCGATACAAGCATCGATATTCAATTCTACAGCGGTCTAGATTTTGCATCTAGGCCTATACATCTCAGTTAAAGCAAAAGAGCAGTAGTGTCACGAATTTTTGCCAGTATGGTGTTAATGAATGCTGACAGGGCGTACGCCGGTGTGTCTCGTGTGGTAACAATGGGTCGGATTGGGTGGTTCTGTTTATGTGCTTTTATTGTTCCATAAATTCGTGGTGGTATAGCATGCGATATTGTAAGTTTTGCGAGGTCTGGTTTAGTTATGTATTTCTTGGTGTATAATTCCGATATTATTGCATTATTTCCATGTATGAGTTGTTTAATGAGGTCCGCGCTATTGTGGCGGAGGATTACTTCATATGTGTTTTTATCACTGAGATGTTCACTCATGAGCGCTGTCTTTCTATAATGATTGTGCGGTTGCCCTTGTCACTATTAATAATTAGTATATTCCTATTTTTTCGCAGAAAATTGCGCGTTGTTTTTAAGGCCTTATTAATTCGTCGATCTTGAAGATTGAAATGCGGAGGTTTCTCGATTTGTTTTGTTAAAGTGCGTGTTATGCTATTCCTCGTGTTAAGTTTCCAGTTTTCATCATCGTTGAAATCTATGATATCTTCAACATCTGCTATGATGTTGATAATTTGTTTAGTATCAGCCTTTAATTTTGTGGCAAATTGTGGTCCTAGTCCCAATATGAAGAGCATGTCGGGGGGAATTATGTGTTGTGTCAGATTCAAACATCTGTCTGCGTTCATAGTGAAAATTCTGTTGTTAAAATGCAGATTATTGTCTCTTATATGTTTGTCGTTAAGTTTATTTTCGGTGGAATAAATATGTTATTATATTTATTATCCTGTGAGTCCATGTAAAGCGTGTAGATGTTGTGCGGGAGAAGTGTTAGTAGTGTGTGTGTTAGAGTGCTCTTCTCCTTCCGTAGGTTCCGTAATAACCTATTACTGATATCTATTTCAATTTTAAGAAATCTACTGAGGATATCGTCACGAAATTTGTTGATTTGCTGTTTTTGGTGATATCTTTGCGAATATAGACTGTCCAAGATCTTGGTTTTATCTACGATAAATTTTGGGAAGCTGCCCTGATGTTTACATCTTAGTAGATATTTTAGCCTAGTGGTGTTTTTTGCCAATTTGGTCACAATGTTTGCGTAGTGTTTCATATCTCTGGCTGCGTGTTCTCCATATGAAGAACCAATATGTGAGAATTTTATATGTGTGTTTAGATTCCGTGTGTCTGCATACATTTTCAATTTATGGTGATCCACAAGTTAGAAAGGTAAATAAATATAGTCTGGAAATTTATTTGAATGACGCTATGTTCCCCCTGCGTATGGTTTAATCGTGAAATGACCCGGTGTTCCAGCTGGTTTCAAAGAAAACTCATGCTGCTTTTATTGCATATTTTTATTATATTTCCTCAAAACAATCCAATATTTCGGTCTCGGGTGTAGACCATTCATTATCAAGGCTAGTGCTTTGTGTTTTCAAATCTCTCAAAGAACCTTAACATTTTAATTATTATTTTTTGACGAGGATTTTCAACAACCCATTGATGATTTTCCTTTTTTGACATACCAAATCCTCAGGTATAAAGTAACTTTTGATCATATTGGTTTCGGTCGTGTGTAATATCAATTTTGATTTATGGTATTTCCCTTTGTTTTTTTAGCCTTGATAATGGTCTACACCCGAGACCGAAATATTGGGTTGTTTTGAGGAAATATAATAAAAATATGCAATAAAAGCAGCATGAGTTTTCTTTGAAACCAGCTGGAACACCGGGTCATTAACCCCACTTACACCGTTTTCTGCATGAAAATTCAGACCCATAAAAACGCCATTTCACGATTAAGTCCGTCTACCTATTCCGACGGAGGGGAGGAGCCGACCTTACCAGTTAAAATTTTAAGACGGCCATCAAACTCTGGGACGACGAGTGGTCATTAGCCAGTCTTATTTCCACGACAGCCATACCATTAGAGATGGGAAGCTTACCAAGCTGCTAGGGCACGAATTTTCTCTTCTGCCGTTGAAACCCAAGTAGAGATTCCCAATAAAATGTCACTCCCATCCAGACCAAAATCATCCACCCTAAGGCTGCGAAATTTTTGGAAGCAAGTTAAACTAGATAGGACAAGATTGTCTACTATTAACATCTCAACTTCAGGCGACATCAGCCCTTATGCCGAAGTTCACCTGCTCGGGCGAACGATATCAGGATTATTGGACAGTGGAGCCACAGTCAGTATTTTGGGTAAGGGAGCCCTAGAGCTGCTATCCAACATACAAGCCCGATGGCTGCAATATCGTAGTGGGGTCTACGTCTGAGTAGCGAATGGTGCCAAGACTATAATACTTGGTCATGTGAACTTCGACATAACCTTCCGTGGTAAGATCAAGGGACTGCGCGTATACGTGGCTCCTAGTCTCACCCAAAAACTGTATCTGGGAATCGACTGCTGGAGGCTTTTTGCGTTGGCTTCAGATGTCCTAGGTACAGTTGCGGAAGTACAAGTCGGTTCAATTCCTGCCTTGGATCCTGGTAGAGATTCGTTGACCATAGAAGAAGATCAGCGTCTGGAAGCTTTCCTGTTTCCATCTTTCGTTACTTTAGGTCTGGGAAAAACTAACTTGCTAAAACATACCATCAACGTAGGAGGTGCGGAACCTGTGAAACAACGCTTCTACCCACGCTTCTAGAGGGGAGCCAGAGCCCTTGGAGTTCTCCAGTCGTACTGGTACGGAAGCCAGGAAAGGTCAGGTTATGTTTTGACGTGAGGAAAGTGAATTCCGTGACCAAAAAGATGCCTGTCCGCTGCCGCAGATAGATGGAATTTTGAGTCGCCTTCCATCAGCCAAGTTCATTACTAGCCTGGACTTAAAGGATGCATTTCGGCAGATCCCTCTAGATAGAGACTCTCGGGAGAAGACTGCATTTACAGTCCCTGGGCACCCTCACGGTGATGCCATTCGGTCTGTGCAACGCGACAATGTGTAGATTAATGGATAAAGTTATACCTTTTGATCTTAAAGAAAGCGTTCTAGTGTATTTGGATGATCTATTAGTTCTGTCACAGGATTTCGATACCCACCTGGTATTATTAAAACGAGGGGCGAAGTGTCTGGGGAATGCTGGGCTCATCATTAACGTCGAGAAGAGTAAGTTCTGTTTAAAAGAGTCCAAATACTTGGGATTCATCATCGGAAACGGTGGTATTAAAACAGATCCTGATAAGATAGCAGCAATAGTTGACTATCCGCCTACCAAAAACGTTCGGCAGGTCCGACACCTATTAGGGATGGCGGGGTGGTATCGACGTTTTATCAGTAACTACGCCGATCTGACTGCTCCAATTACCGACGCTCTGAAAAGCTCTAAGAAGTTCGAGTGGACGATAGCAGCTCAGAACTTTTTCGAACGGCTAAAACAGCAACTTACGTCGGCTCCGTTTTTGGTGGGTCCGGATTTCACCATGTAGAATTGAAGCCGTTTAAGATCGTGTCCGATCATGCGAGCTTGCGGTGGCTGATGTCCCAAAAGGACCTCAGCGGAAGGCTGGCCAGGCGGAGTCTGAAGCTCCAAAGTTTTGACCGGAAAGGAAGCCTTGTTGTCCCGGACGCACTGTCTCGAATTCATTGCGAGGAGCTATCAGCGATCTAAGATCCGGGCCCTCAAGTCGACCTCAGCTCTCCTGAGTATGAAGAACTGAGGCATAAAATTAAATCTAATGCAATAAGACTACCAGACATGTGTGCACGCGATGGCTTCGTGTACGTCCGGACCGTTCCAAGAACAGGAGATCCAGTTCAAGAGGAGGAGGCTTGGAAGCTTTGCATTCCGCGTGGACTGGTCTCCGACGCCGTGACGAGGGCGCGTGATCCGCCACTGTCTTCTCATGGAGGAATAGCGAAAACCTTGGACAAGATTAGAAGACATTTCTATTATCCTCGTATGACTATTGATGTTCGAGAGTACATCTCATCCTGCGGCACTTGTAAAGAAATCAAAGCTCCAAACATTACCTCGCGACCTCCCATGGGAAGTAAACCAAATACCGAACGTCCCTGGCAGCGGCTCTACATGGACCTTTTGGGTCCATATCCTCGGTCTAATAATGGATGCGTCTGCATTATAATTGTTCTTGACCACTTCTCTAAGTACCCTGTATTAAAACCAATAAAGAAGACCTCTACTCAACACATTTGTAAGTTCGTAGAGAACGAAATACTCCACATGTTCGGAGTTCCGGAAACGATAGTCACCGACAACGGAACACAGTTTCGATCCTCTCAATTCGCAAAATTGATGGAGAAATATGGCGTGCAGCACGTGCGGACAGCTGTGTATTCTCCCCAGGTCAACGCGTCCGTAAGGGTGAATAGGTCGATACTATCGGGAATTCGAGCCTATATGAAGCGCGATCACGCAAAATGGAATGAGCAGCTAAGCCATGTTGCTAGTTCCCTTCGGAGCTCCATCCACCAAGCCACCGGCTTCTCTCCGTACAAAGTGCTATTCGGCCTCCAAACGGTTGAACAAGGCAACTCATATGCGCTCCTGAAGAACTTAGGGATCCCAAGTGAACCTCTAACAGTACACATTGGCGACAAATTGCAGTTGATTCGTGCTAAGGTACAAGAAAATATGAGTCAAGCATTCGAACAGGGTACCAAAAATTATAACCTTCGGTCGATTACAAAGTAGGTCAGGAAGTTTATCGACGAAATTTTATGCAGAGCAGCTTCCAAAACCAAATTAGTGCCAAACTCGGTCGCAAATTTCTAAAATGCAGAATAAGGTCGCGCAAAGGGAATTCATTATATGAATTAGAAGATCTGCAGGAAAGGTAATAAGTCCACTTTTACACAACTCCCCTGCGACTATGAGTCAAAACCCCACCCATATGGTACCCTACGGGGGATGACCCGCTGTAGGAATTCCAAATTGACAACCGGCTCCGGAAATTTTACTTTCAGCTGCCCAATATTCCTGTGGTTTTTGTCTTCGTTCCCTTATACAGCTGGTGTGGCATCCAATTTGCGAATCCGCGGTGGTCCGGCGGAAATTTTATAAAGGACAGTGATCCTAGTACAACCCATCTCTACCTTAAGTGAGTAGATGTTTCCCATATAATCCCTTCTGGATTAGCCTTGTTATTTGGATTTTTCCTTTCTGTCTCCTCTTCCATATTTTCTAAATGAGCGGTCGTGGGTCGAGCCACACAGTGGGCGCCAACAAGGATGAGGCAGAGGTGTAAAGACCGACTAGCTCAGTCAGTACCAGACGCGACCACTCTTCAACGTCTTTCACACCCGGAGGGATTCAACGACCCTGCCTTGTTATGGTCGCATGTGGGCATGACGGTAGCAAAAAGGGGAAACACCCCAAAGTGTTGATTGCAAGATTCATCGTAGAGCAACAAGCTTCCGTGAGGAGCCCCTGGAAAAAGAAATAAGTAATATTAGTTTTAGTTAGGATTACAGCAATCAGAAAGCCTTAAATAGATAAATTTGCCAATCGCTTAAGTATATAATTCGTCGATGGTATAGGGAGTCACAGTACATAATCCGGCACCGGAGTACCTAAGAGAAGAACATCAGAAAAAACCTAAAAATTATAAAATATCGCATATACAGGGTGTCCCGTAAGTCGACGTCAAGCCGGAATCGGGTGATAGACCAAATTATAACAGTTACCAGAAAAATATAAAAAAAAATCTAGGTCATGTGTTTTTCAAATTATAGACATTTCTTTAGTTTTCGAGAAAATGTACACCTTGTGATGGTTTTTTACCTCCTGTTGCTACAAATCTTTACTTTTTTTCAATTTTATTTTTCTTATGTAATCCCGAATAGTGCTTATGTAACCTGCTGCTTTAAATTCTAAGCCTACTGTTCCAGCTTGGAAGAAAATGTCACATTTTGCCGAACCAAGAAGAGAAAATTAATATTTCACCCAACTTTAACTGACTGTAATGAAAAAAAATGTACTACGCCAGTTTGGCAAGTAACTTTAAAAGTTGACGCATTTAATAAGGATTCTAAAATGGTTTTTATATAGAACATATGGATTTATATAAGGCTTACACATCAGGAAATGCATAAAATCGTGGATTTTTCTTTGGAACATACTGTTACAAGATTCTAATAAAATTTTCTTCTGCCTGTTAGATTTTGTATGGAACATACTGTTACCGGATTCTTACCAGATTCTTATAAAATTTTCTTTCGCCTGTTAGATTTTGTACGGAACATACTATTACCAGATTCTTATACAATTTTCTTCTACTTTTTAAATTGTGAACTGAACATGGTACAAGATTGTTATAAAATTTTCTTATGGTTATTAGATTTTGTATAGAATATACTGCAACCAAATTCTTATAGCCTTTCATTTTGCTGCTATCTATTTTCAGATATTATATAATGTGCATTCATCTAGAACAAAAATCTATAGCTCGGTTTGGTCACATATGAATTTATATAAGGTTTATAAGGAAATGCAGTTACCAGATTCTTATAAAATTTTCTTCTACCTGTAAGATTATGTATGGAACATACTGTTACCAGAAATATTCTTCTTTACAGTTTACTCACAGCTAATTATAATCTCCCATTCAACTTGCACTACTCATCATCCAAGTGAACCCAAGAGCAGACACTTTCGGTTTCAAAGGTTAAGGTGACGTCAGAGGTCAAGACAATGTGCAAAATACATATAAATAGTAGTTTCATAACTTGTTTTTTCAATTGATATTTTGCTCTTTACCCAAACAGATCACTGTTTCTTGGCAAGCTAATTACGCAATAATTTCAACATGAGCTCTAAGGACACTACAAACCTTCTAAAGCCTACGGATGAAAGGAGTAAAGAATATTCATATAAGGCTCAGTCTACATCTATGAAATCGATGCTTTCCAGAAATAAAGAAGAAAGTTTTTCATCCAAAAACGAGTCGACTGTCCCCTACCAACAGGTTGAAAAATCAGGATATTCCAACAAAGATCGCAAAAAGTAAAGACGGAGAGATGTTATTTGTGAAAATGGTGCACCACGAACCTTTTAAAGCCACATTGGTGTAAAGGCATGAGGAATATTCATTATAAGGATCAATCTATATCTATGAAATCTTGGCTTTGCTGAACTAAAGAAAAACGACTTTAGACTTAAGCTATAATACAATTAAAACAAATTATTTCAATAAATGGCATTATAACCATGATACAATTTTTATTTACAATACATATTTTAGACTAGGCTAGACTTAATATATTTTCTGCGGCACACATCGCTTAATAGTGATAATTGAAGCAAGAATGATTATTGCTCATACCGTGTGTCGCTTTCAGCCATATTTGTTGTTTGCAGATGAAGTGAACCTACTTTCCTTATGTAATCTTAATCATATTATGTAATTTTTTCAGACTTGGTAAGATTTAAAGATGAATAAATAATACTTCCATATCCTACTAGAATTATATCATTCCAAATACCCACTCTCAACATCGGGGTCTACACTATTGAACAACAACACTATTTCGAGGAGATAAATACCAAATACTAACCATCAAAACTTTTAACGTAATACATAGCTTACAGTACCTACTCTCAACCCCCCACCACGATCTTCACTATGTACTTGGAGAATTATCAAATATCCAGCGAGATTGCTGATTAGGATTTTACTGCTTATTCATAGCTCCCATTCAACTTCCACTACTCACGTCAGACAACATATCATACCACATTAATATTATAACACAGCGTTCTTCTATCAAAGCTTTTAATTTGACGCACTCTCAACTTAATGTTAAGTAAACAATGCACCTGCCCCAATAGTATGAAGATAAAAATATCATATTCTTATCAGCTTCATGTGAACGATGATATCATGGTAAATAACTCTGCTACCTTACAATGCTCACCAGCCCCAGACACAAAAAAACAAAAATCAATTTGTTTATTTTATTCGAATGTATTTGTTTAAGCAAGAAGTTATATTACTAATTTATATTACTCATCTAAGTCGGCATATCATCCTACATTAATATGATAGCTCGTTAATGCTTTTAATTAACCCACTCTCAAGCTAATGATAATATGTAATTTTTCAGATGTGGCTGCTCAAACCACTTTCAGGCTAGGCTAACAACTTCCTCTAGAAAGATTTCGTGTAGCAACACTGGTCATGCCATTACACCTTATCACCAAAAATTTGATGCAAAGTCTTTTACTATACCAATAAAACTTTCACTACTCATCTAAGTCAACATATCATATTATATTAGTAGGTATCACCCTACATTGATATCATAGGTGATCAACGCTTTAAATTTAACCTGCCCAAAAATTGATATCATAGGTGATCAGAGCTTTAAATTTAACCTGCCCAAAAATAAATTTTATTGAAAATAAAAAAACAATTTTTCATAAAACCTAATATTTTTCAATACACACACACACATACACACACCTACATCGAAAATTTTATGATCAGGTTTTAATTTCTTAATTATTCATGTTTCTTAACATTCGAAGCAACCGTGATCTATTTTTAGATATCGAATATCATAGCATGATCCGTCTTGTTTATAAAAGATTTTTAATCCCAAACTTACGTTATAGTTGTTGTTGTTGTTGTTTTTTTCAGCAAAAGAAATTTTCAATTATAACTTCCACTACTCATCTAAGACATCATATCCTACAGATTAATATCGGTTGTTGTTGTTTTCAGCTAAAGAAATTAGGAATCTTTCATAAATCGCCCAATTTGTTTACTTTACTCGGCTGCTGTGCGAATTTGTTTACATTATTCGACTGCGAATGTGTTTACTTTACTGAACTGCGATAATTTGTTGATGAAAAGAATCAACTTAGAAGTGTTACACCTGAAGAGCAAAATTAGGCATTTACTAATTTCCATTACATATCTAAGTCAACATATCTACCTACATGCATCCCCAAACCAGCTTCACCTGATCTATTTTTAGATATATCACCTGAGAAGGTAAGATCGCTAATATCTCGAACCATAGAGGATTTCTGATGAAAATATTATCCGCCCTAGTACTAATACTATTGGCATGAACAAAAAATATCCTAGGGCTAATTTGAATTATTACTACTATTAATTATACCAGCAAAGATAAGATAAGATATCTCAAGAACCATAGCCCGTGGAGGATTTCTGATGAAAATTTTGTTCACCTCTAGAACTAAGACCCCCACTGACACCTTCTAGAATCTATTGGCATATTGTAGGGTTAACTTGAATTATTACTAATACTAATTACACTAATTTCACAACATTTCTTATCCACCAGCTGCACACATCCACACACCCCTAGGTAACGTTTCCTCAGCCACCAAGTAGCCCAGCCCAACATACCACAGGCACTCATACTAAAGAAAACAACTGAAACCAACCTCAAGCTGACAAGTATACAGTCCCCGATATAAATTCGCTTAAGGTATTTCACATCATTACTTAAGCCGCACACATTCTACCCAAGCATTGGTACAGGTAACGTAGCCCAGTCCAAGACACCCCAGACAGTTCTAGTCATAGTATCAGATATTGCCACTAAAGCTCTCAGCCTCCAGTACCCAGACACAGGAGGGGGCACCTCAAGGTCAAATTGTAGCCTCCAAGACCAGATCAAACTTAACCAGCAACCTCCACTAATAAAGCTTCCCGCCCCTTCACAAGATGCCGAATTTTCAGTACAAAAGCGGCCTCAGAACCACCTCAAAATTGCTCACCATACCTCAATTTATTAAAAAATCAGGCAAGGCAAGAGCTTGAACAGCTGACGGGGATCAGCTAATCAGTTGATATCATCCCCTGGTCAGCCAGACGGTAGGAAGGAATTCCCCCAGGTAGGCCCTGTAACGTAGACCACTAGACGGAATCCCCCTCAGTGGCCCAGAGCCTCGGTCCAGAGCCACCAAAATAGTTGGAATTTTCCGGACACTTTTTGTATGGAAAAAGTGTGCTGGTACCGGCATAGTATAATGTTAATTTTCAGTACAAAAGCGGCCTCAGAACCACCTCAAAATTGCTCACCGTACCTCCAGAGGAAGAAGAAGATGCAAATGAGTTGGAATTTTCCGTGCACTTTTTGTATGGAAAAAGTGATCCAGAATCCGCATAGAACAACTACTTAAGTATATTATATTATATTATTTATTTATTTATTTATTTATTTCATTTCAGTCTACAGAATAATATCCAACAGACTAGTAAGGTTGACTTAGATATACAGATTTAAATTTAATTAAGCTTAATATAAGTTAGGTATGATCTATACTATTTTCAATCATAAATAATGATACTTTGAATTCTTGACGAGGCAATGAAAAATCTACATATTTGTTAAATATATTAAAAATTCGTACACATTTATTAATGCATTCATTTGAACCATAGTTAGTTCTATGAGAGGAAGCATAAAGTAAATCACGTGATCTTAAGGACCTTGGTGTGGCATATATGTATGTTCAACAGTAAGAGAAGGTTGGGACAATTTATAGATGAAGAAAGAATATCTTTAATGAATAAAGCACATTGAACGTCACGCCTGTAGCAAAGTTTAGGCAAACCTAACAATAAACGTCTTGACTCATAACTAGGTATATTAATACCCCAGATATTAATCTTATAACATACAAAGCGAGTAAATGCTCTTTGCACTGACTCAAGCCTCATGGCTTTTATAATAAGGAGACCAAATTACACATGCATACTCTAAAACAGGTCTAGCAAAACTTGTAAATAAGAGTTTAAGTGTGCTTGTGTCCCTAAATTCTTTCGAATTTCTTTTAATAAAACCCATTAATTTAAAGGCTTTATGGCAAGTATATACAATATGTCTGATAAATGCTAATTGGCTATCAAAAATTACTCCCAAATCAGTAATTTCATCGACTCGAACTAAACTGACATTATTAATTGAGTAATTGAAGAATGGGGTTAACAGACCTAGAAAAAGACATAACTTTGCACTTAGTTGAATTTAAATTTATGTTGTTTGTGGAGCACCAAATTATTAGCTTATCAATATCGTTTTGTAGTTGGGCACAAGAGCTTATACCCGAAACTTTCAAGAATAATTTCAAATCATCCGCATATATAAGACAACGAGCAAATGAAAAATTCAACGTTACATCGTTCACAAATAGAATAAAGAAAATTGGACCACAGTGACTTCCTTGTGGAACACCCGAGGATGCATTGATCACTCTAGATAAAGTGTTTTCAATTTTTACTATTTGCTTACGATTCGACAAGTAAGATACTATCCACTTCAGAAAGTTTGAGTGAAAACCTAAGGCACTTAGTTTCATTATTAAGATCTGAATGCAGACCCGATCAAAGGCTTTAGAAAAGTCTGTGTAGATACAGTCAACCTGACACCCTTCCTCAATGGAAT
This sequence comes from Dioctria linearis, assembly GCA_963930735.1. NCBI lineage: Eukaryota > Metazoa > Arthropoda > Insecta > Diptera > Asilidae > Dioctria > Dioctria linearis. The sequence goes on along the minus strand of OZ005744.1, from coordinate 101,658,273 downwards.
TAATGCAAAAATTAGAAAACAATGACAGATTTGTTACTGTAGATTTTCCTTTTTGAAAACCATGCGGTTCTGCACAAACGAGCTCCTTGCATAAAAAGGTATTTTTTCCAGCTATAATGCTATCCAATAACTTTGGAATGATATTCATAAGAGCAACAGGTCTATAATTTTCAATGTTGTGTTTAGCACCACTTTTAAAAATGGGCTTAATAATTGAAGTTTTCCATGAGTCTGTAAATACTCCAGTATTTAAAGATAAATTGAACAAATAAGTTAGACCAGGCACTAGTGCTTTCATGCAGGATTTAATTAAAATGGCTGAAATAAGCTCTGAGTCATGGTTGTAATCTAGCTTCATTTCCATAATAGCTTTATTCAAGTCATCCTCCTCTAAGCATATTGAGCCTAGGTTTAGTTGGGAATAAAGTGAAACCGGGAGAATAATGTTATTTATATCTGCATTATTGATATACACAGATTCGAAGTAGTCTGTAAACAGATTACAGGTACTTTGGATATTGTAAGCTTTAATACCATCATATTCCATTACATTTGGAAAGGATGATGAATTTTTCCTATCATTAATGTATGACCAAAATGCCCGGCTGTTCTTTTTAATATTAGATTCCATTGACCAAAGATATTGATTGTAAAGAAATCTATTTAGTAAAGCAAATTCCTTACTTAATCTTTTGAACTTTTCAAAATAAACCCGATCACCAGACAATGTAAATTGTTTATGTGATTAATTTTTGGCGTTTTTTAAACGTAATAGCGACTTATGAAACCATGCTGGGTGTGAAGCTTTATATCTATGTCTAAGAGGAACATATCTATGCACACCCTTTTGAATAATATTTAAAAATTTACTGTATGCTTCCTCTACAGAAGAATCACAAAAGATATCAAGCCAGTTAAAAATATCTAAATATTCATTTATAGCCACGAAATCAACTTTCCTATAGTTATACTCTACTACAGATTTGTTACTAATTATTTTGTCAAAATTATAAATTTTTATATACATAATCAAAGCTTTATGGTGGATTGGATATCACACTTCACTAATGGAAAACTTGATTCAACTAATATAGCCGAGCAGTTGTCACTTAAAAAAATTAAGTCTAAAAATTTACCAAGAAGATTACATATATCATTAATTTGAACAAGGTTCAGGCTACTTAATGTATTAATCACTAAACATTCTATGTCGGACGTAACAATTGATGGAATTAACGAATCTTCATCACCCGTAATCGACCACATGATATCAAACAGATTAAAATCACCTAAAACGCATAGATTGTCATGAACAGCTAGCATTTCAGATACAGCACGAATGTTGTCCATATGTGAATTATAGATATTGACATCAGATGCTGGCGGAATGTAACTAGCACAAATGTAGAATGAATTATTGGATGCTAAATCAGAAATATATATCTGTGGTTTTTTCAAATAACTCGTTATCTGCAAAATTTACAATTTCAAACTAAATATACCATTCGACATAAAGTTTTATATTTTATAATCCTGCGTACTCTGGTATAGCAATTACACTATTATTAACAAAAGAATAACCACTTAAGTACCCAAAAATCTTAAATTATTTTTTCAAGAAACAGCACAACTAGACATGCTACCGAGAAGTTAAAAAAATTGATCAAATAGCAATGCAAGTGCAGATAAGTTGTTATTTTAAAATGAAATTCCGACTTTTTTTAATTTTCATTGTTTTGTTTGATTTTTCTTCAATTTTTGTTTGTGTATGTATTGACAACAATAATAAAAGATGGCGTTTATCAATACCAGTATTAACAACATTCATTTTCATTTTCAGTCATTTTGCCTGATAAAATTTCATGGTTTTCGCGATTTTTCTTGTTTTTCAATAAACCGCATAAGTGAACTTCTGTAGCGATTACTGATTTCAAATAAATATTCATCTTCAATTGAGTCGTTAATGTACATGAATTTTACGCGAATCAAGCCCGAAACACAATGATGCCGACACGGCAATTACGACGACACTGTCGTCGTAAATGTCGCCGAATTAACACAATGACACCGACCGACATTCTTATGTTCGTTGACATATAAACATATGTAGGGGAGAAAAATAATTCTTTGAAGTTCATTAACAAAATGGGAAAGATATCAAAAAGAAAGCTATTAAAAATAGTGAAAGTAAGTTGCTTGGCATACGAGGCGTATAACAAATTAAATAAAAAAAAAGAACGTGCTGGGTAAGGGAAATATACGCGAATAGAAACGTTGATGGATTTTACGAAACATCCTTCAAAATAATGAAGGAACGCGATCGTGATATGTTTGTGAAAGCCACTAGAATGACACCAGAGCGATTTGATGCACTTCCTGCTTTAGTTGAAAATCGGCTCCAAAAAAGAAGCATCCGTAGACCAATTGCCCCCGAATGTCGCTTGGCATTAACTTTAATGTTAGTGTACATATGTAAATATATAGGAAATTTGTGTTTATGGAAATACATACTATCTTAATATTATTCTGTTTAACAGATATCTTGCACACGGAGGCCCGCGCAGTATATATGCCTGGAAATTTAAAATGGGGGTTTCAACAGTGGGACAGGTGATTTTGGAAACTTGCTGCGTTATTTGAGAGGAACTATTTGCGATATATTTAGCACCGCCCAACGAATATGAGTGGGAAGAAATCGCTAATGACTTTTATGTCCGATGGGGACTACCCAACTGCGTTGGGGCTGTTGACGGCAAGCACATAAATATAATCTGTCCGCCAAATGGTGGTTCAATGTATTATAATTATAAGGGCCATCACAGTGTTGTACTTTTGACTGCATGCGATTCCAATTATACTTTTACAGCTGTAGATATTGGAGCATACGGCAGCCAAAGTGACGGAGGAATCCTAAAGGAAAGCTTGTTTGGCAAGTTGCTTTTAAAAGAAGATTTGCCTATTCCAAATGCGAGACCTTTACCAAACAAAACGGAAACATTCCCATTTTTCTTCGTTGGAGATAATGCATTTCCTTTGAAACCAAATCTTATGAGGCCTTTTCCAAGACATAAACTATCAACCGAACATGAAAACTTCAATAATAGGCTTTCACGTGCTCGGATCACAATAGAAAATTCCTTTGGGATCCTTGCAAGTAGATGGCGCGTGCTGAAAAATGATATACATTGCCACCCCAAGAATGTGGACAAAATTTTTAAAGCCGTAGTTGTCCTCCACAATTACCTCAAGCTAAATGACAGCAGTGCATATTGTTCTCCAACATACGCAGACTATTTTATAGATGAAAGATTAATACCTGGCTTATGGCGGTCAGAAGATGCTAACCTGCAACAAGCTCGTGTCAGAGGATCTAATAATGCTTCCCGAGAGGCATTTCACCTTAGGGAAAAACTGTCGCAGTATCTTTTTGATGAAAATATTTTATAAGGTGGAGTTGTTAATAAAAAGCAATATATGTTTTACTTATTTACTTTATGTTTTATGACATTAAGGACATCAACCTGCAATTCTAAAATTTCTACATTTGACAGGTTTGAGCTTTTTACAACTTGTGCCGCACTTTTAAAAAAACGTGTCGATTTCATTGTCTTCTTCTTTCCCCTTTACTTCGTCCAGAAGTTTTTCAAAAAAATCTTTTAGGGTGTTGTGCTCGGATGACCGTTTTCGACGAATTCCTGGTATTGGAGGGGTTGCCGATGAAGACTCTTCTCGCATCCGATGCAGATTGCCAGAAGAATGGGCCTCTGGAGAATCAAAGACCGCCAGCAAGGTATCGTCCCCCTGCATTTCCGATGATACGATTTCTACCGGCATCTCGAAAAAATCGCCTACTTCTGCATTTGTTGTCGATGAATCATCCATACTCGTAGATGGGAAATTTCCGCTAGTCCTTCATAAAACATAACAATGTAAAAAATATGACATGAAAATATTTCTGATATATATACTTTCTCGGACGGCTCGAGAGCTGATCTGTGGTCGCCATGTAAGATGGGGGTCCATAAGAAGACCAAGGTTTTTAACGTGTCTGTCAGAGAGAGGGATGACCAGAGTTTGAATAAGCAGGTTAGGAAGCAAGTCATTAGTGCTGGAGGGATTATCACGAACATTGTATCTGATTGCTTGCGTTTTCGCAGGGTTGAGGGTCAGACCACTAGCCTGACACCAATTAGAGATGTTGCCAAGCGTTACATTGAGCGCCTCAATGAGAGACGGAAGCTCATCAGCATTGGCAGCACCATAAATTTGCAAATCATCCGCATAGAGATGGAAGCTATGACCACCCAGCACTTCTGCAACATCATTAATATATATGGTGAACAGGAGTGGAGCTAGAACAGCCCCCTGCGGGACACCAGAGACAATACCCCTGGGTGTTGAGAATCGGTCATTACTATTAACGATAAGTGTCCTGCAAGTCAGATAACTGTAAAATAAATTTTGTAATAAGATAGGGGAGTTAGGCAAATTTTTGTTAATAAATCAATTTTTTCTGGCAGACTTAGGCAATTTTACCACTAGTTATGATCGCGGAAAAATAAAAGAAAAATTAAAGATAATATAAATAAAAATATAATATATTTCATAAAATATAAAGCAACGAAACAATAAAAATAATTTTTTCCCATAAAATATATGTGTAATGTAACAAAAATAAATGGTAAAAATAAGTATTAAGTAGACCTTTATATTTTTATAAATGAGAAAGGCTGTCGTAAAAGCAATTTTTATACCCTAGATGAAATCTATAGGGGTATACTAAGTTTGTCATGCAAAATGAATTGGACACCCACGCATAATATTAAAAGTTATTTTGATTTTTGCATGTCCGTCCGTCCGTCCGTCTGTCTGTGCGCACGATAACTCGAGAACGCGTATACTTAGAGAGCTGAAATTTTGTATACGGACTTTAAAAAAAAAAGTAAAATTAAGTTCGAAAATGACACAAATCGGGCAACTTCTTCGTAGGGTTGCCATACAAAAATTTCGTTTTCCGTTATATATTTAAACACTGCCTGAGAACGCGTCGATGTAGAGACCTGAAATTTGGTACGTGGCCGTTCTCATTATATACTAGCAAAAAAAATTTCAAAAATGGACTAAATCAAGCAACCTTTTCTTGGTGTTGCCATATAAAAATTTAGGTTTTTTATGTATACTGTCAAAACGATCAGTCCAAGACATTTTTATTGTACTAAAAAGTTCTTCAGAATATGAAATCCTATAAAATTGGTTATAATCATTTTTTCTGTCCGACGAACCGTTCTAGAAATATATGCGAAAAACCACTGCAAAAATCAAAATTGCTCAAATGTGTACCCATACGAAATTTCATACGGACATTCATTTAGGGTATCATAAGAATTGGTCTTAGACCAATATTAGCTTTTTTACTTGTTATAAATAGAGAAAAGCTGTCGTAAAAGCAATGGTAATGCTTTTTTTATAGAAGATTTGAGTGACATTAGATGTGGTTTTTTTCAGCTTTTATTGGAATAGGCCTCAAATAAAGTCGCGGCAGTTCATCGTAAGTTACTATTTGTCGATCTATTTTATTGTACCTACCTACAAGGCAAAAGCCTCCACTCTTCACAATGAGAAGTTTTAAAATAAATTTCCCAGTCTTGATTGTACTTGAGAGCTCTTATAGCATTAACTCTTTCCTTCCCCGAAGTACCACCTGGTCTTATGGATGAAATAAACTTTGCATTGTCAAAATTTCTAATAAACGTATAATCCAAGTATTCTACAAGGTATGGCTTAGGTTTTAGCGAGCAGTTTGGCATACTTCAACATAATTAGCTGCAACATTTATAATTTTCTTACGCAATTTCCGTTCTATGGTGGAATGCATGGAATCACATTCCATTTGTGTGTGCCTCTTATCAAGATAATTTTGTTCTATCACGATTCTTTTTTCTTATGCCAAATTTAAGAGAGGATTGAAAAGTGTTGCGTTTCTATTTTGATAGGTGCAGCCATCACTATATAGTATTATCGTGCCCGTCATATCATCATTTTCAATAAAAGAAAAAACATTTGAAGTGAACCCCCCGTCCTCTTCATGTCATAGGTAGCAGTAACCTTCTTTAGTTTTTAAGTTAAAGGTTGTGAAGTTATGAACGATTAATTTGTATAAGCTGGATACATTGGATTTCGGAGCTAATAAAACCGATTGTAGGTCCATTGAAAAAACTTTTCTATTGTCTCCCGATTTATATGCGTCTTTTGCAGCTCGAGCATCTTCCTTTCTTTTCAAATGATCTTGGTAGGTACTTTGACTTATGTATGTTGTCAGTTTTGTATGTCACACATATATCGCATTCATCTTTTTTGGACGAAAATAGTGATAAATTCAGGTCATCGAAAGTGCTGGCAAATGATGGACATTGGCAAAACTTTGTTTTTTGGACATCAGTCTTCCTTATACAATTTGTGAAGCTCGCTTTTTGAAGTACACATAGGTTCAAGATGCAGTTTATTGCTCGATTTCCGGCAATAATGAGATTCGAGCTTAGGCAAAGTATCAAAAAATAATTTCAGACTATGTTTCTGTTCATTAATTTTGACAGTTCTGGGGTTTAATGTTTTTTCGGATTTTTTCGCTTTATTATCTGTTGCTGGTTCATTACTTTTGTCAATAATCTAATGTCCTAATGCCCTTAGAGGAATTGCAAATGTATTGCAAAACATAGTTTTGCAAACTCTAACCCTTTTTGTCTGTAGGCCGATGTAACAATTATATGAAAATTCTCTTCTTGAGCTATTCTCGTCTTTCCGATTTCGTGGTCTCTTCGCTGTTATTTTTTCAATTAGCGTAGTAATGTAAATCTTTTTTTCTCTCGAGGTAAGTTCCCAAAATTTGTTGAACAATTTGTTTCTATCCTCGTCTGAAATTACATTACATTTCATTGCATATTTTCCGTTACAATTGCATCTTTCTTTTATGGCCTTGGCACCTTTAGGAAATTTGTAATCCCACCCCGTTTCTGTTTTTCGTTTTCCATGATATTGAAGTCCGGTTCGTCTATGGATCTTCATTTCTCTTCCATACTATTTCATTAACATGTCTTCTTTTTCGTTCCTTCACTTTCTGCTGGCGATAGGTTTCGCCTTCCAAAGAAAATGAATTATTTTCATAAGCTATGCTTTCAAAATTATATTTCTTTAATATGTCAGCTATAGTTGAGCTTTCGTGCATTTCAATATGTTCGTCCTGTAATAATGTACCAGTAACATTAATTGTGTTTACTAACTCTAAGTCAGGAATTTCAACCATGTTTTCATCCAACTGGATCAACTCGTGGTCAGGAGTAACTTCTTGTAACCCATAAAATATTCTATTTTCTGGAATATTAGCATTCGGAGATACATGCCCGTGAATGTAGGGCTCAAAAACTACCTCTACAGTTTGTACATCTGTGCACACGTCAAGGGGAACAATGTCGCCTAACCCAACAGGCTCTGTAACAATATCATTATTATTAATACTTCCTTCAGCTGCAATACAAGTTCGACATCTTCTTAAAAAGGATCGGGTTATCAGACGGGCAAATCTTCCATTGATGACAAATTCAACTGCTTCCGGAATTCTGGAGCTCATGTTTTTATAAAATTCGGTGAGCTATACTTTAAGGCACTCCTGTGCTTTCCTGGATTACACGTACCAAAGTACTTGGGTCTGCTTCAACTGCTTTAAGTACTACGTCCTCGTAAGGTAAGGAACTCTTTCTTCACCATGTACTTGGATTGGAAGTCGGCCCTCTGTGGAGAGTAGACGATGCACATTTGTAAAAACTCAATGATTTAACGAGCGAGCGTCACTATCTTGCTAACTCACACTTCATTTAATGACTCTCCGTCTCACTCAAACTAAAATCTGAAAGATACGGTCTTACGACAAGTTTTGGGTACACTAGAATAATTTTTAGTAGGTGAAAAGAAACTGGGTTTCTTGAAGAAAAATTTTTTTTGCCGTAATCTAAGAAATACTGTAGCAAGTGTTATACCATTTTATAATCCATATTAAATGCGTCAACTTGCCAAACTGGCGTAGTACATTTTTTTTCATTACAGTCAGTTAAAGTTGGGTGAAATATTAATTTTCTATTCTTGGTTCGGCAAAATGTGACATTTTCTTCCAAGCTGGAACAGTAGGCTTAGAGTTTAAAGCAGCAGGTTACATAAGCACTACTCGGGATTACATAAGAAAAATAAAATTGAAAAAAAGTACAGATTTGTAGCTACAGGAGCTAAAAAGCAATCACAAGGTCTACATTTTCTCGAAAACAAAAGAAATGTCTATATAATTTGAAAAATACATGACTTAGAATGTTTTTTATATTTTTCAGGTAACTGTTATGATTTGGTCTATCGAGGGGGTATTCTATTGGATCGGTGAAGTACTACTTCATATTGCCTACTTTCATCTTCTTTTGAGATGTTCAGAGTTTCTTCCATTGGAGGTAAGGCATTTTTGTTATCTGGTGCCCGTGATTTAAATTGCTCCTCCAATTGATCTCTTGGTATTTCCTCTCCATCTTCTAGGGATGTTTCGAGAGGTACCGTGAATTCAATAGGGTTGGTTTCCGTGCGAGGGAACCGGAGTAATTTATTAGGCCCTTCGATATTACAATTTTTTGCAAGAAAGTCATTGCCTAACAGCCCATCGTGGGAGATTTGGGCAATGTCTTCTACTACCTGGAGTTTGCATGGGACACTGCGGCTTAATAAAAAGTTGCCTTGGCAGTTTCCCAATGTTTCTCCTTCTCCAAATGGAGTTTTCAAAGTTACCTTTTGGCTTCGTTCTATATGTTTTGGGTTATCTAGTGCTTCCTTTTTTATGATGCTTACTTCAGCTCCGGTGTCTACTATCAGCCGAACGGCTGTGTTTTTGCCTATGTCCAGTGGTAAGTCTACCACTGGTACATTTTCTCCACTTAATTGTTGTTTTGTTTGAGAGGACCCTGAAGTAATTTGAGCAGTTTTATTTAATGTCGAGCCGGGGATTTTTCGGTCGACAGTATGCCGTTTCCCGAATGTGTGGCCTCCCATCGTTGTTTCTGCTGACAAGTGGACACCGTATGACTTCTTCTCCCACAGAAATCGCACATATTATGTATGGGGTTAAATCTTTGTTCCCTATCTGCAGAGCCCCACCGAGCATTGTTTTTTGAGCTTACATGTTCGGGTGGCGCTTTAATATTCTGTTTACAATATTGGGCATCATGGCCATTCATTCTGCAGTTAGTACCATAAGGAGTATTCTTACGCTTTAGGCACTCGTCATACGTGTGTCCTTTATAATTGCAGTAGCTGCAGGTGATCTTGTTTAACAGCACTTTCTGTTTATCGTACTTTTTTTCTGCCTGCTCGTAAAAAGATTTCCTGTTTGGAGGTGGACTTCCTAACGATTTCCTTGTTATGTTTGTTTGAGGGGAGCGCCAATAATTTTCTGAGTTTCTGTCGGTACTAAAGGATACTGAAGTTTCTCTTGGTTGTTCCGCTATTGGAGGTATACCAATTTCAGTTTTTATGTTATGTTTTCCGAATTCCTTTGTGTAAGGGTAGGAAGACAAATTTACACTCTCAGGTATGGGATAACCATAGGTATTAGAGAAATTTGGGATATTATGTCTTAGAAAAGGGTCCACTTGGAAAGAGTTTGTTGGGTTAGGGATATAATTTGTTGGTTGTGGAATGAAAAAGAGTCCTTGCTGCAATCTTTCCATATCTAGTGCCTTTTGAATGAGAGCTTCCAAAGAATTTTCATTCAATGTGAGTAAATAGGCGCTTAGATGGGGATTAGTTGCACCACTCATTATGGAAGCCATAGCAAAATCTTCTATTTGCTGCTTTACTACTTTAAAATTTTCAGATCCGTATTTACTTTGTGCTGCCTCGTTGCATTGAATTAAAAGACTTTTTAATCTATTTGTAAATGAACTAAATGATTCCGGCGGATATTGCCGGCAAGTAATTAACTTGTTTATTAGTTCATGGTATGTTTCACGAGGTAAATACGTTCGGTAAAGCAGTTGTTCGACTTCTTCAAATTTTGTGAGAGAGCTGGACGCTATTAATTGATACGCGTTTCCTCTCAATCTGGTGGGGAAAATCTGCATGAAGGCTTTCCTTTCCTCTTCCCCTAGACACTGTTGCACTTGCTTACAACAGCCTATAAAAGTCTGTAATTCTGTAAGAATTTGCGCGCTAATTTCCCCAGAGAACAAAGGCACCATTTGTGCCGTCAATTTTACTACTTTTTCATAGTTTACCGACATTTTATCCGTTTTATTGTGTTGCGCTGTGTTGGGAGTAATTTGAGTGTTTATACTCGAAGTTGGTGTGTCTAACGCCTGCTGGGATACTAGGGCACTAAACTATAATTTCTTGCTAGGAAATTAATTAGACTGTGCCCTCTGAAGCGTTTACCTGAGCGATGCTCGCGATACCAATTTATGGATGGTCTGCTTTGGGGTGAATTTCGCTCTACTATTGGGCTGTCTGGAGGACTTGTGTTGTCAAAAGACAATGAGTTTATTGCTGCCTCAAAATCTGGGCCAGGAGAGTTTTGATCAGGTCTTGGCATGAAAAACAAAACTTCGAGTTTTACGTAATTATTGAGAGAAAAGAGAAAAAAAAATAGGTAGTTTATCTAATTCCGTATAATAACCGAAAAAATTAGAATGATTAATTAAAAAAAATGTTTCTACTGTTTTTTGTCGCTTATGTACATGCACATATATCGCTGTGACTACTGTATTTATTTCTTTATTTATTTATTAATTTTTTATTATTCTAAAGTAATTTTGCTACTAAATTGACGCGTCTTTTTAAATTTTTTTTTTTTTTTTTAACTTACTTTTACTTTACTTTAGTTGAAGAGAATAGAAAAGATGTTAACGTTTTTTCCGCTATGCAGATATGATGCTTTTATTGTTGTTACTGATGTCAATGGATGTTGTTAGAAATGCCCAACGTCTCGGTTTTGTGTGCCAGATTCAAAAATAATGCGCTCTTATGCACTCGTTTGTTGTAAATTCGAGGATCGAAGTTTTTTAAGTTTGAATTTATATAACTTCCTCGATCCTACCGGCTGCGCCAAAATTGTTGAGTTTATTAATGTACTTCTAGTACTCTCATCTGAGCACCTTTCGATCTGGAACACGACAAGGTAATCACACTACGTGCCGTCAAGATGATTGGGCGTTTTACTTGATTGTCCCGAGATAGGTAGAGCAGCGATGCGTATGGAGCAGCTTACTAGCTTTACTCCCAGTACGGTTCAATGGAGCAGCTTATTAGCTTTACTCCTACTATATGTGAGCGGAGCAGCTTACTAGCTTTACTCCTAGGTACAGATGAATGGAGCAGCTTACTAGCTTTACTCCTAGGTACAGATGAATGGAGCAGCTTACTAGCTTTACTCCTGGGTAAGTGAAACAACTCGTGTTCTGACTAACTCACTTACTAACTTCTTTATTCAAAATCACAGTTTATTTATACAGTTTTTCACTTAATACTATTGTTATTTTCTTACTACGCTAAGCTAATTTCATCTCAGCATTTATTCGTATATAAATATTATTTCCGCAAAGTGTTTCTTTGTTGCATTCATAATTTAATTTCCGCAAAGCTTTTGCCGGTTTGTTGTTATTACATCACGGCATTCATCGCTTTCACATGTACATACATAAATACTTCCGCAGACCGTTCGCCGCTTTTCTGCTATTATGACATCATCGTGAACCATTGTTTCGTTCACCTGAGTTCTACCGCTGCCGCAAGGTTATCAAATTGCATCGTGTGAATTCTTGCGCACAGGGGATTGTGTCACTGCCATCACTTGTTTCTTTATATGATTAAGAAATTGGTGTAGGTCAGTAGCGAGTGACTTTACTGAACTTGCAAATATGTTTGTAGATATATGTTTATACTTGCAGCTGGGAATTGTAATTCTGCATGCAATGAGAATGCTGTAGGTATGTACATATCTATATGTTTGCATTTCTTTATTGATGCATGAATTTTAGAATTCTGCGTGAAGCGAAATCGATTCAGAGATGCATGCATGTATGTATATACATGTTTAATTGATGCCAATGGATGTTCTGTATGTAACAAATCTCCCCCTTTTTAAAAAAAATGTGTTATTCTTGGGAGAGGAATAACGCATTAAAAAATTAACTTATTTGTTTGGTAGCTTGGGAAAAAGAAAAATATTTTCTTGAAACTTTTGTATGTATATACGTAATGCTGAGATGAGTACATGTGGTGTTTAGCTGTATTAAAAAGAACCAAGATTATCTAAGCGAGGGTTAATTTGTATTAGCTTAACTGTATTTTGTACTTATTTATTTATTTATATATATATATTTTTTTTGTTTTGTTATAACTATTTTTATGTCTACTATTTATGAGTACAATAATTTATATACATTTTTGGTACAATTATCTTTTTTATTATAGGTACTTATTCGTACTATATGTGTGAATACATATTTTATGGTACTATTACTCTTATGTTCTATATGTGTAATTACATATTTATTTTTATTAGCACTAGATGTGTGAATACATAGTTTTTGTTATTGGTACCATATGTGTGGGTACATATTTTTTGGTACTATTATTTTTATGTTTTATATGTGTAATTACATATTTATTTTTATTAGCACTATATGTGTGAATACATATTTTTTGCTATTAGTATTATATGTGTGGGTACATATTTTTTGCTATTAGTATTATATGTATGGGTACATATTTTATGGTACTATTACTTTTATGTTCTATATGTGTAATTACATATTTATTTTTATTAGCACTATATGTGTGAATACATAGCTTTTGTTATTGGTACCATATGTGTGGGTACATATTTTTTGGTACTATTATTTTTATGTTTTATATGTGTAATTACATACTTATTTTTATTAGCACTATATGTGTGAATACATATTTTTTGCTATTAGTATTATATGTATGGGTACATATTTTATGGTACTATTACTTTTATGTTCTATATGTGTAATTACATATTTATTTTTGTTAGCACTATATGTGTGAATACATATTTTTTGCTATTAGTATTATATGTGTGGGTACATATTTTTTGCTATTAGTATTATATGTATGGGTACATATTTTATGGTACTATTACTTTTATGTTCTATATGTGTAATTACATATTTATTTTTATTAGCACTATATGTGTGAATACATAGTTTTTGTTATTGGTACCATATGTGTGGGTACATATTTTTTGGTACTATTAATTTTATGTTTTATATGTGTAATTACATATTTATTTTTATTAGCACTATATGTGTGAATACATATTTTTTGCTATTAGTATTATATGTATGGGTACATATTTTATGGTACTATTACTTTTATGTTCTATATGTGTAATTACATATTTATTTTTATTAGCACTATATGTGTGAATACATATTTTTTGCTATTAGTATTATATGTATGGGTACATATTTTATGGTACTATTACTTTTATGTTCTATATGTGTAATTACATATTTATTTTTATTAGCACTATATGTGTGAATACATAGCTTTTGTTATTGGTACCATATGTGTGGGTACATATTTTTTGGTACTATTATTTTTATGTTTTATATGTGTAATTACATACTTATTTTTATTAGCACTATATGTGTGAATACATATTTTTTGCTATTAGTATTATATGTATGGGTACATATTTTATGGTACTATTTCTTTTATGTTCTATATGTGTAATTACATATTTATTTTTGTTAGCACTATATGTGTGAATACATATTTTTTGCTATTAGTATTATATGTGTGGGTACATATTTTTTGGTACTATTATTTTTATGTTTTATATGTGTAATTACATATTTATTTTTATTAGCACTATATGTGTGAATACATATTTTTTGCTATTAGTATTATATGTGTGGGTACATATTTTTTGCTATTAGTATTATATGTATGGGTACATATTTTATGGTACTATTACTTTTATGTTCTATATGTGTAATTACATATTTATTTTTATTAGCACTATATGTGTGAATACATAGTTTTTGTTATTGGTACCATATGTGTGGGTACATATTTTTTGGTACTATTAATTTTATGTTTTATATGTGTAATTACATATTTATTTTTATTAGCACTATATGTGTGAATACATATTTTTTGCTATTAGTATTATATGTATGGGTACATATTTTATGGTACTATTATTTTTATGTTCTATATATGTAATTACATATTTATTTTTATTAGCACTATATGTATGAATACATATTTTTTGCTATTTATAAATTTTAACTTAACCCTATTTATACATTTATAAATATTTTGATTTATTAATGATATATGTACATGTAAAAAGTGTGTAGCAATTGAATTCACCATTGAGATGATTGTTTTATCTTTGGCTATGCAGAATTTATTTAGAGATGGAATTAAACTACCTGTAAATGGCGGGTGCGTGGAATTGATTCAGATTCGACACGGCTTAGTGTTTGTGGTGGAGGAATAGGTAAATTTTGTCTGTTACCTCCTTGTTGCTGATGGGTGGCACGTTGTTTAATGGCATCCTTTAATTCTGAATGAGAGGTTTGTGAGACAGCTTGTTCTTTGTTTCTCGCTGTCGTTACTTCTACAGAGGTTAGAGTTTAAAATTTTGATTTGTTTGTGTTAGTGATCTCCGACTGGAAATTTTGCGAGATCTGCTTGACTTTACTTGTGGATAAAATCTCTTGTTGTGGAGATGGTTTATCTTGAAACTTGGTATCTATTCTGGACTCGTGGTTCAAGGTATCCGTAGCTTCTTTAGAAAATTTAGGGTATGTCTCAGTGTCTAACTGTACCTTTTGGTTACTGACAGTTAATACTGTGGGTGTTTTGACTACTATTTTTCGTTTCTTGTTACTTATAACTTTACATAGTTTCAATATTCCAATTATGCAGAGTACAAAAATTACTACGGAACTTAGGGATAAAGAGCTTATTTGCATCATTTGTGTTTGATTTCTTTCTTTTCTTTGGTTGTCCAGTGTATTTATCTGTTCTTCCAGCTGATCTAGGGAGTGTGAATTTTCATTTAAAATCTGATTGGCATCCTCTGTTTTTAACATAACTATGTGCTTTTGGGTAGTGAGATTGGTATTCTTAATAAATTTCTGAATGGTGTCATTCATACTAGAATTTAGCGGGTGAGGATATTCCGGTTGTGAGATTTTAATACTCTGATGATCTTCATCTTCGTAGTATATAATCTGATCAGCTATTTGGAAGTGGCAGGGTTTGTTTAATATTAAAACTCCGCTGCCAAATAGGTTGGAACTATGTAAATTTTTATTGCATGAAATTGTAATTTTCTGAGTAGTTGGAAATGAAAAGAGCCAAGAGTTTTTCCTTGTTAACTTCACTAACAGTTGTGGAACTTGAATTTGGACCAGATATTCGCAGTTACCTGTTTCATTATAGGGGTTGAATAAAAAGCTTATGGGACATTCTTTTAAGTAATGCCCTAGTATAATTGGGTTGAGTAAGGGACCAATGTAGGTACTTTCATTCAGATTGTTTGATAATTTGGTGTATACCCGAAATTCAGATTGTTTGAATAGTACGAACTCCTGTGTGGGTAGGTGGCTTGCAATGTAGGCATGTTTAATGTCTAGTAACAATGAATGATTATCTGGGGTTTTGAAGGGGAATAAATGGATTTGTTGCAGTTTGAAAGGCTGCATATTAAGAATTGGAATAGTAATTCTTATTACTAGTAGTTCATTTAGGATTTCAGACTTTACTTCCAGTGCCTGTGTCAATATAGCCATATCTTGAACTCTGTTAGATTTCTTGGGATGTGTCTTATAATAAGTCTCTAATAATGTAGATGGTGATAGTAACAATGGATGTACTTGGTTATTTCTTAGTGTTGTCAGTATTTCGATAAATGTTTGCTGTCTTAGTTCTATATCTAATACTTGTAAACTGATTGTGGTCACCACTTCTTGAATGCGTTGTCTCGTACTTATTTCTCCAGTAACCATATCAATTAGATCATTTACGGTTTTCGTTAGCTCTCTTTGGTTGGATTCAAGCTGGTTGATTGGTTTTCTCATTTTCTCGAATGAAGATTTAAATATCGTTATTTGATGTTTTTCCAGTTCTAATAGTGCCTGTGTATCAGTTTCTAAGTTCGCAATTTTACTGTATATTTGTTTTTCATTTGTTGCGTCCATTGTTCCGAAAAGATAGTGTAGGCCTCTACCTATTCCATCGAACAAAGATCTTCGATGTCGTGGGCTTATCATTTCCCTGATTGTCGTTGTTCGCCTTTTAATGGATTCTATTAGGCTGTGTATATATGCATTTTGCTCCGAACATGCGCTTGTGGTGGAATTATGAGTTTCGCATAGTCGATTGATGAGAAAACCAGTATGCTCCATTAGAGTTGTTTCCGCTTCCAAATCGCTAATATTTATTTGGGTGAAAAGGTTCCATGTATCATGGAATAATATTATTTGTCCCAAATCTTCAAACATTATTCCAGTATTGTTTAAAGGCTGTATCTGGTAGGGTTCTGTAGCAGCACTTGTTACCATCACGAGGATTGGGAGAAATGGGCTCAATAATATTATTTCCATGTCTGAGAATTGAATCTGTAAGATCAGATGATATAGTAAATAAAATTATTGCGTAAGAACTTCAATATTTACTAAAAATATTGTAGTTACAAAATATCATTCTTAAAGTTAATGTAAAGAATGTATTGCAGAGTTTTATAGGTCAAATGCCTGAATTGCATTTTGTTTATTATGCTTTGTCTGCAAGTTTGGCGTAATTAATTTTAATTGATTTGTAAATCAATAATGAAAAAGTAAGCAAATGCCTTCTTTGCTAGTAATTGTGTCATGTTGATAAAAGTAAATTATTATAATACCCATTTATTTATGACCTGAATTTTCTGTTAGTGCCGTTGTGAGGTGTTTCCGGAAATTTTTTTTTTGTGAATTATAGATAAGCAAAAAGAAATTTGTATAAATATCATGTGATACTATTGAGTTTCACGTATTAAAATTAAAATTATGGCTAACGAAATCAGCAAGGTACTTGATCGTTTAAGTGCGAAGGCTGAGTCGATAAGGATTCCTGAGAGGACTACTAGCGGTTTGGCTCTTTATCCGGTGGTCAGACCCATGGAGCCATACGTACCTAAAGCGTTGCCTGGGACTTCAAAGGAGGTTCCGGATTATATACCTGGCCCGCAGAAGCTCACACTTGAAGAGTACAGGAAAAAAATTGGGAAGTGCTGTGAGGAAGATCGTGGACTTCCAGTAGCGCCTAGTTCGACGTGCCAGGCTAACAAGGGAGCTACACTACTTCAAACTGAGGGCTAGTCTGGCTACCTCTAGAGATGATCGAGTTAAATTCGAGAAACTGGTGAAGGAATAAATGAAATTAAACGTACCAAAAAAAAAATAATAATAATAAGAAAAAAAAATGTTTTCCTGTGCAATTTTTTTCTTTTTCTTTGTTGTTTTTTTTTTTTTTGTGTTTTTTACTGAATAGGTATGTGGATTGCCTTTTGTTGCTTCTTAAGTTTGTCCATTGTTTTACTGCCCCCATTTTTATTTTTTATTTTTTTTTTTTTTTTTTATTTTTGACAGTCATTATTCGTGAAATGGCTTCAATCTGTTGTTATGTACTGTTACTCTTCGTTTACCGATTTGAATAACAGTATTAACAGTGTTAAAGACTTGTACCACTAGATATGGTCCTAGCCAAATCTGGGAAAGTTTGTGTTTTTTAGCGGGGTTTTTCAGTAAAACTTTATCTCCTGTTTTGAAGGTTACTGGACGTGAACGCTTATCGTAGTAAACTTTTGACTTTTCCTTAGCTTTCAACAAATTTTTCCGAGCGGTAGCGTACGCTTTTTGTATTTTGTACCTCAGAAGGTGGTAGTAACTTTCGTGGTTGTAAATGGGCTCCGGCTCTCTTTTCAGATTAGAGGGAACATCCGCTGTGAACCCAAACAGACAGTCCATTGGTGTGAGCTTGGTGCCATCATGTGGCCTATTATTGTATACAAAAGCCGCGGTTCTCAGGAATCGATCCCAAGCCTTTGGATTTTCAGATACAATAGCTCTCAAATACTCCACTAGGGGTCTGTGGGTTCGCTCCAGTGCGCCGTTGGATTGCGGATGGTAAGCGGAAGTTTGCATTTTTTTTATTTTCAGAAGTTTACATACTCGTTTGAAAAGATCGCTTAAGAAGTTAGAGCCCTGGTCAGTTACTACCTTTTTAGGAATGCGATAACGAGTGATTATCTCATCGAAAAATATTCCTGCTACCGTTTCTGCTTCGCCATTTGGTATGGCATAACAATCTACGAATTTCGTTAGATTGTCTTGGAAAGTCAGAATATATTTGTTTCCTGAGTGCGTTTCCTCAAGAGGACCTACTATGTCTAAATAAACTTTGTCGAAGGGCATATGGGCAGTATCTGTTATGACCATTGGCATACGATACTCCGGGCTAGCCTTCAGTTTTTGGCATTTAGAGCATTTCCGAATATATTTCCTGATAGGACTAAGCATGTTTTTCCACTTATACTTCTTCTTTATTCTTCTATAAGTTTTGATTACTCCTTGGTGACCACCAAATGCGGAGTCATGATAGTCCTTCAGAATTGTTTCGATTTCCTCAGGGTCTGAGATATTTTCTGGTAATGTGTGTTGGGAATTTATTAGATTTTGGTTCCAGGGTGATTCGCCGTGTTCAGATGCACTGATTTCGGATTTGCTGCTATCAGTTGAGTCAATTTCGACTAATTCATTTTGGAGGTTCCGTGGATATTTTTGAAGTTTATTGGGAGTTTCTGTGTTTTGATTTTCCTCTTCAATATTATTTTGTGCCTCCCTTATTTGAGCTCTCGTAACAGCATGACAATGTTTTTGTTTAGGCTTTGAGGGTGTTGGAGAACTAGAATCCTTTTCGTCCATGTCGGAATCGGCTCGGTGATGTACGTGAGCTTCCACAATGAACGAATTGGGGTTTTCCTGGTTTAGCTGGGCAGGTATTCGACTAAGCGCGTCTGCATTAGTGTTATATTTTCCTGGCTTATATTCAATTTTATAGTCGAACTCTGACAGTTTATGGTGAAACCTGACTAATCTCGATGTCGGGTCTTTCACATTGAATACGCCTTTCAGGGGCTTGTGGTCGGTGTAGACCGTGAACGTTCTGCCCTGTAAATAACACCTGAAGTTCCTGGCGGCCCACACAATAGCGAGCAACTCTTTTTCTATTGTGGAGTATCTTTGTTCCGCCTTATTCAAACTTCTATACTTGCGTACGCTATTGGGCTGTCTTTACCTATTGCCCCTTGTGATAAAACAGCTCCCAATGCCTCATTGCTAGCATCTGTTGTTAGATTAAAAGGTTGGGTAAAATCTGGATATTTGAGTAGAGGTGGATTTATAAGAGAATTTTTAATCTCATTGAAAGAGTCTTGGCACTTTTGCGTCCAATTAAATTTGACGTCTTTCCGTAATAGATTTGTTATTGGCCTGACTATCTTTGAGAAATTAGGGATGAACTTGCGATAGTAGTTTGCCAATCCCAGATACGATTGAGTTTGTTCGATAGTTCGTGGTGGAGGGAAATTTTGGACACAGCTTGTCTTACTGGGATCTGGAAGTGCCCCTTCGTTTGAGCATTTGTGTCCGAGGTATATTACTTCTCTGCGAAGGAATTGACACTTTTCGGGTTGTAATTTAAGATTATGGGCTCGAAGTCTGTCGAATACTTTAGCCACTTTCTCGTTATGATCTTGTAAATTTTTTCCATATATTACAATATCATCGAGATAGACAAAGCATTCTAATCCTTGGAGACCCGTTAGAATGTAATTCATCAGGCGTTGAAAAGTCGCAGGTGCGCCTTTCAACCCAAATGGCATTCTCTTAAATTCATAATGCCCGTAAGCGGTACTAAATGCAGTTTTTGGTCTATCCCTTGGGTCTACAAATACTTGGTGATATCCGCTTGCAAGGTCAAGTGTAGTAAAATACCGCGAATGCCCAAGCTGATCCAGTATATCCTTTATCCTGGGTAATGGAAAGGCATCCCCTATAGATTTCTCGTTAACTTTACGGAAATCTACTACTACTCGCCAACGTTTATTGCCGTCGGGCCCAGCTTTCTTGGGGACTACCAGCAATGGAGAATTCCACGGGCTTTTACTTAATTGGATTATGTCGTTGTCCAACATTTCCTTAATTTGCTCATTTATGACTGCCCGGTGTGTTTCTGGAAGTCTATACATCTTTTGATTTATGGGTGGCTGATTGTGTAGTATGGTATTAGTAATATGTATTAGTATTATGGTAATAGTGCATGTGAGCTTATCTCCCTTTAAATAAAAAAGATCGTTATACTTATAGCATAACTCAAGAATTGATTTTTCTTCTTCGCGATTTAAATTTTCATCCAACAGTAATTCTTTACGTAAAGCCACAAGTCTGTCTGGGTTATAGCTTTTAATATGGTTTACGTTTCTTGAATATGGATTGGAATTAAATTTCAATTTGTCGTTTTTGACATTGTTTGTGCTTTTGTTTT
The DNA here is from genome assembly GCA_963930735.1 of Dioctria linearis. Lineage (NCBI taxonomy): Eukaryota > Metazoa > Arthropoda > Insecta > Diptera > Asilidae > Dioctria > Dioctria linearis. The sequence goes on along the minus strand of OZ005744.1, from coordinate 101,637,624 downwards.
GTGCACGAAGAGAATATGTATTGGAATTAAATTTTAATTTGTCGTTTTTGACGTTGTGTGTGCTTTTGTTTTGTGCACGTAGGAAAGGTAGATCACCCTTTTTATGAGTACTTTGGGTATTTACGTCGTCCAAAGGTACATGGAGATACTGTATGTTATAGCAATTACTTGGAACTAGAGTAAGCGTTAAGTTCCTTAGGAATACTGGTTCCGTGTTTATATTTAGAACGGATAACGGTATGAAGCTTTTATGAGGACTAACTAGGCAATTTGCGGCAAATACTCCTTCTTGGATCTCCTGAGACAAGCAGATCATTTCTTGGTCTATTTGTAACGGTATGCTCAGTACCATTTGAGATCGAGGAGGTATTCTATTGGATCGCTGAAGTACTACTTCATATTGCCTACTTTCATCTTCTTTTGAGATGTTCAGAGTTTCTTCCATTGGAGGTAAGGCATTTTTGTTATCTGGTGCCCGTGATTTAAATTGCTCCTCCAATTGATCACTTGGTATTTCCTCTACATCTTCTAGGGATGTTTCGAGAGGTACCGTGAATTCAATAGGGTTGGTTTCCGTGCGAGGGAACCTGAGTAATTTATTAGGCCCTTCGATATTACAATTTTTTGCAAGAAATTCATTGCCTAACAGCCCATCGTGGGAGATTTGGGCAATGTCTTCTACTACCTGGAGTTTGCATGGGACACTGCGGCTTAATAAAAAGTTGCCTTGGCAGTTTCCCAATGTTTCTCCTTCTCCAAATGGAGTTTTCAAAGTTACCTTTTGGCTTCGTTCTATATGTTTTGGGTTATCTAGTGCTTCCTTTTTTATGATGCTTACTTCAGCTCCGGTGTCTACTATCAGCTGAACGGCTGTGTTTTTGCCTATGTCCAGTGGTAAGTCTACCACTGGTACATTTTCTCCACTTAATTGTTGTTTTGTTTGAGAGGACCCTGAAGTAATTTGAGCAGTTTTATTTAATGTCGAGCCGGGGATTTTTCGGTCGACAGTATGCCGTTTCCCGAATGTGTGGCCTCCCATCGTTGTTTCTGCTGACAAGTGGACACCGTATGACTTCTTCTCCCACAGAAATCGCACATATTATGTATGGGGTTAAATCTTTGTTCCCTATCTGCAGAGCCCCACCGAGCATTTTTTGAGCTTACATGTTCGGGTGGCGCTTTAATATTCTGTTTACAATATTGGGCATCATGGCCATTCATTCTGCAGTTAGTACCATAAGGAGTATTCTTACGCTTTAGGCACTCGTCATACGTGTGTCCTTTATAATTGCAGTAGCTGCAGGTGATCTTGTTTAACAGCACTTTCTGTTTATCGTACTTTTTTTCTGCCTGCTCGTAAAAAGATTTCCTGTTTGGAGGTGGACTTCCTAACGATTTCCTTGTTATGTTTGTTTGAGGGGAGCGCCAATAATTTTCTGAGTTTCTGTCGGTACTAAAGGATACTGAAGTTTCTCTTGGTTGTTCCGCTATTGGAGGTATACTAATTTCAGTTTTTATGTTATGTCCTCCGAATTCCTTTGTGTAAGGGTAGGAAGACAAATTTACACTCTCAGGTATGGGATAACCATAGGTATTAGAGAAATTTGGGATATTATGTCTTAGAAAAGGGTCCACTTGGAAAGAGTTTGTTGGGTTAGGGATATAATTTGTTGGTTGTGGAATGAAAAAGAGTCCTTGCTGCAATCTTTCCATATCTAGTGCCTTTTGAATGAGAGTTTCCAAAAAATGTTCATTCAATGTGAGTAAATAGGCGCTTAGATGGGGATTAGTTGTACCACTCTTTATGGAAGCCATAGCAAAATCTTCTATTTGCTGCTTTACTACTTTAAAATTTTAAGATCCGTATTTACTTTGTGCTGCCTCGTTGCATTGAATTAAAAGACTTTTTAATCTATTTGTAAATGAACTAAATGATTCCGGCGGATATTGCCGGCAAGTAATTAACTTGTTTATTAGTTCATGGTATGTTTCACGAGGTAAATACGTTCGGTAAAGCAGTTGTTCGACTTCTTCAAATTTTGTGAGAGAGCTGGACGCTATTAATTGATACGCGTTTCCTCTCAATCTGGTGGGGAAAATCTGCATGAAGGCTTTCCTTTCCTCTTCCCCTAGACACTGTTGCACTTGCTTACAACAGCCTATAAAAGTCTGTAATTCTGTAAGAATTTGCGCGCTAATTTCCCCAGAGAACAAAGGCACCATTTGTGCCGTCAGTTTTACTACTTTTTCATAGTTTACCGACATTTTATCCGTTTTATTGTATTGCGCTGTGTTGGGAGTAATTTGAGTGTTTATACTCGAAGTTGGTGTGTCTAACGCCTGCTGGGATACTAGGGCACTAAACTATAATTTCTTGCTAGGAAATTAATTAGACTGTGCCCTCTGAAGCGTTTACCTGAGCGATGCTCGCGATACCAATTTATGGATGGTCTGCTTTGGGGTGAATTTCGCTCTACTATTGGGCTGTCTGGAGGACTTGTGTTGTCAAAAGACAATGAGTTTATTGCTGCCTCAAAATCTGGGCCAGGAGAGTTTTGATCAGGTCTTGGCATGAAAAACAAAACTTCGAGTTTTACGTAATTATTGAGAGAAAAGAGAAAAGAGATTAGGTAGTTTATCTAATTCCGTATAATAACCGAAGAAATTAGAATGATTAATTAAAAAAAAATGTTTCTACTGTTTTTTGTCGCTTATGTACATGCACATATATCGCTGTGATTACTGTATTTATTTCTTTATTTATTTATTAATTTTTTATTATTCTAAAGTAATTTTGCTACTAAATTGACGCGTCTTTTTAAATTTTTTTTTTTTTTTTAACTTACTTTTACTTTACTTTAGTTGAAGAGAATAGAAAAGATGTTAACGTTTTTTCCGCTATGCAGATATGATGCTTTTATTGTTGTTACTGATGTCAATGGATGTTGTTAGAAATGCCCAACGTCTCGGTTTTGTGTGCCAGATTCAAAAATAATGCGCTCTTATGCACTCGTTTGTTGTAAATTCGATGATCAAGGTTTTTCAAGTTTGAATTTATATAACTTCCTCGATCCTACCGGCTGCGCCAAAATTGTTGAGTTTATTAATGTACTTCTAGTACTCTCATCTGAGCACCTTTTGATCTGGAACACGACAAGGTAATCACACTACGTGCCGTCAAGATGATTGGGCGTTTTACTTGATTGTCCCGAGATAGGTAGAGCAGCGATGCGTATGGAGCAGCTTACTAGCTTTACTCCCAGTACGGTTCAATGGAGCAGCTTATTAACTTTACTCCTACTATATGTGAGCGGAGCAGCTTACTAGCTTTACTCCTAGGTACAGATGAATGGAGCAGCTTACTAGCTTTACTCCTAGGTACAGATGAATGGAGCAGCTTACTAGCTTTACTCCTGGGTAAGTGAAACAACTCGTGTTCTGACTAACTCACTTACTAACTTCTTTATTCAAAATCACAGTTTATTTATACAGTTTTTCACTTAATACTATTGTTATTTTCTTACTACGCTAAGCTAATTTCATCTCAGCATTTATTCGTATATAAATATTATTTCCGCAAAGTGTTTCTTTGTTGCATTCATAATTTAATTTCCGCAAAGCTTTTGCCGGTTTGTTGTTAGTACATCACGGCATTCATCGCTTTCACATGTACATACATAAATACTTCCGCAGACCGTTCGCCGCTTTGCTGCTATTATGACATCATCGTGAACCATTGTTTCGTTCACCTGAGTTCTACCGCTGCCGTAAGGTTATCAAATTGAATCGTGTGAATTCTTGCGCGCAGGGGATTGTGTCACTGCCTTCACTTGTTTCTTTATATGATTAAGAAATTGGTGTAGGTCAGTAGCGAGTGACTTTACTGAACTTGCAAATATGTTTGTAGATATATGTTTATACTTGCAGCTGGGAATTGTAATTCTGCATGCAATGAGAATGCTGTAGGTATGTACATATCTATATGTTTGCATTTCTTTATTGATGCATGAATTTTAGAATTCTGCGTGAAGCGAAATCGATTCAGAGATGCATGCATGTATGTATATACATGTTTAATTGATGCCAATGGATGCTCTGTATGTAACACGGTCATAGCTTAAAATACGGAATTTTCTTTTCTTTACGTGACCTGGCGCTCAGTGCACTGTAGTAATCGCTGCTTTTCCCTTATTTAATTTGAAGTAAATATCCATCGTAAAATGTTTTTTTTATTCAACCTCCGACTTATGGCCACTGGGGCGCTTCCGAGCCAACCCTAGCGTCACATATATGGCGCCCAACCTTGGTTCTGATACAAATTTTATTTATTGTAGCAAGCGGTTGCAAAAGGATTACAGATTGGGTTGTGTTATTGAACGTGAATCTGGGACCTAGGCTCTGGAGATCACAATTTCTTGATTTATAACTTGATCCAGTAGCTTATAATTCAGATTTTTTTCATTTCCCCTTTTCCCAATTTCCTTTAGTAGTGGTTCTCTAGCTCTCGATAACTGACTGTTGTGTAGTGGTTCGAGGTTCTACCTGCTCTCTTGAGGTGAGACCACGAAAATTTATGAACTCATCCCGGCTGCTAAAGTGTAATTACAGAGCATTGGTTGATATCAGTGAATTGAATGAAGGATTAACCGCTTAGTGATATTAATTAAAGTAGCTTGTGGAGACATAGTATCGTAATTATTCGTGAGAAGCATTGGCTTCGTTTAGAATCTGCGCAAAGCAGATAAGAATGGAATCTGTGTGTTCACAGCCAATTCTCGCAGATAACGTTCCTTTAAGAAGGTAGATTTCTCTTTGTTGCGTCCTTCCGAATCGATTTACCGTACTCGATTAGACAGTGGAATAAGTGGTCTTATTTGCGCTCGCTACGCTAAGTTGTTGAATTATTGATATTCTCATACAGGTATGTTCATTACTCACATTAAAATAGATAGCCTGAAGGATCCACTCGCATAACGAGATAGAGACTTCCCTCATACATCATCAGTATACATCGCACCGGCCTGTCACCTCTGGTCCAGGATGAGTAGGAAGAATAAATAGTTGGGATACAGGATCGGATGAGGGTGTGCACTTTTCCTTTATGATATTAACTTTATTAAGTAGTTCATAATAATTTAATCCATTGCCGCACACTTAATTTTAAAATCGTGCTCAGAAATGCAAGCGGCTATAGCCGTCATTTGATTATTAAAGCGCACATATTTCGACTTGTTCAAGACACGAAAAATTTATCTACAATTTTACGTAATTTTTTGTTCAACTGAAGAATTAACAAATAAATGCATTACTACAGTCCGTACTAAAAATGTTTCCTCTTTTATTAACATACATATGTAAGAAAGCATTTTTTTTGATTCTCCAGTATATAGCAAAAGCTAAAAAATTTTTATTTGTTATTTCATCACACAAGTGGCAAGTTTCCAGTCTTGGTTTTAACTCATCAACAGTTCCCAAATAGCGAAATTGAGTGACTTGAAAAACAAATGAAAAAATAGAACATAGAAAAGAAATGAAAAATGAAAAAAAAACCAAAAAATTGAGAAAAATAGAAAAAACATTTTTTTATTAACAAAATTTAAAAAAAACAGATTGATTCGAAACGAATCGAACCTGTGTGTACGCCCGCAGTGGGCTGAAAAAAGAAAAAAAGAGAAAGGAAGACGAAGAAGCGTTTCGTGTTAGCAGAAAACCTTACACTGGCTGGCGGTACAGCTTGGTTTTATGCCTGCTGTACACGCTTGAAGGAGAATCCAAAAAAATGCCTTCTTGAACAAATATAAGTTTGCCCCAGTAAAAAATTTTAAAGAGTAATTTCTATTTTTCTTTCTTCCTCCTTGGAGGAATATAGGAGTTTTTGCCTCAAAATTCACACCCAGAATTTATTCTGAGTTTATATGAGATGAGATCAATTTGATCTGTTTCAAGCGTCTACAGCAGGCAGAAAACCAAGCTGTACCGATGAGTGTAAGGCCTTAAACACAATTGGAGCTTTTCAGCCAGCTTGAGAGTTTTTGACAATGTAAATCAATGTAAGAACACAATTTGAGCTCTAACTTTTTTGCCAGCTTCAAGCTGGCTTGAGATTTGATCAAATTGCAAATTTCAAGCCCAATGACTGCCAACTTGAGCGAACTTTTAATGTTGCCAACTGTGCGAATGTCGAATATTAGATGAGAATGGCTTCTGTTGACACATTTAAGAAGTAAACAGCTACCAAAAATGTAAAAAAGGAAGAAAACTTATAGAGTTAGTGAAAGATAAGCAGTTTCTATGGGACATAAAAAAACTCGGTATATTTATACATATAATTGGCACATCTCAAAACTATCCCAAAAAGTATGCATTTATCGTAATTTTGGAAAATCAGAAGCATTAACTGTCTTTCCTTAATAAATATTCTCAATATAAACAAGTTAAAATTGTAAATGTCAAAACGCCAGTTGTGTTCAATTCGGCTTTTTCAATCAGCTTGGGCAGAAAGCTGGGCATAAAGCTGGCTGAAAAGCTCCAATTGTGTTTCAGGCCTAAGGTATTCTGCTAACACGAAACACTTCTTCTTCTTCCTTTCTCTTTTCTCTTTTTTAGTCCAATGCGGGCGTATACAGGTTCGATTCGCTTGGAATGAATCTGGGTTTTTAAATATTTTTAATAGAAAACTTTTTTTTTCTATTTTTCTCAATTTTTTGGTTTTTTTTTTTCATTTTCTCATTTCTTTTCTTTGTTCTATTTTTTCATTTGTATTTCAAGTCACTCAATTTTCGCTGTTTGGGTTGGGACCTGTTGAAGAGTCAAAACCGAGACTTGAAACTTGTCACCCAAAATAAAATGGGTTGTGTGATGAAATAACAAACAAAAGTTTTTTAGCTTTTGCTATATACCGGAGAAAAAAAAATGCCTTCTTGAACAAATTTAAGTTGGCCTCGGTAAAAACTCTTAAAGAGTGATCTCTATATTTGTTTCTTTTATTAACGAAATTACGCAAGACGGGTATAGCCGAAATTTTCCTACATATCGCCAAAAATTGGACGGCTATAGCCGTTGCTTGCGGCAATGGGTTAAAAATAATAAAACTATACCAAAACATAAAAAACTAATTTATTCTGGATAGCGGAATAGGAATATTACAGTTCACACCTGTGAGACTACCAGGAATAGTAACAGCCTGCTGGGCTGTGTTAATACAGTATTTTTTTTGGGACAGGAAACCAGTATTTACGCTTTGTTCATTCTGGTCCACTTTTTCCATACAAAAAGTGCACGGAAAATTCCAACTATTTTGGTGGCCCTGGACTCTGGGCCACTGGGGGATTCCGCCTAGTGGTATACGTCACAGGGCATGCCTGGGGAATTCTTTTCCTACCGTCTGGCTGACCAGGGGATGACTTCATCTGGTTGGCTGATCCCCGTCAGCTGACCAAGCTCTGTCATAACTGATTTTTAATAAAATAATGCTGGCTTTTGCTGGAATCGAACCGAGAACGCTTGGTTTTGTAAAATTAGCAACAACAGAAACTAACGTAGGTAGATATGTTGGCTTAGATAAGAAATGGTCTAATTTTTGATCTTCAGGTGCAATGCTTCTAATCCAAATAATGTAAACAAAATCGCAGTCGAATAATGTAAACAAAATTCTCACAGACCCGAGTAAAGTAAACAAATTGAACGATTTATGAAAGATTTCCAATTTCTTTAGATGGAAAAAAAACAACAACTGTTATGTTGTCTTAGATGAGTAGTGGAAGTTATAATTGAGAATTTCTTTTGGTGATAAAAAATCAACAACAACTATAACGTAAGTTGTGGTCTGTATGTATCTTTTATAAACAAGAGTGATCATGATATTCGATATCTAAAAAGAGATCACTGCTGCTTGGGATGGAAAGAATGGAAATTAAAGCCTAACAAATTTTCGGTGTAGGGGTGAGCGTGTACTGAAAAGTCTTATCAGAAATCCTCTATGGGCTATGGTTTTTGTGATATTAGCGATCATACCTTTTCTGCTTATCACATGGCGTCATCCTAAAAAAAGAGCACCGGGAGAAGGACAGCTATAAGAAGATGAATAATGCTGCTTTTGGTAAGACAATGGAAAATGTGCGCAAGTATAGTGACATCAAGCTTTGCGTAAAGTGGGAAGGTCGGTATGGTGCAAAAGCTCGGATTGCGACACCCAACTTCCACAGTGCAACGATATTTGATGAGAACCTAATTGCTGTGGAATTAAGACGACTCAAAATCTGATTCAATAAGCCTCTCTTTATTGGAATGGCAGTCTTGGAAATATCAAAACATGCCTCTACGACTTTCATTACAGTTTTTTGCAGCGCGAGTTTGGTGATAAATATAAAGTCATGTATACCGATACAGACTCTCAAATATATGAAAATGAAGAGAGCAAAATATATGACTTTATGGCTGAAAATATTGATAAAGCTTCCTAATGTGTTAGAGCGAGACATATTACAGCACTCCACTACTCATCCAAAACTAAATTAATATAATCATACCACCTTATTTCACCAAAACTTTAAATTTAATTCACCCCCAACCAACCTAATGCTTTCATGGAATGAATCTGGGTTTTTAAATATTTTTAATAGAAAACTTTTTTTTTCTATTTTTCTCAATTTTTTGGTTTTTTTTTTCATTTTCTCATTTCTTTTCTTTGTTCTATTTTTTCATTTGTATTTCAAGTCACTCAATTTTCGCTGTTTGGGTTGGGACCTGTTGAAGAGTCAAAACCGAGACTTGAAACTTGTCACCCAAAATAAAATGGGTTGTGTGATGAAATAACAAACAAAAGTTTTTTAGCTTTTGCTATATACCGGAGAAAAAAAAATGCCTTCTTGAACAAATTTAAGTTGGCCTCGGTAAAAACTCTTAAAGAGTGATCTCTATATTTGTTTCTTTTATTAACGAAATTACGCAAGACGGGTATAGCCGAAATTTTCCTACATATCGCCAAAAATTGGACGGCTATAGCCGTTGCTTGCGGCAATGGGTTAAAAATAATAAAACTATACCAAAACATAAAAAACTAATTTATTCTGGATAGCGGAATAGGAATATTACAGTTCACACCTGTGAGACTACCAGGAATAGTAACAGCCTGCTGGGCTGTGTTAATACAGTATTTTTTTTGGGACAGGAAACCAGTATTTACGCTTTGTTCATTCTGGTCCACTTTTTCCATACAAAAAGTGCACGGAAAATTCCAACTATTTTGGTGGCCCTGGACTCTGGGCCACTGGGGGATTCCGCCTAGTGGTATACGTCACAGGGCATGCCTGGGGAATTCTTTTCCTACCGTCTGGCTGACCAGGGGATGACTTCATCTGGTTGGCTGATCCCCGTCAGCTGACCAAGCTCTGTCATAACTGATTTTTAATAAAATAATGCTGGCTTTTGCTGGAATCGAACCGAGAACGCTTGGTTTTGTAAAATTAGCAACAACAGAAACTAACGTAGGTAGATATGTTGGCTTAGATAAGAAATGGTCTAATTTTTGATCTTCAGGTGCAATGCTTCTAATCCAAATAATGTAAACAAAATCGCAGTCGAATAATGTAAACAAAATTCTCACAGACCCGAGTAAAGTAAACAAATTGAACGATTTATGAAAGATTTCCAATTTCTTTAGATGGAAAAAAAACAACAACTGTTATGTTGTCTTAGATGAGTAGTGGAAGTTATAATTGAGAATTTCTTTTGGTGATAAAAAATCAACAACAACTATAACGTAAGTTGTGGTCTGTATGTATCTTTTATAAACAAGAGTGATCATGATATTCGATATCTAAAAAGAGATCACTGCTGCTTGGGATGGAAAGAATGGAAATTAAAGCCTAACAAATTTTCGGTGTAGGGGTGAGCGTGTACTGAAAAGTCTTATCAGAAATCCTCTATGGGCTATGGTTTTTGTGATATTAGCGATCATACCTTTTCTGCTTATCACATGGCGTCATCCTAAAAAAAGAGCACCGGGAGAAGGACAGCTATAAGGAGATGAATAATGCTGCTTTTGGTAAGACAATGGAAAATGTGCGCAAGTATAGTGACATCAAGCTTTGCGTAAAGTGGGAAGGTCGGTATGGTGCAAAAGCTCGGATTGCGACACCCAACTTCCACAGTGCAACGATATTTGATGAGAACCTAATTGCTGTGGAATTAAGACGACTCAAAATCTGATTCAATAAGCCTCTCTTTATTGGAATGGCAGTCTTGGAAATATCAAAACATGCCTCTACGACTTTCATTACAGTTTTTTGCAGCGCGAGTTTGGTGATAAATATAAAGTCATGTATACCGATACAGACTCTCAAATATATGAAAATGAAGAGAGCAAAATATATGACTTTATGGCTGAAAATATTGATAAAGCTTCCTAATGTGTTAGAGCGAGACATATTACAGCACTCCACTACTCATCCAAAACTAAATTAATATAATCATACCACCTTATTTCACCAAAACTTTAAATTTAATTCACCCCCAACCAACCTAATGCTTTCATGGTAAGATTTAAAAATAAGTAAATAACACTAACCACTCTCGACCATCGCCACAGTCTTCACCAAAGCTTATATATCCTACTAGAATTATGTAATGCTAAATACCATCCACCAAAGCTTTTAACTTATAGTACCCCAGTCTTCACTATTGATACAACACCATTTCGGATGATGATACTTTTTAGAGGATATAAATATGAAGCGGCATTGCTGATAAGATTTTTACTGAGCGGAAGACTTTCCAATAGACACACAAAAATCGCTCAACTTGTTTACTTTTCTTGGTTGGGCGAGTTTGTTGGATATAAAATTACCAGTCCTGCTATTACACTTGAAGACTAAACATTTTCTAACAAGGCGACACCTATACAATTTTCATTACTCATCTAAGTCTCCACATCATCCTACGTTAATATTATAGCTCATCAAAGATTTTAATTTAACCAATTCTCAACTTAATGCTTACAAAAATAGCCAAGACTTGAATTATTAGTAATATGAAGTACATCAGAAAAGGTATGATCGCTAGTATCACAAAAACCATAGCCGATAGAGGATTTCTGATAAGACTTTTCAGTACACGCTCACCCCTACACCGAAAAGTTTCTAGGCTTTAATTTCCATTCCATCCCAAGCAGCAGTGATCTCTGTTTAGATATCGAATATCATGATCACTCTTGTTTATAAAAGATACATACAAACCACAACTTACGTTATAGTTGTTGTTGATTTTTTATCAGCAAAAGAAATTTTCAATTATAACTTCCACTACTCATCTAAGACAACATATCAGTTGTTGTTCTTTTCCAGCTAAAGAAATTCGAAATCTTTCATAAATCGTTCAATTTGTTTACTTTACTCGGGTCTGTGCGAATTTTGTTTACATTATTCGACTGCGATTTTGTTTACATTATTCGGCTGTACGATTTGTTTATGCAATGAATCAAATTAGAAGCATTGCACCTGAAGATCAAAAATTATACTATTTCTTATCTAAGCCAACATATCTACTTACGTTAGTTGCTGTTGTTGCTAATTTTACAAAACCAATCGTTCTCGGTTCGATTCCAGCAAAAGCCAGCATTATTTTATTAAAAATCAGCTATGACAGAGCTTGATCAGCTGACGGGGGATCAGCCAACCAGATGACGTCAGCCCCTGGTCAGCCAGACGGTAGGAAAGGAATCCCCCAGTGGCCCAGAGTCCAGAGCCACCAAAATAGTTGGAATTTTCCGTGCACTTTTTGTATGGAAAAAGTGGACCAGAATGAACATAGCGTAACTACTGAAACCTGTCTTAATATAAAAAAAGTTTAATTTTTTATTTACATACCGACGGGAACTGATCGTGCTCATTGCAATACTGAAGATATATTGGAGTAGTGTGAAATCATTGTAGAATTCATTAGAGGTTATTTTAAAAATTATCCTTATAAGTCACTACTTAATTAGAGGTGGTTGTCAGAATTACTGAGTAGCTTTAATTAGTTCAGAAGCGTCTCTAAATAGTCTCCATGTGGAGTTACTTCAGTGAGGCAGGAACTTACCACAGTTATGAAGGAAATTCTGCTACCAGTTGAATCCTTGGGTGGAGCAGCAGCTGCGGAAGTGCAAGATGATTATGAAGAAAGAACTAGTGCACTTGTCATAACGGAAGTCATAGCTGGAATAGGTGATGGTTCATCACCTCCTTGTACTAAAGAAGCCCCTATAGCAGTGCCAAATGCTATGAATACTATGTCCGTTAGCGGCGAAGCACAAATAACCGCTGGAAGGGAATCGTCAGCAGGTATTCAATTCAATTCAATTTTTAATTCAATTTATTAATCTTAGGCCGTAGTACAATAAGATATAATAATCTTTTGCCTGTACCGAACAACATTGCGGAGAGAGACTAACCAATACTAATACTAATACTCTAATACTAATACTAATATATAATTATAATAGAACACAAAAAAAGGAAACATTTGTTAGCTAATTCAAAATTAAATGTTAATGATAAAAGAAAGAGAACAGAAAAAAGAGAAAAAAAGAAAAAGAAGAAAATACATTATAAATTGGTAGAAAGTTGTTAAAAGAGAATTGTTGTAGAGTCGAGATCGGCGATTTATGAAGATAGATTGTCGAGAGGGATATATTGGGTAATAAGCCTCCGAAAGACACCCATCGAGCGCGTTCCCTGCAAATCAGCATTAAGTGAGTTCCACACACGAACTGTTCGAACGAAGAAGGAGCTTTCCAGAATGGAGTGTCTGTGTCGAGATATCAAAATATTCATATTTCTAGAAGATTGCATGAATACAAGCTCACTATACAAGTATGTGGGATGTTTTGAATAAATAAGTTTATGGAGGAATATTAAAGCCTTGCGAACCAAATGAACATTTAAAGAGCAGCCAAGTAGAGCGTGTCGATGTGGAGAAACATGGTCAAAGCGTTGCAGCCCGAAAACAAATTGCGTACAGTCGTTGAAAGCAACATTCAACTTTCTTCGACAGACTGCATCTAAATGAGGAAAAATTACGCTGCCACTGGTAAAATAAGGCATGAGTAGTGTTTTGACGAGCTTCAAGCGTAACGGCCTTGAGAGAATACTAGCCGATAGCCATAGTCTGCGGAGACCAGCATAAATACGACGAAGGACATTATTGATATGGCTACAGCACGTCATCGAGGCATTGAAATGAACTCCCAGGTTCCTCACAGAATCAGTATATCGCAAAATCTTCGAATCTAAAAAGACTGGAGGAAGGTCATTAGCATCCACAGTCCCTTTAAATATCGCGATCGATTGGGATTTATCAGGATTAAGTACCAAATGATTCTCCACGGCCCAATTCGAAACCCTAACTAAATCTGAATTGACGCGGTCTGCACAATCGTCCATGAGGCCTATTGGGCGTGCGAAATATAGCTGAACATCATCCGCATACAAGTGAATACTGCAATCCTCGATAACATCAGGGAGGTCATTAATGTAAGTAGAGAACAATACTGGACCAAGTATGGATCCCTGGGGGACGCCACATGTTAACGACAGCGCATTAGATATAGAGCCGCCGAATTTGACATGTTGGGATCTATCAGACAGGAAAGAATAAATTAAGCCCAGGGCAGACGAAGAAAAACTAAACTTATCTGACAACTTAGACAGCAATTTAGCATGGCTAACACTATCAAAAGCCTTGGAGAAGTCCAGCAAGGCCAACAGGCACAATTTAATTATCGTCCAAAGCCCTGCGAATATCAGTCGATACTGATTGACAGCTGGTTAAGTAATTATTACTCTGAAGATATTCGATTATCTGAAGGGACATGATTTTTTCAAAAACCTTAGTAAGGAAGCATAACAGACTAACCGGCCTGAAGTCATTTAAATCGGCGGGGGAACTTTTCTTAGCTATCGGAATCACAGTAGCGATTTTCCAGAGAGAGGGATACTCAGAGGTGGTAAGACAAGTGTTAAATAGATGTAAGAGCGGAGTGAGAATCCAGGGCAGAATATATTTTATGAATTTGGGGGGGATTTCATCTGGTCCGATAGCATGCGATTTAATGGAAAGAAAAGCCTTCATAATCTCGTCAGCACCAACACAGTTAAAGCTGAAGCCATCTGACCTTGTCTGAAAACTGCCAGGTGTATCATAGACTGATGTAATCTGAGCGTTAGAGGACTGCGAAGAAGTGAAACGAGTATTTAATGCATCTGGATTAAGATCGCAATCAGCATATTCTTTCCCAAAAACAGCAGCCTTTTTCAAATTATTCCATAGTTTTTTGGCTGGGAGATCCACATTAAACTTTGAACGGAAGTAATGACGTTTAGCAGCTCGAATCCTAGAGTTCACTTTATTTCGCATAGGTTTATAGCGTCTGTGATTATCATCAGTTCTGAGACGTAAGTATTTATGATAAAGGAAATTTCGCTCATTTATCATTATGTTGATTTCGTGAGAGAACCATGGGCAGCCAAGATGTTTAGTTGTACGAATGCGCACTGGCGCATATTTGTCAAGTAAATCGACGACGACTGAATTAAAAGAGCATAATTTATCATTAATCGTAAGCTGGAGGAAACGGTAACAAACCACTATTCGCTGGCATTGCACAGTGAACGGCTGATGGGATCTCTCAGACAGCTGACCACAAAAACAATCAAATGGCCAATGAATAAGCAAATATTATAAGCCTGCATATATGACAATGGCACCAATCTCAACTCTTTACAAAACCAATTAATTTTAAAGTAAGTACAAAAGAGTAATCTTAGAATAAGAGATAGAACTAGACAAGAAGTGAAAATAAGAGAAAATCCATTTACATCGAAAGAAAAATAAAGAGAAAAAAACTCTACGCCACAGGAATTGAGTCTTATCATACATAGTATAAATTGCATGAGTACATATTTAATTACAGTGCCTAGCATCATAGATGTATATCCAATTTATCAAGTTTAGGCTCCCGAATTGGTATTCTCGATCGCACAAACATCAGCCAGTTGCGTTAAGTCAGTTATTCGTAGCGCTGGACCATCTTTGCTCTCTTCACAAATATTACGCCATTTCTGGAAAATGCAGAGTGCAGGAGGTTGTTGTAGCGCACGCGTAGTGCTTCACGAAGTATAGCATGGTCTTGGGGTATGAGACTTTCATGAATGTATACAGCGCTGTCAGAGGTGAAGCCATCGATGCGGTTTAACTTGAGGGTACCATGCTTATTAAGCGCTTTAAAGAATGAGCTCCTTTCGGCGTGACAAGAAAATTTAGCAATGATAGAAATGTCATGTTTATTAGCACTACCATAGCTTTGGGCGTGTGACGGTCGACGCTTGTTGTTAATACGAAAAGCATCAGCATATGCCGATATGTCATGCTTAATGACATTGCAGATATCTCTGAGAATTTTAAGAGGGTCTTCACTTTCACATTTAGGTATACCTCTGATAACGATATCGCAGAGGCGCTGGGATCGATGATCACAAAGACCTCCAGAATTATGGACTAGCGAAATATCTTGCTGCATTTTACTTACAGATTTTTCCAAAGCAGATAGCCGAGAATTATATGGTTTCAACATGTCATCGAGCTGGGAAAAATGCGTGTTTCGCATTTTTTTATAAGTGTATCAATTTTGGAGAGAATCTTTGCCTCCAGGCTGGCCATCAGCTCCTCTATATTGGTATCGATTGAACTCGTGCTGCCATGAGTAATCTTCGCTGTTCCTCTGGTGTTACGATTTGTAGTACCAGCTTGGGTGGGGGCATCAGCATTTCCCCTAACTTTGCTCTCTTTTGTGGTTTTAGTTATCTCTGTAGAATTTTCTGGCATGATTGAACACCGCTTTTAAATACGGGAACTTTGCAAATTATAAGAAAACACACTAATTCAACGCTTCCGAATATAGTACACAAAAGGATAATAAATAGCGCAATCAAAACAGCACAGTCTGAAATATCGCGGATAAAGAAACAACTTGGAAACAGATTAATATCGGAAAAAATCAGGAGCCACAAACTTAGACGTCTACTCCGAGTCAAGCATACTCTAGTATTGATTGGGTAAACATTAACCCATCTGGATTCACTAGTACTGGAGCTATTCCTAAGAGCTCGGTATATAGTGCGGAACCATTTCCTTACTCTCGTCCAGTCGTCACCTCGCAGATACATTCTTTCGTTTCGGTCAAGCAGTTTACACGGCTAGTCAAGTTGTAACAATATCTATGGCCCCCTCACAGTGGCCTGGACCAGGACCGATCTCATTGGGAGGAGCTACTATTCCCCAAAAAACCCACTTTCACCACAGGAACAATATTCAACCTCTAAATTCGAGCTTACGGCTCGCGAGTGGGAGAACGAATAACTCAACCATCCAAGACTGCTACTCTCAACCTCTTCAACATAGGCCTCGCCCAAATCAAGATGAACAAGTAACAACTGCACTAAGGATTGCGGATTTCCCTTGGTGGCAGTAATCAAACTCCAGCCTAGGCAGCTGAACGCATTCCTTCTCGGCGAGTAGAACCTCACTTACAGCCAGTTACTCAGCACTTACAGCATCTACCTCCCCGTCCAGTACCACACTGAGCCCCCCGGCTCCGCAAAATGGGCCAGCCAGACGAGCAAATATGGGAACCCAGTTGCCAACTGGAAAATTCGCTTCGATGGATCTTTTCGAAGCCTAATGGTCGATGATTTCTTATTTCGAGTAGGGACTCTCGCACGGGCGAACGGCGTCTCCCAAAATAATTTGATATATGCTATCCACTAGCTCCTAATTGGTAGAGCTGCTACGTGGTACTGGCGGTTTGGCGGAAGTGTCACAATGCGAGTTGGCACCAACTTTGTTATTGCTTAAGGAAAGAGTTTGAGGACAGTTTAAACGATTATGACGTTAAAAGGCTAAACGATAATTGCAAACAAAAACAAAGAGAATTCCACCTAGAAATAGAAGGCATGGCCCTCAAGCTGAGAGAACCTATGTGGCACCCGGGTCTACGTAAAACGCTTATGTTGCAGGATTTCATCAGCATAGATGAATTAGATCGAATATTTCGTAGAATCGAGAAGTTTTGGCTGGAATTGGGCGAAACAGCTGATGAATAGCAGTATATCTACGTCGGTTATCAGCTCTAGTTTCACTTTGGAATATTTTAACATTGCATCCCACGTTAGACCTGGCATGGTGTAATAATGTGCAGGATCTAAATTGTAAGTCTTCATACAGACATCTTGAAAGTTCTCAAACACATCAGCCAATAGAAGGATATCAGTTTTCAGGTAAAGATCGGAATATTCGCCAAGTGTCTGTATTTCAAATGTCCTCCATACCTTTTCTGCGCGGCTATAGTCCTCAACAGATATATCACTGTCAATCATTTTATTATAGAATTGCTTCTGCGCAGGTAAGTGTTGGAAATCCAATTTTGTCCAATCGTCAACGAAGTCGTATGGGAAGACACCTTTGCGCGTAAGCAGTTTAAAGTCATCATCATCCAATTCCTGCCATACAGCTCTTGTAATATTTAATTTATCCATTGATAGCAATGATGATAGCTTATCTAATGATTCCGCCATAAAACGGAGGGAATCGATGAATCTGAATTTGATATGACTGCCTTCAACGTGCTTGGTGAATGAGATATATCTTTCTTTATTTATTGGTAGGAGATCCACTTTCCCAGGAATAGATGTAGCTATATCCTTAATACTGAAGTGAGCATCATATCCAGATAAATTGTGAAAAATGACTGGAACTATGGAGCAATCTTGGTACATCAGATTGCATGCATTGTGCGCTGGCCCTCGGTATTTTCCTGTTAAGTGGCAATGATCCCGGACTCGTTCCTCATCGGCTGCAAACGTTTTTTCACATATATGGCAACAAGTACTTTCCATATGCGAACGCCGTTCCTCTTTAGTCAGGGGCAGCATGGGCCTGATGTTCAGCTTTTCCTGTACAGCTATGGAGGCAATTTTTTGCAATTCTAATGCAAACCATTGCTGACAATTCTTTCCTCGATATGCTCGGTAATATGAGAGCTTAGCATCATGTTTGCAGTGGAAATAGAACCCTATGCTATGAACTTCATGCTCCTGGGTTCGCTGTATATTTTGATCGTTTCCCTGAATCGGCTTCAATATTGACTCAAGATCTGCATACACACAAAACGGGACTGGATTCTTATGGTTATAAATCTTATATTCCAACCATTTCTTTTCCTCTGACGGAAACATAATCCTACAGTCGTTTTGTTTCTCGCATTCGGGAGTGTGTGATGCTAATTTTTCTTCAGAGTAAAAGTAGAGCAAACATCTCTCACATATATACTTTCTGCTCTTTCTTTTTGAAGTTTGCTTCGATATGAGTCGGCAAAGATCTTTAATCCAGCAGAAATGATATCTGCCATCATCATCTTCATCATCGTCCATATGGTCATCATCCTGATCATAGTCATCTTGTAGCATTAAGAGATTTACATGCCGCTCCATCCTGTGTTTCGTAAGTCTAACTGGAACTGTGGTGAAGGAACGCTCTTTATCTAGGATGAACACGTTTATTGATAAACCGTTCTGGTCCTCAAATTGCGTGATTTGCTTAAGTGTCATGGGAAATGTTATCCCATTTAAATTTAGTACTGTAGAGTAATGCAGATACGATGAGGTCCTATCGGTGTGAACATGTGCAGGATAAAGCGCTGATGTTACTGCCCACGCGAAGCATTCTTCATCATTATTTTTCACATTAATGCAAGCTTTCTTTAAAGCAATCTCTTTTGGTAGGGGTATATACGAAGATCCTCGGAGCTGTTCAAACTTGTTGATGTGTACCGCTAAATGTATTATAGAGTGCAGTGCTCAGCCACTGTCTTTTTCCTAGAATTCTTCCAGCTGAGTGTTTATTGGATCCAAAATGTTTGATTTAAAACACTCCTCCAAATTATCATCTGCACTAATTGGAGCAGTTCTTGCTTGGAAATATTTAATGCCTTTTATGTTTTCATTGTCAGCACTTTGTTTAATAAATTCACCGCAAAACGTTGTAGAAACTTTAATATTAAAATAACGTTTTAGAGTGTTCTTAATACGGCGCGTAAATAATTTGGCAGCGTCTTGCATAAATAGCTTCGGATCGATATGTTTTAAATTTGCAATAACACCTTGCCGAATTCTGTCTGCGAACGCTGTCTTTATTTCCTCCAACTTTACAAAATCACTTCTTCTTACGCGACTAATTCCTTCACCTCGACGGCGGGTTCTCAATAGCGCTCTCAATGCTTTAATTTGCTAGAGACAGCTCTCGAAATGTCGTTTCCTAGCACTCTTATTACATTCCCGAAATGCAACTCGAAATTTATGTATGCTTCTGTTGCACTTTTTAACAATATAGTCTTTATTCTCTGAATTTGTTAAACACTTCGACACATCCTTCCGCTAGTTTTTAATTATTGAAAAACTTTTATTTACTAACACCGAAGACATTTTTATTTTTTATGTGCTATCACGGAGACTCACTAAAACTGACTGATGCTCCCCAAGAGTTTGCTTGGGCTTTTATAGGAACGGTTTGTAAACATGAATGATCCTGCTGCTACAATAATCATTGCACAGGATGAATTCGAACGAATTTGCTTACAGGCTGAGATAATATCGAATTACACGATAAACAAAAAAAAAACATAAATCATTCAAATTAATTTGATTACTTTATTCTCCTGGATGAAATTGCAAATATCAAATGAGATTGTTTACATGAATTCATTTCAAGATAAAAAGAAAATGTGAAAATTTGTTTACTTTATGCGAATTCCAATGAAACGTTTCGATCGGTAAAATTCTTGGAACAATAAAATTTTTGGGTGCCTACAGGAAGTGTGGTATCAAATTACATGAAAAGAATAAATGTGCTGATATTGCTTAAATTTGTTTACACAGGTGTGCATCACTCATTCAGCTAAAATGCGAATTTGTAAACAGGAAGTTTGCACGGGTGTGTATGAACCATTCAGCTTAAATGCGAATTTGTTTACAGCGGTGATATCAAATTACATCATAAACAGGGAAGCATGCCTAATATTTGGTAAACTTTTAATATTTGATACCCAGCATCCTCATAGAAAGTGATCCAGAACTTCTGATATCTACAAATTCCTCGCTAACAAATATTCAAGTAAGAAAACAGCAAATCCAAGGCAACATCACGCTGATATCTACAACTCCCAGGGTAACTTTAATTATTAATAATATTAACGATATCTGAGAAGGTAAAATCGTTAATATCTCGAAAACCATAGCCCGTAGAGGATTTCTGATGAAAATTGTATCCCCCCCTAATACCACCACCCCAATCATCTAGAATCCATTGGTATGAACAAAAATTTCCTACTATTAACTTTATTTATTACTAATATTAGTTCAAAACCAAAAGCCTACATTTAGGAGCTCAAGAAAAATCTTAATAAAGAGCCTACATTTAGGCGTAGCACCCCCATGAGCAAAAAAACTTGAATTATTTCTAATATTAACTATATCCAAAAAGGTAAAAACGCTAATATCTCGAAAACCATAGCCCGTAGATTCTAACAAAAATGTTATCCCCCTCTAACCCCCTCCCCGCTAACATCTTCTAGAATCTATTGACATGAATAAAACTATCCTAGGTTGCTTGAATTATTAATAATATTAAATATATCTGAAAAGGTAAAATCGCTAATATCTCGAAAACCAGAGCCCGTAGAGGATTTCTGATGAAAATTTCATCCCCCTTAATAGCCCCACCCCAAACCATCTAGAATCCATTGACATGAACAATTTCTACTATTAACTTTAATTATTACTAATATTAGTTCAAAACCAAAAGCCTACATTTAGGAGCTCAAGAAAAATCATAATAAAAAGTCTACATTTAGGCGCAGCACCCCCATGAGCAAAAAAAAACTTGAATTATTTCTAATATTAACTATATCCAAAAAGGTAAAAACGCTAATATCTGGAAGACCATAGCCCGTAGAGGATTTCTAACAAAAATTGTATCCCCCCTCTAACCCCACCCCTCTAACACCTTCTAGAATCTATTGACATGAACAAAACTATCCTAGGTAGCTTGAATTATTAATAATATTAACTATATCTAAAAAGGTAAAATCGCTAATATCTCGAAAACCATAGCCCGTCAAGGATTTCTGATAAAAATTTCGTTCCCCCTCTAACCCCCGCCCCTATAACACCTTCTAGAATCTATTGGCATGAACAAAACTATCCTAGGTAGCTTGAATTATTAATAATATTAACTATATCTGAAAAGGTAAAATCGCTAATATCTCGAAAACCAGAGCTCGTAGAGGATTTCTGATGAAAATTTCGTCCCCCCTAATACCCACACCCCAACCATCTAGAATCCATTGCCATGAACAAAAATTTCCTAGCGTTAACTTTAATTATTACTAATATTAGTTCAAAACCAAAAGCCTACATTTGGGCTCACCACATATCTATCCAAGAAAACCGTAGTTCCGGAGCATGCTGGTAGTACCGTCTAATGCCGCTAGGCCGAAGTCAAGACCAACTGGCACATCCAAGCCATAAGCCAGTAAAAGCTCAATGCTGTATCCAAGACATAAGCCAGTCAAGACACGAACATATATTTAGTATGGACTCAATACCACCTAGCGATTGTGGTGCCATCTGCGGGTGAGAGTTCTAGATAAAAAAAATCTGGGCCAGAAGTCTACCCATATATAGCAACTTTAAAGAATATTCACACAACACCTCCATGGTCTCATGGTAGAGCGCATCGGATTTTACAAAACCAAGCGTTCTCGGTTCGATTCCAGCAAAAAATCCAACATTATTTTATTAAAAAATCAGCCAAGCCAAGAACTTGAACAGCTTACTACGGGGGTCATCCAACCAGATGACGTAATCCCCTGGTCATCCAGACGGTACTAAGGAATTCCCCCAGGCAGACCCTGTGACGTAGACTAAAACAGTTTGAATTTTCCGAACACTTTTTATATGGAAAAAGTGGTCCAGAACCCCCATAGCGTAACTACTTTCATTTAGTTTTGATTTTCAATAGAAAATTGTGTTTTTACTGTACGTCGCCTCTATTTCATACACCGCGCTAATTATAGGCAGTGTAATCAGCAGTTCAAAGATTGTAACGGTCCAAGAACCTTTGCACAATTCCTCAAGGTACTGGTCCATGAACCAGTGCCATATCTAAACTACGACAAGAGTCCAAGTACAAGAACTTGTACTCTAGCGGAGAACAAAAGAGTTCCTTCGCTATACAAACAGTCGGGGAAAATTGATTTAATGATAATTATTTTTTTACATAATTCCCATTCACAAATTTAAAATTATGAAAATATTTTATGTGTTTTGGAGGAGGTTCAAATAGTTCACTATTAGACTTAAGTATTACATAGCTGCTTTCCATACATAATACCTGTTATCGTTTTAACGTTAAGACGATTTCGTTTTTTGAACTTCTCGTCATTCATCACAGAGAATATACGTGCAGCAGCGGCACTGCTGTGGGGCAAAACAGCTAATACACACATAATCTGACAATTCTTTAAATATAAATGTTTCAAGAATATTCATTTCTTTAGCTAAATTTAAAAATTATTATTATTAATTATAAAAGGAATCTATTTTTTCTTCTGAGAGCATTGTTATACGGAAAGGTGTGTACAAGAGGAAAAATTGTAGATAAATCACCACTTTGAATCTATTTAGGATTTATGTACTGTGATGATTGCACTTTTGTATCACTGAAATCAAATTTTTTAATAGAATAGCTTTTAGTTTTAAAATTTCATTTGCTTTCAAATTCGTATTGACGTGTTCCTCGAACTTCAACCCAAAAAACATATTCTTATAATCTAGGTCGGTGGTGGCGAACTTATAGCACGCGTGCCAGAGATGGCACGTACGAAAGTTTTGCCGGCACGAGAACGATTTATTATTAAATTGGATTTAATATAGTTTAATTTTAAAATTAAACCATGTTTTGGATGAAGTTGCTTGTACTTTTGTAAAATGAGCCCGGTTCAGTCATTGCAAAGTGTACTACTTACATATAGTCCAGGTCAAAGATAACCTAATAAGAAGATAGGACACAGCCGAATAAAAGTGGAAATTTTCCTTGTTTTCTAGAAAGAAGCAAATAATGCCATTTATTTTCGAAAAAGAACTATGCCATTCATTATTGTAGTACAACTAAGGCACCGAGTTAAAACAAAAATTGAGAGAATGTATGATTACCCGAATGATAAAATCTTCTTGAATACCTTCAAAATCCTTTCAAACTATTCGTAATAGTATACATCGGGTTACACTACCATTACTCCATTGAGAAAAAGATAAATTTCGCATTGAAGAACGCACTAAAAGGAGATGTGCAACTTCTGTTAAATAAAATTCTCATTTTTCCCGAAAATATCAGAGAATTCAGCATGAGCTACACGGTTACACTCACTTAATTTCTTCAGAGCAAGACGAAAAGAATTTATTGCTCGAGAAATTAAACTTGGAAATACTCAGTCAACATCTCTATTGAAATTTATGGATAGTCGTTGGTGCATGTTTTGTTGCCTCTAATGTAATTGCGGAGCACTGAAAACCATTTAGTCAGTGATAGCGAATATATGAAAGAAGCACGTTTAAAATGGCACCAATTTTATTTGAAGATTTTGAAAACAATGAAAAAATTATCTAAAGAATAAAAGATATGCCTTTGGCTAGAAACACTGTGAAAGTCAAGATCTTGGAAATGCTTACAAATATAAGTCACCAGCAAGAAATGGGTATAAATTCTTCTGGATCAGCGCGTCTAGCAACTTTTATTCGTTACGCTGTTGGAAATAATATCAAAGAAGAAATGGTAAGTTTAGCATCATTAGCAACAACAACAAAAGGAATAAATATTTACAATGCAGTTGTAAATTAAAGCTTTCTAAACTAAATTAGAAATTTTTAATATATTTTTATATTAATATTTTATATATTTTCCAAACACAAATAAATTCTTTACAAATAATTTTTTTCTTTAACATATGCGTGTGAATCAGTTTTTTCTGCATTGAATTTTATAAAAAACAAATTTAGAAAACCAATGCCTGAAGAATCCAGTGCAGTATTTAAAATATGATTTGTCTACCAATAAACAACAAGAAAAATCCCATTGATTATTATAATTTACCAATGAATTCCAAGTCTTAAACAATTTTGATTTTTCTGCAAACTAATTGGTATGAGAATAGAAGAATTTTTAAGAACTTTTATTTTTAACGATTCTAAATTAAATCATAATTTAAAGAAGAAAAAAAAACCGCCTCGTCCGGGGTTTTTTTTTTGTTTTTTTTTTGTGTATTTATGATTTAATTTAGAATCGTTAAAAATAAAAGTTCTTAAAAATTCGTCTATTCTCTATCTTGACCGATTCTAACAAGTACTTACGTCAGCGAAAAATAAAATATAATTGGTATGATGTTTGTTCTGTCAATTTTGATACTAGTAATATATTCCTATTTTTGTATAGTCCTCTTGTTTTGGGAAATTAAAAGTATTTTTAATTACGTATTTTGTAGCGTTGGTAACTTTTTTATTCTAAATTTATTTGTACATCCTCAGATTGTTACTATGTAGTTACAAGGTAAAATAATTATGTATAAAAGCATAATATATGTTTATTTTAGTTTTTGTTAATTAATTTTTTTTTAAATTTCTCTTAATGAAAAACTGTCCGGCACACCAGCAATGCGATAAGTAATATTTGTAATTTTCTGGCACGCACATATAAACCGCTGATATATAATCTATATCGACGGAAATATGTTCCTGCTTGATTAAGTTTGGAAAGATTACTTTAAACGACTGTGTTATTAGTGTTGAAATTAAATGTATCATAGTTTATTCACTTTGGAAAGCTTTGTTTAATTTGTTTAGAATTCCTAGAATATATGAAAGAAAATATAGGTATGCTAACGGTTTAAGTTTAATTCTTGTAGGACAAAATCTAGATTTGTGGCAATTTTATTTTCAAAATCAAATAATAAAAAGTAATGTTGCAGTGTGGTCCATTGCTCAATAATACGACTGACAACTTCTTGATAAGACAGCCATCTTGTCTTGGATAAATTAAAAATTTTACGAGTCTTCATATTGAAAGTTTCTTGTAAATCAATATAAAGTCCTTGGCGTTTAGGACTGTGGCAAAAATTAGAGTAAATATTACGAACCAAACTTTCAATTACCGGCGGTAATTGTTTAGAAGCTTCTGAAGCGCATAGACTCAAAGTATGGCATGTACATCCAAGATAAAATAAATTGTTATTTAACAATGATAATTTTGATCTTACACTGTTTACGGCTCCGCACATAACGGATGCAATATCCGGGGCTAGACCTATTAAATTTTTAATTGGTACGTTATTACATTTAAGATGCTCTATAATACAATGATAAATAAATTCAGCAGGCGACACCTTTAATTGCAGCAGACCAAAAAAACAATCTATAATTTTGGAAGAGTAAGGAAGCAAGTAGCGAGCGATCATAACAAAGCACTTTTGGCTACTACGTGCTCGCGTCAGAGTGAGATGTGGTTGCTACGTCTATGTCCACGACATTTGTAGTAAATAAAAAAAATGATAATGTAGGGAAAAGGTCAAAAAGTTAAAAGTTATAATAATTTATTTCCCTAATTTATGAAAATTGTGTACTTCTCTATTTAGAACCAGACACAGAATGGCAATTTTTTTTTAAAACTATACAATATTTATATGATAGAAATGTCCAACGATATCCTCGCAAAGCCTGGGAATTGTTGAGTAGAAAACCGTTACAACTCTTGTAACGAACCATTTGATTCGTTCATAATTTGATATCTAATTTTCTTATAAAACGAAATACGGCCCTGACTTTAATTTACCAAAGTGACTTCACAAATGTTCCCAGTTGCATTTGTTTCGCTATACAACCAGTTCCCAGTTACATATTCCCCGCCATTCAACCAAGCCTTGAGAGAAGCTTTAGAGCTTTGAAGCTTCCGAGGGTATATAAATCCCAGCACAAGTCCTGACAAGGCAGTCTTTTCCCGGACTCAACCGAGTAATGTCCTTTCGGTACCTTACATCTAGCTGCCGTACCGTATGGCTGTAGCTATGTTCCTAAATATTCCTTCTAGCTGCCGTGCCGTATGGCTGTAGCTCTGTTCCACATAATATTCCTGTGTAACTGCCGTGCCGTATGGCTGTAGTTATATATGTCCCCGTACCATTTCCTCCTCCAGCTGCCGTACCGTATGGCTGTAGCTGTTAGCCTGCCTGATTATTCCCCCAGCTCCCAGTATGCACAGTCTAATAATCTCTATAGCGAACAACTGAACCTCTCTAACGAACAACAAAATATGTCTCTCTCTTCCGCAGTAATATATGTATATATGTATGTAAAAGGTATTATGTATAAATAAGATTAAGAAAATATTACTCTGTATAGAATAAGATCTGAAAAATAAAGAAATATTTTATTTTATAACTAAATCTTCTCAACCATTTAAGCCTTGGACTACTCCAGAGCTCCCGGCAACCCTTACCATTGGGACCACAGCAGAGAAGGTCGTTACAAAATTGGCGCCCGAGCATAGACCAGCAAATAATCAGACGAGGGACCGAATACGGTAGACCCATTTCGAGAGAGAGAGAGAGAGAGAGAGAGGTAGCATACATTGCATATAAAATACTAGTTCCTGACAAGTACCACTCAGTTGATAACTAACAGTCAAACCGTGCATATCTTTAGATTCATAACCAGCAGTCGAAGTAAATATTTGATAAAATACTAATTACTGACAAGTACCAGACAGTTGATTACCAGCAGTCAAACCGTGCACATCTCAAGCAAGAGATTTCGTAACCAGCAATCGAAGCAAACATTTTTTTGATAATGACAAAAAAAAATGAATATCAACACTGTGAATCACCTGCGTAAGCCTGAACTTGTGTCAGAACTGGAATTTTATGATCTACAAATCAAGGGAAATATAAATACGCTACGCAAAAGGCTGACGGCACATCTCAACAGCCTACCAGGCGACAACCAGCAATGCGAACCGGACAAGAGAAGCCGAGAAAAAAATATTTCTACACTGGACCTGCACCAGGGCTATTGGCAAGTACCATTAATTTTTTTCGGTTCGGAAGATAGTAAAGCAAGGGTTATGAGTTCAAACGAGTGTGACGTGCTTATCATTGCTCCAAGCTAAAGTTTTTATTCCGCTTTTTGTACGATTATTTTAATTAATTAGTCTAACTGCGTGATTTGTTTTTCTCATTTTTTATTTCTGTCTACTGAGATATTTTCGTTCGGTGCGGTATTTTGTTAATTATTGTTAACAAAGCTCAATACATGAATTGCGGTATATCAGAATCTCTTGTCATCACAGTGTCTTGTTTGAATTGCAACCACACATACACACTACAATGAATGAGAATGTGCAGAGGTGAAATAGCAACCGTCCCAAACGTGGAACTGTCACAGCATCTTTACAAGAGAATTCTTCATCTCCTTCTGTTGTTCAAGCAACATTAAAAACTGCAATTTCAAATGTATAGACCATCATTGAGCAGAAACTTTCTGCAATTAAAAAACAATTTGAGCTATCTCTCAACGATGTTGTTGCCGATCTTAAAGAAGTAATCACCGATTTGGAATCCCGCCTTACAATTCTTATCAATGAAAAATATGATGGCCTTAATAACAGATTGAATCTTCTGGAAAATCGGTTGCATCAGGTAAACTTATAGATAACTCTGAACGTCAACAAAAACTTCTTGATGCTGTTATCACCGGAGTACCATTTATGTGGGAGGAGAGGCTTAACGGAATTTTTTCTAAACTATGTCAGTCTGTTAATCTGACTGAGTTTAACCCACCCAATCATATTTTCAGAGTTAAAACAGAGAAAGAGTCAGCTGCACCAGCGATAATTTAACGATTCAATTGCGAACGTGATAAAAGTACTCTACTTGCTGCAGTTAGGAGTAAATTAAAATCATTACCATCTGGCTCCAAAATACTGCAATTGTGCGATGTTGGAATT
Organism: Dioctria linearis; assembly: GCA_963930735.1. NCBI lineage: Eukaryota > Metazoa > Arthropoda > Insecta > Diptera > Asilidae > Dioctria > Dioctria linearis. The sequence goes on along the minus strand of OZ005744.1, from coordinate 101,609,484 downwards.
GGCAGCTCGAACGATTTGTCTTCTCCTATTCATGTTAATGATAGTCTCTCTACGAAAAATTATCGCATCTTCCGTGCAGCTATTATGTTGAGGAAGGAAAAATGCTTTCAACTGCATATACGTCATCCGGATATGTGTTTGTGCGGAAAAGGGAGGGGGAGAAGGCTTCACGCATTTTGACGCTTGAAGGTATATACTCGCTGGAATAAATGGCTTTAACTTTGGATCACAAAAATGAAGGATTAAAAATTTTTATTGGTAATTCATAGTTCTTGATTTCTTGAATTCTTTAAAGTGCTTCGCTACTGTTAAGCTTGTTCAATTAATTGATTAATGCAATCTTCCTAAGACTCTTTTTCTATATAATCTTTCGCTATGTTGTCTAGGATTTATTATTTATTTTATATTTTCTTTAGTTCTATAGCTAAGATAAAATTCTATAACGTTTTTCAGTTGGATTTTATAATTTTTACTATCGTGCTAATTTTTGTCTATATAAATCAGTTGAGTGTGAGAGCCTCGTTACTATTCGATAATGGCTAGTTTTGGCAGTCTGGACTGGGCGCTTGCGTAAAAATTTTAATCAATATTTTCTGTAATCAAGCCAATGGACTTAGGATTGTTCATTTTAATTCCAGAAGTTTGCTACCGAAGATTGACGAGATTCGCGAAATATTTTCCAATTCATTAATTGATGTTATTTGCGTCACTGAGACATGGCTCAAGCCAGAGATTGATGATGTTACTTTAAATTTGCGGAATTAGAGAGTGTTTCGTTGTGATAGACGTGGGATGGTGGTGGGATAGCAATATTTGTGAAGGATAACATTAAATGCAAGACTTTACTTACTAGTTGCAATTCTAATACCGGAGCGGAATATATCTTCTGCGAGCTTGGTTCTGGCTCTACTAAATGCTTGATTGGTTGTATTTACAAACCGCCTTCATGTCATCATTCGAATCTTGAGAACGTTTTATTAGATGTTTTACCACGCTATGAACACATTATAATTGGAGGTGACTTCAACTATAATTTCTTGGACCCAGCAGTCTTGCTCATTTAATACTCTTTTAGGCTCCCTTGCATTGCGCCGTGTTAACAGCGAGGCTACGCATTTCACTAGAATTTCGTCCACACTAATTGATGCTTTCTTTACATCAAATATGTCTAAGGTAGTCTTTAATAATCAAACATCATTACCAGGTATCTCGGATCACGATTTAATAATGCTCACTTATGACATTTGCCTCGATAGAGTGCGGATATCCCACACATATACCTATCATTGTTATGAGCGTGTAGATCTCCAGGCGTTGTCGGATGAGGCAGATTCTATCCCATGGAATTGTGTACAATCTAAAACTACTGTGGATGAGCAGGTAACGTTTTTGTGTGATACTCTGAAAGACTTACATGAAAGGCATGTTCCTCTTATAACTAAAAGAGTGGTTAATTCTCAGTGTCCTTGGTTTTCACATAGAATCCTTAATTTGATTCATACTCGTAACAGAGCTTTTCTTATGTGGAAGCGATTTCGCTCCTCCAATTTTTGGGAGGAATACCGGATTCTCCGCAACCGTGTGGCATTTACATCTCAAAAAAGGTATTATTCATCGATACTACGCACCGACCTTCCAAATAAGCAGGTTTGGAAAAATATTAAATTTTTGGGTGTAAAATCAACTAAAAGTACAAACTGTGAAGTTGATCCCGATACCCTAAATGACATCTTTTTGTCGGATCAAACTCCTGTCTCCATACGATACAACTTGATATTTTCTTCATTGTCATCATCTCAATCGCATGCGAACTTTTCATTCCAAAGAGTTTCTGAAATACAATAGATATATTGGAAGCTTTTAAATATTTAAAGTCGGGCTCCATTGGTTTGGACTAGATTAGTCCCAGTTCGTCCATTATTGCCTAACCTTCTTTCTCCTTTAGCTCATATTGTCAACACTTGCTTCATGATCTCACGTTTCCCTAACCATTTCAAATTATATAAAGTAATTCCTATCCCTAAAAGTTCGTCTGAATTTCGTCCAATTTCTATTCTTCCCTTTTTATCTAAAATCATTGAGAAAATCATGTGTACACAAATCATTAATTTTCTGTTAAGTAGCTCTCTTTTACATAGCTGCCAGTCTGGTTTCAGAGCAAAGCATGATTGTATTACCGCACTGCTGAAAATTACAAATGATATTAGAGAAAGTTTGGATAATGATATGTTTTCGGCGGTCGTTTTTCTAGATTTTTCCAAAGCATTCGATTCAGTCGATCATGAAACACTTTGCTTAAAACTGATAAACAACTTTAATTTTAGCATACATGCGATATGATACGATTGATTTCTGACTATTTATGTGGACGCTTTCAGACAGTCTTTTCCACTGAAAAGCTCTGCTCATTCAAAGCAATCAATTCGGGTGTTCCACAAGGCTCTATATTGGGACCGATCCTGTTCATTATGTTCATCAATGATATATTTGGCTGCCCTCAACATTCTCGTTTACATCTCTATGCCGATAATGTACAATTATACATCTGTCGTCCTATTGGTTGGGCTGACGATGGGGTCTTTTGTATTAATCAGAATTTGGAATCAATAAATAGGTGATCAGCTTTGATCAAACTTAAATTAAATCCAAAGAAATCTAAATGCTTAGTTATTTATAAAATATTGCTTGATTTAAACAGCTTTCCCGTGGTTGAACTCAACGGTTCCACTATCGCTTTTGCTCAATCCGCTCGAAACTTGGGTGTAATATTTAATAGAACCCTTACGTGGAATAACCATATACATATCGCAATTCAAAAAGTATATGGTGGTCTCCGCACACTGTGGTCATCTGCCTCATATACTCCACTCTCAACGCGCTTATTACTAGCTCGATCTTTAATTGCTCCTATAGTAACCTATGGGTCCGCGGTCTATTGTCAACTTGACTCGGAGTCCTTCTATAAATTTAATATCGCTTCTAATTCAATAGTGCGATATGTTTACAATCTTCGGCGGTACGATCATGTTTCGCGATACGTTTCGTCTATTTTCGGATGCAGTTTTTCACTTTACCTGAAGTTTCGGTGTACCTTATTCTTGGCTAAGGTCATTAAGTTTCAATCTCCTAATTATTTATACGACTCCTTACAATTTGCTAGATCTACCAGGACTGTAACATTGATTATTCCTCGGTCCAATTGTGTTACATCAAAGCGCCAGTTCTTCGTCCACGCTGTCAGAATTTGGAACATTTTACCAATTTCTTTGAGAAATTCTTTGGGGAATCTCACATTCAACTGCTTCAAAAACCTACTATTTGAATTTTTGAAATCTAACTCTGTTATGTTTTATTTACGAAAAGGGGTTACTTACAGCTTTCACTCCCCGGCACTGTCACCGATATTCCTTGGCTTATTTATCCGGAGGAAAACTCCCTTCCCTTTTTTTTTAGCAACTTTTCTTAAACAACTTTTCTTAAAGAACGTTTCTTAGAACTTTCATTAGAAACAACTTCTCTTTAAACAACTTTTCTTAAAGAACTCTTCTTAAAATGTTTATTAGAAACAACTTTTCTTAAACCAACTTTTCTTAAAGAACTCTTCTTAAAACTTTTATTAGAAACAACTTTTCTTTAAACAACTTTTCTTAAAGAACTCTTCTTAAAACTTTTATTAGAAACAACTTTTCTTTAAACAAATTTTCTTAAAGAACTCTTCTTAAAACTTTTTTTTTTTAAACAACTTTTCCTTTTTTCATTTGTCAAAACGAGACCGCGCCGCTTTTACGTTCAAAAATCAACTCAACTCTTGATCACATTCATCGTGATCAAGAGCCGTTGTTCAGGATCGAAAATGCTAAATTGCATTTTCTTATCCTGAGAAAATTTTACTTTTTCAATTCTGGACTTGTTCAAACATGTCCAGAATTATTCGCGTTGAACGATGGCTTCAAAAATGTAATCTTACACTTTTTAAAACATCAGCCATCGTTTGAAATCGCGACGCGCATATACATACAATGCATTTATGCTGCGCGCGTTTCTTATCGCGAAAGCTTTTTTCGTAATATGTATGTACGTATGTACATACATACTGTATTTTTCGCGACAAATCGTACTGAAGGTACGATTTGCTTTTTGATTTCTTTTTTAATTAAATTGTTGAAATTTTTAAGTAAAACGACTTGGGTTGTAAACTGAAACTTTTGTTTTTCCCAAGTCGTTTTATGAGAGAAATTTATGGTATGTGAGGAAAATTGCTGATGCAATTTTCTTCACCCATTTAAGAGATAAGCTAACCATGTTTTAAGCATGATTAGCTTATGTTAAAATTTATTGAATATTATTTTTATGTTTTTCCCTTTTTCAGGTTTATGTAAAAATATTATTTATTTTAGGTATATAACAACCCTTCCCCGTGAGAAAAAGAGAATTATTCTTTGAAGAGGAATAATTCTCAGGGGAAGTTGATGTGGTTGCGTTTTTGGTGGCTGGGTCTTTGGCGGTTTTCGGTTGAGATTTTACATTTTTGTGTTTGTTACAAAATTAAGTTATTCTAGTCTTAGCTTGTATCGTATATATTTTACTTATTCTATTTTCTATTTTCTATAGTCCTTATGGATTTATCTTATTGTATTTAAAAATTAAAAAAAAAATTTTGCTTTTAGCGATATTGATTATTCTATCCCAAGAAATTCTTTGCCGGCCCCAATTTAAAAAAAAATTCTGTTTGATAATAAAAAGATGTCATTTCATTTGGATATTGCTCGTAATTTAATATCTCGTGCCGCTGATAAGCGAACGAACTTATTTTTCTACCGTAGAGAGAGTGTTTGCACATTGCAAGTGCAATTGTATTTTTTTTTGTTTTTTTTTTTTTTTTTGTTTTTTTGAAGGGTCGGTTTGAGATATTGAAATAAGAGAGAAGAGAAAAAAAATGTTTGGAATTTGTGTTTTTGTAGCTACATTCATAATGCACAAATTGAAACTTGTGGAGCATATTTTGTGTGCTTTAAAAGATGGAAAAAAAACTACCTTTGCTACTGAGGTTGCGTGGGATTCTCCGAGATAAGGGCACGACACATACTAGGTGCATCTTAGCTAATTTTCGTTAACGTTAGCTGTTTTGCCCTTTATATAGGGCGATTTTTGCACTTCCGTTCATAGTTTGTTTCAAAATGGAATTTTGTGAAGTTGTGTCTCCGCGTGCTCCTTACACCAGCCCCGTAACCAATTGCATGAGGGTGCTGGCCATTTTCGTACAAAGTGTGGCCCCCCGGTGGCGTGGACTAATCCGGTTGTTGCTGCGGAGGGATGGTCGTAAAGATGTATGCATCTGGGGTGCTCCGGCGGAGGCTGATGTATTTCATCGGGTGGAACTATGCTTGTGGCCCCACGGTGGGAGTTCATGGGTGGTCATGGGTGAGTTTTTTTTTTTTTTTGTTAATTAATTTTACTGATAATTTCCTAAATAGGAGCGACTTTGGTGCTATCTGGGGAGGTAGGGTGGTGTGCCTGCCCTGGTTGTCGGATGCATCCCAACTACCTCGTGCATGACGTGACCGCCTGGGTCGGGTTTTCAGAATCCGGTGCAGCGCCGTGTTTTGCGTCTGGGGAGGACTGGGATCTTCCTGATGAGGCTTCCGGTCATGTCCAGGAGGACTGGGGATCTTCCTGAATAGACTTCTGGTCCCGCCCAGGGTTAAGCCGAGGACGCTCCCTCGTCTCATGGTACGTTATTTTCACTTTCTATTCGAGCCCCTTTTCTAATTATATTTTTTCTTTATTTCAGAATTTTTTTGTTATTTTGGTTCCCGTACCACCACAGTTCTTTAGTTTTCTCTTTCTATTAACTTTTAATCTATTTCAAAAAAAATTGTACGTTTATAAAAATTTTAGTTTTACTTTTGTATTTCTTATAAAAAAAATAATAAAAAAAATTTCTTGGCTAAATGGTGAAATATTGTCTTTCATTTTTTGGAAAAAATTTTTTTTTTGTTTTTTCATTTATAGATTTTAGGTAACACAAAATTGGACTTTACAGATTTTGAGCTCGATCGTCAATTTCTCTCTGACGCTGGTTTTGTTTAGGTTTGGGTGGCTCTAAGTGTTGTTAAGCGGTTTTCAGCTTGACTGGCTGTTATTAATGCATCCGGTACTCATACTATTGTCTTGGGTAGTGATATGCACAGTTCAGTGCAATTATAGAATAGTGTCAACTTATAGTCCCTGATTATGAGGGTAGTTGCTATCTCTATGGGAGTATTTGGGGTTACTGATAGTCGAAATCTTGTAACTCCGAAAGCTTAATTAGGCGGTTTATCAGAGTAGATTCTTGCATTTCTTTTTCGTTTTGGCCGACCTTTCGTTGTTTTGTGGTCTTGAAGAAGAATGGTTTACGGTCTTGGTTTGACGGGAATATGATTATATATAGAATATATTTCTTATGGGAATATATACAATTTCTACTGTATCTAATATTGTTAAAATTTTTTTTCTTATTTATTCTACTAATTTAAGTCACTATTTCCTATTTATGATCTTATTACTTTACCTATTTATTTAGTATAATCTTAGATATTTATGTCTATATCTAAGTTAATTGTTATGTATTATTTAACGTTGCTAAATATCATTTACTTATTATTTTTATTATTATTATTTTTGTGTAAATAATCTTCGGTTATGTTTTAATTCTATTATCTTATGCCTTTCTTTCTTCTATTTATTACCTTATTTTTTAGCTGATTTAATATATTATTTCTACTTTGCTAAGTACTACTTATGTTTATTAATTTGAGCTCTAATGCTACACTGTGGGTGTTCGCCCAGTGGACTGAATAAAAGTTTAATAACACATTCAACTGTTTTTGTAGCCTTGGTGAGTGGTGTATTTAGCTTACCAACCCACGTATCCTCATCGATTCCCTTTGAAATTTTTTTGAAAGAACTCAGGTTTTCTGGCTTCAGCAGCAGAAATTCCTGGGTCTGGATTTGACTTGCCACATGGGAAAATCCGATATCAGGTATTAATGAGTTGTTTGAATCCACCCGTATGGGAAAACATCTAATCTGTTGGATTTTCATCGGCTTTGTTCAGGGTACGGCTGGCGTATGCAATGGGTTGGTAATTTCCTACCTCTCCTTGAGATAGGACTGCTCCAAGAGCCTCGCTGCTGGCGTCTGTGGTAAGGTTAAAGGGGATATATTAAGAGTGGAGGGGAGATTAAATCGTTCTTAATGTTCTGAAAGGCCTCTTGGCATTTCTCAGTCCACTTAAACTTTACATCCTTTCGGAGTAAGTTTGTTAGAGGACGTACTGTTTTTGAAAAATCGGGTATGAATTTTGTGTAGTAATTGGCTAGGCCCAAAAATGATTGCACTTGCCTTAGTGTCTTAGGGATGGGGAAAGTTTGGACGCATGCCGTTTTGCTAGGGTCAGGTAGTGCTCCTTGGTTAGAACATTTGTGTCCGAGATACACTACCTCGCGCCTGAGAAATTGACATTTCTCAGGTTGAAGTTTCAGGTTATTTTCTCTTAACCTGTCAAAGACTTCGAAGCTTTTCGTTGTGGTCTGCCAGACTTTTTCCATAGATGACGATTTCTTCTAAGTAGACGAAACATTCTAGGCCTTGTAGGCCAGTTAATAAGAAATTCATTAAACGCTGAAATGTGGCCGGGGCTCCTTTGAGCCCGAACGGCATGCCCGTAGTTGGTACTGAAAACCGTTTTTGCTCGATCGTTCGGATCGACGAGTACCTGATGATAGCCATGGGCTAGGTCTAGGGTGGTGAAGTATCTTGAATGGCCCAGTTGATCGAGGATATCCTCAATCCGTGGTAGCGGAAAGGCGTCGCCAATCGTGTTTTCGTTCAATTTACGGAAATCAACGACGACGCGCCACCTTTTCTCACCATCTGGTCCCGCTTTTTTGGGAACGACTAGCAGTGGCGAGTTCCATGGGCTTTTGCTGGGCTGGACAATATCGTTATCCAGCATATCTCGGAGTTGCTCATTTATGACATTTCGCTGTGTCTCTGGTAACCGGTACATATTTTGCTTAATAGGTGCTTGGTCTTGCACCAGAGGGATGTCGTGGGTGATGGCGTTGGTAAGTAGTATAGCTATGTCGGTTCTAGACCACTTTTGATCGAAATTTTTCTAAGTCCAGAAATGACATTTGGACTTAGAAAAATTTCGATAAAAATTGGTTTAGAACCGACATAGCTTTTTGGGGGTGGTATTTCTGAAAAAAAATTTATACTCCGACCTTACAAACACACACACACACACACACACACACACACACACACACACACACACACACACCTACACATTTATTTTTTGTTAATACCCACACACAATAATTGTAGCTGATCTTTACTAACGCACAACTCGAACTTCTTAACATTCATTAAAACACAGTAAGCAATAATTGTTAAAGTTGATTATTTTATTTTACCTCACCAGAGATAATTTCTAAAAAAATATTTTTTGGCATAATGACGTTTTATCGCTGATAAGAATTGCGCCGGCAGCATAATGTATTCGTATGAGAATAGTTCTATGACCGCAATACGAGGTTGATAAGAAAACTGACCCCAGACTTTTCGAATAATAAATTTAGCGTAAAACTGGCCTTGAAATTCATAATGGTGATAACACGTATGAAACTGGCTCGATGACCAGAATACGAAACTGATAAGAATAACGTACAACTGCTCGATTTAAACTAATTAGACATCAATCATAAATTGCCAAATTTTTATAAATGCAATGAAATCTAATCAATTGTGGTTAACAAATTTAGAGCGTAAAATTCCCATCATCTATTTTAGTAAGCGACCCGCAACCACAACTTTTGAATAAAAATTTCATGAGAAATTCAAGTCAATTCGTTTTCAAACCACTATATCCTGTTATGCCAAAAATTAGAAGCCGCAACTTTTGATAAAAATTTCATGAGAAATAGAAATTAAGCAATTTAACTGTAATTAAATTTCTCATATATGAACAAAGATTCTATACATAAAATAAAGCCGCAAAACGCTTTGTTTTCTTTTTTTTCGTTAGAATAAATTTACAGGAAAATGGTAACCGCACCAAAAATAAATGATGGAAATTAGTATAAATACAGTTGTAAAAATGATACAATTATCAGTTATTTATTTCTTAAGCTTTTGAAATACCTAAGGAAAATTTGAAAATTAATAGAAGGTAGGTAGATACAAATTAATAACTGCCACTTGAGAAAACTGACTGATCTTTAAGTATCAGCGTAATACACCCCCTTTCATGTACAATTTTACTTTTCTAGCTCAGGAATTTCAATGGCCCCAAAATCTAATAGCCAAATCTACTTTCGTTCAATAAATTCGGAAAGAAGTGCTACATCTAATACTTTGGAAGATGATATAAGAAGAGGGATAAATCGTATTGCTTCTTTGCGGGAATATCTTGATATATTACATTTATTTTGCGATGATGATGAAGAAATTCCTGAGTCTGATTATGATGAAGATGAGGATATGAACATACACTTGGACCATGCAGTGATTGATACAGATTCCGATAATGAAGATGACGATAACTTTGAAATAAAAATATCATTCCACTACATAATTTCAAATACTGAACCCTACTGCATCTATTGTGCAATCAATAGAAATGTTATAATTGATGATGAAGTATTAGTAAATAGGTCGTTTTTTAATTTTGATGATTTGGATGATTTTTTGGTTGAACATTTTGTAGTATGTACTAATTGCAATAATGCACTAGATATAAATATTATATGAAAATTACTTCTCGTAGGTCTTTTATCTTCTTTTATTCATTCGTTTCTCTCTACTTTTTTCTTCTAGATGTATGTGTGTATATACATATAGCCTTTTATTCAACTATTTTCATACCTTTTTTTCTTGGAGGGGTATATAAGGAGTACAGCTTTTCGCTTTCGTTGATCAGTTTACTCACGTTGATTGAATCAGGCATTTTAGTTATTTCTAAAGATGGCTTCTTATACAAAAATGTCAAATGAAATAGTAAATAATTTAAAAGAAGTTATACCTTTACTTCAAGCAAATAATATTTATGAGTTAAAGAAGTGGATAAAATATTGTAAAAGTAATATTGGTTTAATGTATCAAGCTCTAAAACGAGCTAAGACAATAGGTGAAAAGAAAAACTTAGAAACGAATATAGGCCATATGAAAAAGTTTTTATGCGATATTACATCACTAGTTCATGTTGGTGGTGGTGGTGGTGGTGGTAGAGTAAAACTTGATAGAAGAAATGAGTCTATAGTGTGGAAAGATATAAATTCAGCATTCAAAAATCGCATTCAAACAGGTGTTTTTATTAATAAAACGTTTAAAGATCCTAAACTGTTTTTGAAACGAGTTGGAACACTGTTAGTGACGCGATTGAAAAAAATATTGGGAAAGTTTAATACAATTAAAGTGAACACTTCTTTTTGCTGTGAATTTAAAAAATTAACTACTGATGGTACAGAAGTTCGAGAATATAAGTATCTAACAACAGGAAATAATACAATTGATGGTGGAAGTAATTTAAAAGAACTTGTTAAGAACATACAAGGTGTATTGTTAACTAATTTAGATGAGTTTCAAGAGCGTGATAGCGGATGGGCTTTAAGTCAAATTATTAACTTGGCGGTGAACATCAACAAATATGTACCGCTTACAGGCTCATCATATATAGATTTACCTCCACAAATAAAACGGAAAAAAGCTTGTGTTAATGTAAAAAATTCAGATAACGCATGTTTTGCTTGGAGTGTTGTAAGTGCTATACATTCAACTACTTTACATGCAGATCGTCCAAGCTCATATCCATATTACGCTAATATACTTAATTTAGATGGCATCACTTTCCCGATACAAATGAAAGACATCTCCAGGTTTGAAAAAAAAAATAACATTAGTGTTAATATATATATAATGAAAAAAAAGAGAGGTGATTTTACTGTTGTACCAACAAGATTAACCAACCAAAAATTACTGCAACATATCAACTTGTTAATGCTTCAGGATAAATACGTAGATAATACTGATGACTTTGATAGCAATGATAGTGATGATGATGACGATGATGCTGAAGTTAATTATCATTTTTGTTGGATAAAGAATTTATCACGATTAGTATCATCACAGTTACCACGGCAAGGACATAAAAAGTGGATATGCGACCGATGCCTTCATTATTTCCATACTGAAGTTAAGCTAAAGCACCACACCATGGACTGCGAGCAAATTAACTCATGTAAAATAATCTTACCGACAGAAGATGCGAAGTGGCTGTCATTTAAGAATTTTAATTATAAACAACGATGTCCATATATAGTATATGCTGATACCGAGAGTTTGTTACATCCTATTAATGTTGCAGCTGGAAGTAGTACTAGGCGTTATCAAAAGCATGAGATACATAGCATTGGACTTTATTTTATGTGTTCTTATGATCCAACTCTCAATTTCTATCATTCATATCGAGGATCAGATTGTGGAAAATGGTTTGCCTGTGAACTCAGAAATTTAGCTGAGGATATTGAGGCAACATTTCTTTGCGAAATTTCTATAGAAGAAATCACAGAGGAACTTGCCAGTAAATTAAGAAGTCAGACCGTTTGTCATATATGTGAATCCGAATTTTTAAATTCAGATGTACGTGTAATAGATCACAGCCATATGACCGGGAAGGTGCGGGGGATGGCTCATCAAAATTGCAACATAAATTTTCAAGATAGTCGTGTAATTCCAGTGGTCTTTCACAATTTGAGTGGATACGATGCTCATTTTATTATTAAAGATATTGCTATAGCTTTTGATGGTAAAGTTAATTTACTACCACTAAATAAAGAAAAATACATTGCTTTCACAAAAAAAGTAGAAGGTTTTCAAGCTACATATAAATTTATAGACTCCTTTCGATTTTTACCAACATCTCTTGAAAAATTAGCTTCTTACTGTGATGACTTCAGATTAATAAAGAGAGAATTTCCTATTAATCATCACCTTCTTTCAAGAAAGGGGGTATTTCCTTACGATTACGTAGACAGCTGGGTAAAATTAAATGAGGTTCATCTTCCATCAAAAGAAAATTTCTACAATAAACTTAACGATAGCCATATCAGTGATGATGATTATGCACATGCGCAAAATATATGGCGAGTATTCAATATTCAAACAGTGGGTGAATACTCTGATCTATATTTAAAAACTGATATTCTTTTATTAGCTGAAATATTTGAAAATTTTCGTAATAGTTGTCTTCAAAGCCATCGACTAGATCCAGCTCATTACTTTACAACTCCAGGTCTAAGTTGGGACGCTATGCTGATGCACACCAAAGTGAAATTAGAGCTCATTACAGATATTGACATGCTATTATTTATTGAAAGAAGTATTAGAGGGGGTGTAACCCAATGTAGTGGGCGATATAGCAAAGCAAATAATAGATATATGGCAGATTATAAGCCGCAGGATAAAATAAAATATTTGATGTACTTTGATGTGAATAATTTATATGGATGGGCAATATCACAGTTTTTACCTACAGGAAATTTTAAGTGGATTGAAAGTGCTGATATTGAAAATACTTCCGACGATTCAGATGTTGGATACTTGTTGGAGGTTGACTTAGAGTATCCACATGAAATACATGATCATCATAAAGACTTACCATTTGCTCCAACGCAAATGAAACCTCCTGAATCGATGAATTCAAAACTATTGCTAACCGAATATAATAAAGATCGATACGTTATTCATTACCGCAGTCTCAAGCAATGCTTAAAAAATGGTTTGATATTAAAAAAAATACATCGAATTTTGCAGTTCAATCAGTCACCATGGTTAAAAGAGTACATTGATTTAAACACAGCTTTTAGAACAATAGCAACGAATGAGTTTGAAAAAAATTTTTTTAAGCTTATGAATAATGCTGTATTTGGCAAGACGATGGAAAATGTTCGGAACCGTGTGAATATCAAACTTCTCACTAAGTGGCATGGTCGATATGGAGTTAAAGCAATGATAGCTAAACCTAATTTTCACAGTAGAACTATATTCGATGAGAATTTAATTGCAGTTGAATTAAATAAAACCCAAGTGCTTATGAATAAACCTATTTATATAGGCCAAGCTGTACTGGATATATCCAAAACATGTTTATATGAATTTCATTATGGATATATGAAGCGTGCTTATGGAAATTTATCTAGATGTATCTATACAGATACAGATTCATTAATCTATGAACTGGATGATATAGATCCATATGAAATAATGAAAAGAGATATACATATGTTTGATACAAGTGATTATTCTGTAAACAACATTTATGATCTACCACGTCGCAATAAGAAAGTTCCAGGCTTGATGAAGGATGAATTGAATGGACGTGTCATGACTGAGTTTATTGGTTTGAGAGCCAAGATGTATAGTTTACGAGTTGATGGTAAAGATTATTTAAATAAAGCTAAAGGAGTTAAAAGTTATGTTTCTAAAAAATCAATTTGCTTTATAGATTATAAAAAATGTTTAGATCAATTTACTGAAATATATAGACAACAAAATTGTATACGATCTGTCAATCATAATGTTTTTAGTATAACTCAAAATAAAATTGCCTTAAGCCCTTTTGATGATAAACGTTTTATTATAAATGGCTCCACATATACTTTACCTTGGGGTCATTACAGTTTATTGAACAATTGAAATTTTAGCAAAATAAAAGGCTTCATATTATAAGAATTTTTGTTTTTATTGTTCCCATAAGATTAATTACTAGTCTTATAAATCATTTATTTATTTATACAGCAAATTTATAATATTTCATTTTTATTGACCCATGAATTGTGTTTTGCAGAGAACCCTAACCATTTTACAAAAAATTTATTCCGTTTTTTCTTCAATACTTTTTCAACAAGGTAATTATGTGGATATTTAGTCTTTAGTAGTTCTTTTTCATAAAATCCTCCTTTGATTGGGTGTCTCTCATAATCCTCTAGCAGATATGTAACCGGATTCGTATTTTGTATGTTTTTAATTTTAAAGATCTCAGTCGTCCAGTTCGGTGTGTACCCCTTTTCAAATATATGTTTATGCTTGCTGATGCGAACATAGTCATCAACCTTATATTTTGCTGCCCCCGCTATTTTTATGTGATTGTATACTGTTTGTAGTAGAATATTTTTATTAATGTGATTAACATCGGAGGGGCGCATTTTAATGGTCCTATGCTTTTTATTATTGTATTCATGAACAAGATTATGTACAAAATCAATCCAACGATAGGAACCATTCTTACTGAATTCTTTCCACATCATACCTTTTAATGTTCTATTAAATCTTTCAACTATTGAGGCTTTCATTATACTAAAAGTCGAATAGTGTTTGATTCCATATTTTACCATTAGTGTCTGGAATATTTTATTATAAAACTCTTTACCATCATCTGTCTGCAAATGTTTAGGAATCCGACCGCTTTTTAGAACTTTTTCCATTGTAGCCGTTACCTCTTTTCCAGTTTTATTTTTAATGGGCTTTACCCAAGCATATTTTGAAAATGTATCAATAACTGTTAGCAAATAGTAGTATCCATTATTTTCGCGAACATAAGCACCCATTTCAACCAAATCTGCTTGCCAGAGATCATCCAAATCTTTCATAATGACACGACGCCGGGGAAAATTTCGACGAGCTGCTTTATGCAGCTCACTCACAAGGGCCTCTTTACTCATTGTTAGCTTTGACTATAAGAGATTCTACATTTATTAACCCTCGTAAGTTCTTTTCAATGTCTTCGCACTTTGTATCAATATAAACTTTTAACTTTTCAAATGACTTATTTATGTGTGATTGTGTCAATGTTTCCAGTTTTTCTCTAGTTATTTTAATAATATTATGTACATTCGCAAGCTTTTCCTCTAATTCACTCTTAGCTGTTTTTGTTTCTAAACTACTATGGGATTTGCATAAATCTAAATATTTATCTATTGTCTCATCTATATATAGCATGTTTACAGCATCACTATCTTCTTCTGGATTTTTGAGATTCTTAATATTCTTGAATTGCATATCATAGTTGTTATCTGAAGTTAACAGAAAACCCACTCCTGCAGGTCCGCTTAGGCCTCTTTCGCCTGGTGGTCCAGAGGGACCCCGTTCTCCTCGAGGTCCGGGGGGGCCACGTCCAATATTACCATCTCTTAGCGATCGTCCGAACTTGTCAACACTCATTTCATGAATAAATATATAAAAGCGGAAGAAGGCTTTTTATAAAATTAAATCAGACTCTCTTAACTCCTCAATAATGGAAACAATTTCATTGTTATGACTATTATTTCCAGCTACTTGAGAGCCAATTAAAAGTCGTAATCTGTCCACCAATTCATTTGGATCGTCCCAGTAAACATAGTCAATAGTGTCTCTTGGAAGCTTCATGAGCCCCTTACCTTCATGACTGCTAAATTTCTTAATAATTCTCATATATTTAGGACCTTTACTACCTCTTATTTGCCCATCTGCACTATAATCACGTCTATGGGCATTAGAATTTTCCAAGATTTCTCGATAATTAGCCAAGTCTTTTTCATCATATAAACTCTTTGATGGTTCTTTCATAAAAAGAAGTTCGCATAAACCCATTGTTATGTAATATTGCTTCCCATTAATAATAAAATGTTGTGAATCAATATCAATGCTAGATTTCCCAATTTTCCACCCTCCATTATCCATATAAACACCATAAGTGTTGTCAATTTTAGGACTTTTGGTTTGGTAAAATTCTAAATATTTATTAACTAACCCAGTTGATAAGTTGAGGGTGGAATCCGATTTATTAGCTAAGGTTCTTGAATGAGTAGGTGTTCCATACTCGTCTAGTGATGACATTAAAGAAGAGTCTCTATACTTTAGCGGTGTGCTTGTTGGTTCCATTTTCATATACATTTGTTTTGGGTTTAACTCGAAGCCATCATAATCATCATCATCTTCATCATTTATTTCATTTTCCTTTTTTGGTTCTGGTTTGATATCAGCATGAAGCCTCTGTTTTGCTTTTGTATCACTTACAAGCTCTTTAAGTGGTCTTGTTATGGGCTTAAATGTTTCTTCAAGTTGAGATTCAACATCGATTCGCCCCGTTTTTATAGTTCGATACTTTTTCTTGATAGCATTCCTAGTTTTAATAATATCCTTGATTAACTCCTTCTTATTCGTAATGATTTCCATCTTTTTACCCATTTGTAATGATAATTATTTTTAAAACGATCTGTTAACGGCTTTATTAACTGGTCTGTTAACAGCTTTAACTGCTGTCGTAACCGCTTTAACTGATCTGTTAACAGCTTTAACTGATCTGTTGACTGCTTTAACGGGTCTGTTATATTTATACAGAAATATATGTATCGAATCCCTGACGATAACGTCCCTTGCTTAAGGGGCTGTCTTTATCTACTACCAGAAACCCATATTTATCCCCCCAACACTTAGCACACATATCTCGGAAAGTATCAAAATTCATATCCGTATTAACATGATCATCATAAGCGTGCCTAAGATTTGTATCATCTTGCTTAAATAAAATGAGAAAGTTGGCATTATCTCGTACCAAGTGTTTTGGTATATGAGTATAAGTCTGGCAAAGATAGAAACTATCAATGTTATTATGTCGACCCATACAAAAATAAGAGCGTATGTTGTCTTGTTTCCCACATGCTACATCATCAAAAATAAAAACTGAATTTTGTTTTGCCTCATCAAATGGTATAACATCATCATTATTAGAAAATGTATAATAGCCTAATCCTTGTATGGGTGACAAAAGTTTTCTTAAGTATAAATACTTTGATTGGTAGAGTGATTTTGAATATACATAAACGTTTTCATAACTCAAACCATTAGGATGTTCCAGCAAACTAATCATAACATTTGTTTTTCCACAATTGGAGGGACCAACTATTAGAGCACGTATACTATTGGGTAATAATGAACTATGTCTTCCAGTTTCTTTAACATTGCTCTGAAAATCATTATTTCTTATTGGCAGCGATAGATTTTGCTTAATGAACTTCATTTTGAATACTAACTACAACCTATAAATGCTTACTGAATTTAAATACTTTTTTAGTTTGTATCTGAGTGTTGAAGGCTAAAGACATTTTACTTATGCTTGAGCATAATAAGAAAGGAGCGGGGGTAATTAACACACTCATTAATAGGTTGCCGTTTGAATTACACTTACCAGGCTACCAATATTGCGGACCTGGTACGAAACTAGCAAAAAGATTAGCTCGGGGTGATCCTGGTATTAATCCTTTAGATAGCGCATGTAAAGAACACGATATTGCCTACTCTAAATTTAAAAGTACACCAGATCGCAACATAGCAGATCGGATTTTGGCTGAAAAGGCTTGGAGTCGAGTTAAATCTACTGACGCAAACCTAGGTGAGCGTGCAAACGCATTGCTAGTTACCAATATCATGAATGCTAAGGCTAAATTCGGGGTGGGTATGGCGAAAATGAGCACACGAAAGAAAAATAAAAAAGTTAAGAAAAACATTACCCTGAGAGCGGTTATCTCAAAGGTGCGAAAATCTATTCAAAGGCAAAAACCTGATTCTTTGCAAAGAGCCATTGCGTTGGCACGAAAGGAAGTAGGAGATACAATTAAATATAGGAAGAAATATGTGAAAGTTCCACGAGTCATACCTATACCAAAAACTGGCGGTATTTTACCATTCCTCGTTCCTTTATTTGCAGGTCTTTCTGCTTTAGGATCGCTAGGAGGAGGTGCATCAGCTATTGTAAACGCTGTTAATTCTGTTAAAGATGCAAAAGAGCAGCTCAAAGAGAGTAAGAGGCATAATGAAGAAATGGAATCCAAGCTAGTAGGAAAAGGCCTTTACTTAAAACCTCATAAAAAAGGATTGGGGTTGTACTTAAACCCAGAACCAAAAAACTATTGAAAACGCTGCCTAAAAGACCGCTAACTGAGGTAGACTTACTTAAATATGCAAAGGATTTACCACATTTTCGAGGAGTTTTCATGCGTGATAAGCTTCCAAAGAAACTTAACAAGAAGGAATGCGGTATTATCAACTTGGATATATCATCCGGTCCAGGAACTCATTGGGTAGCGTACTATAAAAATGATGAAGATATTCAGTACTTTGATAGCTTTGGAAATCTACAACCACCATTAGAAATTATAAAATATTTAACTAGTAATGTAAGGTATAATTATTCCCCATATCAAACATATAACTCTGTAATATGTGGTCATTTATGTTTGAAATTTTTGTATGATTGTTACGAAAAATAAAAGAATATGTATGTATTTTTATTTATTTATTTAAAATATTTCCTTTATACAATAGGAACAACAAGGCCCCTTAATTCTATTATATAACTTCAATAGTTTGGATATTCGCAAAAATTCTCTTTTAACATGCCGGCAATTACAAGTATCTGGACCCGATGTTGAAGTATTGTAAGCCCAACTGCAGGATTCATAATGCTCCCCATATTTTGAAGTCAAAATGTTCATTTCTTTATATTCATGCAAAAAGCGGTAGGATTTTTCTATTTCCTCCTTATGTTCTTCTAGTAACAACTTGTCATACTCTTGCAAGAATCTGCTAATATCGAAATGTTTAAGAAATATTTGCACTTCATCATTTAATCTTTCCATATTTTTTTATTTCTTCCTTGTACTACTGAATTCCCCAGTGGTTCAAACTGAAATGATTCTCATACCCTAACAAATCTATATAAATGAGGAGGAAATCAGATAATTGCATCATTTTAAATTACACCACAATGTCATTAACACTTACATTAAGCGGAAATTCATCTATATTAACAACCGAGTATTTCCCACCCATAGATTTGTCGGGGGATTATGTATGTGGGTTAATTGATTTCCAAACTTACAATTCAATACCAAATATTGAGAATAACAAAAATAATCTACTTCACATTGGGGGTGCGGTTATAGAAATACCTACAGGATCATATGAGATAGATGACATAGCTGAATATCTGGAGAATCAATTAAGTAAATTAAGTGAAGAGGGTTACCATATAAAATTGCGTGCGAACAATAACACTTTGAAAAGTGAAATCAAATCTAGTGGGCCCATTTACTTTAACAAAGAGGGTACAGTTGGATCACTTTTAGGGTTTAGTAAGCGACAACTGGAACCTAATAAATTGCATGTATCAGATTTACCAGTTAATATAATTAAAGTTAATACAATAAGAGTGGAATGTAATATAATAAGTGGATCATTCATGAACGATACCCGAGTACATACAATACACGAATTCTCCCCAAAGGTGGGGCCTGGTTATAAGATAGTTGAGGTACCAAAGAACGTCATTTATTTACCGCTAACCACTCGAAGAATTACTTCCATTAGCTTAAAGCTCATTGATCAGGACGGTGATTTAATAAATTTTAGGGGAGAGACAATAACAGCTCGGTTACATCTAAAACCGCAACATGATAATATATAATAAGGATAAATTACGTACATTAGCTACCCTCAACAACAGTTCTCCTGCAACTCTCACCGAAATTAGACCACAAAGAGAAAAAAAGGTCAAACTTACCACACAAAATAAGAATTACTTGAGATCTTTAGGATTTATCATAAAAGACGAGCAATGAGTGAAGTTTTGAGTATCAAGGATGCTGTAAGCTATGATAATAGTGTCGCAAAAATTGAATATCATAGTTACTCACCCTTTACGAACTCTTTCAAAAACAATGATGAAATACGTATAGCTATTCAACATCAAGACATCTATGTACTTCCAAGTGAAAGTTTTATTTACATTGAAGGGAAATTGGAATGTACTCCTAGGGCGGCTGACAAAACTCCCGATGTAAAGTTAACTAATAATGCGATGGCATTTTTATTTGAGGAGATCCGATATGAAATAAATGGAGTACAAATTGATCGAAATAAAAATGTTGGTCTTACTTCAACGATGAAGAATAAGCTTTCATTAAACGAAAGTGAAAGTAAAATGCTTCTAAATTCAGGATGGTCTCTCACCAATATAACTCTTAACACAGAAAGAAACTTTAATTTTTGCATACCACTAAAATATCTTCTTGGATTTGCTGAGGATTATAAGAAAATAGTTATTAATGCCAAACATGAACTAGTTTTGGTTCGTTCCAGAACGGACCTAAATGCAATTTATGCCAAAGATTGTGATGGCTCAGTAAATATACTTAAATTACAATGGCATCTGCCACATGTTACTGTAGCTGATATGGAAAAGTTGTCTCTATTGAAAATTACCGAAAGTAATCGGTCGATTGAAATGGTATTTCGAAGTTGGGATTTGTATGAATATCCATCACCACCGCAGTCCACGCGACATACATGGGCTGTTAAAACAGTTAATCAACTAGAAAAACCAAGATATGTGATTTTTGCTTTACAAACTGACCGTAAAGATTCGAGTGAAAAAGATGCGTCCAAATTTGATCACTGCAACCTAACAGACCTAAAAGTTTATCTAAATTCTGAAAAATATCCATACAATGATTTGAATATAAAATATAACATAGATCAATACGCTATATTATATGAGATGTATTGTAAATTCCAACAGTCATATTACAACCGCCGATCTGAACCATTACTCACTAAAGAGCAGTTCAAAAATTTGGCTCCTTTAGTTGTTATTGATTGCTCACGCCAAAATGAATATCTCAAAACTGGTCCTGTAGATGTCAGCATAGAGTTTCAAACATCTGTAAATATACCGAAAAATACTGCTGCATACTGTCTACTTATACATGATAGAATAGTTCAGTACAATCCTCTAACTAGTGAAGTTCATAAACTGTAAAAATGAATTGCATCATTGATATTCAAGGGTTCAAAGGACCTAGAAATACGTTCATCTTAAAGGAAATTGCCATTATAACTCAGAATAATCAACTACAGCACTTTATTTTGAAACCAATATACAACTTTGAAAATCTACCTCCGGAACTACAAAATCAAGCAAGATGGCTAAATCAATATCACCATGGATTTGTTTGGAATGGAGGATTTACTTCACAAGATAGTGTCACTACCCTTTTTAAAGATATTCTCCAAGACAAAATCATATATGTGAAAGGAAATGAAAAAATCAAGTGGATTACCGATATATTAAAGTTGGAAAATAATGTACCAATTTACAATTTAGATGAAAAGGGGTGTCCTATATCAGAAGAATTACGAAAAACTTATGTTGATGTACCACGATGCGTAATACATAGTGGTGTATGTGCATTACAAAATGTTTGTCTGTATAAGAAATTTATGGATAATTTTTAATAAAATACATTTTTTAAAAAAAATCAATTGTTTTATTCACACAATTTTATAATATATAAACTATTCACTTTAGCTGGAACTCTACAGTTTATGAAATGACCATGTTGTAAGTCTGCTTCA
The DNA here is from genome assembly GCA_963930735.1 of Dioctria linearis. NCBI lineage: Eukaryota > Metazoa > Arthropoda > Insecta > Diptera > Asilidae > Dioctria > Dioctria linearis. Next base: position 101,587,989 of record OZ005744.1, on the reverse strand, counting down.
TTTTCCTCAAATCAACAGATGTGATGTCAGATTTATATGTAGAGTCATTCTCTCTGAAGTATTCAATTTCACCATTACTCAAAATCCGTTCTCCTTCAAGTTCATGATATTCATAACAGGATATTTTTAGAGTTCTATGCTCATAGTTGCTATCATATGTACATCGAACTCTCATTGATTTGTCCTCCTCAAAGTTTAATTTAAAATGCCTGTAAAACACACGATCACTCTCTATAATTCCACCTATATCTTTTTCTTTGCTTATTAAGTTTTGCCTAAATCCCTCAATTGCCTCCTCAACACTCACTACACTATTTTCTGGTATTAATTCCACATCAGTTTCCTTAGGTGATTCAGTTCCATTTTCTGAAGAGATAACAGAAGAATCATCATTTAAGGGTATATTAGTTGTTGTTGTTGTTGTTGTTGTAGGTAATGCATCATAAGTAGCATTACTTAGTGTAAGTAACCGAAATGATAAAGAAATTTGAACGGAATCATTATTTGGCAACTGTATATTAAAATCGATATTATCACTTGATTTATGTCCTAAGTTTAAATTGATTGGGAGTGCTAAGCAATTTGCATATAAAGAGCATACTAATGCAAATGCAATAAAAATTTTGAATGACATAATATCTCTTTATTTGTTTAGCTGTTGATTGCTCAAAACGTTGACAAAGACTATGCATTATTACGGTAATTTAATTGATTATATATAATTCCACCCTTATCACTCAATTTTCATATCAGAATTTGTTTGGGTATTACTGCTTTCACACTCTTTTACATCTTTTATTTTTTCTGATTTGTATGCTTCTTGTTGCTTTATTGGTTTTCGATACCACTCCTCCTCACCTGCAAACGGGCAGTTATGTAGGAAGAAATTAGTACTTGGACGTCTGATCGTCCCATCTTGTAGCCAGCCTATTACAGTTATTTCTCCTCCCTTGACTTCAATCTTAACATGTTCAAATGGATTGATGCGCATCTCCCCAAAATTTGAGGGAATTGGTTGACCTCTACTCAAAGTTAATACCTTGCATCTTTTACCATTTTCAGCAGTCATATATACTTTCATTAAGTCACATCTTACAACCGAATGCACAATCTTCATATACATCCAACCATTCAGACAGGTACAAAAATGCGTTTCATCCCATATAGAATCAACCCAAAACATTTTTTTTTTATGCCCTCCCGTTGAAACTATGTTAACCTTTCTATTGTCAGATTACCAATGATCAGGTGTTAAAAATGAAAATGTATTTATTCATTTTCTTTCACCCTTTTCAGGACTCAAGAACGTACTAATAATGATCCCATATACATTGATACCAATAACTCTAAAATTGCACCACCTTACTTTTTCCACCCTTTGACTGTATAAAATTAAATGAAACTAAATAAATGTTATTCAAATATATAAATATTTATTTGTTTATTTTAAATAGTTGTACATATTTGGTATTTTATGAGGATAATTAATTTCATTTTCTTCTACATCATCATCATCATTGTCATCATCATCATCACCATCATCATTGTCACTAATAATGAATTTTAAATTATAAGTTTTATTGGGATGAAATTCATTAATAATTTTATAGGTTTGCTTGTTATTGATGTCATTGATAACATCTTCCGAGAGGTTATTGAATCGGGCTGGTAAATATAGGTAGTTATCATCCAATTCCAGCAATAGCTTTTCACCAAAACTAGTACTTTTCCTAGTAACGTTGAGAATTTTATATGTTTTGTTTACATCCATTTTTGTAACAGAGAGTGTCGGCTTGAAGTTAAATCCATTTAAAATAGCTAGATATTTAGTATCAGGTTTTGACGTTCGAGTTACGGAATTATCATCTCTCATCCCCCGGGTTCTTTTAATATGCAACTTTTTTGAATTATCACAATCCATTTTATCCTGAGTGATGTATCAGATAGTACTTTATTATACAAAATTCAAAGCCTTACTAACGTCCAAACAATTATTATCGAAAGGTTTTATAGAGCAAATATAAAAAGAAAAAAATGGTGGGGGCTTTTCCCACACCCAAAAATTTGCCTCATATATGAAACCACAACATCCTGAACATGTGTTATGTATTAAAAATTAAAAATAAGATCGTCCCAGTAAACATAGTCAATAGTGTCTCTTGGAAGCTTCATGAGCCCCTTACCTTCATGACTGCTAAATTTCTTTTATAGCTATGTCGGTTCTAAACCAATTTTTATCGAAATTTTTCTAAGTCCAAATGTCGTATAAAATTTTTTTTCAGAAATACCACCCCCAAAAAGCTATGTCGGTTCTAAACCAATTTTTATCGAAATTTTTCTAAGTCCAAATGTCATTTCTGGACTTAGAAAAATTTCGATCAAAAGTGGTCTAGAACCGACATAGCTATACTACTTTGGTATGTGTAAGCCTGTCACCTTTAAAAAAGAATATGTCATCATATTCGTAACAGAGGTTTGTTATTGAGGCTTTTTCCTCAGAATTTAAAGTTTCATCCAGACTGAGTTCTAGCTCTAATCTAGTGAAGCGGGGCTGAATGCTGGCGTCTTGTTCGACATCGTTTGGCAACAAGTACCTTATATGTTGTAGGGTGGCCGTCTGATCGGCGCTTATTGCCCTGTTTGTATTGTTCTTAAATCTAGATCTATTATTAATATCCATATTCATTTTACCTCTTAACCTATTTCTTTGATAGATAAGAGGCGCTGGGCCAGGTGGATCTGCGGGAGTTGCCAACAGCAGACCTTTTGTATGCTGGCCAGCGCCTGACGTTGGGGTTTTCATGAGGGACCCGTAAGCGTCTTGGAACAATTTGCTATTGCTGCTTAGTTGACTGGGGCTCTTATGCCCTATTTTCTTAATCTTAGGTTTACATATAACATGATGCTCACCATCGCCGTCATTTCGACTCATGGGATTCAAAGGATGGGCTGTTGTAATATCTTTATCTGGCTCTCGTTTTATGGGGACGACAGTGTAGTCTTTAATGGAAACCAGATTTAGGTTCACGCTGTTTAGGACTACTTGTGAACTGCGTGTGTTGAGGATTCCTATAGGGATTGCCTTTAGCCCAGCTGAGAGTAAACTGTTTGCTAAGAAGACTCCGTCGTCTATTTCTTTTGACAGACTGAGTATTTCTTCCTGCAACTGCAACGGAACTTTGACAACGATCTAAGACCTTGCTGGTATGCACACAGGTTCATTTAAATTCACCTGATGCTGTCCAGTCTTACAGGGCGGATCTTCGGTAATCAAGTCACCCTTATCGCGTTCTTGTAAGTCGCAGCCGACTTCTTCTGACTGAGAAGCTTTGAGAACACTTCGGGTAGAAGGTGTATCCCCGTCGGGCTTAATATCTTCTACCAGTGTCTCTTTGTTGACTGTGTTTTGTGAACACGGGTTGTCCGATGCGGTTTCTAATGGAACAGCAAACTCTACTGGATTGGTTTCCGTGCGAGGAAATCGCAGAACTTTGTTGGGTCCCTCAACATTACAGTTTTTGGCTAGGAAATCATTTCCTAGCAAGCCGTCGTCAGAAATACCTGTGATGTTTTTTACCACCTGAAAGTTGCAAGGTAAGTTACTTTTTAGCATGAAGTTTCCTTGGCAACTTCCTAAAGTTTTTCCGGTACCAAAGGGGCTTTGAAGCGTTAGTTTTTTGTTGGAGTTTATTACCTCGCGAGATTTGAGAGCTTTTTTTTTAATTATACTGATCTCAGCGCCGGTGTCCACTATTAGCTGGGCCTGATCATTTAGACCTATGTCTAGAGGAAGTCTGGCGGTGGGCACACTGAAGTCGGCCGGCTGAAAAGACCCTTGTTTGTTGCTGGTAGGGTTTATAGTCGAGCCGGGGAGTTTTGGGTCGACTCTTTGTCGTTTCCCTGTTTTTTATCCTCCCATTTTCGCTTTTGTCGACATTCGTCGATCTTGTGTCCGCGGCGCCCACAAAAATCACATTTTTGTCTTATGTTAAAGACCCTGGGGCCTTTTATATTGCTCGGGTCTGACTGTGGTGGATTGTTAGGCGATCCTCGTGTGAAACGAGTTGCATACTGTGCTTGGCTTTTTCGACAGTCGCGAATGGCATGCCCGTAACTTCTAAAGTTAGAGCAGAAGGGGGTGTTTTTGCGATTTAAACACTCCGTGTAGGTTTGTCCCCGTGTAGGTGTGTCCCCGCTTCTGGCATAAATTGCAAGTGATGTTTTGTACCAGATTCTGTGTATCCGGGGTCTAGAATCCCTTCGTGGAAATGGCGGGCGTAGTGGTTGAGCATGTACGTATGGGGGATTATTAAAATGTCTGGGCTCTTGTGCTCGTGGTGGTGCTTGATTGTAGGGAGTTCGGCTAAGATCTCGAACTCGAAGACTAGGGTCTATTGGTGCCATTGGATATGGCTGTTGCGTTAATGGTGTGTGGACGAAAACTGTGCCTGCTTGCAGGGTTTCCATATCTAGAGCCTTTTGTATCAGCTGCTCTAGATCATTTTCTACCAGAGTGAGGAGGTACTGGCATAGGTGGGGATTGTTCACTCCACTTTTGAGGGCATTCTTGGCGAAGTCCACCAACAGTGTCTTCACAGCTGGGGCTGCCATTGCACCGTACTTCAGTACCGCTGCCTCGTTGCAAAGCATCAACAACTGCTTCACTCTTGTTGTGAAGGCATTGAGAGTTTCCAACGGGTTTTGCCTCATTGTGATAAATTTGTTGACCAACTCTTGGTACGATTCTCGTGGTAAATAGGTTCTGTTCAGACGTTCCTCCACCTCACTAAAATTAGTTGGAACGTCCGAAGCAAACAGCTGATAGGCATCACCACGAAGTCTTGTGGGCAAGATATGTAAGAAGGCTGCTTTTTCTTCCTCACTTAAGCAGTGTAAGGCCTGTTTGCAACAGTCAATAAATGTTTGTAGCTCACGACCTAGCTGTGGGGGAACTTTCACCCGAAAACAGAGGAACTAGTTGTGCCGTGAGCTTGGCCACCTTTGCATAGTCTACCATTGTGATTATCTTTTTAGTTAAACTTTTGTATGGTAGTCTACTTGTGCCTTGTCGAGTTTCAGGGCTGGTTGCTGGACTAGAATCTGTAAAGGATACTTCTAGCCAGCCACTAAGGAGATTTTCGGCGGTTGTTTGGTCAGATGCGTTACCACTAATATCACTGTCACTTTCAGCGCTTACAACTACACTGGCTGAGCTCTTATCTAAACCTAGTGAACGCGAAAGCCCGGCGAATTCGATAAGCTCCTGTTTGAATCGCTCTGTTTATTTTTTAAATTTTTCGATCTGCGTCAGCCTCTGCTCTCTGCCTTGACTTAATCTGTGGTCAAGAGCGTCGCAGTGCGTGACCGTGAGCTTATCGGATTCGCGTGCCTTCTCTAATAACTTATCTAAAAACTTATCTACACTTACTTTATTTACAACTGTGGGCCCTGTTAAAACGGTGCCGCTTCGAAGGCGAACTCCTGTTGTTTCTTGCTGTGATGCACTGTCACCGATATTCCTTGGCTTATTTATCCGGAGGAAAACTCCCTTCCCTTTTTTTTTAACAACTTTTCTTAAACAACTTTTCTTAAAGAACGTTTCTTAGAACTTTCATTAGAAACAACTTCTCTTTAAACAACTTTTCTTAAAGAACTCTTCTTTAAACGTTTATTAGAAACAACTTTTCTTAAACCAACTTTTCTTAAAGAACTCTTCTTAAAACTTTTATTAGAAACAACTTTTCTTTAAACAACTTTTCTTAAAGAACTCTTCTTAAAACTTTTATTAGAAACAACTTTTCTTTAAACAAATTTTCCAAAAGAACTCTTCTTAAAACTTTTTTTTTAAACAACTTTTCCTTCTTTCATTTTTCAAAACGAGACCGCGCCGCTTTTACGTTCAAAAATCAACTCAACTCTTGATCACATTCATCGTGATCAAGAGCCGTTGTTCAGGATCGAAAATGCTAAATTGCATTTTCTTATCCTGAGAAAATTTTACTTTTTCAATTCTGGACTTGTTCAAACATGTCCAGAATTATTCGCGTTGAACGATGGCTTCAAAAATGTAATCTTACACTTTTTAAAACATCAGCCATCGTTTGAAATCGCGACGCGCATATACATACAATGCATTTATGCTGCGCGCGTTTCTTATCGCGAAAGCTTTTTTCGTAATATGTATGTACGTATGTACATACATACTGTATTTTTCGCGACAAATCGTACTGAAGGTACGATTTGCTTTTTGATTTCTTTTTTAATTAAATTGTTGAAATGACAAATTTTGCTGAAGGCAAAATTTGTCGTGGAAATTTTTAAGTAAAACGACTTGGGTTGTAAGCTGAAACTTTTGTTTTTCCCAAGTCGTTTTATGAGAGAAATTTATGGTATGTGAGGAAAATTGCTGATGCAATTTTCTTCACCCATTTAAGAGATAAGCTAACCATGTTTTAAGCATGATTAGCTTATGTTAAAATTTATTGAATATTATTTTTATGTTTTTCCCTTTTTCAGGTTTATGTAAAAATATTATTTATTTTAGGTATATAACAACCCTTCCCCGTGAGAAAAAGAGAATTATTCTTTGAAGAGGAATAATTCTCAGGGGAAGTTGATGTGGTTGCGTTTTTGGTGGCTGGGTCTTTGGCGGTTTTCGGTTGAGATTTTACATTTTCGTGTTTGTTACAAAATTAAGTTATTCTAGTCTTAGCTTGTATCGTATATATTTTACTTATTCTATTTTCTATTTTCTATAGTCCTTATGGATTTATCTTATTGTATGTAAAAATAAAAAAAAATTTTTTTGTTTTTAGCGATATTGATTGTTCTATCCCAAGAAATTCTTTGCCGGCCCCAATTTAAAAAAAAATTCTTTTTGATAATAAAAAGATGTCATTTCATTTGGATATTGCTCGTAATTTAATATCTCGTGCCGCTGATAAGCGAACGAACTTATTTTTCTACCGTAGAGAGAGTGTTTGCACATTGCAAGTGCAATTGTATTTTTTTTTGTTTTTGTTTTTTTATTTTTTTTGTTTTTTTGAAGGGTCGGTTTGAGATATTGAAATGCATCTTGTCTCGGGTTGGAAAGAAATAAGAGAGAAGAGAAAAAAAAAATGTTTGGAGTTTGTGTTTTTGTAGCTACATTCATAATGCACAAATTGCAACTTGTGGAGCATATTTTGTGTGCTTTAAAAGATGAAAAAAAAAACTACCTTTGCTACTGAGGTTGCGTGGGATTCTCCGAGATAAGGGCACGACACATACTAGGTGCATCTTAGCTAATTTTCGTTAACGTTAGCTGTTTTGCCCTTTATATAGGGCGATTTTTGCACTTCCGTTCATAGTTTGTTTCAAAATGGAATTTTGTGAAGTTGTGTCTCCGCGTGCTTCTTACACCAGCCCCGTACCCAATTGCATGAGGGTGCTGGCCATTTTCGTACAAAGTGTGGCCCCCCGGTGGCGTGGACTAATCCGGTTGTTGCTGCGGAGGGATGGTCGTCCAGATGTATGCATCTGGGGTGCTCCGGCGGAGGCTGATGTATTTCATCGGGTGGAGCTGTGCTTGTGGCTCCACGGTGGGAGTTCATGGCTGGTCATGGGTGAGTTTTTTGTTTTTTTTGTTAATTATTTCTACTGATAATTTCCTAAATATTCTTTTCTAGGAGCAACTTTGGTGCTATCTGGGGAGGTAGGGTGGTGTGTCTGCCCTGGTTGTCGGATGGATTCCAACTACCTCGTGCATGACGTGACCGCCTGGGTCGGGTCTTCAGAATCCGGTGCAGCGCCGAGATCTTCCTGAAGAGGCTTCCGGTCATGTCCAGGAGGACTGGGGATCTTCCTGAATAGACTTCTGGTCCCGCCCAGGGTTAAGCCGAGGACGCTCCCTCGTCTCATGGTAACTTATTTTCACTTTCTATTCGAGCCCCTTTTCTAATTATATTTTTTCTTTATTTCAGAATTTTTTTGTTATTTTGGTTCCCGTACCACCACAGTTCTTTAGTTTTCTCTTTCTATTAACTTTTAATCTATTTCAAAAAAAAATTGTACGTTTATAAAAATTTTAGTTTTACTTTTGTATTTCTTATAAAAAAAATAATAAAAAAAATTTCTTGGTTAAATGGTGAAATATTGTCTTTCATTTTTTGTAAAAAAAAAAAATTTTTGTTTTTTCATTTATAGATTTTAGGTAACACAAAAATGGACTTGACAGATTTTGAGCTCGATCGTCAATTTCTCTCTGACGCTGGTTTTTGTTTAGGTTTGGGTGGCTCTAAGTGTTGTTAAGCGGTTTTCAGCTTGACTGGCTGTTATTAATGCATCCGGTACTCATACTATTGTCTTGGGTAGTGATATGCACAGTTCAGTGCAATTATAGAATAGTGTCAACTTATAGTCCCTGATTATGAGGGTAGTTGCTATCTCGAATAAGCTATTCTATGGGAGTATTTGGGGTTACTGATAGTCGAAATCTTGTAACTCCGAAAGCTTAATTAGGCGGTTTATCAGAGTAGATTCTTGCATCTCTTTTCTTTTTGGGCCGACCTTTCGTTATTTTGTGGTCTTGAAGAAGAATGGTTTACGGTCTTGGTTTGACGGGAATATGCCTATATATAGAATATATTTCTTATGGGAATATATACAATTTCTACTGTATCTAATATTGTTAACATTTTTTTTTCTTATTTATTCTACTAATTTAAGTCACTATATTTATGTCTATATCTAAGTTAATTGTTATGTATTATTTAACGTTGCTAAATATCATTTACTTATTATTTTTGTGTAAATAATCTTCGGTTATGTTTTAATTCTATTATCTTATGCCTTTCTTTCTTCTATTTATTACCTTATTTTTTAGCTGATTTAATATATTATTTCTACTTTGCTAAGTACTACTTATGTTTATTAATTTGAGCTCTGATGCTACACTGTGGGTATTCGCCCAGTGGATTGAATAAAAGTTTAATAACACATTCATCTGTTTTTGTAGCCTTGGTGAGTGGTGTATTTAGCTTACCAACCCACGTATCCTCATCGATTCCCTTTGAAATTTTTTTGAAAGATCTCAGGTTTTCTGGCTTCAGCAGCAGAACTTCCTGGGACTGGATTTGACTTGCCACATGGGAAAATCCGATATCAGGTATTAATGAGTTGTTTGAATCCACCCGTATGGGAAAACATCTAATCTGTTGGATTTTCATCGGCTTTGTTCAGGGTACGGCTGGCGTATGCAATGGGTTGGTAATTTCCTACCTCTCCTTGAGATAGGACTGCTCCAAGAGCCTCGCTGCTGGCGTCTGTGGTAAGGTTAAAGGGGATATATTAAGAGTGGAGGGGAGATTAAATCGTTCTTAATGTTCTGAAAGGCCTCTTGGCATTTCTCAGTCCACTTAAACTTTACTATTGGTGCCATTGGATATGGCTGTTGCGTTAATGGTGTTTGGACGAAAACTGTGCCTGCTTGCAGGTTTTCCATATCTAGAGCCTTTTGTATCAGCTGCTCTAGATCATTTTCTACCAGAGTGAGGAGGTAATGGCATAGGTGGGGATTGTTCACTCCACTTTTGAGGGCATTCTTGGCGAAGTCCACCAACTGTGTCTTCACAGCTGGGGCTGCCATTGCACCGTACTTCAGTACCGCTGCCTCGTTGCAAAGCATCAGCAACTGCTTCACTCGTGTTGTGAAGGCAGTGAGAGTTTCCAATGGGTTTTGCCTCATTGTGATCAATTTGTTGACCAACTCTTGGTACGATTCTCGTGGTTAATAGGTTCTGTTCAGACGTTCCTCCACCTCACTAAAATTAGTTGGAACGTCCGAAGCAAACAGCTGATAGGCATCGCCGCGAAGTCTTGTGGGCAAGATATGTGAGAAGGCTGCTTTTTCTTCCTCACTTAAGCAGTGTAAGGCCTGTTTGCAACAGTCAATAAATGTTTGTAGCTCACGACCTAGCTGTGGGGTATTTTCACCCGAAAACACAGGAACTAGTTGTGCCGTGAGCTTGACCACCTTTGCATAGTCTACCATTGTGATTATCTTTTTAGTTAAACTTTTGTAGGGTAGTCTACTTGTGCCTTGTCGAGTTTCAGGGCTGGTTTCTGGACTAGAATCCGTGAAGGATACTTCTAGCCAGCCACTAAGGAGATTTTCGGCGGTTGTTTGGTCAGATGCGTTACCACTAATATCACTGTCACTTTCAGCGCTTACAACTACACTGCTTGAGCTCTTATCTAAACCTAGTGAACGCAAAAGCCCGGCAAATTCGATAAGCTCCTGTTTGAATCGCTCTGTTTCTTTTTTAAATTTTTCGATCTGTGTCAGCCTCTGCTCTCTGCCTTGACTTAATCTGTGGTCAAGAGCGTCGCAGTGCGTGACCGTGAGCTTATCGGATTCGCGTGTCTTCTCTAATAACATATCTAAAAACTTATCTAGACTTACTTTATTTTCAACTGTGGGCCCTATTAAAACGGTGCCGCTTCGAAGGCGAACTCCTGTTGTTTCTTGCTGTGATGGGTCTGGATTCTGGCGCTCCTGGCTACCCGATTGTGCTGCGTTGTCTTCTGAGGCGTTTTCTGTACCTTCCCGGAGGTGTTGAAGATTTTCACCTGGGGATTTCTCCACATCGGATGAAGGTATGGAGTCTAATCTCGTGCCTGTCTTAGGTGCCGGTATCGAGTTTCCTTCTGACATATGCGTCTCGCGTTGTCCAAAAGGGGGGCTTCCAGCCTACTTGGAGTATTCCCTTCTGGATTGTTGTTTGCTACTAGGGGGGCTCCTGCCGTCTTAATTCCCTTGGCTGAGATTGAAAGGGGGCTTTTGCCGACTTCGAGATCCCTTTCAATCCTAAAACGAAGTTTTTCTTTTGTATCTTCTGTTTGATGCCGGGGGGCCCTAGGCCGACTTATTTCCCCTGGATATGGTTGAAAGGGGGGCTTAAAGCCTTCTTCGAAATCCCCTTCAACCCAGGAACGATGATATCTTCCTTCTGGAGTTGGTTTTGATTGAGCCTGTCTTCGTTATCCTCCTTCTCGCTGCTGGAAAAGACCTTCTGGTGTTCGGTGATGAATTCCAATCTGGAGGTCCAGGTCTCTTAATGCTGTCTTTTCACTCACTGGGGTGAACGCTTGCTCGCCTGGAGCAGAGGCGCCTATAGGTGATATCTACCCCGAGCGTTGGGGTGACGTGACCTTATAGCTTGACTAGTGTCACAGGTTCCCCGTAGATTCTTGCAGGATCAAGGCTTCTCAAGCGTTTACGATCTTTTAACTTGATCAAGCTTCCTTGATCCTACCGGCTGCGCCAATTTTTTATGTTTTATTTACGAAAAGGGGTTACTTACAGCTTTCTTGATTTTTCCAAAGCATTCGATTCAGTCGATCATGAAACACTTTGCTTAAAACTGATAAACAACTTTAATTTTAGCATACATGCGATATGATACGATTGGTTTCTGACTATTTATATGGACGCTTTCGGGCAGTCTTTTCCACTGAAAAGCTCTCCTCATTCAAAGCAATCAATTCGGGTGTTCCACAAGGCTCTATATTGGGACCGATCCTGTTCATTATGTTCATCAATGATATATTTGGCTGCCCTCAACATTCTCGTTTACATCTCTATGCCGATAATGTACAATTATAAATCTGTCTTCCTATTGGTTTGGCTGAAGATGGGATCTTTTGTATTAATCAGAATTTGGAATCAATAAATAGGTGATCAGCTTTGAACAAACTTAAATTAAATCCAAAGAAATCTAAATGCTTAGTTATTTATAAAATATTGCTTGATCTAAACAGCTTTCCCGTGGTTGAACTCAACGGTTCCACTATCGCTTTTGCTCAATCCGCTCAAACTTGGGTGTAATATTTAATAGAACCCTTACGTGGAATAACCATATACATATCGCAATTCAAAAAGTATATGGTGGTCTCCGCACACTGTGGTCATCTGCCTCATATACTCCACTCTCAACGCGCTTATTACTAGCTCGATCTTTAATTGCTCCTATAGTAACCTATGGGTGCGAGGTCTTCTGTCAACTTGACTCGGAGTCCTTCTATAAATTTAATATCGCTTTTAATTCAATAGTGCGATATGTTTACAATCTTCGGCGGTACGATCATATTTCGCGATACGTTTCGTCTATTTTCGGATGCAGTTTTTCACTTTACCTGAAGTTTCGGTGTACCTTATTCTTGGCTAAGGTCATTAAGTTTCAATCTCCTAATTATTTATACGACTCCTTACAATTTGCTAGATCTACCAGGACTGTAACATTGATTATTCCTCGGTCCAATTGTGTTACATCAAAGCGCCAGTTCTTCGTCCACGCTGTCAGAATTTGGAACATTTTACCAATTTCTTTGAGAAATTCTTTGGGGAATCTCACATTCAACTGCTTCAAAAACCTACTGTTTGAATTTTTGAAATCTAACTCTGTTATGTTTTATTTACGAAAAGGGGTTACTTACAGCTTTCACTCCCCGGCACTGTCACCGATATTCCTTGGCTTATTTATCCGGAGGAAAACTCCCTTCCCTTTGTTTTTTAACAACTTTTCTTAAACAACTTTTCTTAAAGAACGTTTCGTAGAACTTTCATTAGAAACAACTTCTCTTTAAACAACTTTTCTTAAAGAACTCTTCTTAAAATGTTTATTAGAAACAACTTTTCTTAAACCAACTTTTCTTAAAGAACTCTTCTTAAAACTTTTATTAGAAACAACTTTTCTTTAAACAACTTTTCTTAAAGACTCTTCTTAAAACTTTTATTAGAAACAACTTTTCTTTAAACAACTTTTTTTAAAGAACTCTTCTTAAAACTTTTTTTTTAAACAACTTTTCCTTTTTTCATTTTTCAAAACGAGACCGCGCCGCTTTTACGTTCAAAAATCAACTCAACTCTTGATCACATTCATCGTGATCAAGAGCCGTTGTTCAGGATCGAAAATGCTAAATTGCATTTTCTAATCCTGAGAAAATTTTTCTTTTTCAATTCTGGACTTGTTCAAACATGTCCAGAATTATTCGCGTTGAACGATGGCTTCAAAAATGTAATCTTACACTTTTTAAAACATCAGCCACCGTTTGAAATCGCGACGCGCATATACATACAATGCATTTATGCTGCGCGAGTTTCTTATCGCGAAAGCTTTTTTCGTAATATGTATGTACGTATGTACATACATATTGTATTTTTCGCGACAAATCGTACTGAAGGTACGATTTGCTTTTTGATTTCTTTTTTAATTAAATTGTTGAAATGACAAATTTTGCTGAAGGCAAAATTTGTCGTGGAAATTTTTAAGTAAAACGACTTGGGTTGTAAACTGAAACTTTTGTTTTTCCCAAGTCGTTTTATTAGAAAAATTTATGGTATGTGAGGAAAATTGCTGATGCAATTTTCTTCACCCATTTAAGAGATAAGCTAACCATGTTTTAAGCATGATTAGCTTATGTTAAAATTTATTGAATATTATTTTTATGTTTTTCCCTTTTTCAGGTTTATGTAAAAATATTATTTATTTTAGGTATATAACAACTCTACTTTATTTAATTTGTAACTTAGTATATTGTGTATTCACATCTAGCTCGATTGATTGCTTCTTTATTATTGCAATTATTATTTCAGTTTTAAGTTTAGTTATAGGTTTACATACTCCTTGTTACTATTAGGTACAATTATTTTTTTTTGTTCACATTCATTCATTATTTCAATATTTTGGAGTTTCGATATGTTAAGCTTTGTTTTTCTTTTGATTTTGTATATACTTTTGAACTTGTACTAATTATAAGATAAGGCATCTTCATTGTACAATGCCTTAATCAAGTAAATTGAATTGAATTGAATTGAATTCAAATTAGCAACCGAAAGTAAACCCATTACTGCATTTACCGTACCAGGCAGGGGATTATTCTAGTTTACCGTTATGCCATTTGGACTACATTTCGCACCAGCCACACTCCAACGGTTGCTAGATACCGTGATTGGACCAGAAATGGACACCAGAGCTTTTGTATATCTTGACGATATAATTATTCTCGGGAAAACCTTCGAAGAACACTTAGATAACTTGAAAGAGGTATTCAGCTGTCTCCATAGAGCGAATCTGTGTTTAAATCCAGATAAGTGTAACTTTTGCCAACAGGAATTAATATACTTGGGACATTCACTTAAGTCACAAGGAATCAAAACCGACCCAGAAAAGTCAAGGCAATAGTTGAAATATCAGCGCCAACTACACTGAAACAACTTCGCCAATTCCTGGGCATAGCTGTTCGAACCAAATTGCTTCGAATATATATTTTTTAACAAATAAACTTCTGAAAAGAAAATATCCTGAAAACAAAGCATGAAATTTTTTATAAAATTAAAATCTAATTTAATCACTCTCAACCAAAACACAGATACACAACCAAATAAAGCCATGTATTTGTCATCTATTTAACATATTGCACAAAAAAAATACAAAGAGCGTTTTGGAGTAGTTTAAATTAAAATTATTATCATACGTTTAAACTTTTAGAGTTGTGATAAAAACAATTCCTGTAAAGGGAACATATTAAAAAATACCATGCTAAAATTGAGTTCTGAAAAACAAATAAATTTAATCTAATTACAATGTTCCCTAAAAATGGGTACAACTTTTAACAAAAGCAGTCATGTAGCATAAAATGCATGGCACAAATATCATCAGATCAAGCCGATCAATTTGCAACTCTATCATTATCATCATTTCAAGTACTATCCAACGGGAATTTCTTCGCTACGTGATAGAAAAAATATTTTTTGCAAATATAATTCAATTTAACACAGCAGCATGGGTTGCTGTAATAATTCTTGTTGCTATGCATTTTTGTTCGTTGCTAGGCAAATTTTATCGCTAGTACCGTAAGATCACAGCTGCACTGCCAATTATTGTAATCATGCGCCGCTGCTACTCTATCAGTGGTGTCGTGTGCAAGCAAGGGCTATATAAACGACAAGCTGACTGATCTCGATCTCTTTTTGTGCTTGGCATCGCTTGGGGTAAGTTGGCTGTGTAGGGACTAACATTTATATCGGGTATCGACTGATATATCACTTTAACAACTAACAATTATTTCTGGTATCGACGGGAATAAACACATCTTAATTCGGGTCTCGACTGAAGTTAAGATATCTACTAACAATTATTTCTGGTCTCGACGGGAATAAACACATCTTAATTCGGGTCTCGACTGAAGTTAAGATATTTACTAACAATTATTTCTTGTCTCGACGGGAATAAACACATCTTAATTCGGGTCTCGACTGAAGTTAAGATATTTACTAACATTATTTCTGGTCTCGACGGGAATAAACGCATCTTATTTCAGGTCTCGACTGAAGATAAGATATTTACTAACAATTATTTCTGGTCTCGACGGGAATAAACACATCTTAATTCGGGTCTCGACTGAAGTTAAGATATTTACTAACATTATTTCTGGTCTCGACGGGAATAAACGCATCTTATTTCGGGTCTCGACTGAAGATAAGATAACACTTTAAGCCGGGTCTCGACTGAGATAGTATCTTACTAACATTAACACTTTATTTCTGGTCTCGACTGGAATAAAGAATTGTTCTAACCCATGGTTAGAACAAAGGGTCTTAACATTAGCTTAAAGCCAACCCTCCAGCGTCAAGTTGTAGATCGGTGAGTACCAGTCACTTGTAACAAAATAATATTTATTCATACGTCTATTTTATCATATATTTATTCATATTTATATTTATATAAATATATTAAATATATTTATTCATATTATTTATTTATTTACATATTATATTCTTCTGATGCATATTTATTAAATATCATACTTTGACTTTATTCTACATCAATTTTACATATATATATATATATATTGTCGATTTTATATTGCAACTTTCTGCCAATAAGTGTTTTCAGTGTGATACAAAAATTCTCTGACCCAAAACTTATATATTGAGTTTTATCCCACATAACTATTCTTGATAATCGTACATTTTAAGTCTGTGACAAGTGTTTTCTAGTGTGTATGTATCTCTGACCTAACAACTTAAATACAGAATCTGATTTTGGTGTAATTAGTGGATAATCTTAAGAACTAAGTGTAATAATTTATTGAAAGTTAAAACGTAGTGAACAGCGTTTGTTTTTGTTAAGATATTCGACCACTGACCTTGATCCAAATTTACCAGTGAATTCATTTCAGTTTCACTAACTTCAAATTTGCGTGTACGTTCCACTAGCGGACAGTAGCATCTTGGTATAGACACTTCATCCAACATTTCTCAAAAATCGTAGTACCCTCAATCTTCTGTTAAAAAAGAAACAGAAATGGATATGGGGAGCAGAAAAAGAGAGATCATTCTAGACCCTAAAGAAAAACTTAACAGAAGCACCAGTTCTAACCTGTCCAAGCTTCGAGGTGCCAATCATTTTACAAACAGATGCAAGTTTCGAAGGGCTCGGAGCAGTTCTATCACATATAATCGATGAAAACGAGCATGTGATAGCTTATGCCAGCCGTAGATTAAATGACGCCGAGAAAAAGTACTCAGAATGAGAAAAAGACTTCCTAGCAGTAGTATGGGAATCCTTCAAATGAGACCATACCTAGAAAGTTATAAATTCACTGTAGTGACAGACTATCAGGCATTAAAATGGTTACAGACTCTGGACAATCCATCCGGAAGGTTATCTCGCTGGGCAGTAGAGCTTCAACAAATATGACTATGAAGTCAAATACCGGAGAGGACTACTAAACAATATAAGAGATGCTCTTTATCGTCAACCAATACCAGAAAAGGAGATTGCCCCTATTACACCCGAAACAACTTGCGCTTTGTATAGAGAAAAATTCAGAGATGTTAAAACTAATCCGGGAAGTTTCCCAAACTATTGCATCCGAAACCAGAAGTAATATCGTTATATAACAGACCGAAATCCTTTTAATGAACCAGCTCCCGAGCAAGAGTGGAAACTTTGTATACCGAAAAACACTCAGAAACCAGATATTATACGAAAACCATGACGCACCAACGGCTGGAGATTTGAGAGCGACCAATCATCTTTCGAAGTAATAGCCATACCACCACCGCTGGAGATTTGGGAGTGGCCAATCATCTTTCGAATTAATAGCCATACCACCAGGTGAAGTAAACAATACCCCGCCAATAAGATTTCCCCTTATGGAAATACCGCAAAATAAAAATTATCCAGAAGACAAACACTGGATTAAAAATCCTAATCCTGCCGACTACGGAATTCGTAAAACATGGAGTGAGTTCTTTAATAACCGTAAAAGAAAGACTCACATTATTAGCCATCAACGTCATACATTCCTCTGTACTAAAAAGGAAGAAATATTGGTTCACCGAAACCGTCCAGTCAACCAGTAATCAACCATCACCACAACCGCATGAAGTTTTGTATTTTATTTTATGTATGTATATAGGAATTAGTTTGTGAACAAATAAATTTGATTTTTTGTGTGTTATAATTGAATTACATTAGGGAAACTGGCATTTTATTTTATTTTTATCCACTACCGAAGAGAGGGGAAGATGTAACGAACCATTCGATTCGTTCATAATTTAAGATCTAATTTTCTTATAAAACGAAATACTGACTTTACTTTACCAAATACAGCCCTGACTTCACAAATCATCCCAGTTGCATTTGTTTCGATATTCAACCAGTTCCCAGTTACATATGCCCCGCCACTCAACCAAGCTTTGAGAGAAGGTTTAGAGCTTTGAAGCTTCAGAGGATATATAAGTCCCAGCACAAGGTCTGACAAGGCAGTCTTATCCCGGACTCAACCGAGTAAAGTCGTCTAGGTACCTTACATCTAGCTGCCGTGCCGTATGGCTGAAGCTATAGTACAGTACAGTAGTACAGTAGCATGTATATTAGCGAGTAGACGTGCTTCATATCGGCTCCGGTGTTGTGATAATTTTTATTATAATTTTCCTTAAAATATTACCGAGGCAATTTGTTGGCTGCGAGCTGTTTTTCCATCTGGCTTCCTTTTAACTTATTTGACTCGCATAGTATTTTTACTAGAATATTTTTATGCTAAAAATTTTGCGTTTTTCGAACTGTGCATTCTCGTTTCTTTTGGTGCAATTGTAACTGTGCTCTGCTATCATTGTGTTTGAGAGACGTTACTGCAAACTGACGTCATGGCAGGGAAGAATCCAAGGAAAGGGAAAATTCCGTCAACCTCTAACACGGAAGAGTGCGGACAGGTCATCACACGCAGTCTGGCAATTGACTGATGATCCGGGGTCCATAGGTGCTGTTTTGGAAAGGTTATTTCAGTAACTGGAGTCTCGCATCTCAAATAAAATCGACCTGCTTTTAAAGCAATTGGAGGACCGTCTAACGATGCCATTAGTTCCTTCAGCAATAAGCCTGACTCCTATAATAATACGATAAGTGAACTTCAACGGAACCAGGATCTACTGCAATCACAAATTCTCGACTTTCATCGCACTCAGCGCTTAAGTGAAGCAATTGTTAGGGGAATACCGAGAATGCTCACGACGTAGTCAAGAACATTTCTGCTGTTATTAAACACTCTTTGACACCGTACAAGGATGCTTTTCGTATCAGACCTAAATCTCCAGGGAAAAGTACACCAATTGTTATCCGTTTCTCATGTGTTGCTGAACTGAAAGCTTTTCTGACTGCTTTTCGTAGGCATCGGGGCTTAAAACTATCTGAATTGGAGGGCTTCTCTTCATGCGGCCCAGTATATTTATCCGAAAGCTTGATCCCGCATTACAACTCAATTCTGCAAGAAGCAATAAATTTGTTTAAACATCAGGGGCAGTTATTCTCTGCCACAATTTTTTCTTGAAATTTTCTTCTTCCCACAAAATACTAAATTTTAATTAATTTTTTTAAATTTGTATATTAATAGTGCATAGATATATATTAATTCTAGCAATAGTTAGACATTTTTCATATAGTTTTTTTCATGTTTTTTTTTTATTATTTACAACAGATTTCATCTTTTTCTTATAACGAATAATCACTTAAATAGTTATTTTAAAATGACTTGTGGTAGCTTTGTAGACTTCCATCACTGTACTTCTTATTTTCCTAGTACAGAATTCACTGATGGAGGTATGCTCATTTATGGGTTCGGTTAATGGTTTGTGTGAGTTGGATAGTGTGAGATCTGTATTAAATATTCTTTGTAGATATTCTCCTGCATTTCACGTGTGTACCATTAATGTAGAAGCCTACGGAAAAAGATGGATGAATTGTGTCAGATTTTTTCCGATTCTAACATTCATGCTGTCCTTGTTAGCGAGTCATGGCTGCAGAATCATATACCGTCGTCATTCGTTGCGATACCTGGCTTTAAACTATTCCCAAATGATCGGTTAAGTTACAGGGGAGGTGGTGTTGCGATCTATTTGACGGATAATTTAAGGGCCAAAATCGTAGATTCTTCATTGACTGGGGAAATTGAATTTTTATGCTTGGAGATTGTGGTTGGTTCTGGATAATGTTTATTATGTGCTGTGTATCGCCCTCCTGGTGTCTATAGTGAGTTGTCTGCTGAACAGTTCTCCAATGCAATGTCACACTTAGTACACCGTTATAATGATGTTATTATTGGTGGTGATCTCAATGTATACATTCTGATTGATAATTTGATGACTGATAGGTTCTTGACTGATAGGTTCTTGACTGATATGGTGGCGCTCCACTTGGATGTGATAAATTCATTGCTTACGTTTTTTAATTGTTCCAACCCTTCACTTCTTGGTTGCTAATAAGAATAATGTCAGATTTCACAACCAGCTGAATTCTCCAAGTATACTCGATCATGATATAAACTTTATGACCTATAATCTTTTCCCGGAAGGTGGGAATTTTAATAAGACTTTCTGCTATCGTGATTTCAAACATCTGGATAATCTTAATCTGATAAATGAGTGTATGTCACTAGCATGAAATGATATTTTCCTTCTTCCATCGGCGGAGAGGCAATTGTGGAAATTTAATGATGATCTCGTATTTATATAATAAATATTTTCCACTTAAAGTCAAACGGATCCGTCTTTTTAGCAATCCATGGTTTTCTGATGGAATCCGCTTTCTCAGTGTAGAAAGAGAGTTCTTGCATAGGCAGTGGAAACGGGTGAATACTCATTACACGCGCACAAACAAGCTCGTAACAAGGTCACTTCTGCAATTAGGGGAGCTGAGCGTGAGTATTTTTCTTCTCAATTCAATCCAAGCTTACCTGCCAAAACCTTTGCGGAAACTTGAACCGAGCTTCCATTTATACTGATGTCAACCCTAATTGTCCTTTTGATTCTGAGGAACTTAATCGGCCCTTTACTTCAGGTCCAGCATCAAATTTATTAATTCTACAACAACCTAGCATGTCTTTTCTTACTTTACGTGAACAAAGTGTTAATTGCTTCTCTTTCCGGTGTGTGGAGAATGATGAACTTTTTAAAGCGCTATACTCTATCAAGTCCCATGCTACTGGTTTTGATGAAATAAATCCTCGTTTTCTCAAGATCTTATTGCCTTACATTTTTCCGCACGTTCGGCAAATCATGAACACTTGTCTAACTACATCTCAATTCCCAGAAGTATGGAAAATAGCTAATGTTATTCCTATTGCAAAAAAATGTCTGCTACTGAGCTGGCACACTACCGTCCCATCAGCATTCTCAGTTTTCTTTCCAAAGTCTTGGAAAAGCTTATGCGAGCCCAGATTGAAAATTATGTAACATGTAATGATCTCCTGGAGAAATATCAGTCTGGTTTTCGTGCACGACATAGCTGTGAATCTGCCTTACTCAAGGTCACTACAGGACTTGCGATCGGCTCTAGATCAGGGAGATCTTGGTGTGATGGTTTTGTTAGACTTCTCGAGGGCATTTGATTGTGTTGTACATGAAAACTGCTGCGTAAGTTATATGCAAACTTTTATTTCTTCTCTTCTGCTGTTAAAATGATATCCAATTATCTCTCAAATAGGTCACAACAGGTCATAAAAGGATTTCCGTCTTCCCGAATGCAATTAACATGTGGAGTTCCTCAAGGTTCAGTCTTGGGACCTCTTCTTTTTAGTCTTTATATTAACGATTTATGTGACGTCGAGCATGATGTTCAATTGCACCTGTATGCATATGATGTACAGCTATACTTATGTAGATCTCGTGGACTGAATGAGGACTGTATCTGCAGATCTCTCAGAAATTTTTAGGTGGGCAATTCATAATAAACTGCTTCTTAACCCCAATAAATCGCAATGTATAGCCCTCTATAATTATGATTTTAATATTGAGGATCTTCCCCCAATTATGCGTAATAAAGTGGAACTACCATATGTAAGCTGTATAACCAATCTGGGGTGAAAATTAATAATCGTTTGAAGTGCTGTGATCATATCAAATCTATGGTAAGCAAAATTTATGGTGGGCTTAGGAGACTCTGGCTGTCTGCAAATAGGACAATTTGGTGCTTCTTTTTGCTTGTGGTAGTTTAATATACATGAGACTAGACTCAGTTTGCAATCGAAAGCTTGAAGTTGCTTTCAACGACTGTATACGTTTTGCTCTCGGTTTGCGTCATTCTGCTCATATCTCTCCTTATAGATCATTGATTTTGGGTTGTACTCTAGATTCGTCCCTAAAGGATAAAGCACTAATTTTCCTGCATAATCTTATTCGCATACGTGAGCCAGAGTATCTTTTTTGTAACGTTAATTTCCTGCAGTCCCTGAGAGGACGTAAACTTCTAATTCCTCGTTTCAATTCATCCATCCGTGAGGGATCTTACTTTGTTCAGAATGCGCGCCTTTAGAATCCCCTCCCTACCCCCCCCCCCCCGCCTCCATGCACAGAGTGTTACTTCTATCAGTGAATTTAAGCAGCTTATAACGTAATCGTATTTCACTAATTACTAGCTGATTGTGTCAAACTCTTTTCTTCTTATCTATCCACTATGTTTTTCTTTAATTTTTATTTTCTTTCCCTTTCTATTTTTACTATTTTTCTAATATATTGTAAGTATTACGTTTTATTTTTCTCTATCTTTTTATTTTGATTTTATTTTGTAGTTTACTATCTAACCTAGCCGATCTTTGCATTGTATTAGTACAAGATTTCTAATCTTGTCTACATATCAGGTAAATAAAATGATTGATTGATTGATTGATTGATGTTCCTAAATATTCCTTCTAGCTGCCGTCCCGTATGGCTGTAACTCTGTTCCACATAATATTCCTGTGTAACTGCCGTGCCGTATGGCTGTAGTTATATATGTTCCCGTACCGTTTCCTCCTCCAGCTGCCGTACCGTATGGCTGTAGCTGTTACCCTACCTAAATATTCCTTCTAGCTGCCGTGCCGTATGGCTGTAGCTATGTTCAACATAATATTCCTGTGTAACTGCCGTGCCGTATGGCTGTAGTTATATATGTTTCCGTACCGTTTCCTCCTCCATCTGCCGCGCCGTATGGCTGTAGCTGTTACTATACCTAATTATGCCCTCTAACTGCGGTGCCGTATTGCTGTAGTTATATATGTTCCCGTACCGTTTCCTCCTCCAGATGCCATGCCGTATGGCTGTAGCTTTTACTCTACCTAATTATTCCCTCTAGCTACCGTGCCGTATGGCTGTAGCTATGTTCTATTTTCTGCTTGAACAACTGTACGTATCTCATGGCTAACATCATCGGGAGCACGTAATTCTCGCCCAAAAGTCAAGTATGCTGCTGAGTATCCCGTGCTTGCGCATTGGGCGGTATTCATCGCGAAGTATATAGCAGATAGTTTAGCTGGCCAACTTGAATGCTCGTTCCCAACTAAGATAGCTAGTTGTGTTATAAGATCACGATTCTTTCTTTCACCTGGGTTAGCCTCCGGATGGTAGACGGGGGTGAGAGTTAGTTGAATATCCAAGCAATAAGTTAGATGTTTAACCACGGTAGATATAAATTGCGTACCATTGTCGCTAATCATCCTTCTAGGTATCCCATAACGAAGAACGAACTCGTGTAAGAGGACGGTAGCACATGCTTCAGCTGTAGCTTCTTCAAGGGGGTAGAGCTCAACCCATTTGCTGGCAGTGTCATCAGCTGCAAGTATTCATCGTTTTCCATCGTCAGATGATAGTAAGGGTCCAAAAAGATTAACGGCGATGATTTCAAAATGTTGCCTGCTTGAAGTTGTCTGTAATAACCCGGCTGGTTTTAGGTTAGTGCCTTTGTACCGTTGACATTCGACGCATCGTGATAAATATTTTGCAACATCTTGACGCATACCGAACCAGTAATAACTGAGAGCAATTCGCTGGTACGTACGATCCGTTCCATAATGTCCGGCCATGGGCGCATCATGATAGGCTCGTAAAATTTCACACCTAGGTACAAAAAGCTGACCTTCTTCCGCATCACTGTCATTCAGATATTTGTAAAGTACTCCATTATTCATGAAATAACCCTTGTTAGATATGCGAATGTGTTTTTCATCAGTTTCGAGATTCTCCAAAACTTTCAATGAACTCTTTCAGTTGAATGTCTTCCAAACAATTTCGCCAGCAGCTTTTCGAGTCGATTTGACTGCTGCATAATTCACAGGATACTACGGTGTGCTCGTCGCAAGGTGGACAGGATAAGCCATCTGCTACAACGTTACTTTTACCAGGTGTATACATAATCTTAAAATCATATGATTGTAGCACTAGCGCCCATCTAGATAATCTTCCGCATGGCTGTTTGGGTCCCTTCAATATAACCTTGAAATCTGTTGACCGCCCAGACAATTGCTAGGGCCTCGCGCTCTGGCGTGGAATAGTTTTGCTCTGGATATGTTAGAAGTCTCCTGGCGTATTCCACTGGGTGTTCATCAATACCCTCCCCTGGACAAGAGCAGCTCCCAAAGCATAATTGCTGGCATCAGTCTTCAAAATGGAGGTTAAATTCTGGTCAGCTCGTCGTAGGATTGGAGCTGTAGTTAAAAGTAGCTTTAATTGCTTTAACGATTCAAAAGCAGCCTGACTTTCATTAGTCTATGACCATATTACCTTCTTTGTTGTTAGCCTGGTAAGTGGCTGTGATAAATCCGCAAACCGCGGTATAAAACTCTATACCAAGAGCAAGTTTGTAGGAATGATATAAGTTGCTTTAGATTCTTCGGTGTTGGCCACTTGATAATAGCGTCAACTTTACTAGGGACAGGTGCTATACCCTCTTTAGTAATAATATGTCCAAAATATTCAACTTTAGCACAGCAAAAGTTGTATTTTTCACGATTTGCCTTCAGTTGAAAAAGCTGCAGTCTTTGGATCACTTTTCCTAAATCATCGAGGTGTTCTGTGAATGTACTGGTACACACAATTAATTCATCGAGGTATATTAGGAGACATACTGAACTTTTGCTTGTTCTAAACCTATCCATTAGTCTCTGGAAGGCAGCTGGAGCGTTACGTAATCCAAAGGGCATACGCTTTAACTGAAAACTTCCGAATGGAGTGATAAAAGATGATTTATCTCTATCTTCTTTCTTAACGCGGACTTGCCAGTAGCCAGAACGGAGATCTATGGTTGCCATGTATACTGTACTCATCGCTGCTTGTAACAAATCGTCCATTCTTGGCAAAGGGTAGCGATGGGGTGTTGTTACTGAGTTTAGCTGACGACAATCAATACACGCTCTAAGTCCGCCATCCTTCTTGCGGACTAATACAACAGGTGCCGCCCAGGCAGATTCACATTCCTCTGTAATGTCATCTGCTAACATTCTGTCTAATTCCGAGCGTATTTTCTCTCTTTTAAAATGCAACATTCTATAAGGCGGTACAGCTTTTGGGTTTATTTCTTCCGTATTAATGCAATGCTCTATGTGCGGAGTCTCTTCCCTATTTTCGCCGAAAATATCTCTGCTTCTTAATAAAAAGTCATTTAGAGATTTTTTTTTCCATTTCCTGAAGAAAGATAGCCCCATTAGACAGAAATGTGATATCTATAGAATTAATGTCAACATTAGAATTGCATCTCTTCTTAAATGGAGCCGGGAACAATTGCCTTCTTCGTGGATCACAGCGAGGTGGTGTAATGCTAAAAGGAACAGAATCCTTAAAGATGTCGGATATTTTCCCAGGAGAGTTATCATTATCGTTCGCTGGAAGTATTCTTCTCGGATGTGTTGCTATCTCCACTACGCGCCATTCAGGTACTTGTTCATCAAATCTGGGTATTGATGATGCGTCGCAATCGAGAAACCATTCTATAAAAGGAGATTTGTCCTTTTTTTCTGTTGAGGTTTTTCTGTACGCCTTTTCTTCGAAGGATTGTCACAACTAGCTTTCAAGGTTGATTTTATGTAACTAACGTAATTTGGAGCTGATTGTGGACCTGGCAAAAGCTATATTGTATGTCCGGTTTATCACCAAAATACCATGTCCTTTGTGGTAGATTGAGCACTATCGCTGCTTGCTCCAGAAAATCGATTTCTAACAAGGTTCGATTATCCACTGCTGATGGTAATGCTAGAAAATTTATCGGTACTATCCTGTTTCCTAAGGTCGCATGAACTGTTGTGGCCAAGACATTTTGCTGCTTGCAGGAACCATCTGCAAGTGTAACGTCCATTATTAAAGGATTGAATGCCTATCCTTGTGTGTTCAGGTGCTCATACAATCTGCTCGTTCGAGCAGCTGTGTCAATGCGTGCCTGGCCATCAAGTCCTGAGATCTTGATCGGAATTGTTGGAGGATTCTGGCCCAGCTTCAATTTTGTATTGAGAGAACAAAAATTAACATGTGCGGGTACTTTCTTCCTACCTTTCTTGCAGGTAGGACAGTTACTGCGGAAAAATCTAGCTGCACCGCATCCATAACAGGATAGCTTTGAGTCATCCTTGTTTTTAACTTTAACTGTTGGAGTAGGTGTTATTTGTCTTGTTACAGAAGTTTTCCCTACATCTGACTTATTTTGTGCAAACCGCTTCCTGCAGTTGTCGCTTGTGTGACCTCTGTAATTACAGAAGGTACACCGAATTCGCTTTCGTGAATTCCTGTCACCCTTTTCCTCGATGACTACGATTTCAAACTCATTTGCTAGTTCTTCTACTTGACGCGGGTTTTCAAGCAGCTGACTGAAAGTGCTCCCTGTAGAGCGCTGAATCCATTCCCTGATTTTTCAGATGTAGCAGAGCGTATACTAAATCTAATTGAGTTTCCTCATCGTGGCGTGTTTCAGGAAGTTGCGCTAGTAGTGCGCGTTTTCTGCAAACGAATTCGTCCACCTGCATTGTATCATCTTATTTTTCTCCAAAACCCTCGATGTAGATCTGGTGAGGTTGCTTTAGAGGTGAAAATTCGTCTCTTATTAGTTAACAGTATCTGACAATACTTTAACCTCATTTTTGACACCCAGCCACCAAGCAGCTGCAGTATCAATTAGAAGTAGAGGTAATCCAGTGATAGCGTCTGCATCGGAAATTTCTTCGATCGCCTTATACACATTCACTTTAGAAGTGAATGCATCGATGTACTAATTGCATTTTGTATGTATGTAGATGTGTAGCCTTTGCAGTAACAACAAAAATTTAGTCCGAATATCTTCGCTAAACAATTATATCGTACTGATTGCTTTTTGTATGTATGTAGATGTGGGAATTGTTGAGTAGAAAACCGTTACAACTCTTACGAAAGTTGCAGATGCACTCTATGGATTTTCTCATAGGAATGTAACTACCGAACGGCGAGTGAGTATGGCGCACAGAAGCGTGAGAAGCCCTTACTCGTTAAAATGGTGGCGTGCTATATGAGAGTTTGACTGTTGGCGTATAAAACGTGGGAATCTTTAATACGTTAGAATGTTGGCGTGTTACATTCTGACAGTAGGCGTATAGAAGCGTGGGAATCAGTGATGTGCTAAAATAATAAATTTGTACTTAAGTAGTCATAAATCTATCGCAGAAAGTGGTAGATTGTAAAAAATGCCTCAAAAATTGGTAAATCTACCGCTTTAGTGGTAAAGTGGCACCCCTGACTTATGAGTACATCGTCGTGGTAGACGACTTTGAGACTTAAAGGGGAGAGAGGGGACGCAATGCATGAATTCCATGTTTATTTTCATCTAGCGAAGCGATAGCACTGACTTGTAACAATGGACTGAGCGATTTGCTATTTTATGTCGCACAAATATTGTGTTTCTGTATATCACCATCAGAGCACCCTTTCAAACGTTTACTACATAAAAAGTATATAAAACTCAACCAATCAGATGAAATTTTACACCCGAAAATCGAATTAAATTAAAAAAATATATTTTCTTGTGTCCAAGTGATATTTTAATCGCTTAAAAGGAATTAAACTCATTCCTACTTTAATTTTCAAAAGTTATTCTTACCTGAATCCTGCGTATGGGCCAGAGAGACGGAACATGGTAAATACTATCTTTACCTTATTCTTTCTACCGTGATTGCATGTGCAGCCATCATAAGAGCATCAAATGGCATAAGAAAACGTTTATTAAGAAATACTTTGTGTTTGTAGCTCCAACTCTGCCATAGAGCGAAAGAGAAAACTATAAAACTTGTGACATGCTTTCCTATAGGACAATATGCTCAGTGCATTGTTATAATTATAAGTCAGTGAGCGATAGGCAATTTTTTTATGAGTCATTTTTCTTACCACCCCTGATAGGGGTTGTCCCAAATGGGGCGTGCGGTATATCAAATTAAAAAGGGAAGAGTGTGTAATCGTGTGGTGTAATTCTCTTTTTGACCCTGTAAACTTCATGCCGACGTTTATACAGTTTAAAAAAAATATTTTGGGGTATTTGTGTCATATACACTCATACCCTCATTTTGCATATATTTTGCCCGGTTTTTCCTTGGTATGCATTAGCGGTCAGTTGTGAACGTTTGTTGTTTGGGTGCAAAATTCCGCCGACGTAACGGTCGTTCGCAAACACAAGATTAAAATAAAGCCACTTTTTCACTCAAAAAACGACCATTTTCCAATTTAAAAGGGCTGGTTTCCTTCTTCGAGCTATCTCCGAAACTAATTATCGCATTTAAAAACTAATTAGATATGTGATTGGGGGACGAAATGTAGATGCGATTATATTCTACAAACAAGCTTTAAAGTCTATACTTTAAAAAATTATAGAGTTTTTACTGTGCTGGAGGACGACAAAATTGAGCTTTTTTCAGGTAACCTCAAATTATTTTGATACATTAAAATCAGTATTCCTTTGTAAATGTTGGATGGATTTCAATAATTCTTTTTTCACAATATAGCTAAGATATGCCACAATACTAGGGGTGTAAATTTAAAATACTATATAAAATATACTATATATGGTGACCGAGGTTTGCGGAGGAAGAGCGGGAAAGGCTCTTGAATGGCGGGTATAGGGGGAATACGGAATACCCATAAAATTGTCTAGCCCCATCGAGTCATTGTTTTCAATTTCCCCTTCTGGGAGGGAGAGGGGTGGGTGGAGGCAAACGTTTTTTTACCAAATTTGGTGGATACGTTACCCCTGACAATACGTAGAAGAACTTTTTTCCATTGGCGTACTTTTTTGTGAAATTGTGACGGGGGCATCGGAAAATTTTTGGATGGTGAGCAGCATGTCGTATATCAAATGAAAGGTCTCGCCTATCGTAGTATCGGATGGTGTAGTTCTTTTCCCGACTCAGTTAATTGTAGCAACTTTATCGAGACCTTTTACCTCGTTGTAAACAAATTTTCATGATTTTTACCTTCAATCGTACCCGGGCATGTGGGAACTGTTTGGAAAGTTCTCGGCGAGTACATAACAAATAATTAGTTACTTTTCTTCCATCCCACTTTTAGGCCGATTTGACCCCAAAAACTGTTATTTTTGAATTACTCATTCCACAGTTTTGCTAACTGATGCCATCTAACGGCACTTTCTTCAAACATTTGCAATATCTTTTTTCAGCCATATTAACCCTTAGGCTGTCTGCTTTATTTGAATAATTTACTCCATGGGCATAGTACAATCCTTTCCTCTCTCCCGCTTCTCAAACGGGTGAAGGAAACTGGGAAAATATAGGAATAAATTCCAGATATGACTCCACTCTTTTGTTCATTTCTCCACTGCGGCTGGGCGTAGCCCCCTACGTTTCACAAGAGGTTTTCCTTTGCATTTCCATTGAAATAAAACACCCGTAAACATGACTCCACTATTTTGTTACTTGCTCCACTCTCGTTGGCCCGTTTGTCTTCATTCTTTTGCATATGGTAGCCAACCCCTCCCTAACCTCACTCCCTCCCGCAGCATTCCATACCAATCTACAGTCTACATAAAAAAAATTCCACCCATGACTCCTTTCTTTTGTCCATTGTTGCACACCCTCTTTACCGTTTTTCGTCATTGCTTTTGGATATGGTATCCAACCCTCCCCGCCTCACAGGCAAGCGACTCATCCACCCCCACCAACCTTAAAAGAATTAACCCAATGTCTGCTTCTGTTCAAAAGTTATTAACATTTTTTTGTTATTCAAAAAGTAAAAAAGTTTGATTTCAAGATTTCCATATCCAATTTAGCTATACAGTGACTTTAAAAATTCATATCTCAAAACCGAAGCCGAATATCATCGCAATTTTTTGTATATAGATAAGGCTTCTTGCTTAAAAATAAAAAGCTCTAAATACCATTAAATATTAACAAAAAAAATTTTTCATTCGGTGCTGCTATATGTTTTTATAAAGCATTAAGCTTCATACGGCATTTGAATCAGGAAAATCGGTTGCTTCGTTCTCGAGATATGATGATTTTATGAAAATGACGTTTCTCATGAAATTTCTAATCCCCTAGCGTTGGGGGGAAGGGGAGAAAAAAATTGGGTGGGCTATTTTGGTATTCCCTACAAACTGTGAAAATTTCATCCAAATTGGAGTTGGCACAGATAGGTAAGAAAAATAAAATAGCACTGAAGCTGGGAATGCAGTTTGGTTTACTATTTCCTTTTTCTTGTCTTCTAGTGCTGATCATAACAAGCATTTTATTCCTTTATACGATATAATAATCACACCGCATACATAAACATAACAGGTATAATCTTTTTTATGGAGTCGATGAGTTGAACTCAAAGCAGAGTTGCAAACTTGCAATACATTCCGAATTCAGTGACTCACTTCGGCAATGCGTTTGAGTTACACATTGAGTGGGAGTTGCCATGACATGACATTAGAGTGTGGACTTATTGAATCAGTTTGCAATCTGAAGAGCCAGCTCTTTTAAAAGAGGCAGATTCAATTAATCGACTCTGTGAAAACAATCACTTTGCCCATCTCTAATCGGAGATGGTAGGTTTGCCCGCAAAAAGTGACGGCTTGTAGAGAAGAAACTTGCGTGCAGTGTACGGCCGTGAAAGTGTTAAGAAACAAAAATAAAAAAATAACAACAGCAAGCAACTAAGTTTTTATAAAATTTATTTCACTGGTCTGACTCTTTGAGATTTAAACAAATACTGAACTCTTTTCTTACCTGAGAAATATTTCAGGTATAGTTAAGCTTTACCTGGTAGACATTACCTAAGCATTTTCTAAGTTGCGCAAGGGAAACAATTACATTTTATGAACTGAAACTAAACTTGAAATTTATGCTGTCTAATGCATTTTTACGCTAATTAATTCAATTTTGAAAAGATATATAATTTTTAAAATTCTAGCTTTCATTACATTCATTATATTCATTGTACATGTATGCGGCCACTCCACACGAAAACGATCAAAAAGGCCTTGTTTTGGACCCGACCATCTCCGATTTGGATGAAACTTCCACAGCCTGTATGAAATACCAAAATAGCTCACCCATATTTTTATACCCTAGATGAAATCTATAGGGGTATACTAAGTTTGTCATTCCGTTTGTAACACCTCGATATAATGATGGTAGAGCAAAATGGATTGGACACCCAAACATAATATTAAAAGTTATTTTGATCTTTGCATGTCCGTCCGTCCGTCTGTCTGTCTGTGCGCACGATAACTCGAGAACGCGTACACTTAGGGAGCTGAAATTTTGTACACGGACTTTAAAAAACAAAAGTAAAATTAAGTTCGAAAATGAGACAAATCGGGCAACTCCTTCGTGGGGTTGCCATACAAAAAACTCGTTTTCCGCTATATATTTGAAAACTGCCTAAGAACGCGTCGACGTAGAGAGCTGAAATTTAGTACATGGTGTTTTCATTGTACTAGCAAATAACATTTTAAAAATGGACTAAATCGGGCAATTCCTTCTTGGTGTTGCCATATAAAAATTTAGGTTTTTGACGTATACTGTGAAAAAGATCAGTCCAAGACATTTTTATTGTACTAAAACCGTTCTAGAAATATATGCGAAAAACCACTGCAAAAATCAAAATTGCTCAAATGGGTGCACATACAAAATTTCATACGGACATTCATCTAGGGTATCATAAGAATTGGTCTTAGACCAATATTAGCTTTTTTACTTGTTTTCTTTCCCCTTACCACGCCCAACCTCCCCGCTAGGTGAGTAGATATTTCGCGATTTTACGATGAAACGTAATTTTCAAAAAATCATATTTCGCGAACGGAGTAACCGATTTTCCTGATTCCAATGCCATATGGCGCTTAAGGGCCGATTCACACCGGCGCGATAGCGATTGCGATAACATACCGATAGCGATAACATAGCGATAACGAAGCGACAGCGATAGATCGCTTACAGATAGTAAAGGCCGATTCACACCGCCACAATAGCGATTGCGATAACGTAGCGATAGCGATAACGAAGCGACAGCGATAGTTCGCTACACATAGCTTTCAATCTAAACGCTCACACTAACGCGATAGATCACAACGATACAAAGAATTTCTGCAGCGTTTGACCAGCGATTCAAATGTATATCGCAGCAAGCACAATTTTAGTCATATATCGCGAGCTGTGAGATCAAAATTGATTATTATGCTACCCCGGATGCGTAAGAGTGTAGCTCAGTGAACACTGGGCGGGTATCATTGAAATAAACGGCCAGTGAGAGGAATTGGGCGCCTTATTTAGAATAACCACGAAACTCAATTGATAACACACTACACTTTAAGACAATTCAATTTTTACTCCATATAATTCAACTCTGATTAGTCACAAGTTTACAAGAAAACTATGGATATTATTATTTGGTATATACATATATAAGTGTACTTATCTTTTATCTGTAGGCAATTGATAATGAATTCAAAAAAAATTCTTGCAAACTCATCCAGATTCCTCATTCCTCTTTTCTTCCACTTATTTCCCTTTTCCTTTCTTTTTTTGTTGGTTTCTTTTTTTGTTGGTTTCTTTTTTTTTAATTTTAGTAGATTGGCACAAAATTCAATTATACAATTCCACCACAAAATTCTCTGGCTAACCAGCCCACGTTCGACCAACTTGCTTATTTTCGGAAGACAATCCTGACCTTGCCCGGAAGCTCTCTCGTTTCAATTCCAACTCGAAGTATTTAAGCTGTTTTCCAATTGATAACTTTTGGTAAGGTCTCAACTATTGAAATCCTTACTTATATCTTATTTTGAAAATGTTCCATTATGGCGAAACGAACAGCTAACTTCGGGTGGCGGATCCCCCCATTCAGAATTTTTAGTGGATGTAAGTAAGAGAATTGGGTTCCTTTAGTTTCATTTTCTTGCTTTTACATTTTCTTTTTGTGAGGAAACTGGACAAGCTTTTTCTAAAAAATGAGGGCTTGCGAGGTAGAAAGAATACAATTAACTGCAGTAAAAATAGGTAATTAAGATTTAAGATAATTAAGAGTTAAAAACAAAACCTTGTTAACAAATATTAGACAAATATAAGGTAATAGCAATATCGATATATAACAATATCAAAAGAATTCATTTCGAAATATTTGTCATTTAGCTTGTATTTGTTTTTTTCCTTGTCGCCCACTCCATGTATGACCAGACTCCATGGTATGACTGCGTTGTGCTTTCGCTTCAGAGCTCGGAAGACTAGTGTTTTGCGTATATGTGCTGCGTTATTACAGATTTTCCTATAATAAAAGACTACAGCAGTATCACTAACTCCACTTAAGCTTTGAGCCCCACAACCATAACAAATCATATAAAGGAATACCCAATTTTATATGATCTGAATATAAAACATTATAAAAATAGTAGAAACAAGTAAAATAGCTAGAGTTGGCTTAAAACCAATTCTTATGATACCATATCTGAATACTCGTATGTTATTTCGTATGGTCACCCATCTGTGCAAGTTTCATTTTTGAAGTGGTTTTTCGCATATATTTCAAGAATGGTTCTTTGGACAGCAAAAATGATTATAACCAATATCATAGTATCTCGCATTCTGAAGAACATTTCGGTACATTAAAATCGTATAGGACTTATCGTTTTCACGTATACGTAAAAATCCTAAATTTTGATATGGTAACAGCAAGAAGGAGTTGCCCGATTTAACCCATTTTTGAAATTACATTTACTATTTTTATGAAAACACTATGTACAAAATTTCAGCTCTCTACATTGACACGTTCTCAGGCAGTGTCCAAATATGTTGTGAAAAACGAAATTTTTGTATAGCAATCCTACGAAGGATTGCAGACAGACGACCAAAAATAATTTCCAATTATGTAATTAAAAATTATTTTTAATTTCCAATTAAATATATGGTGGCAGACGATTTTGACATTAAATCAATTTTTTTTGCAATAGCCAAAGACAGCAACCAACTGCAATGATTTACTAGTTGATCTAACAGTTCTTTTTAATAGACGTAAGAGGTTAAAAAGACGTATTTATAATAGTGCACGAAAATTTAAAGCAAATAAAAGACCTCTGTTTTATCACCGTTTTCCTTTTCTTCCAAAAACTTGTTCTTAAACGATGCAATTTGTCATAAACGCCACGAACAGCTGCGTCTAAAATTTTGTCTATTTTCTAACTTAATCTCACTTTAATTTTTAAAATCCTGTCTGCAGAGTTTCAGCTCGAATTATCCTGCGCACAGATAGACAGACAGGACAAACAGACGTATGGAAGGACGGACGGACCGACCGATTGACGGACGGACGGATGAACGGACGGACCGATGGATTGACGGACGGACGGACAGATGACCATTTAGATTTCATCTAGGGTATAAAACGGACAAAGTGGGGGTTGATATTGCCAAGGAGTTGAATATAGGTTGGGCTAACTTAAGAATATTGGCGACTTGGCCACTGCGATCTTGCAGATTTATTGTGTCCTTCCATAGTGGCTAAATCTAGCCAAGAATACAAGTGGGAAGTATTAAACGAAGTGAGGTTGTTGGATTTTGAAAATTTCTTCCGTTGGTCTTCTTCTATTAACTTCAAAATTTGTCAAACCCCCATTTTTAATTAAGAAGGCTCTAATTGTTGATTTTAATATTTATCGTTCGTTCTCATTCGAGGTTTTTAAAAAAATATGAAGAGCGCATGGGACTTGAACAATTTTAATAGTAGGATTGACAAAAATTCTCCATTTTCCGCCAAAATTCCAAACGCGTTTTCAATTATCTACTTATAAGCCTGTTTAAATTTAAGTATTGTACTGATTTTACTTTTTTTTTCTTCTGCAAAAGGACGCATCAAGTAAGTTTTTAAAGGGAATCCTTAATCGACAATCGAGGTCTGAGGTGTTCCTTGATATCGATCAGGCAAATATTTGGTGGTATTCTTCGAACAAACCGTATTCAAATGTTACAGCCGAAATATTTAAAGCACCTGCGTCACTACTTTATCCATATTTTTCAACGTCGATATATAAAAATTTATATTCGATATCAACGAAGGTAGTAAGACAAACTTTTTCAAATTGAAAAAATAAGTCAAGCTAGTATACATTGAATTGACACATAGTCGTCATACTCACCATCGATACTAACCAATACAATTATGTACCCCCAAATTTTTCCGAAATCTCTTTATTTGGTTCAGGCATATGCGAACGTAGCTATCGCTGTGATCTATCACGTTGGTGTGAAAGGAATTGCGTCGCTAGTTTATCGCTACGATTATCGCTATCGTTATCGCAATCGCTGTCGCGGCGGTGTGAATCGGCGTTAAAGTCGTTAAAGATCACAGCAATAGTTACATTCACAGGCCTGAACCAAATAAAGAAATTTTGGAAAAATCTGAATATGGGACAAATTAGAGTTTTCCAATTGTATTGGCTAGTATTGATGGTGGACATGCTACGATTATGTGTCATGGGTGATCTATGTAAGGAAGTTTTTCATGAACCGAAAGATGTGATTCTGTGTAGGTAATATTTGCAAAAATTATTATCACGCAAAGTGCAGCAATATAAAAACTGTAGAAAATTTACGGAAACTTGGTCAAAAACGTGAAAGTTGGAAATGCGATTCATGTAAATCTGCAAAACAAACTAAAGATCAAACAAACTTCGATGATCTTTTCAACAAATTCTATTCCAAGATCCAAAGCCAACTTGATAGCTCTGTTAATATAACTAAAGATGACATCGGAGAATTAAGAAAATCTATCCAAATTATTTCCGATATATTTGATGACTTTAATTTGAAATTAACTGAAGGAAATAAGTGCATTAAAATATGAAAACGAGTACCTAAAAAAAAATCAATTTGTTAACCCGATAAAAATAAATAACTGGAACAAGAACTGAGAAGAAACAATATATCCAGGTATCAAGGAAACAAAAAATGAAAATTTAGCTGCTATAGCTCCATGAAAACGAATTGGACTATGTATACTGACAGAGAAAGTCACGGGCATCTAATGCACCAGGCACAAACATCGTACGGTTCATAAAGAGGTCAAGGAGAGATGCAATGATAAATGCGCTTAAGTCATCTGTAAAGGCAAAAAATAATGGGGCCGGAATCTCTGCAAAAGATGTTCATGTTAATCTAGGTGAAGGTCTTGTATTTTTTGGGGAACATATAACCAAAGCTACAGCTGAACTATTGAGACAGACAAAAATCATCGCGTTGAGGAGTAAGGGCTATTGGTATATTTGGATTAAGAATGACAAGGTATATGTTAGAAAAGATACAGCTTCCAATTTTTATTTACTAAAGAATCAACTCAATTTACAAAATTTACTTATTGATAAATAAAAAAAATTGTAATCTGCTTATTTTAGTCTAGAGCTGATCAGATAATAATGTGTGAAATATTAGAAACTGTGAGTAATTATAAAAATGTTAAAACAAGCGTTTTGTGTGATAAGACTGATTGTTGTAATTTTTTGAAGAAAATTTGAACTCGATTAGGGTCATGCATATGAATATTAGAAGCTTGCCGAAACACTTTGATGAATTCATTATACTCATGAATGATTTATATCTGGACTTTTTGCAAGTAGCATAAACTATCAGATTGACGAAAGTAACTCTGTCCATTTGCAAATACTTCTATCAGATAATCAAATAATAAACATCACAAGTATCCCCAAGCTGTAGTCCTATCAAATTTATAGACTCTTTGGAAGAATTTTTGAAGGCTAACATAAGTTCGGGTAACCATTTGATTTTGGGTGACATTAACATAAATGTTTTAGCAAACAGAATGTCTCCCAATGCAGATGAATATGTTAATACACTAGAGCACAAGAAGAATATGGATTTAATGAATATCTAGAAGGAATTACAAGACAGGACACAGGGAATTCGTCATGCATATGACCATATATTTTTATAATCAGACGGTTATAGTCTTCGTTCGGCTATATATCAAACGAATATTACTGATCACTATTTGTTACGTGACTTGGCTTTACTGTCGTAACATGGACTGGGAGTGCTTGGAAAGAGTTCCGAAGATCACCAACCCAATTCTCCTGGTATTCTATTAAGTTAACTTCCCTTTTCTTTATTAAAACCACAACGTTTTACACTTTAACTTTGTTTTATTTTCACTTTATAATTTCTCACTTTCAAAAAGGTAGAGTTTCCTTTTTCTTTTAGTTTATTAATTTACTAGTAGGTTGCCTTACCTCTGGTGGGGGGTCAACCTATTAGTGATACTTGCAAAATCTTACTGCCTTGTCCCTGAGATGCATCGGCTTTTTATTTAGGTGGATTTTGGCATTGCTCAGCAAAATTGATAAAAATAGGTATGGGGGTAAGTAGTTAGGAAATTCCATATAGGAATTCCAGAAATCGAATATATCGGGAACGCCCTCTCAATATATTGGTAATAGCCAATTTTGCATATTCCTCAATATTTTGTAGTTTCACAAGAATATTTCCCCTTCATTCAAAAATTCCTTTGCAACCATTGGTCAACCATATATATACGGAAGAAACCAATGTTACAAAAAAACTCAGCACTATTGCCCAATAAGTGGGTCAGTTTTCATTTCACTTTACACAAGGGATTTCCCAATTATGTACAAGTAAAAAGTAAAAATATCACACATGAAGTTTCTTAACTTTGTGTGAGGAAAAAAATAAAGCATGTAATGACTGTGGGTTAGGTCAGGGTTAACCTAGTGCCATTATAATGCATGAAATTGGTCTCATGCCGTGTTTGTATTTTTGTATACAAAGAGCCGGCGTTTTACCGCAAAAAGGTTGACGCAACCAAGAATTTATCGCTTTAAAAGAACAACGGAGAAAGTTGTTTCATAAAACGAAAATAGAATTGGTTAACCATATGAACCATATGTGACGTAAAAATTCATAAATAAATTGACGGTGGAATCACCGCGAAATTGCTTGGAATGCAATTTGATGCGCGTACTCGCGTTTGTCAATTTATTATATGTTTGTACGTTATATGTATGTACATATGCGCGTATGTTTTGCTTGCTAGCTTCAAGAAGTACGTTATCGTGTATGTACGTATGTATATTTGTAATCTTGTACGTAACAAGATTCTTATTATGATAATGAGTCGTTATTATAGATATATGCATATGTACATATGTATGATGTATGTACGTTAGTTAAACTGATCGGGATATTGTGGCGCTAATGAGATAATGATGAATGCAGGTAATGATTCATTCATTACACCATCCCCCTTGGAAAAAGAAAGTTCCGGGAATGAAATGAATGGGACTTTCTGATAAAAATGAGCAAAACGAAAAGCCGATGATCTAGGTACTTACATTATAATTTTTGTAGATAAAAGTTTATCGGTAACACTAATTTCTAGGTTATTGGTTTTTTTTTTTTTTATAATACTATTGTTATATGTATTACTACTATTATATTTGTATTATCTATTTATAGCAAAATTGCAGTAGTGGTAATTTCTAGATTATTGATTATTATAGTAATAAAGATAATAGTAATTTTTGACTATTGACTATTAGTTATTGTTATAGTAATAAAAATATTTTAATTATAAAATTTTTTTTTTTTAGATAATTACTTATCGTAGTTGTAAAGATATGATAGTAAAAGTACTGTTTCTTAACCTCTAGGTTATTGTAATAAATCTTGTTTGTTACTAATTTTATAGAAAGTAGTTACTAGATTTAATAGTAGGCTAGTTATTAGGTTCTAGATTTTATTTATTATTATTATTTATTATATTTATTTGTATACAATTTCAAGGATTATGACTATATATGACTATATATATATAATTAATCTCTTTTTTTTTCTTAGGCGTACAATAGATTATCTTATATAGATTAAACAGCTTTTTGTTTTTTTTTTTTTTTTGCTTTGTAGTAAACTTGCTTTCTTTTTCGAGTTGTGTGCATATATTTGTTTTTTTTTTGAAAATTCGCTTAAGGTGGTTAAGGTTGCATTGTTAACTGATAGGATGACTTGGGGTTTTCGATCTCTAAGTCTTTTTGTTGTGTGCTTTTGTTTGCGCCAAGCCTTTTGGCTTTACATTTTTTGCATATTGGGACAATTATTACCATAAAAACTGCTGCAAATAGAACATATGAAATAGCATAGTGATGGATGTTGTGTGTGTTCAGGGTAGGGAAGCCCAAATTTTCGCTTTGTTTAAGCTGATTGAGTGCTTCACTTAATGAATCTAACTCTTCATAATCGTGAAATTTAATGACGTGTACCTGGTCATTGGTGGAGTTGAATCTTTCAGGATGGGGTAAGTTAGAAGTTAGATTTAATGATGGGAGGTAGCGGTTACTAAGCTCAGATGTTTTGGTATTATGGGCTTGAATGATTAAATCTTGGGTGCGTAGATGACAACTCGTGGATAAGGTAATTATCCCTGTATTTTCTAGACTGTATGTTGTGATATTATTTCCGCATATGACGTCGACTACGGTAATTTTTCGCATGGAAAAGAGCCACTTGTTAGGTTGAGATAACTGTATCCAAAAATCCATTTGCGGAACGGTTTTGACATTACAAGATGATGGTATTTTACGGATATGTTTGAGAAGTTGTACTTCGCATTGATTGTTTACTGATTGGGTATTGAATATGGGGTGTATGATACGGCACAAAAAATGCACTTGATCTAGCGTTTGGCAATTTTGCAATTCGAATTTGTTAACTGTATAGTAATGTTCTCTATTATAGTCAATCACTAAGTATTCGAGTGAGGGTTTTATAAAAACGAACTTATCCTGATGATCTGTTGGCAATGGGTGAATTTTTAAAAGTTGATAATCATCTTTGAATGGGAGTGGGAGTTTTAGGTGGAAAATGATTCTATTATCGAGAATTGTACTTTGTACGTTGCCAATTTGATAGAGTT
Source organism: Dioctria linearis (assembly GCA_963930735.1). Lineage (NCBI taxonomy): Eukaryota > Metazoa > Arthropoda > Insecta > Diptera > Asilidae > Dioctria > Dioctria linearis. Next base: position 101,548,265 of record OZ005744.1, on the reverse strand, counting down.
GTAGTAGATTATTTTCACTTTTGTCTATTGGTAAAGTGAGAGTATTCGGCAATTCTTTCTGGATTGTTTCTAAAACTTGCTTCATTTGGGGTGGTGTCATTATTGCTGGATGAGGTTTACCATGTCTAACATCGGTTATTAAGTCTAATAGAAGGTTTTGAGTGGTTTGATATCGTATCATCATTAATGCCGTTAGGGAGACCATTGTCTCAAGTTCAGTGGTAAAACTTTTCGATAGCTCATCAGTTTGCACACGATTAGCTAGGTTACCTAAAGCGGTAAGCTTTTTCTCTACGTGCAGAAACTGTTCTTTTATCATCATGCGTGTTTTATTGAAGACGTTCACGGTGGAATCTACAATAATGGTCTGATTCTTGATTAATTGCAATAGGTAGTCTTGATTGTCCCTCAGTTTTCGCGTCATCTGCGTCGAGTGTACCAAATAGTGTTTTACTTAAGGTCCCTACCGCGTTAATTAGTCCTCTTTTAAATCGAGTGGTTTCTGATTTGAGTAAGAGTGAATTTTGTTTGAGTATCCCGATGATAGTGTATAGTTGATGTGTTATGTCTTTACACAAGGGTATCTTATTGTGATAATTCTCAATATAGTTACATAATCTAGTCGTTTGTTCCGTATGATTGCTTAACTTCTCGAGTTCGAAATTAAATTCCTCTAAGTCATGTTACTTGTAATGGTAGGTTTTGCGCGTCAGCACTGGGGGTTAGGAGGATGAAAACGAGAATCCAAATTATCCTAAGATAAATAAAAAAAATTATTTTCCTAATCGACGTATAGCTTATGTTATTATTATGTACAGTTCTATTTCTATTTCCTATTCTGATAGTTGTGTTTTCTGTGGAGTTTATCGTGACTATGTCATAAGGTCCGGTCCACAGAGGGGATAATTTATTTTTTCTTGCGTGGTTTTTTAATAACATCTTATCTCCTAAGTTAAAAGTTCTGGTTTTTGAGTTCTTGTCATACCATTGTTTGGACTTTTCCTTTTTATTTAAGATTGTTTCTCTAGCTATCTGATGGCTATGTTGCATCCTTGCTTTCAATTCGTTGCTATAGTTTTCATAATTATAATTCACCGTCGGATTTGCTTTTACAATGGATGGAATGTTGGGTGGAAATCCGTATATTAATTCGTAAGGACTATAGTTAGTACTAGAATGTGTACTCGTATTGTAGGTAAACATAGCATAAGGTATCCATGTATCCCACGTTTGTGAGTCCCGGTTCACATAATGGCGTAAGTATTCGGCCAGAGTTCTATGATTTCTTTCCAGAACTCCATTGGTCTGCGGATGGTATGGAGTCGTTTGCAGTTTTTTAATTTTTAAAAGTTTACACATTTGCGCAAACATTTCGCTTAGAAAATTAGAACCTTGGTCCGTCAATATTGATTCCGGTATTCCATGTCTACAGACTATATTTATAACGAAAGCTTCTGCTACGCTTCGGGCTTCTGCGTTCTGTAGAGGTATGGCCTCAGTATACTTCGTGAGGTCATCCTGGAATGTGAGGAGATACTTGTTACCGTTATAGCTTGCTGGCAATGGTCCTACTATGTCCAATGCTATTCTCTCGAATGGTCTTGTACTAGTCGAGGTAATTTTCATGGGTACTCTAGGATTTCTAACAAGTTTATTCATTTGGAATGATTGACATTTCTTTACAAAGTTTTCGACATCTCTGTTTAATCCGGGCCAATTATATGCTGTCTGAATTCTTTTAATAGTCCGAGTTATTCCTTGATGTCCACCTAATGGTGTTTTATGAAAGGATTTCATTATGAGTTCTTGCTCTTTTGGGTCAGATACTATTTTTACTTGGGTTGTGTAAATATTTATTCTGACATCTATATTCCTTAAAGAGAAAGTTATCATATTTTTTAGCTCTGCGTGCGCTACTATGTCCAATTTAGGTATAGAAATATGAACTTCCCGTAAGTTTTTATTTTTGATATAATCCTTGATTTTTAAAAGGGTATTTAATATTTGTTTGAAATTGTCTATAGTTTTCATAGGTAAGGGTGCATTAGCAATTATATACGTTCGTCGTAGTTGAGTATTTTGGATTTCCTCGTTCAATGATGGAAACAACTCTTTCAGGTAAGTTCCTGTTGGATCTTCTATTTTAGGTAAAATGAAGAATCTGTATGGTAAATTCTTTTGAGTCAGTATATGTCCTTTTATTTCGGAACAATCATCTATATGTGGGGATGAAACGTATTCATTATATATTTTATTTAGATCCAGTGTATCTTCAGTCAGACTGGAGGCTTTTGCCTGATTGCGGGTCATTACGTTTATTGATTTTTGGACTGCAATTTTAGGTTCCTCAATTTGGATTCGACTTAAATCATCAGCATTCGCGTTTTGTTTACCTGGTTTATGGATTATAGTTTAGTCATATTCCTCTAGCTTAATTCTCCATCTCATAAGACGTGAGGTTGAGTCTTTCAAACTCATTAGCCATACGAGGGGCTTATGATCAGTGACTATATTGAATTTTCTTCCATAGATATATGGACGAAATTGTTCCACAGCATAAACTATAGCTAAAAGTTCCTTTTCAATTGTAGAGTATCTACATTCTGCGGGATTTAGCGTCCGGCTGGCGAAACAGATAGGGTGATCCTTTCCAATTTCGCCTTGCGATAGCACAGCACCTAATGCAATATCACTTGCATCAGTGGTGACGTTGTATTCCTTATCGAATTCGGGGTATGCCAGAATTGATGCACTGATGAGTTTTTGCTTTAAGACCTTGAATGATTCATCACAAAACGTATCCCATACAAAAGTGGTATCTTTTTTCAAGAGATTAGTCAGCGGCTTAGCGAGTTTGGAAAAATTGGGGATAAAACGTCTATAATATCCCACAAATCCTAAAAATGACTTGATATCTTTTGGTTTTCTTGGAGTCGGATATGTCTTCACCGCGCTAATTTTACTCGGGTCAGGTTGGACTCCATTTTCTCCAACCACATGACCTAGATAAACGATTTCTTTACGTAGAAAATGACATTTATCTGGCTGTAATTTTAGTTGATGCATTCTTAGTCGGTTAAATACTTCTACAAGCTTGGCGTTATGGTCGCGTAAATTATACCCATAAATCACGATATCATCTAAGTATACAAAGCAGCGAATACCTTGAAGTCCCGTTAGGGCGGTATTCATCAGCCGCTGAAAGGTTGCTGGTGCTCCTTTCAGTCCAAATGGCATTCTATTATAGTGATAATGTCCAAATGGTGTGCTAAAAGCTGTTTTTTCTTTGTCTTCTTGTGACATCGGGATTTGGTGGAATCCATTGGCCAAGTCCAAGGTTGTGAAGTATTTGGATCGTCCTAGTTGATCCAAGATATCCGTTATATTCGGTAGTGGGTACGCGTCTCCGAGAGTAACTTCATTTAAGCGCCTAAAGTCCACTACTACTCGCCAACGTTTTTGACCTGTTTCATCTGGTTTCTTTGGTACCAGTAGCAAGGGAGAGTTCCATGGACTCTTGCTAGGGCTTATGATATTTTGGTCTATCAAGTCATTAATTTGCCTATTAATCTCATTTCGTTGAGATTCCGGTAATCTGTATGGCTTGACATAGATGGGCGTAGTATCTGTTTTGACTGGAATCGTATGTGCAGCGGCATCAGTATATGTTAATGCGTCTCCTTCTAAATAGAATAAATCATTGAATTCTCTACAAATATTCGTGAGAGCTAATTTTTCCTCTTGGTTACAATGTTCTCATTTTAAATTATTTTCCAATGTTTTTAGGCGGTTTTCTATTGGGTCGGATTTATAATTGGGCTGAATCACCTCATAGTTCCGTACATAATCCCAAATTGGTTCTATCTCATTTTTCGAGATTTCAATATTTTCTTCGTTCGTATTCATCATTAGTACTCTTACCATACTGTTACTCGTTTGTGCCAAGGTGTTTCCTATGTATATACCTGGTCTTACTTCTTTTTGTTTTATTAATAATTCGCCTTTTTCCTCTGTTATTGGAAGTGATACCATTATTTCTGAACGTGCAGGTAATGTAATTTTATCAGATTTTTGATCATCATTAGCTGTATACAGATCACAGTCGTAGCGTCGTGAATCTGTATCAGATTTTTGATCATTATTAGCTGTATACAGATCACAGTCGTCGCGTCGTGAATCTGTATCAGATTTTTGATCATTATTAGCTTTTGATGAACTCGCGGGTCTTTTTAGAACATATAGCATAAAATAATATATTATTTGGAGGAGAATTGTCAATATGTTTGCGTTATTGCAATTACTACTTGTGGGTACATCGCTCAATGTAGCTGAATTTTTTGCTTCGAAAGTATTGCTTCCATTATTTGTTTTATTTATTTTACCCTTTAATGGAGACATTTCCCTGAATTGACATTCGTATTCCTGACTTAAGCAGGCATCTGTGTTTATAATTAGCATACTTTTTGAATAATCTATTACACATTTGTATTTGGATAGGAAGTCATTTCCTATTATCCCATCATAGGGTAAATTATTACCGTTTGGTATGATATGAAAAGGACGTTTTATTTTGCAGTTATCTTGGATGGATATTGTTCCATATGAAACTCCAAATGAAGGAAAACAATTACCAGACAGGGTGGTAATTGTGCATTTTTGCTTCTCATATACGAGAGCGGAATCGTCAGTAGCTTCTGCTCTGAGTAGACTTATTTCTGCACCAGTATCTATTATAAAGTTCGCTTTTGTTTTCTGGGAGATATCGATATGGAAAGCAACCACTAGGGCGCTTTTATGCATCTTTATTGGGATGCTTAATTGGGTGGTTGATGGACTACGGCTTGAATATCTTTCTCGCGGGAGGTTTCGCCGTCTGAATACACCCGCGTACAATTGTTTCCCAAGGAAAAATTTTCTGGAGTTGTCCACCTTACTTGCTTCATGTGGCGAGGTTGTCCTCTGCCATTATTTTCGGCATTAGGCAAATTTTGAGGTTGGTAAGCTCTTGGATGAGCCCCAAATTGAGCTTGCCTATTCGTTGGGTACTGAGTGCGGCGTTCATGAAACTGTCTTTGCCTACACTCTCTAGCGTGATGGTTTGGTTTGAGACAATAGCCGCATGTAATTCTATTTATTTCCCTTTTTATGTTTGGGTAAGAATTTATTAAGGGCAACTGCTTCCTCTTGAAACAGTTCTCTTTAGTGTGGCCTCTTTTTGAGCAATAGTCGCATACTAGCACATTAGGCGCTGTTTTTTGAGTATGGGGTTGAGTTTCCTCAATGCGTTGAGCATGTTCGGAAGCAAAAGTTATGAGCTTCCTTAGTGAGGTCTCTGAACGTGCCTTAACGATGACCTTAAGTTGTTCGCTTTTAAGGCCGTCTTCAAATGCTCTAATGGCATTTTTCTCATTCTCTGAGATGAGATATGCCCTTGCAGAAGATTCTGTGGCTTCATTAACCGTGGCGCTATTCAAATCAGCTAGCTGTTTTGATAGGCGTGAAGCAAAATCATATATGCTTTCCCGTGAAGTTTGTTTGAGTCGCAGCAATTCTCCTTGTATAGTCACACGTGGTCTATGCTCTTGGAATTGCTCGACGAGTTCTGCTTTTAATTCATCCCAGTTTGAGACTTCTTTATATTTAAAGATGTCATATGCCGGGCCAGTTAGCTTTGTTTTTAAAATGCTAAGCAGTATTTTCTTGTCGGCGTCGCTCTAGGATGTCGTGAATAACATGTCGCAGCACGCGAGGTACCGATGCAGGTCACCTGAGTTTCCATCGAACTCTGGGATCATATTCCGTGCATCCGTTAATGTTATTCTGAGGTCCGATATCCCCGAATTAGTACCAGTAGGTGGAGGTTGAGTCATTTTGACTCGATTAGAGGCACGTAATAAACGAGAAGCGCGAGCTAGTTGGGCAACCGTACGTTTATGGCTATTCCCGGCCTGGGCTGAATAATCGCGAAAACGTGTAGCGACTATCTTGCTAACACGCCTTCACTTACTTTTTAGTGGTTAGGTGCGAATGGTGAAGAACACAACACTTTTAACACACGGAATCAATGGAGCAATATACAATAAAGAACAGATACGTGATCAAGAAAAAAAAGATGCAACGAAATTCTATACGATCGAAATATAAAGTAACACGCGAATATAAAGTAACACAAAGAGAAAAAAATTTTTTTTTTTTTAATTTTACGAAAGGCCGTCGAGCGAATGTAATATTTTCGAAAAAAAAACCAAACCCAGAGTTATTTCAAAACAATGAACTTGCTGGCAAAATTCCATATCACTTAATCACTTTTAGCAAAAAAAAGTTCAACCACAAGAAAATTTAGCCCCAAAATATGTATACTATTAATCAGTTTGCACTTTTTGTTAATTGATAACTTTCTAACTTATTACTTATTATTTTTTCTTTTCACGAATGTGATATATTTAATATATATGTTGAGTAGTGTATAACATGTATAATATATAAAAAATAAGATTTGATTTTGAATTATAATATATATAAAATTCTTAATGTTTTACAAAATATAATAGACTTGGACTTAGCTTCTTACTTCCTGAGGCTGCTTAACCGTTGTTGCCTTTTGACAATCCTTTGAAATTCTTGGAAGTCCATCGTGTCTTCATCGGATTCCGCTGGTCGGCTATACTCTACAATCTGCTCCTGAATCTTGTTGATTTTGTTTTCCCGTCTGGGACCCGTTTGGTCCATTGTTGTTGTATGAAAAAATGATTTTCTTGATTGGTATTTTCACGATCTCTGAGCGCCTGGCTGAGATCGGGTTGTTATAACAACGCTGGGTATAGCCTTAAGCGCCTGGCTTAGGTTACCTTCGTACTTTTTATTTTTTATGTTTTTCTCGTGTGGTAGCTCGGACATAAAGGATCCGCACCGCTGCCACCAATTTTTTTGTTACGTGACTTGGCTTTACTGTCGTAACATGGACTGGGAGTGCTTGGAAAGAGTTCCGAAGATCACCAACCCAATTCTCCTGGTATTCTATTAAGTTAACTTCCCTTTTCTTTATTAAAACCACAACGTTTTACACTTTAACTTTGTTTTATTTTCACTTTATAATTTCTCACTTTCAAAAAGGTAGAGTTTCCTTTTTCTTTTAGTTTATTAATTTACTAGTAGGTTGCCTTACCTCTGGTGGGGGGGTCAACCTATTAGTGATACTTGCAAAATCTTACTGCCTTGTCCCTGAGATGCATCGGCTTTTTATTTAGGTGGATTTTGGCATTGCTCAGCAAAATTGATAAAAATAGGTATGGGGGTAAGTAGTTAGGAAATTCCATATAGGAATTCCAGAAATCGAATATATCGGGAACGCCCTCTCAATATATTGGTAATAGCCAATTTTGCATATTCCTCAATATTTTGTAGTTTCACAAGAATATTTCCCCTTCATTCAAAAATTCCTTTGCAACCATTGGTCAACCATATATATACGAAAGAAACCAATGTTACAAAAAAACTCAGCACTATTGCCCAATAAGTGGGTCAGTTTTCATTTCACTTTACACAAGGGATTTCCCAATTATGTACAAGTAAAAAGTAAAAATATCACACATGAAGTTTCTTAACTTTGTGTGAGGAAAAAAATAAAGCATGTAATGACTGTGGGTTAGGTCAGGGTTAACCTAGTGCCATTATAATGCATGAAATTGGTCTCATGCCGTGTTTGTATTTTTGTATACAAAGAGCCGGCGTTTTACCGCAAAAAGGTTGACGCAACCAAGAATTTATCGCTTTAAAAGAACAACGGAGAAAGTTGTTTCATAAAACGAAAATAGAATTGGTTAACCATATGAACCATATGTGACGTAAAAATTCATAAATAAATTGACGGTGGAATCACCGCGAAATTGCTTGGAATGCAATTTGATGCGCGTACTCGCGTTTGTCAATTTATTATATGTTTGTACGTTATATGTATGTACATATGCGCGTATGTTTTGCTTGCTAGCTTCAAGAAGTACGTTATCGTGTATGTACGTATGTATATTTGTAATCTTGTACGTAACAAGATTCTTATTATGATAATGAGTCGTTATTATAGATATATGCATATGTACATATGTATGATGTATGTACGTTAGTTAAACTGATCGGGATATTGTGGCGCTAATGAGATAATGATGAATGGGGGGAATGATTCATTCATTACATATTGTACTATGGCGAATATAATGTGTAACTCAAACTGTTCCCTAAATATAAGATCTACAGAAGGTCTCAGTTCAAATACCATTTATAAGACAATAAACTACCAACGACTAATAGAAAACATCGCGATCGCAGACTGGGCGCCCGTCTGTAAATCCCAAGAAACAGAAGAAACCACTGACAATCTATTTGGTATTATTGATAACGTCGTCAACCACTCATATAATGCTAAAATTAAAAACCATAATTCGAGATTCCAAAGCATCAAAAGCTGGACGACTATTGGAATAGTGACCTCAATTCGGAACAGAGATAAAATTGTTAGGAAACTTAAACAGGAACCTTTTAATGAAATACTTCATGTTAAATATAAATCCAATCGGAACAAATTGAGTAATATAATTCGAGCTGCATAGTCCTCATTTTACAAACAAGAGCTACAGAAGTGCTGTGATAATCCAAAAAAGTTATGGGAAAAAATAAATTATATAACTTTCAAAAATAAGCCGGACAAATCTCTAAGGCGAATCCCTAGCAAAAGTAATATAATACCTACGGAACCGTTCGAAATTGCAGCTGAACTAAATGAGCACTTTATCAATATAGGTGAAACGATCTCAAACTCTGTAGTATCTCCCTCTCTTGATGGACTCACTAGAACTGAAATGCTTGAAAGTACCTTTAGTATGGCATATATTACACCTGATGAAGTCCTTCAGCAAATATTAATGTCAAAAAATAATAAAGCTCCTGGTGTAGATGGATACTCAGCTAACATTTTTAAACAGTTGCCTATTCCCGAGTCCAATTACATACGTTTTAAATTTAGCAATCGATCAAGGTATTTTTCCTTAAAAGCTTAAATGTCTCCTGTCTATAAAAGTAACGATAAAAATATCCCTGGAAATTATAGACCAATCTCGTTATTACCCAACATAGCTAAGATATATGAAAAATGTATTAAAAGTCAGGCTTAAAAATTGGATATAGCACATCACATGCACTTTATAAGGTAACTGAGTTCATAAATTCTGCAATTAATACTAACAAAAAAGTTGTGGCAGTATTTTTGTACCTAAAAAAAGCTTTTGACACTGTTTACTACAAACTCCTTCATGATAAGCTTGCTAATATTAGTATTATTCTTTTCTTACTTACATAAATGATCTCTGTAGATTTAGTGAATTTAGTTTAAGGGGAAACGTGGTAGCTTTTGCTGATGATACAGCTCTGCTATTTAAAAGTAATGCTTGGCCAACTGTATCTATAAATGCAAACGAGGGGTTATGTAGACATAAGTTAGCACTAAATCTTGATAAGACAACTACATGTTATTTGGGGCTACCATTAACATGAATGGGGAAGTGTAGTTACTAGTCGATAACTTTGTGCTTAAAAAAGTAAACGAACTAAAGTTCTTGGGAGTTATAATAGACTGCCAGCTAAAATGGGACAAGCATATACATTTTGTCACTAAGAGGCTGAGGAGAGCTATTTACAAAATCGTAATGCTCCGTGGTATTCTCGACTTTAGCTCTATGAGGATGGTTTACTTTGCTATAGTTCACTATATTTTACAATAGGGTATTGCAGCTTGGGGAGCAACCTTCACAGCAACAATTATGCTACTTCATAACTTGCAAACTAAAATCATAAAATTACGTTTAAGAAAGTCAAAGTGCTTTTCAACCACGCAAGCTTTCAAAGATTTCGATGTAATGACTATTCGACAGATCTACTGCTTTACACCACTAAAGTTGTTTTTTTGAATCTATCTAATTTCCGAGTACATCACACAAATTATTCCACACGTAGGCAAGCAACATTACCTTTGGCAATTAAGCGATGTTCAAAAGAAATGCCAGTATAATAGGACCAAAACTTTATAATAACTTACCACCTGAGGTCAAAGAAAATTTGAATGTAGGTAACTATAAAAACTTAACCAAGATTTATGTCAAATATCATTCAAAAGTCTTTCAGATAAATACTTACTTTATTAATTATACATGCATGCTTTTAGTATTTATAACCTTTGAAAATTTTCTTTAAATTTTCTTTAAATTTTTATCCAAGGCCGCGCTGTGCTCACACACAAGCCTAGCTTATGTAAATCATTAGCTTAAAATTTTTCACTAAACTTAGGATTTGATTTATTGTTGTAAAGTAATTAAGCTTCAATAAAAACTTTTATTATAAAAAAAAAATCAATGTGTACTAGCTCGACTTATACTGGCTCAACTTATTTTCAATTTGAAACAGTTGGTCTTACTGACAATCGTTGATATCGAATATAAATTTTTATATATCGACGTTGAAAGATATGGAAAAAGTAGTGACGCAGGCGTTTTAAAAGTGTCGGCTATTGCGATGAAATTTGAACACGATTTGTTCGAAGAATACCACCAAATATTTGCCTGATTAATATCAAAGAACACCTAATACCTCGATTGTCGATTAAGGATTCCCTTTAAAATTTTACTTGATGCGTCCTTTTGCAATAAGGTATACTCGGCAAGAAAATACAGAAAAATCAGTACAATAGTTAAATTTACACAGTCTTATAAGTAGATAATTGAAAACGCGTTTGGAATTATGGCGCAAAATGCAGAATTTTTGTCAAAACTACTGCAACACAGCACACACTATTAAAATTCAAGACCATATGCTCTTCATATTTTTTTACAAACCGCGAATGAGAACGATAATAACATTTAGAGCCCTTTTACTAAAAAATGGGGGGTTTGGTAAATTTTGAAGTTAATGGAAGAAGACCAATGGAGGAAATTTTCCAAATCCAACAACGTTTTCTACCCGCACTATAACCTCACTTCGTTTACTACTTCCCACTTGTATTCTAGGCTATATTAAATATAGCTAAATTTTAGCCTCTAGGGAAAACAATAAATCAACTCTGGTCGAGGAGTCCGCAGGTTCCCAGTGGCCAAGTCACCAATACTCTTAAGCTAACCCACCTGTATTCAACTCCTTGGCAATATCAACTCACACTATTTCCTTTTCTCTACTATTATACCCTAGATGAAATCTATAGGGTATACTAAGTTTGTCATTCCGTGTGTAACACCTCGAAATAATGATGGTAGAGCAAAAACGGATTGGACAGCCACGCATAATATTAAAAGTTATTTTGATTTTTGCATGTCCATCCGTCTGTCCGTCCGTCCGTCTGTGCGCACAATAACTCGAGAACGCGTATACTTAGAGAGCTGAAATTTTGTACACGGACTTTAAAAATAAAATGAGAAAATGAGACAAATCGGGCAAATACTTCGTGAGGTTGTCATACAAAGTTTCGTTTTCCACTATATATTTGGATACTGCCTGAGAACGCATCGATATAGAGAGCTGAAATTGGGTACATGGTGTTTTCATTGTACTAGCAAATAAAATTTCAAAAATGGACTAAACCGTTCTAGAAATATATGCGAAAAACCACTTCAAAAATCAAACTTGCACAGAAGGGTGACAATTCGAAATTTCATACAGGCATTCATCTAGGGTATCATAAGAATTGGTCTTAGACCATCTCTAGCATTTTTACTTGTTTTTATAATATTTTCAATTCAGATCATATAAAATTGGGTATTCTTTTATACCATTTCAATTCAATTCAATTTGATTTCAAATCTCGCGATAGATGACTAAAATTTTGCATGCTGCGATAGACCTTTGAATCGCTGATCAAACGCTGCAGAAATGTTCGTATCGCTGTGATCTATCGCGTAGGTGTGAGCGTTTACATTGAAAATTATATTTACCGATCTATAGCTGTCGCTTTATTATAGCTATCGCTACATTATCGCAATCGCTATCGCGACGGTGTGAATAGGCCTTAATGCTTTATAATTGTCATGAAGACATATAGTAGCACCGACCGAAAAAAAAATTGTTAATAATAGTATTTTTTCAAGCTTTTTTTTTAGAAATGAGAGAAACGATTAGCTTCACGATAATTTTCCCGACTATTACGAGTGAGGTATTTTTATCGCTTCACTTATTTATTTCACTATTTCACACTTTGGATTATATTTTTAGAGTTAGGATTAAATGGTGGCCTTTGCACTGCTGCCAGATTGTGTAAATCTTTCTTTACAGTTTATCGAACAATCCAACACGAGAAATATTTTTTTTTGTATTTTTTGGATTTGGTGTCCTCAAAGTCGGCAGATTTTAAGAAATATGAGCCAAAGGCAAAGATTACTTAATAAGAAGTTAGAAAGCAGTAAAGCAAAATTGGAAATATTTTGGCGTTTTTTAGAATGAAACAAGTAATTTCATATACTTTCGTCTTTTGCATGAATGGGGGAAGGAACTTGGCTATGAACTATTGTAGTGCAACTGAGACAACGAGTTAAAAACAAAAATCGAGAGAACGTAGGATTACCCGAACGACAAAATCTTATCGAATTCCTCAAAATCCTATCAAACTATTCATAATAATGCACTTCGGGTCACATTTTAAAGAAAAACACAAATTTCGCTATGGCCCAGATCACGAAAATATCAGAGAATCCAGCATGAGTTCTCTCACTTAATCTCTTCTTAGCAAAACGAATGTAAACAGAAACACGTGCTGTTCAAATATCATAGAATTACAGCAACAACATGTGACCAAACATTGTCAATATTTCATGAAAACCGGTTTTACAAAGCGCGGGACCATTTTATGAAAGTAATACGTGAAATTTCGCTTCTTCTCATTTATTTACGAAAATGAAACATTTGCCATTCTGTTTCGTTGCATGCAATTTGCGCTTTCTCAGTTTTTATCTTTATTCATAAAAGTTTTAAAGAGAGTTTGTTTTTTTTTCTTTCTTTCTTCTTTTTCTTGCCGTGTGCATTTTAAATATAAAACACTCAGAAATCTCGCCTGCTTCTTAGCTTGTTGTTAAGCTAACTTTGGTAAAACACTCGGAATTCGCTCCTGCTTCGTAACTTATTATTAAGTTAACTTTGCCGAAAGTCTGGAATCTACATTGTGGAATAACCTCACATCCGCATAAGATGTGCTCCGATGTTGCATCCTCTTCGAGACACAACCTACATACTATCTGATGCATGTGTTTGATTAGTTTGCATGCAGTTCCGGTTAGGACTCCAGTGATAATTCTGAGTTTATTCCTAGACGGCCTTAAAAGATCCTGACTCTTATTTGATGAAGGTATTTTAATGAATCTTGTTGCTTGCCTGGAGCCTATCATTGGTCGCGTTTAGTTGTTGATCAGACTGGTCCATTAAGATCGGTTCGGTACTTTTTGGTCTTGAACTTATGTGCCTTTTCAACATAACTTACAATAAACTAATTTTGAATCTGTCATCTTTACAATCAATTTTGAATTATAGATATTCAACTTCGCAAATATTTTAAAATTTATCTTGTGAAGCGTGTACAAAGATTAAAAGAACCAAATAGGTTTTATAATAATCAACTAAGGTAAAGAATTATTGAAAATATTTTTAGGTACCTAACTTTTCTTACTCTCCTCAGAGCACTTAACAGATGGTACAGTCGACATCAATAATTTCTTGCTAAATTTAACACTCTATATGCCTCCGTCAATTAGATCTTGCGAATTCTCACTAGAAGCGATAGCCATTGGATGTTAATATGGGAAACATATTCAGATCAACAATGGATCGAAAATTTCCGGTTGAGCAAGAGTGTGTTTTCATGTTTATGCGATGAACTGCGTGCCGAAAGAAAACCCTGTTTACAACAACAGTAGAACCATGCCTGTGGAAAATAAAATTGCAGTAACACTGTACAAATTAGCATCATGTGCAGAGTACAGAGTTGGTGGAAGTGTTTTTGGGATACATAAGAGCACTGTAAAAAAAATAGTGTACTAAGTTGTAAAGTTCATGATATTGAAACTTATGCGAACAAGTATTGTGTTTCCCAATAAAGAGGAAGCAGTTGAAATAAGTAGGAGTTTTGCGGAAAAATTCCATCTTCCTCAATTTATTGGATGTATTGACGGAACGGACATTCCTATATTAGCCCCTGCCATTGGAGGGAAGGACTTTTTGAACAGAAAGGGGTGAACTTCTATTACCCTGCAAGCACTAGTCGATAAGGACGTGCAGTAAGTGAAAATTTCAGATATCCGCTTATGCTACCTTAACAAATATCTTTATATTTAATATATAAGATTTCGGGATGTATCTTGCAAGTTTCCAGGCAGTGTACATGATGCAGCTCTTTTCAAAGGTTCATTCTTGTTTCAGAATAAGAACGATCTCTTTCCAAAGGTAATTCAAAGGATTTATGATGTTAGGAGTTAAGTATTTAAAACAACTTATCCTCAGGACGACAAAAGTATAAACGGATGGAATATCGAATACTAACTAATAGGAGATCCAGCATATCCGCTGCTCCTACAGCTTATGAAGGATTATAGTGGCCGCAATCTGCAGAGCTTTGAAGTAAATTTCAATCTCCACCTGAACTCAGCACATGTACTAGTAGAAATACCATTTGAACGCCTAAAAAGTAGATGGAGAATATTGTTCAAGCGATCAGATACAGATTATACGTTTATGCCGAAAATTGTTGGAGTTTGCTGTATTCTGTATAATTTAATAGAAAGTTCATAGGATAGTTCAGCGAATGATTCACTCGGCCTACTAACTATTCAGGATAAAGAATACTTTTCAGATGTCATAGAATTTCCCTCTCAATTGGCAAAATAAATTCGAAATCATTTAGCATTCTATTTGAAAGATAACTTTCCAATGAAAACCAGAATACACAGTTAATTTTTTATTGCAAGAATTTATTTAAAACAAAAAGAAATAAAATATCTATTTTCACTCTTTGTTTGTTTTTATGGTACTAATAACTTATTACATATCACAATATGTACATAGATAATTTAGATAATTCAGTATATAAGACACAATATGTTGAGATCTAAAACAAAAAATAAACTGAATATTTCATTGTCCTACATAATAGATGTTTTGCGTATTATCCATGGCGAATAAATTTCGGAGAAAATCTCGATCTCATTTCGCCATTGTCCTGCAGACGAGCTTTTCCTGCAGTCTGATGTAGAGCTTTCCCACATGCGTTCCAACCTAAACAAAATATAATTGTCAACAGAAGAAACACGCATTTTGTAGAAGAAGACTGTTCGGGAGTACTTTCACTTTGCGCGCTGGTGTTTCCCACTAAGAGGTCAAAGATCTGGAGGTGATAGTACTCACCTAGATGAACCATAAATTGTATGGCAGGGGGAGGGGGCAATATCAACCGTTTAGTAGTTACAGGGTGATTAAGAAAAAAAGCTAGTTTTTTCACAAAACACCATGTATCTTAAAAACTGCAGGGCGTACGTCACAGTTAAGAGCTCTTTGTATGCAGAACTTCACGAACTTTCCAACGACTGCTCAACCAGCCCCATACCGCTCTCACATCAAGAATTATGGTTTTCTAAACCAACAATTTCGGATGTTCTTACCTTTTGTTTTGAATTTAACCTCTATTATTTTTGCAAAAAGGTCATTAACATAACATTTTTTATAAAAGCTGTAAACTGTAGACTCTCCTCTTTAAGTTGACCTATTACACCCTATGTGATAACTGTAGCCGTTAAACAGTTATTACCTCATAACCTAATTCAAGTCACACCGAAATTAAAGCTATTTTTTAAAATGACGTGCTAAGGGAACAAATTATCGTTGAGAATAGGTTTGAGAATAGGGCTTCAGATAGCACATTGGATGTAATTGGTCACATTAAAGAAGAGGGTCTACAATTACAATTTACACTTTTATAAAAAAAAGTTGTTTTAACGACCTATTTGCAAAAATAATTGAGGTTAAATTAAAAAAAAAAGGTAACAAAATATAGAAATTTTTAGTTTAGACAAACATAATTCTTGATGGGATAGAGGTATGGAGCTGATTGGTAAGTCGTTGCAAAGGCCATGAAGTTCTGCATACAATGAACTCATAACTGTGGCCATACGCCTTATAGTTTTTAAGGAAAACTAGTTTTTTTTCTTAATCACCCTGTAACTCCTAAACGATTGATATGCCCCCCCCCCCCCCAACTAAACAATTTTTGGTTCGTCTAGGTGAGTACTATCACCTCCTGCTCTTGAGCTCCTAGTGGGAAATACACCCTGTATAGAAAACAAACTGTAATAATAGAATTATGCTTATATCTATTTGACTTTCCTTGGTTATTGTAGGATTCCAAAGCGAAGGCAGAGCTGAAATAGATGCTTAGATTAGATTAGATTTGTGAAGGGGTGTATAGGCATTAGCCTCGTAATCACTGCGACCGGAAAGATCTATTGTGAGTCCCCGTTGAATTTGCTCCATTTATAGGTTTAGACTGTTAATAAAGTCTAGAACCATTCTGGGCTTGAGGTTCCATACGTAACTTGGTGGAGGGAAAGCATGTTCAAGGTGGAGTAATCTCCGCCTGGCCAATGCTTTGCAGTTGCAGAGCAAGTGCTCCGAGGTTTCGTGAGCATCCTGACAGAAGCGGCTGATGTCTCAGCCAAACCCAGATTGTTTAGTTGATACCTCAACGGGCAATGGCCTGAGAAGAGCTCAGTGATCATTTTGAGCTCTGTTCTTCTAAGGAGTAGGAGTTCTTTTGTTTTTCCGCCAGAGGTGTCGATAAACTTTTTTGCCTGACGAAGTCCTTGTAGCCTTCCCCAATACAGGGATTTTTGTTTATTCTCCCAGTTATTTAGGGTAGCATTGAGGTAACACTTTGATGTGCCACAAAATGGCTTTGGTCCGACAAACTGAGTTTCCGCTCCTCTTTTGGCTAGGCCATCCGCAATTTCATTGCCTTTGTGGCCCTCATGTCCAGGTACCCCCACATGAGGATAACTTTGTTTCTCCTTGATAGCTTTTTGAGGGTTTGTAGACATTCCCAGACTATCCCTGACTTGACAGTGTAGGACTTGAAGGCCTTGAGGGCAGCTTGACTGTCCGAAAGGATATTAATGGTTGAGCCATTTATGGCTCTTTTAATGCAGGTATTGGCGCATTCTTCTATGGCCAATACCTCGGCTTGGAATACGGTAGGGGTAGAGCCTAGAGCCTTTGATATATGGCATCTGGGGCCGTATACACCCAATCCGACCCCACTGTTTGTTTTTGAGCCGTCTGTATACCACACCATCGATCCTTGTTGGATGGACGGTTTAGTGGATTGCCATTGTTGTCGGTCTCCAAGAACTACTTGGAATGGTCTTACAAAATTTGGGTGTGATTATATCAGATATAGTCGTCACTTGCTCGAAGCATATCAGTTTTAAGATACTTAAACGACCAACCAGATCGCCTGGCTTTAACTGTTTATCCGTTTGTACTCTAATAGCACTGGAGATCGCTTCCTTTTTCACCTGCAAATGCATGGCTGCTGTAGGACAGGTTCTCATGGCACCAGTTATTCCTAGACAGGCAAGCCGCTCGGTTTTTTGAAGCAGAGACTCAGCCGTCTTTTGATTAGTTTTTGGCCACCATGCGAGGGCCGCATAGGTGACCATGGGTCTAACAGCCGTGGTGTACGTCCAGTACATCATTTTTGGCTTCAGACCCTATGTTCTGCCAATGAAGCGACGACACGTGTAGAGAGATCGCATCGCTCTATCCGTCACTCTTGACAGATGCAAATTCCAGGTAAGTTTCTTATCTAGGGTTATCCCCAGATATTTGACTTCGTCTGAAAATATCAATTCCGTATTATCAAGAAGAGGAGCCGTTAGTGAAATATCTTCTTGTGAACGGAACTATTACCGTTTTGTTGGGGTTTATGCTAAGGCCTTCGTTTAAACACCTAGGGCTATTTGCATGAGGTCGGATATGACTTGATCATGCTTGCCCCGTATTGTAACTACTAGATCATACGCGTAGCCTTGAATATTAAAACCCGAACTGGTCAACTTCTCTAGCAGATCATCAATCACGATCGACCATAAGAGTGGAGAGAGAACTCCTCCTTGTGGGCAGCCTTTTGCTGCGGTGATCATGACTGAGCAGTTCCATAGAAATGTGGTTATCCTCCTGCTTCTAAGCATGGAGTCTATCCAGTTTACCGTGGAGGGCTCAAAGCCTTTATCCTCGGCAGCTGATTTAATTGCATCGAAGGAGGTATTATCGCAGGCTCCTTCTATGTCCGCAAATGCACATAAAGCCACCTCTTTTGCTTCGAGCGCTTTTTCGAGGTCTTTGACTACTTTGTGAATGGCAGTCTCAGTAGACTTGCCAGCTTGATAAGCGAACTGTTTAGAATGAAGTGGTGATTTAATCAGAATTTCACTTCGAATGTGAAGGTCTAGGATTTTTTCCATGGACTTAAGCATGAATGAAGAGAGGCTGATGGGTCGGAACGATTTAGCTAGAGAACTAGCTCTTTTTCCTGCTTTAGGTATAAATACCACCCTGACGTCTCTCCAACATTGGGAAACGTACCCTAGAGCTTAACTGGCTCGAAAAATGTTTTGTAGTGGAAAGAGTATTTCTTCAACACCTTGTTGTAGTAAGGCGGGAAAAATGCCGTCTTCTCCAGCAGATTTAAAGGGCTTAAATGTGCCAATGGCGCATCTAACCTTGTTAGGAGTGAAGATTCTTCCCGCAAGGCTTTTACTCCTGTTAGAGACTCCGTGCTTGTCCACCTCAATCGGGTCTGGAGCTATTAATCCTTGATCGGGAGTGAGAGAGTCGGGAAAATGAGTCTCTAGTAAGAGCCTGACTGTTTCCTCGCAACTCTCGGTGTAGTTCCCATCTTCCTTTTGAAGTATGCCTATACCATTCGTGTGATCCTTCGAAAGTACCTTATGATAGCTGCGGGAAATTGATCTATGCCATCGCAGAAGGCCCGCCAGGTTCTTCTTTTGGATCGCCTTAGTTCCGTGTTATATTCCGTTAGAGCCTTTTTATATTCCCCCCAGATGCCAGAGAGCTTAGCTCTGTTGAATAGTTGCCTGACTTCTTTTCTTTTCAAACTCAGTTCCCTATTCCACCATGGTACCTGCCGATTGCAAGTCTTTTGTTTCAGAGGGCAACTGTGTTCGAATGAAGTCATTACAGCCGTTTGAAGCTGCGTAGTGGCTGAGTCTAGCTCCTCAGTCGTGCTAATGCTACCGCCGGGAGAGTCAACTACAGCCTTAAGGTGTTGTCGATAGAGTTCCCAGTTAGTTAATTTAGGGATCGGTACTCCTGACATGTGTTGAGTGTGGCATCTATATCGAACCTGATGTGTCTGTGATCTGACGTGGAAATCTCGTTCGACACATGCCACCTGCTTATTTTTGTACTTATTAACATACTGGCAAGTGTTAGGTGCAAGACCTCTTGTCTAATGATGTTGATAAAGGGTGGCTTATTACCTCGATTTAGTATCTCTAAGTTGTTAGACAATATAAAATCGTAAAGGTACTCACCCCTGGCATTGGTATCCGTGCTCCCCCATAGCGTATGATGTGCATTTGCATCGCAACCAATGATGAAATGCTTTCCTCTGCGTTTACAGTAGTTGATGAGCCGTTTTAGCTCTGGGGGAGGTAATGAATCCGCTTCTCCAGGAATGTAGGCTGAGGTAACTACTACCTCGTGGCTACCTCCTGAAGTTTGTACCTCGACAACTGCTGTAACCACGTCCCTCGAGATGAACTGTGAAAGGGGAATAAAGTTTAGTTTAGTGTTGAGCAGTAGTGGTGCCCTAGGATATTCATGTTCATTACTATATATTAACTTACATGATTTTGTGGGAACTCCTTTGATGTGGCCTTGATGTACCTAGGGCTCCTGAATCAGCGCCAGACTAAGTTTCTCCGAGATAAATCTCCTGCTAAGCACGTCTGATGCGGCTTTAGCATGATGGAGATTTATCTGAAGGCAACTTAGGTGATCATTGGCCATGACATAGATGGCTTTTTATGGCCCCTGTCAGCCTTGGTGGTAGATCCCTTAGGACCTTTGCTTTTGCCCGGCTTGGCACGGACAGGAGAGGGCTTCTTCTTAGTCTTTGTAGACTTCTTTTCGGAAGTCCCCGACTTGGGCTCTGCAGTTCCTGCTGCTTTACCAGGGCCCGCCTTTGCCTTGACCAGAGGTTTAGGCCTGCTGACTCCTGATGTCGAAGGCTGAGGATTGTCAGCCAGAGTTTTAATCTGACTTGGGCCATCATCCCCAGCCTCCTACACAGCCTTTACTGTTCCACCCTTGGGTCTTAGTTGGACGGACCCGAACTTAAACCCATTTGCGAATTGAGCCTTCTTTAACTCTTCCATTGACACATGGTCCACGGAGAGAGTCAGCTCTGTGACTGAGGGCTTTTTACTCTGCGCAACACTATCCATTCTGACACGTTTAACCCCGAGCACAGACCCTCGATATAATCGAGAATCAAATCCGTAGGGTCCTCAGCGCTGTTTGGAAAGTATTCCACAAGGACTTGTGGGCGAGAAATATCACTTTCCTCGACCATCGCAAGATTTGCTCCTTCCCATGGCTTTAGATCCGCAACTACACCTTTCAGCCACGTCACGGTGTCTTGATTGGCGCAGTTAAGAACCAGCCATCCTGGTCTAAATGTGGAGGCCAGGAATCTTGGTTTTAGGGGGCTTTGCTTTCTTGCCGCGATTTCTCTCAAGATATTTAAACCTTTTTTTGGCCGCGCCAGAGAGCTTTGGCTTGCGCTCTTTGCAAATGGGAACTTCAGTGCTCCCGCTGTCCTGTTGGCTATGTTCTGGAGACCTAAGAAGGTCCTCCTCGTCTAGGGGGAGTGTATCTATCACATCACCATCAGATGAAGGACTTGTAATGTCCTGGATGTTGTAGGAGTCGCTAAGAACCTCGGATTGGGTTTTTGCTACATTTAGAGGTGCACCACCCTCTGAATTTATGGAATTTTCAATTTTGTTCCCACGAGTATGCTCGTAAAGGTTGGTCCATCTCAGCAGAGCCGGCATGCCGAGATAAGGCTAGGGTTGAAACCGGACGTCGCCTGGTATCCGGAGTCCATCGTTATAAGACACACTCACGCAGTGCCATTCATCCCATAGGCACGATTGTTTACACCTGGGATTGCGGGTTTTTATCGAGTTTTCCTCTCTAGATCCGCCGTATTCAGTCAGGCAACTAGCAGCACCCCAGGGGATGCCTACCAGCTGCCTGTGCAGGAACACCGCGGGCAGGATGTGACTCTTCATCACGTACGTACGGTCTTGGGAAAATTCCTCCCCTGATGTGGCGTTAACGTAATTAAGCGCCTTATACTCACCTTGTCCCCAAAAAAATAGATGCTTGGCCGGCATCCAAATATTTCATCCATCTTACCCATGTGAGGAAAATCAATTCTTCCAGCACCACTTTTACTTTGATTTTGCTTTATGTTAAAATACCTTTCCTTTAACTTGGTCCACACTTCTATTTAAATTTCGGGAAACTAATTCATCTGAAATTTTTTTTAAAAATTTCCCGATTTCTACACGTTTTCCCATCCATTGTTGAACATTGTGCTCAATGCATTAATCTATTAAAGTGCATATCTCACTATATCCCCAGCGCTCCGTCATTACAACTTAAATATTTTTATCGGGGGATTTGTTTGCTCTTTTTATAAAACACAGACTCTTTTTAGGTCATGAAATTGATTTAGGTGTAAAACTAATTATGTGCTAGTACCAAACTGGTTTTGTTGCGTTTGGTCCATACCAAAACCAAGACCAAATAGGACTAGTTCGGTTTTTGTTTATCTGTGCGACCAAACTGGTTTTTTCGGTCTAACTACAATGGTTTGGTTTGCACGTAAACGCGACCATTGAGCCCATCTTTGGTCCAGTTGGCTCTGGATCCAGTTTTGGAAGGTTAACGTATCATAAGAGCACCAAAACAGATTCTTACACAACACCATTTTGCGTGATAATCGTAACTGTAGTCCGATGGTATAAATGGAATTACACCACGAGACAAGTGAACTTAGCATGTGTGCCGTGTGTAGGCAGCGTCATATCACTGTAAGCCAGCTGTCATAGCACAGTCATTAGCCCCATAGCTGCATACTGCACTGTGTACGCTACGACCTTAAAAAGTATAGTAAGGCACATCGAAAAACGAAAACACTAAACCGAAAAACACAAATGTTGTCCTAAACTAATAGAAATTTGCCGCAATACATGTAATAAAATATTAGCTAGTTATTCTAATTACAATTTCAATGAAAAATATCCATATTTAAAGCTTTATTTCCATTAAAACACATTCTTATGTTTATTCGTACGAGAAACAAATTTTCGTTCCGAGCTGTTCAATATATTTTCGTTCCATACTATGTTCCACATACGAACGAATATTCTTTTCGGTCTTACAGAACCTCATCTCCGTTCAAGAGCGCGTATACTTAGAGATTTGAAACATTTGTACATGGACTTTGAAAAAAAAAGTAAGTTAAGTTCGAAAATGAGATAAATCGGGCAACTCCTTGCTGTTACCATATAAAAATTTAGGTTTTTTACGTAAACTGTGAAAACTGTTGTCAGTCCTAGACATTTTTATTGTACTAAAAACTTCTTCAGAATACGAAATCCTATAAAATTGGTTATAGTCATGTTTTCTGTCCGACGAACCGCTCTAGAAATATATGCAAAAATTACTTCAAAAATCTAACTTGCACGGATGGGTGACCATACGAAATTTCATACGAGCATTCATCTAGGATCCAGGGTATCATAAGAATTGATCTTAGATTCTAGCATTTTTATTTGTTAAAGTTAAATTACCAACTAATTCCCAGTCTATTAAAATTAAAAAATTAAACAAGTCAATTGAATTCAACAAAATAATATACATGTAAATTGTATAAAGTGCTTTTACTTTACGTTTGTTGAAAAGCCAAAGGTTCTTGTACCTTGACTTGAATGATGAAGTGTGCGCGATACGTGAACCACTACACCAGGAGTTTGCTGAAAAGGAAAGTCATTAGCGCGAAAATTTTGTACTAATATACCGCCGAAGGTTTGCGAAAAACTGTACTACATATATTGACTTCAAATTCTTGTTTTTATACAGAAAAGCTTATTCAGCAAAGAAAACAAAACCTTTATCATTTGTATAAACTCTCACGAGCCACTGTCGAGAAAAACAGAAGTGTTAACTTGCGTATTCTCACCAGTCATCGCGGTTGAGGAAAACAAGTGTCAGTTTACATCTGGTTTGAAGCTTTCTGATTTTGTTATTAGCAAATTGTTCCATGACTCGTGAGAATTTATGCATTACCGAATCTAGTTTTTACATGAATTTGTTGAAATATATTTTTGCTGTTTTGAATAAACATCAAAACCAAGAAAAATATAACACAATTTTAGGAAATTAAAAAAAATAAAGTAGGTATAAAAATACGGGTAGAATACACATAAGCTGTGTTCTTTTGTGTACCTTGTTCTAGAGCTCCCATATACTGGAGAGAGCAAATTGTTCTGTCGATTGAAGTGAACTATTTGTATTGTTCGCTTAATTTATAAATCTACTATGAAAATGCATGAGGCGCTCTTTTGTGTATCTTTTGTTCTACCCTGTTTTGCGAACACAAAAGAACACAACTATAATTAATAAAAATGTTAAAACCAAAATCAAAAATCAAAACATTAATTAAGTATATAAATTTGTAGAATTATTGTGTAACTGCAAATGCTTTTCCGTTGGCACAACTTCACACAACTTGCTTCGTCTGCTTGAAAATTTGATCTTATTGAACAAAGAAAATCCAAACATTTCGCACCCATTTATTCCTGTAAGTATGTAGTTTTGGACCTCATTAACAACTGAAAATATTCTCTCTGATTTCGAATCCACAGCATCTAATAAACTAAATTAAGATAAAAGGTGGAGCTACGAGGTTTGCTAATCAGAGCGACTTTATTAAAAGGGGGAAGAAGAAAATAAAAATCTGTCAGAGCTTATTAATTCAATAAAAGAAATATTCTTAGCAATTATCCCACAGAACTTCTCAGTCAAATATGAAAATTCCCTTTTCGCTTTTCCGTAAAATTTGGTTGTGGAATTTCCATAAAATGAGAGCAACGCTCCTGGGGCAAGATGTTATAACTTCGAAAGATTCGACGTTCGACAATTTATCGATAGTCGGTATGTTGTAACACTTTCGACAGGCGATAAATGCGATAGAATATCACTGAGTTTTGCTGAGAGTGATAGTACAAGCGAAGATTAAAAAATGTATGTAAAAGTAAAGAAATTAGATTTAAATGTTAAATTTATTTTAATTTATTCAATATAAATGATTTTATATGTTAATTATATAGATTCTTCAAACTGAAGCTATAAAACTTGTAAGAATATTTCTTGAATCCAAAAATTAATAAGGCAATACATTTTGTTAGGCATATACATAACATAATACCGCTGCCTTAAAAATTTTCTTTTGTCCCGGTAATTAATAATTTCTTTGTCATTTTTGTTATCCACCACAAATAAAGCCACTGCGTCTGAAAAATTCATAAATTCCAGTTTTATTATTATAAAAATTTATCAACAACTAGAAAAAGAATCTATAAATGTCATTTGTGCTAGGGAAAAAAATTCGGAAATAATTTCGAAACAAGCAAAATCGCTTGTCGAATGAAAATCTTATAACATACCGCTAGATCGAAATCTTCGCTTCGATGATCGCTTTCGATGCGAAGTTATAACATGTCGCCACTGGGTAGCTCAGTTTGGCTGTAATTAAACTGGTTTTTACAGGTGAGGAGTACGCCACCGCCACGAGCTTCAGAGTCAGCATCAAAGTTAACTTAAAGACAAGTTAAGAAAAAGGCGAGATCTCCGAGTGTTTTACATTTAAAATGCACACGGCAAGTAAAGGAAGACAGAAAGAAAAAAATCAACAAAAAAAATAAAACTCTCTTTAAAACTTTTATGAATAGAGATAAAAAATGTGAAAGCGCAAGTTCCATGCAACGAAACAGAATGGCAAATGTTTCATTTTCGTAAATAAATGAGAAGGGGCGGAGTTTTCACGTTTTACTCTCATACAATGCCAAAGAATAACTAAATAAAAGAAAGGACACAGAAGAGTGTTCCGATTGTTTTCCATTTAAATGTACACGGCGAGAAAAGAAGGAAGGAAGAGAAAAAAATAAAAAAAAAAATTAAACATTCTTTGAACATTTTACGAATAAGACAAAAAATGGGAATGCGAAGATTACATGCAACGAAATGGAATGGCTAATGATTTATTTTCGTAAATAAGAGAGAATGGGCGGAGTTTTCTGATTTTACGCTCATAAAATGCTCCCGCTCTTTTATGAAAACACGAATTTCAGGAATTGTCCCAATTTTTTTCGCAGAATTCCAATGTTTGTTAGTGTAATCCTATGATATGTGAACAGCACTTTTTCTGTTTACATTTGTTTTGCTCAAGTGGGGGAATCTCTTGCTGGATTCTGGGAATTTTATTTGACAGAAATTTTACATCTCCTTTTAGTGCGTTGTTCATTGCGAAATTTATCTTTTTCTTGCCAAATGGAGGTAGGGTTACCCAATGTACATTATTATTAATAGTTTAAAATAATTTTGAAGATATTCAAGAAGATTTTATCATTCGGGTAATCCTACGTTTTCTCAATCTTTGTTTTTAACTCGTTGTCTCAGTCGCACTACAATAATGCATAGCCAAGTTCTTTTCCCCCATTCATGCAAAAGACAAAAGTATATGAGATTACCTCTTTCAGTCTAAAAAACACGGAAAATTTCCAATTTTGTTCGCCTCTGTCTCTACTTATATTTATTAACTTTGACAATGCTCCGTCCCGCACTTTTGTGAAAACCGGTTTTCATGAAATATTGACAAGTTTGATCACATGTTGTTGCCGTAAATTTAAACATGTTGTTGCTGTAATCCCATGAAATTTGAACAGCACGTGTTTCTGTTTACATTCGTTTTGCTAGAGAATTCATGCTGGATTGATTCTCTGATATTTTCGGGAAAAATGAGAATTTTATTTGAGAGGAACTTTACATCTCTTTTCAGCATCTGGGCCAAAGCGAAATTTCTCTTTTTCTTAAAAATGCGGGGTAGTGTGACCTGATTTTTGGTTTTAACTCGTTGGCTTAGTTGCACTACAATAGTGCATAGCCAAGCTCTTTTCCCCCATTAATGCAAAAGACGAAAGTATATGAAATTTATTGTTTCAATCTAAAAAACACAAAAAAATTTCCAATTTTGCTCTACTGCTTCTTAATGTCATTAAGTAACTTTGGTCAGCATGTCCTGTCTATCTCTTCTAAAAAATTGATAAAAAATTGTCAAAGATTTCACCATCGCAAAAGCCATTTTGCAGCCAAGTTTCAGTGTGTTTTTATATTGGCGCTTAGAAGATATGAATAATTTAGTAAAACTGCCAAAGGGCCAAAATGTGGGATCCAACCTTATTATTATATATTGTATTGTATTATTATAACCTTCCGCTAACAAATAAAAAATATTTTCTAATATTAATTCTTTTTTTAAATTTTGCATGAAGAATTCACCAACGCAGTCAGAACGTTTCTTAAGTAGGATATAAAAGGACATTTTAAAGATATAATTTGTTTAATCCTTTTCTAAAAGTTGCATAGGACACTGAGGCAGAGCTTTTATTAACTTTGAGCACCTACCTTCGTTTACACATAAATTATTAATTGGTCATAAATATTTCCTGGGACACCCTGTAGCTATAATGAGATTACATTATCTATTCCATGTGCAATTTGATTTTCGTTTTCTCGTTGTACTCTTATAAAGCGATAAAATAGGAGAAAAAGTTTTATAACACTTAATAATAATGAAAATCTTTATTATTAGTTTGTCAAGGGCTTGTGTTGTCGAGGTAGGCTTGTTTGATATATTTCAAACAAAATAATAAATTCTCATTTTCTAAATCAGGACACATTAAATGAAATATATGTACAAGAGTTTTATAAATAAAATATAACAAGTATTAATACGAAAACGGACAGTTTAAAATCATGGATTCGGACCGTGCCATAAGAAAGCTCCAAAGAATCTTTAAGGTTTCACAAAGTATCCGGAAATTATACCAAGCTAGACGTAGCCCAGAAAGGTTACAAAAAGAGGAAACTGAAAGGGAGCTGGTTATAATTTCAAAAGAGTTAAGGCAAAACAGAATATTACGTCTGGCAGCCAATCATCGATACATAATTGAACTGGTGGCAGATTACTATGCAATTGATCAGGACGAAATAATAGCTGGAATCCTTGATAGCGATCAGCACATAGATATATTTGATTCACTCTTTAGTGCTGACGGAGTTTTCTCAGCCGTTTGCAATTACGGTAAGCGAACAGGTTATCCCTTGACATCTGGCAGATATGTTATGAAACAGAAGTATGCCGAAGTAGATAGGGCGATTTGTACGAACAGTAAGGCTGTGAAATTAAGAGGGAAATGGATGGTTGTATATCGCAACTCAAACCAAAAGGAAGTTGAGAATAGACACATAAACGATGCAATCGGAGTATTTACCTTAAGTGGACAAGAAAATGACTCTGCCTTGCTATTAGTAACTGATTACATGAGCAAGGTAATAACTCCTGCTCTGACTGCCATACAGGATTATGGTTTATGCACAGAGAGTCAGAAGAACTGTTTCTTTCATGGGCTATGTTTGTTCAATAAATTTCTCCAAGCTTCAGAAGATACTGTAAGTAGGAGAGTTATATTCGAAGTATCCCACAGGCTTTTCAAGGGATTTCTACTTGCCAAATATCAGATAGAAAAGACTTCTAAGGATTACGAAAAGGTAATGGAGATTGAAAGGTACTTTGCTTACTGGTTAAAGCAAATACAAACTGTTCTGAATGAAGGTAAATCTACATAAAAAAATAATGTTCTGACATTATAGTAAATTCCATTTGCAGGCAAACAACTTCAACGAGATCCACCGGATGTTGGTCCTCTACAACTTCTTGAGTATTGGCGGGGAATGTTAACACGATATACAGCAGTTGTGGAGTTTGTTACGTCTCAAGCCTATCGCAACCATTCCACCTGCTTGGAGCTATCGCGATCATCCAAATTAATAAAGGTTTGTTGCATTATATTTTTTATAGCACTTTGATGTGTGTTCATTTTTTGGGGGGTAAAATTTTGTAACTTAAATTGAGTAAAGTTGGAAGGACTTAAAGCTAAATTATATACGAAAATTCTTATTAAAAATATAATATGGAAGCCAGAAGTTGAATAATTTCACCAATGTTAAATTACATATTGTTTTTGGAAACGTGAACTACATAATATATATGAGCTTTATTAAGGTGAAGATGCAAGAAAAGGATCAAGAGTAATACTATGGCAAAAGAGTTTCTTTCTTTTTGTTCAATATATGCTAAAGTTGACTTTTCGTATGGTGAGAAATAAATATTGCTGAAAAATCGAGAATCTGTGGTCGTGGAATATTTGGGTCGCGAGAAGACAGTAAAATAAGCGAGAGGCTATTGGTGTAGTGCAGTTTTATTTCACTGTTAGGCCTGTTGGTTATTAAACGCAGCACAGCACAACGTAGAGCACGGTAGCTTAGGTTTTTGTAATATACTCAAATAAATGACTGACCGCATATTCCTTCTGCTGTGTACAATATGCGGTTGATCATTCACTTGTGTATATTACAAAAACCTAGGCTACCCTGCCCTACGCTGTGTCCAGCTTTTGCTTGCCTCTGTTGGAAAACCATGAAGCTTCGATGTATTTATTGTAAGTTTATTTCCATATAGCCATCTTGTGTACCGTATTAAGTCATCATTTATTACCCTCTCTAAGTCATCGCCATCCTTCTCACTATACAGGATCAGGGTATCATCAGCATATATGTAGTATTCCGCGGCCAATCCAGCCTCCATTAAATTTTGGATGTACAGAGAGTAAAGGAGCGGACCTAGAATTGATCCCTGCGGGACTCCAGTACTCATCGCTTCATTCTCACTATAGCTGTTTCCCACTTACGTACAACACTGTCTTGCTTGCAGATAATTACTTAGTAACTGGTTTGCTTTTCCTCTAATTCGCAATTCGGCTAATATTTCTATTAATACGGTATAATCCACACACAGTATCAAATGCCTTCTTCAAGTCGACAAATACTCCAATAACATAATTATCTGCATCGAGTTCTTTATAAATGAACTCCATTACATCAGACATAATAGCCGTTGTATTGCTTTGCTTTTGGAATCCATATTGCTTTTTATCAAATCCACCATTACTTTGAATAAATGCTGTAAGTAAGCTGATTATGAAGTAGTCTCTCATATATTTTACTGAACACATTGAGGAGCGCTATTGGTCGGTAGTTGTTTGGGTCTCTTCTATCTCCTTTGAAGACTGGTACTATGCATGAAGATTTCAAACAGGCTGAAAACTCCGCTTTGTGATACAATTATTTATTATTCTCGTTAAATGTTCAGTTAATTATATCTTTGATATTCTTTACGTCTTTTACTCTTATTCCGTCTAATACTGGTGCTGTGTCCTCTCTCAACGGAGATAATACTCCTTCAACATCAGCATCATTCACAGGTCTGATAAATACACAGTTTGACCTTGTTATATTTTTAGTTGGTTCACAAGGAAACCTGCACTTGTCCTCCAATTTTTTTTTACTAGTGAGGGGCCCACATTCTCAAAGTATTTGTTCATATAGTTGGCAATTTATTTGTATTTAAAGTTGTTGTCCTCAATTTTTAATTCTTCTATACTGCCTTTTTTGTCATCCGAATTACTATTTCTTAAAAGCAATCAACGCTTTCCACATATTTTTTGAGTCGCTTCCCGCTTTTTCATTTTTTGTTCCACATTACTCATTTTTGCTCTTCTTATATTTCAGGTGATGTCGTTCTTAATCCTTTTATAGTTTTGTATCAGTTGTGAATTATTTGAACCCCCTTTTATTTTCTTATATAATTTATTCCTTTGTTTTATTTTGCTTATTATCTCTAATGTGATCCAAATATTTTCTCAAGTTCTAACAAGTTTGATATCACTTTCTTGTTTTCTCCTCACTAAAGATTTTCTAAGCGTGAATTGATGCGGTGGTCCAGTTGAGGCCAGTCCTTAAGCTCCAATCCAAGGTATCTTTCCATATTAAGAGTAGTTACCACGTGATCAATTATTGAGCAGCTATGTTCCGAAATTTTGGTAGCATACTTTGTGTCAATGTGGTTTAGCACTGTTGCATTATTAGTTGTTAGTAGTTCCAAGTATTTCCAAGTGTCTTCGTTATCATTAAGCAAGTTTATATTAGTATCCGATATTAGTATACAATTTTAATATTTAGTTAGTATAGATTCTAATGCTTCTAGAAACTATTCACCATTAGCATTAGGCGGCTTGTAGTATGCGATTATCGTTAATTTCGGAATTATGTCCCCAATCATTATAGGTATCACATTTAGTTGCTCATATACCGGTTCTGTAATGCTCAGTTGAAAATTTTATGGAATCTTTTATATAAATCGCTGTTCCGCCCTCTCGTACCAGATTTTCGGCAGTTGAATAATTTGTAGCCCAGTGGCTAATCGAAATATCTGGAGAGCTTAATGCAAGTACTCTTTGCATTGTCATTACGTCATTAATGAGATTTTATTCGCCATATTTTTTTGGTTACTAAACAAACTCAACAAGCTATCGGCAGCAACTGGTTAATATTGTTAAAACTTTTTAAAAGTCTTCATCGTTCTTCTTCACACATAGATTATTTATATCGTAATCAAAACGTAATTTTAAGGAGAATGAAATTGTGAGTAGGTATACCGTAGAAGAAGAAAAGTTTTGAGTTGCAAACTTCATCGGATTACGATTCAATCGCCGGATTTAGAGTCCGCCGTAATAATAATATTTATATACGTATATGAAGAGAAACCGACCACCTATGACTGATGAAAACAAGAAAAACCTTTTTTGTTATCAAAACATTTTATTTAAACTATTAATCATCTACATTATTCACAATCGTGGACTTTTTGCTTTATGTTCTTCATTAAATTTTTTGCAGAGACAGTATCAGATATATCAGACCATAGATGGCACAAGAACTAGATGTCGCATGGAAACTAGAGCAGAGTATACAGATTGTGAAATGTGTATTGCATTCTGAAATGGACCATAACATGTTCTAGAGCGTACCAAAAGCAAATATTTTTATAATATCAATTTTGTATACATTTGATCGATTTCCTCAACACTTCAGATATGAAAAAATATGAATCACTTGACTAATACTTCATTTCAAATGTTGTGGTCCATTCCGGAATGGACCACCCAGCCATATAAGTTTTGTGTACTGTTTTGGAACTGCATGCGACATTTAGTTTTTGTGCCATCTATGATCGGAGGCTCTTTTATACTATCTCTTAAAAGTGTCTATCTTGAAAAAGAAAGCTGAATAATGAATGAACTATCTGGTGTCACGAAAGGTGATAGTTTCGGACACGTGTACCTACATGTTATTTGCCAAATTAAGTATTTAAGTGGAAATATGGTGCACGGACCGTTCTTCAGCTTGGGATCTGCGTCACCCTTTGTATTTGCCATAGGTATAAAATTCCTTTCCTGGAAGCTGATTGAAGTTAGCTTTCACTTAAGTTTCATCTTCCATAATGCAGCAGTCGAATTTCGTTCGGAAATTTTCGTACAAAATCGGGCTTCTGGATCTTGCATCTTGGTTCTTGTCTGATGCTCTGTCCAGTATTTTCTGAACATGAAAATTTTGTAATCTCGCAACATTTTAGATGGCCGTCTTCGGAACTTTAAACTTTTTAGCTAAGTCTCTTTGAGACATATTCGGAATTTCCATATGTGTGAAAAACATTAATTTGCGGCTCACTTCTTGGTTGACTTCCATTTTCACCAAACAAGAACTTTGCACTAAATAGCTTGCAAAGTCAAGTCAAGTCAAGTGTTTTTGCACCTTTCAAATTCTTCACCGTCTTCCTTCTTTGGATACAATTGATGATTTTTCTTATCCAACGAATTGTCTTATTTAGGGTGTTAGGACTTATCTTTGGCCCTCAGCACGATTCGATGTCTTCTATTTTCTTCTTGTAATTTTTTTGTTTAGGGGTTGGTCACTTCACGTAATATTGTTGGATTTTCTTCCTACAGCTACTGCGCCACATCAGCTGTAGTAAATGAATTTCTCGCTAGAGTTTATTTAGTTTGGGAGGGACTGGAAGGGGGGTAACGACTGAATATGTTTAGGGAGTCTTAGAAAGCTAACGACTGGGAGGTTCTTATATTAGCAGGTTTCATCAGACACATTCCCGGGGTTTTTGAGGGTGTTACAACTGTGCTCCATACTTTCCTGTATTGCTCTTAGGAGAAGGGAGCACAGCGGAGTTCCAGGTTTGGAATGAGGTTTATAAAGAAAATTAAACTAAAACAATTTAAATACACCACATTTAATTTACTGATACTAGTTATTACCCCTTTACCGCCGAGAATACTTTCTGCGTCCAATTTTTTTAATATTCGAATATGATAATGCAGTGAGTCCAAACAAGATTAAAAAAAAAATTCGAGCTTGGAGCTACTAGTTTTGAAATTATAGCCCGTTGCCATATGTCAGCCCTAGGCGTTTATCAGGACAATAAATAACATATCAAATTTTAGTTTTCAAAATATACAAAAGACTTTAATAAACATTTTTTAAGAAGACAACAAACATAAAAATGTTTAATGCTTTTAAAATTAAAACAAAACCCCAAGAACTTACATTAGTTTTTATATATGTATGTACTCTATAATAACATATCAGTCTTTCAAATGAAATTTTTGAAAACATTTCAAACACAAGCCTACATTACACTTTCCTAACTGCGTACGTACAATGGAATTACAAACTGTCCCTGCACAACGACGTTTAGAAGAAGAATGAATGACGAGATGATCTAAACGATCATAACGAATTTCATCTTGAAACGGCAATCCGTTGAGCTAAAATCAGTTCTGAACTGGCCTGTGGACTTTGGACAGGTAGCAAATCCAGCTAAATATGTTGTGGTAATAGCACGTCTGAAAGTAAGCTGAGAAATAACCACTACGGATTTTCGGTATAATATTCATGCCTTTTGTATTACGACATCTTACAACCATATAAATATTGGCCACCAAAACTTTTTTCCTCTAACGGATATCCTGTAATAAGTTATATTCTCGTCCATTCTATCAGTGCCTCGCATGAATTTATCGTACATTTTTAGCATATAAGGACGAGAGACCTGCTTTTTTTCGGATCGTGAGTATCTTCCAACGTTAACTAAGTGTGCAATACAGCATTGTGTATTTATGTAAACGTACTGAATGACACCTTCATTATTTGACCGGTAATCTTAAGCGCCTCGTTCTTTCTTCATTGCCTTCTTCGAAATCAGGCCACAGTTTTTCGGTATTCTATTTTCCATCAAAGTACCTGTTCCATTATAGCCTGAGGTTTTTAAATGGTAAAGGAGAGGTCCGTCAAAAGATTATCAAAATAAAAACTATATGGTAGATATTTTGTCTATTCGGGAAAAGAATCAATCATCTGAATTAATGGAGCAGCAGCTTTCCCGAACTCCACTTGATAGTCTTCATTGTCTAAATATCCGCTTTGAGTATTGAGTGACCAAACTTTATACCCAAACCGTATGGGCTTGCCATTGATTCATCATAGGACAAATTTTCCTCAGGTTCAAAGATTTCAATGAAATCCTGCTGCAATTTATTAATAAATGGATGTAATTTAGTGAACTTATCATTCTCGTTGAGAAAATTGTTATCAGCGCAGTGAATAAAGCGTTTTATTTTTAAAAATATGTCTCTACGCAGTGCATTAGCCACCATAATATTTTTCGTATCGTCTTGGGGATCCTAATAATCTCTCTCGCTAGGTAAGTTATTATATCCAGAAACTATTAGGATAGCTATAAAACATTTAAGTTCATCTGTGGGTTTGGACAAATAATAAATGAAGCATATTTGGTGGATTCCGAAGCCAAAGACCTTATAATGTCGTCATCTACAAATTTCTCGAACATTTCAACTGGACACAAATCCCGATATTTTGAATAATTAGGTTCAGGAAATCGTTTTATATTATTTTTTATATCTTTTTTCCTCCACTAATATACATTCCCTTGCTTTGGTCCCTTTGATTTTTTATGAGGTGGCTCATCGCATACATCCTCTTCATTCTGATCATGCTCTTCCCTGGCATTATTTATAATAAATCCAGCAGGTGCGGATAATTGCCTTCCATTCAAATTTTTTATAAAGAAATGCTGTCTGTCTTCATCTCCAGAATCTTCATCAGTAAAGTCGCATACATCCGGAGGCTCAATATAAATGTCCGCATCTTCCATGCGTTCTTCTTCTAAATAGTCAAGAGCTTCATTAATTTTCATCGATCTATTAGATAAAAATTATATGATAGAAAAAAACATAAGCACTAAGCAGTAAACAGGTATGACCCAGGCAAATATTGCACTTAACGCTTCAGAAAGCAATCTGCACAGTTCGATACCCACACAGTAGTGTTGCGAGCAGGGTTGCTAGACTGCAACAAATGGATTCTCGTACCAACTTTACAAAAATCTCGTACGTCATGAAAAATTCTTGTACACTAGGCTTATCGCGAAATTAATAAGAAATGGCAACTTAATTAAAACTGAGGATTATTTAGTAACATTTAAGTTTTTGTTTATAACAAAAATAATGGGTTTCATTTGATAAATTTTTTAAACCGATTTTTGTATTAAAATTGTGTATAGTCTTGTTCTTAAAATAAAAGACATCTAGATTATGCTAGGATTATCTGGGTCCGAGTTAATAGTTTGGTCGAAATTTTCATCATCAGGTCACACTTCAGTAGTAGGTTAATTCTATTATATGACGCCGACGTTGTGCGACTTATCATTTGGGTGGTAGGTTTCTTTTGACTGTGTTTTAACATATTGAGTTGAAAGGAGGGATCCTATCATGGTCTTTGATGTGAGCTTGTTAATTGTCTTAATTTTGTTCTTGTTAGGTTATTCTTCTTCTTCTTCTCGGTATCGCCATTGGAATGTGCGAGATTTAAAATGGATAGCGTAAATTGAGGTAGAACTATGTATATATTTGTGGTCTTCATCAGCAGTGCGGAGTCGGGAAAGTTTGTACATAAATATATCAACTTCCTTTTCTTTGGTCATGTGTGGATCACTTTGGTCCAAGGATCGACACTCGTCCATCAAGGACCCATTTTGCAACATTTCGCTTCGTTTTCAAATGAACAAAATTTTACTCCATTTAGTGAAATTGCAGTAAAAGCGCCACCTACCGTCATTAAAATGACTTTAATTTATTGAAAAGTGAAAAGTTTTACCAATACAGATAGCAATGGCAGCAGCTTACTTCTCTTTTTGATCTCTTTGAACAACAAAAATTGTCTTCTACTCAAAATGCTTTGCAACTACAGGAAATACTCGCAAATTTTCTTGATAGCATTTAATTAAATTATTCTGCCATGATCTTTAGTAACAATAACTTTCGTCCTTAGTCTGTCACCTCTTCATTTCCGTGAAATGACTGATTTTCAAGTTTAGTCATTATGGGTGCAGTCTCTCTAGGGTATTAAGGTCTGTCGGCTTTTCCATAGGACGCAGGCTACATGAAAACAATGAATAATGGAGTATCATTTGGGTATCTTGAGATCAGGCCTTGAGCCTAAAACTATCGCTCCCACAGAAAAATAATGTTATAACAAATTACAGCCCAATATGTTTCTTTGTAATGGTGTTTAGAAAAAGTTACATGTAGGGCAAATTTATGATAATTATGTTGTTTGAACTAAATCCAAGCTATTTTTATATGAAAAACTCCTGCAATAACACAAGGCAAAAAGAGTTTAATTTTGGCCGCTACGCTGTTTTCAAATCTCTTTAAAAAAATAAGCAGAACCGTAACCACCGGAATATACAAGCCCATTCTATATAGGTACCATGGGTTACGGTTCTGGTTACTTTTCTTAAATTACCTTTTACTCGACTTTTGTTAGTAGTATTTTCACAGTGTGAAAATTCTGGGTGGAAAATATTTGACGCCCAAATTCTCGTACTTTCGCATACGAGAATACATTTTGCCTCGTACATCGTACCAGAGTAGAAATTCGCGTACATGTACGAGAATTATCGTACGTCTAGCATCGCTGGTTGCGAGCATGCTTACGACTTTACGAGTTTGGTTGAACCCGACAACGTCAGCTGAGCTTCTGAGAATTTAAAATTCCCAGATGTGCCAAGTGCTGCCATATAGCAATGCAAGGCGGTAAAGGGTTAAAATATCTTTGAATTATTTATAAACTAAATTAAACTTCTGCTTTAAGAGCATTACTCTACATTTAGACAAATTTTGTATATTTCCTCAGGACCAACTTTGACGTTTTTCACTCACGATTATCCCCAAGACTGCCGTTTTCATGTTTTAGATTCCGTTATTACACCCGCGCCATCAGCAAAACCTTCTCACGATCGCGTCGATCACGTGGTGCATTTCTGATGATAACCGAGACGTGTTATTTCATACGGCACTTGTGGCGTATGTACGTATATATGGTACATGTGCTCAGAAGAAAGCGGTTGCAACATGCTACAATTTATGCACTTTATGTTTGAAATTGTAGCGTGTGTATATTTAAGTGATTGAAGAAGAATATAATTGCATAGAGTCGATTTGTGCTGACAAATCTAAGTGGATGTTAGGGATTTCATTTCAAATAATTTGGAATGAAATCGAATAATGTGAAGTAGTGAGAAAGTATGCACTTGGAGTGCACGAATGCAAATTATAAATGTGGATATATAATAAAAATGACATACAGTCATCGGTTGCGTCATAGCGCAATTACTTTTTTATAGTTCATTGAATAATACCCGTAATATAGTACAACGGTGACCAGCGATGATCATATTACTTTTTACAACTCTTACTTTGATATTTTATTAATGGATCGTAGAATGGCGTGTGGCTATTCCGATCGTATTTCTTTTGTTTTGTTATGTTTGCTTTTGCTTTCTTTATTATTATTATTATTGAGGTGCTCGTATATGCATTTACCGTTACGGCAAGTAGGTTATGTAGGTACGCTCTACAGATCCATATCGCTTCTTTACACATTGCAGCTGATGTAATTTCGTGACTAATCTATTTACATTTTTATAGGACCGACTTTCCTATATATTCACGATATGTGTCGTCACATAATGGTGGAGCGTGGTTACTAATGAAACGTTGAACTTAATTAAAGACATGGCTGTGTGTCTGCAGTTTATAATGAGTCATTATAGACTAATGAGTCGTTAGTTATTTCTTCATTAAGAGCGCTGTGTGTCTAGGACATTACGACTCATTAGTCTATAATCCGTGCGTTCAGGTGCACACACCGATGTGTTTTTCAGCACATCGGTGCGCACATCGCATCATTGAAAAAGTAGGGATAGCACCTGAACGGTGGTGTGCACTTCGATTCGAAATGTCAATTTTGAAAGTTCTTTAAGAATAAAACTACGCTAAAGTCAAAACTACTAAACCCAGCTAGACACCACGCTACCAGACCGTAGCGTAAAAATGTGCACACCGATGTGCTGGGAAAATGACAATGCTTCGGTCGCCTGAATGACATGATGTGTAAAAATATGACATTATGTAACATTCTGCGTGCGGCTGAACGCACGTCTGGTTTTGATATACATATTACATTAAAAATGCGATATGGACCGAATTATCGCCCAGTGGGTTAGGCTTTTACCCGGAATGCCATTTCCTTATTTTTTGTTTATTCAATGGTGCATTCTCCGGGGCCATGTAATTTTTCGTAATTTTACCAGTGATAATGTTGGCCGCAGTTGCTGGCGTCATGTCCAAAGCGCTGATACCATTTACATTGTGCCACTCCTTTGGTGACATGCTTCTCCCAATGAACGATCTGGTCCAGAAGGCGGCGCACTTTCATGGTAACATTCATGGTGTATTGCGCATCAAGGGCAATGATGAAGACATCTCCTTTCCCGATGCTATGATGGAATGTTTTAATAATGTAAAATGTTGATTTAGCATAAATACATTTTTTTTAATTAACTGGTTTGCTCAAAAGCTTTTAATGTATGATTGATTTGATTTGTAATTTAATGAAATTTGGGTATGCATGCCCTGCATGCCCACTGCACTAAGTATATGCTCTTCGCTAGCCATTTTCACCTTACTATTTTTTAACACCTTTTATAATTATTGTTTTTAATTTTACACTTCATTCGCGTCTTTTTTCTCCCTATTGTCAATTTATTTTTCGAAAAGTCAAAATGCCGTCGGTTCGGAAGTTTCACTTCACTTACTGATTGATTAGTGTTTTTGTGCTGGGCATCTATTTTTATACTATGTATAGTTGAAATCATTGGGTATACTAAATTTGTCAGTCCATCCGTCTGTCCGGTCTGACGATTACTGAAGAACACGTGTACTTAAAGAGCTGAAATCTTGCAGATGGGCTTTAAAAAAATAGAAAAATTAAGTTCGAAAATATGACAAATCAGGTAACTCCTTATGTATATTTGAAAGTGTAGAAAGCTGAAATTTTATATAAAAATAGTAAACTTCAAAAATGGTAAAATCGGGCAACTCCTCCTTGGTGTTGCCATATACTAAATTAGAATTTTTACGTATATTGTGAATTTTGCTGCTTTTTGCTTTATAAACACTAAATCTCCTTCATTGTACTTCCTTGGACCTTGATAATTTGTATTAAAACTTTTCGCTTGTTTCTCCGAAATTCGCTTTAAGACCCTCTCGTTGAGTTCTGATATCGGAGAGGTCTCCTCTTCTTCTGGCTCCACGGTGTCGTGTAGAGCAAGGAGTAATTTGTTCTGCTAAATATCGCGCGGCTTATACGTGATTACTAGTTGATGCGGTGTCACGTTCGTAGTTGAGTTTTTGAAACTATTTATAGCCCACATTATTGCGCGTATATTATGCTCCCAATCTCGGCCATTAATGTCTTTAGCCATTGTTGCAATCGCACTTTTTATTGTCCGGAAATTTCTTTCGACTTGACCATTTGATTGCGGAGTTTTCACTGTTGTAGAAACATGTTTGACAGAATATTCATAGCAGTATTTCTCGAAGTCTTTGCACGTGAAGACTGTTCCTCTATCGCTTATTATACGCGTTGGAATTCCAAAATATTGACTTATTTCGTCTAACAACTTTATGCTCGCTGATTCACGTACTTTGAGAATGAATCGACTACCCCTATCACGTAAGCATTCCCGGATTTGCTTTTTGGATAGGGGCCCAAGTCGTCCGCATGAATTGTATGAAATGGCACTGCTTTTCGCTCGGGTGTATGTAGAACATATCTGCTTTTATCTTCACTCCGCTTGTAGTAGAGACGACGGCTTTCATCTGTAAAAACCAGACATGTTTCTTAATATTTCCATTGTTCTGTCAATACCGATATGTCCTCTGTCGTCATGAGCGTTCTTTATTTCGCGCCATCTAATTCCTTTCGGTATCACAAAACGATGCCCACTAGGTGTGGTTTTAAACATTCTTCCCTTTTCCAAGATAAAATTCCCTTTATGCGGTTTTTATTTTCATGATTAATGATTTCTCCACTTAGAACATTTCGTATATCCTGAAGTTGAGGATCCTTCTTTTGAAGTGTGGCTAGCCAATCTTCCTCTAGGACACTACTGATAGTAGTTTTTTTTCTGAAACGTTTTCCATTTCCTTTCCTTCCTGAATAGGACAGGGACTTAAAGCATCCGCGTGCGTAAGCTTACAGGCGGGTCGAAATACTAATTCAAAATCGTACTCCGATATCTTTAACCACCACCTTGCTATTCTTGGAACCAAGTCTTTCTTCTCCTGTATTCGTCGCAGCGAGTTACCAGTTTAAACTTCCTATTGAGCCAATAATATTTATATCTCTCCAGAGTTTCTACAACAGCTAGAGCCTCTATCTCGTAGCTGTGATACTTTGCTTCGGGTTCTGTTGTCGCACGGCTGAAATAGGATATTGGTCGAAGATCCCCACCCGATCTTTGCAATAATAAGCCAGCTATTCCATGGTTACTCGCATCTGTGTGTACTTCATGATCTGCGTTTTCGTTATATAATGCGAGGATTGGTCTGTGAATTAATAAGTCTCTTAGCTTAAGAAAGGAATTCTCTGCTTCACTTGTCCATTCGAATTCAACGTCCTTTCGTAAAAGCATTGGTAATGGACGGGCAATGAAAGAAAATCCCTGAATAAACCGCCGAAAATAACCAGCAAGATCCAAGAACTGTTTTGTTTCGCGCACATTTTCCGGCCGTTTGTAGTTTTCAATAGCTAATCTTTTATTCGCATTCGGTTTAATACCTTCAGTGTAGATTTCATTTCCTAAAAAGCTGACCTCCTTTTTGAAAAACTCGCATTTCTGTAAATTTAAAGTGATATGTGCTTTTCGCAGTTCTATTAATGATGGTATCAGAATATCGTCCATAAATGTTACAACCTTATTTGTGCCTAATGTCTGAGTCACCATTGCCTGCGGGGGCATTTGTTAGTCCAAAAGGAACCCGCTTAAACTCATAGTGACATTCTGGGATTATAAACGCTGTCAGAGGTCTACTTCTCTTCTTAACTGGCACCTGATGATAGCCGCTTAGAAGATCCATTGACGTGAAGATTTGTTTATTTGCAAGCAAATTTAAAGTCTCTTCGATGTTTGGGAGAGGAAAAGTTTCTCTCTGGGTGATCGCATTCAATTTCCTGTAGTCAATACACATTCAATGTTCACCTTTTTTTCGCGACTAAGAGAACGGTACTTGCATACTCCGGCATCAACGGTTGAATATTACCTACGTTTAATAACTGCTCAATCTGCTTTTTCAAAACTGGCCTTAAACCGTAAGCCACTCTATAGGGATGATATAGAACGACTTTCTTATCTATTAATTTTATTGTCATTTCCACTAATTTGGTTTTTTCCTAACTCACTTATGTCCTGCGCAAAACAATCACGGAATTCACGAATTAAATTTATAAGCATAACTTTATTGCTATCATTAGCAGTTTTATCTACATTAATATTTGCAACTTCTATTTTCCTAAATTCATTTCGTTTACCTGCTTGATCATAGCTCTTGTTCCGCAAAATTTCAAAAACTCCCCATTTTTTAATTATTTCTATTTCAGGGCGATCCAAAAAAATCCTGCCTATTATAATCTGAACGTTCTGAGCAGTGTTGTCAACAACCATTATTTCTATTAAAATGTCTATGTCAGATACCTTTACAAGTTCTCGTATTTTTCCAAGCACACTTGTCTGTTTGTTCCCAAATCCAATCAGTCTTACGTCGCGTCGCTAGTTTCCATTTCCGAATCATATTTTTGTAATTCCTTGTGAGCTATGGTGCTGCTGTATTCGCTTCCAGGTCAAAGAATGCGAGTAGCTTCTTGCCATCAACGTACACCAAGTTACGATACTCATTCCTTGAACCTGAACTCTGATGTAAGGTAGATACCTGCTTTGCTTTACAGTTCCTTGAAGTGTGTCCCTTTTGCTGGCAGCGATAGCGTCTCAAATTATTTTTAACTACACAATGTTTTTCATAGTCTCCTGGCTTGTTACATTTAAAGCAGATTTGTCTAACCTTAAGGTCCATTTCTTTCTTTTCATCTTTGTTGAAGACGCCTGTCCTTAGAACATATATCAAAAAGGAATGCTGATAAGTTTAGTCTAGTGAAGCCGAGACCATAAATATGAAAATGTTGTTTTAATCTTTGCATTTCAAATTAGTATACACGATCTATTGTGTATTCAAAAACAATTGAATATTGATTGTTATAGATGGGCTGCACTCTGGGAGTACTTCTTACAGCACGTGTAAGAAGTATACTCTACTGAACCTCCAGACTACTGTTGGCGACGACACAATTGAAGGATGTTAGTAAGATAATTGTTTTTTTTTTAAGCAATGGGAAACCTTCATGCAAAGCAACAATAACTATAATGCTAAGATCACGTTTATTGGAAAAATTTATACATATTGTAGATAAATATATATAGATTAATTTCATGTCATGGATCAATGGCCTTGTGTGCCAAGTGATATTAGCACAACTTGGACTTTAATTTGTAACCATACTTTATGTTGCAGAACGAACAATAAAAATAGGATATAAAAGCGAAAGACCCCGTGTGCGACTTAGTGATTCTTTATTGTGATCTGTGTCAATCGACTGCGTACAGAAGACTAAAAATTACTTCACTCTCGGCATAGTGCCGTACATAAGCGATACAATATACAACTACTTACTTACTACTCACGATAATGTAGTGGTAGGCTTCAACATTCCGCCCACCTTGAACTAATTAGAGTTGAGTTCAAATATACATGACTTAAACAAAAAATTCAAATTATCGATATCAGAGAAATTAGTTGGCAAATGAATTCAAGTTTACAAGATTTAAAAATTTCAGATTATTGATAGCAAGAGAATAATTAGCAAATGAGTTCAAATTTCCAATTATTGATACCAGTGAGATTAAGATGTAACTGCAACTTCGGAAGAGC
The DNA here is from genome assembly GCA_963930735.1 of Dioctria linearis. Taxonomy (NCBI): domain Eukaryota; kingdom Metazoa; phylum Arthropoda; class Insecta; order Diptera; family Asilidae; genus Dioctria; species Dioctria linearis. The sequence continues at coordinate 101,505,447 of OZ005744.1, read as the reverse complement.
TTTCATTTAAATGCAGGAGTGGAGAAACCTTGTTGATTGGGCGTGTCAGAGTTCCATCACATGTCCTCAACGTAATAACTCGAACTCTCCCGTCTGCTCCTGGATGCGTGTTAGTAATTCTGGCCAGTTTCCACTTGGTAGGAAGAAGTCTTTCTTCCCGCACAAGAACAAGATCGCCTATCTTGAGGTTGAACGTCGTACTATTCCACTTAGTACGTTGTTGAAGCTGGACCAAATATTCAAAGCTCCATCTTCTCCAGAAGTGCTGTCTTAATTGAGATAATAGCTGCCATCTAGTTAGGAGATTCGTATTAACTTTATCTGTGTCGGGCTCTGGCAATACTTTGAGCGGCTGCCCTATTAGGAAGTGTCCCGGCGCTAGAGCAGAAAGATCGTTGACGTCTGATGACAGCGGACAAAGAGGTCTCGAATTGACGCAGGCTTCAATCTCTGTCAAGAGCGTAGAGAACTCTTCGAAGGTCAGAAGATTGTCCCCTAGAGTGCGGCGCAAATGAAATTTTACCCTTTTCACGGCGGCCTCCCAAAAGCCACCCATATGAGGCGAAGCAGGCGGGTTGAAATACCAAGCAGTTCCATCGTTCGCGAGATATTTGCGTAGCTGTTCATCTTTAATCGCCTGGGTTAATATCTGCTTGAGCTCCTTCTCAGCACCAACGAAATTTGTGCCATTGTCGCTGTACAAGTCCTGGCAATGCCCACGGCGTGACACGAACCGTTTGAATACAGCAATGAATGTTGACGAGGACAGATCGCTGGCAAGCTCTAAGTGCATTGCCCCTGTTGCCATACATATAAAGATCGAGATGTACCCTTTCACTGCCTTGGAACCTCGTCCCTTGGAAAATCGAAGCCAAATTGGCCCTGCGAAATCGACACCGCTGCGTAAGAAGGGCCGACACGCTTCTACTCGTGGTTTGGGTAGGTCACCCATCAACTGTTGATGAAGCGTATGGCTATGTCTGCGACACTTGACGCACGATCTGGAGATTTTGCGGAGGATCTTACGTGCATTGATGAGCCAGAAACAACTTTGTAGCATAACCTGCATGATCTGGGGACCTGCGTGCAACGTCATGTGGTGTATATCTTCACAGATGAGTAGTGTGAGTCTCGCCGATGATGGCAGGAGAAGAGGGTGCTTCCTGTGTAATTGAAGTGAAGAGTTACTCGGTCTTCCGCCCACCCTGAGCAACCCTTTTGTATCCAGGAACGGATGAAGCCTTAAGATTTTGCTTTGACGACTCAGTGGTTTATTAGACTTGAGGCGCTGTATGTCGTCTGCGAAGTAGTGCGTTTGCGTTAGGTTTATCCAGAGGATTAAAGCTTCGTCCAGTTCTCGAAGATGTAATTGTCTGCCGGTACGGTATTACACTTGTTTGCCGGCTTTACGAGCGGAGACTGCTAGTCTTGCGTTATACAAGAACCTGAGGACATATGCTGTGACATGCTTGAGTTTACTTAGAGATGCATATCGTTCGATGAGTTCCCATACTGATGCCATTTGAAGGATATTAGTTATGTTGACTGAATCGGGCCGTTGATCGAGGGTAGTAGTGAATTGCTGTTGCGATGGCCATGATGATTCTAGCTGACTAAGCCACGGTGGTCCATTCCACCAGAGAGGATGTTCGATTAAATACTGTGGGAGTAGACCTCGCGATGCACAGTCAGCAGGGTTCTGTTCAGATTGGATGTGAAACCAATTCTCTGGCGGAATTACTCCCTGAATTTGTGACACCCGATTAGCTACGAGTGTGCACCACTTACTAGGGTGTTGGCGGATCCAAGCTAGTGTTACAGTTGAATCTGTCCATCCATATGTGTTGCAAACGAGTGGCTCTAGTGAGGCTTTAATGTATGTTATTAGTTGAGCCAATAAACCGGTAGCACAAAGCTCTAAGCGAGGTAAAGTTGTTGTTTTTATAGGAGCTATCCTCGTTTTCGCGGTTAATACATGAACGGAGATATGACCATCTGGAGACTTAGTACGCGCATAGACAACAGCAGCGTACGCAGTCTGCGAGGCATCTGCGAACCCATGTAAGTCTGTGATAGCATTTGAATCACCAGTACCTATCAATTTGGGCAATTTGATCGCTGCGAGGCTGGTGAGATTTTGGTGGTAATGAAGCCACTGCTGTTTGACAGCTGCGGGACACGCTCATCCCAATCAAGTTTCGGTCTCCAGAGACGTTGGAAGAATATCTTGGGAATGATCGTGCATGGAGACAGCAGCCCTAGTGGGTCGAAAACTCTTGCGGCATCTGAAAGTAACAAGTGTTTAGTTAAATTTGTGATATCTATTTCATGAACCTGGATTCGAAATATGAGCTTGTCTGAAGACGGATGCCATTCCAAGCCTAATGCCTTGACGCTATCGCCGTTCGAAAGCTCTAGAGATCGTTTGATTTCGCGTTGTTCCACTGGAATGGCGTCCAGGACTAGCGTAGAATTGGTTGACCATTTTCGCAGCTGGAAACCTCCTTTGCTTAGTAATGCAGACACTTGCAACTGTAGATGGTGCAAATCTGTTTCTTGGTAAGAGCCAGTAAGCAAATCATCCATATAAAAATCTCGAAATGCGACCTGAACAGCTGTAGGGTGATCGCATTTTTCGTCGATTGCGGTTTGCTGTAGAGCTTTCACGGCCAGGTGAGAGGCTGAAGCAACTCCGTATGTGACCGTAAGCAGGCTATAGTCCTTGATGGGGTCTGAAGGTGACTTACGCCAGACAATCCTCTGATAGTCGATGTGTTCGTCGTTGATTCGTACCTGCCTATACATTTTGGCCACATCAGCACTCATAGCGAATCGGTGCGTGCGAAATTGTAACAGAGTTGAATACAGATCAGGTTGCAATTGCGGCCCAATCATCTGCGTATCGTTGAGGGAAAAGCCTTAGCTGGTGCGACATGATGCATTGAAAACTGCTCTAAGCTTTGTTGTTGTACTTGACTCTTTAATAACAGCCCGATGCGGCATATAGTAATACCTTCCTGGTGCTGGAGTACCAACCGCTTCCTCCATGTGACCCAGATCGAGAAACTCTTGCATGAAATCCTTGTACTGCGCATTCAGGTCTTCATTTTTAGCGAAAACAGTTTCCATGCGAAGTAATACACGCACTGCTGCATCACGTGAGTTTCCGAGGCGAGTGTGTGGTTTGAACGGAAGCTTGACAACGTAGCGTCCATCGTCTTGACGGTAATGCGTGTCCGCAAAGATTTTCTCGCAAATTTGCTCTTCGTCGGTCAGGTGCTTAACTTCCGGCAGTTCTTCGGTTTCCCAGAATTTGGCGACAGTCTTTGTAAGAGCGACATCGCAATGCATGCTTACTGCAGTAGGAATAGCGGATGTACTTTCTGGACCGACGATTTTTCCGAATAATAACCACCCTACCGTGGATAGCTGTGCGACCGGAGTTCCATGAGGTCCTTTGATTAGACCATTCAATAAAAATTGTCCCAATTCATCCGAACCTAATAAAATATCAACAGCTGCTGGTATGTGATAATTAGGGTCGGCTAATTTCAAGTTGTAAATGTGAGGCCAGTCGATTTTGTGTACTCGAACTGGTGGCAAATTATAGGTGATTTTAGGCAAGATCTGCGCGTGAATTGTTGTCGAAAAGCTTTGGTCGTACGATGATAGTGACAGCTGCACCTCACCTTTTGATGTTCCAGCTACAGTAGCGCCGATGCCTACAATTGCTGTTGACACCGAAGATCTTTTAAGTTTGAGTCGTTGGACACAGTTTTCGCTAATAAACGTCAGATGCGATGCGTTATCGAATAATAGCCTTGCGGTTTGATATCGTCCAGCGTTATCGACGACCTTAACAATAGCTGTACCCAAGAGAACTTGATGTCCTGCGTTAGTTAGATGCGAAGGACTGGTTGTATTAGAGACTGCGATCGGTGAACTTTCTACCTCTTGATGTAAGAGAGTATGATGGCGTAATTGACATATGCGACAAGTATGCGCGCTACGGCATTTTTCTTGCTCGTGCCCGGCCCCTAGACAATTTATACAGAGGCCCTTTTCGCTGACGAAGGACGCCCTATTTACAGCTGCTAGAGCTCGAAATTTATCACAGTTGTAAATCTTATGTTTGGCAGTGCAGTACGGACATGTATCGAATTGGAGTCTTGATCCCTTATATTGAGTGTGCAAATTATTAGGTATGTTACGCTTGTCCCTTTGTTCTGGACGCTTTGCGGCAGCGGCGGTATGTAATGAGCCTGAAACGAACTTAGATTTCATTTTATTTTGAGAATACATTTGTATTTTAGAATTAGAACTTGCGGCTCGATAATATGTGCCGACAGCATCCAAGGATCGACATCTCGTTTCTAAGAATCTGACTAAAGTGTTGAAATCAGCAGCCTTATCGTCTGTCTGCGACAACTCCCATTGCCTGTGAGTCTCGGCATCCAGTTTGCTCACTGCCGCGTGTGTGAAATTAGCTAAAGCTTCTCTATACCATTCCTCACCTTGCACTCTTTCCCCTTCTTGATCTTCCAGCGTAGCTTCACCACAAGAAAGTTCTACTGCTTCTTGCGCTATACAAAATTTGCACCATTGATCATTTAGAAGTGTCAAAAATGATTGCAATTCAGCCTCATCATAATAATCCGCCTTTTTACTCGAGGTTAAACAGCGCTTTATTGCCCTTCGAATTGTGTCACGTTTGACAAGGGTATTTCTATTGGTGCTCATATTTGTAACTCGAGAAAATTATAATAACGATCAATCGTTCTTAATAGATGTTTGCTTTAAAATTCTGGTAATATACTGTCACAAAATGGCTTCGTAATGTCACTGCTTATTGTTTAGAAATATGCGAAGAGACTGCGAGCACATAAATTTTGACAACACTGGTTACTGCGATATGGGTATACACAATAATTTCAATTGCTTGTGTGTAGGTTTGTCTTTATGCTATGATATTGATGATAGTATATATTACGGCTGATACTGCCGAAGAATATTCACAATTGTTAGTTGCACAGCGGAGAATAGCTGCAATTACTTCTGCACTTGTGATAGCGAGCGACGTACACTTGCGAATGTAAAGGTGTGTACTTTATTTAGTTTGGGTCTGTAAATAGGAATCGTATCGGTTACGCTATGTACTTTTGCAAAAGTAGCTGAATTACACAGTCTTAAGTTATGTAGATAGAGGATCGTAGCGATTGATTGTGTTATGTACACTTGCGAGAGTCCCACACAGTTTTCGTTTGTATAGAGTCGTAGCGATTGTGTTGTTTTATGTACACAGTTTCGTTCATATAGATGAAAATAGCGTTTGTAGTATGTACACTTGCGAAAATCACGCACACAGAGTTTTGATTTGTATAAATGATAATAGCGTTTGTAGTATGTACACTTGCGAAAATCACACACACAGAGTTTTCATATGTGTTTTATGTTTTAAAAAGCGTAGCGGTGAATATTATCGTTAGGAATGTTTAGCACTTTTTGATGCTTAATGCCGAACAATTTATGATTTTCGCACACGCGGAAAATTATGCGATTGTTTTTGCATGCAAATCGCGACGTTCGCGGCGTAACTTGCGTTTGTTTATCGTTTAGCGATATGACAAATTAGTCTAAGAATGCTTTAGTTCTTTTCGCGATTTGGTCAATAAGCGTTCGAAATGTCAATAAGCGTTCGAAATCCGTCTCGAAGGACCATAAATGTTGCAGAACGAACAATTAAAATAGGAGATAAAAGCGAAAAACCCCGTGTGCGACTTAGTGATTCTTTATTGTGATCTGTGTGAATCGACTGCGTACAGAAGACTAAAAATTACTTCACTCTCGGCATAGTGCCGTACATAAGCGATACAATATACAACTACTTACTTACTACTCACGATAATGTAGTGGTAGGCTTCAACACTTTATAAGCTTACAGATAGAAATTTCAGTCCAAGTTATACAACATCGCTTGGTGTGAAAATTTTATACATCGATACAAGCTGAAGCATCTAACCTGCACCTTAACATTCCAACTTTCCCTGGGCAGCATTTGAAACAATAAAAAAATACATATGTACATAAACTAGAAATAAAGCTTAAATTTATCTTTTTACTTACAACTGATAGCTGTGATTTCATATAAGGGTTGCCAACGATAACACCACTTTTCTCCACATTTCTGATAAAAATGTGCCCAATAGTTCCTTGTGATACTGTACAAATAAAACAATTAGGAAAATATTATGTATCTTAATCGTTTAACTTAATCAGATTAAGTGTAACAAGGAACCACAACTACTGATCTCCTTCATATATAAACTTACCATTACTGATTCCTCTATATACATCTCCCCCACTTCTATTAGGGGAAGTCAACTATAGCAGTGTGATGCGCTCTCCAAAGTATTTCTCACAGGGATAATATACAAATAAAAAATTATAAAGATATGTATCCTAATCGTTTAATTCGTTTAATTTAATCAGAAGAGAATTATAATATTTCAGTTTAAATTAATCCACCTACCACTGCTGTTTTAAGGGAAGGTATCGATTTCTTACCAACCAATATCAATATCTGAAAGGTGGTCCCCACAATCGCTTCGAGCCATTTATTTTTTTAAATTTCCTCCTTAGGAAACCTAAAAGCAAGAAATAAGTACATTTATGGGAAACGTCTTAACCAATTTAACAAAACTATATGTTGAAAAGTTTTAATTAAAAAGTAATTAAATTGTATCTAATTGAGAAAGTTTTATAGCAGTTTCCAGCAGTTTGCCTTACAAAAGGAACAAATTTCACCATCCAAATCAAAATACAAATTTGTCACAGGAAAGAAATTTTAATAAATTACTTTTAAATATGTAGGTTATTTCACATTTTCCTTTTAATCGATTTATCGACTCAAATACAAATATTCAGATAATTTTCCAAATGTCCCCACCCACCACCATTGACTTATTGTCGTTCGACTTTGACAGTTGTCTTTTCACGTAAACAAAAATTTTTCTTACAAGTAAGTGCACAACAAAAATCAAGTTTTTATATTTGCTTGAAGATGATTCAGCAATATTTGGTGTTATTAGTTAAAAGTAAAGTGATTAGAAATAATTTGTAAATATACTTGCCTAAGAAGTGCTTTCCATAGCCCAGAACATTTTCCTGAGCACTTCATTGTTCAAATTGTATTTATTTACAAGTTTGTTAGCACTAAATATTGTTTATATTAAATCACTAAAGCACTTGATTAGTTTTGAAAAAAACTGTTATTTATTTTCACTACTAAATCACAATTAATTAACAGAAATAATTTACTGCCACGAAAACACAAAACTCACTTGACAGATAAGAATTATTTTTCTCTTCCTCCAATGTATTCCGTCTTTTGTTATTGCCTTCCCCTTCGAGATAATTATGAGGAGAAGAAAGCTTCATTCAAGTACACGAATTTTATACGATACCCGCTTTCCTGTTTGATTTATGTTCCAAGCGCCTGTCCGACGATCTTTTGGATTACTTTCGGCATGATTATAAATTTTATGACGGTTCTTAAAAGATGGAAATTTATTTAAATTACTTTGAAATGATCTAGACATGCCGGGCGGGCTTTTTATGGTGACTCAAGTTATAGCGCGCAACCCCTGTTGAAAAAATTCAAAATTCTTGATTATTTTTAATAATTCTGGTATGCTGTCACATGCCATTAAAACGTTCACTTAATTTTGATTTGGCAATCCGGATATGATATATCTGATTGTTGCTAATTCTTTTAGGTAAATTCTTTGGCAAGTGCTGCTACATTATATACGTAATCTTCTATAGCTTCGCCTGGTAAACTTTACCTTTCCATTCTCTGTATCAGAATAGAGGCGTCGTCCTGTCTAGTAGGAAAACTTTTTTGTATTTCTTCCTTGAACTCAATAAAGGTCCGTAAAACATCTTGCTTTGATTGGTACCAATAGTATGCTGCACCACACTAATCACCATACAGGATTTATTTTTTTGGACCTTAATCCTCTCGCAATATTGGCTCTTTTAATTGTTCACCCCACACTTGGACTATAAATTCTACACATTATCCCCGAACTACGAATATATCAAGATTTTAAATTCACGTAAGGCCGTGGCCGTACCTAACAGTGAATTGCCTTACCCCAGTACCTTTGTCGTCCCACTAGGTAATCAAACACTCCATTCTCAACAAATTCACTACTGACTGACTGACTGACCACACCAATTAAGTTACGCACCTCGAAAACTTGCACACGTAAATCGGAAGTAGAACATGACCCTCAACATAATGTGATTATGATGCGGTAATATTCTACAGCCGATGACGAAAACTACTGGCCAATGTCACCGATAGCAAGCAGCTGTGTTGTTGTAAACAAAACGGGCAATGACCGTGCTCTATGCGAAGTAGCATGTTTAGTCACTGCCGATGTAATAAAAACAATCATCACATTATTTAGCAATAAGCGGAGACCTTACTGTGCGAAGTAATGTGTTCCGCTATTGCTTGCTGCTTTACTACCGGTACACCTGCCATGCTCTTGCTTCCGTGTACCAGCAGACTGGGCCACAACACCTTTCACGAAGAACTTCTTCCACATACCTTCAATATTCTTCCTGTCTTTTTAGTATTAAGGAAAGGACATAATATTCAGAGCACACCATCCCCGCACCTATCTTCAATTGCCGGCACCAAACATATAGCTATCATAAAAACGAGTTACACTCGTACACTGCCAGCCACGGGAAGACAACCGGTCTTAGCATGATTATTAAGGTGAACATAGGGTAGGCTTTTCTTTGTTCACGTTCGCTACAAGCCTTTTTTTCTGTCGACGGATTTTGAAGGATCGTGAATAAAAAGAAGTTGTTCACCTTTTAACAAATTTATTAACATTTTATCACGCTGCTCTGGTCTTGCTGAAATCTATCGCACAACTGACAATTTTATAGTGTGAGCGTAGCTCACAGCAATGCTATTATATTAATATAACATATGGTTAAGCAAATTCACAATGGAGTGTATAATTGAACTAATCATCAAGTGAATTCACAATGTTGAAAATTGATTTTTATTAAGACAATTTAAACATCACATTATATTGAGCAAGTCTTTAAATTACAAATTTACAAGATTGAACAGTGAAAACAAACAGTCCTAGACGTTTTTATACCCTAGATAAAATCCATAGGGTATACACAGTGTGTTATTCCGTTTCTAACGCACAGAAATAATGATAGTAGAGCAAAAGAATTGGACCCCACGCATAATAAAAGTTATTTTGATTTTTGCATGTCCGTCTGTTCCTCTATCCGTCCGTCCGTTCGTCTGTGCGTCCATCAGTCCATCGATAATGCGTATACGTAGAGAGTTGAAATTTCGTACACGGACTTAAAAAAAAAAGTAAAATTAAGTTCGTAAATGAGACAAATAGGGAAAATCGTAGGGTTGCCATACAAAAAATTTTGTTTTCCACTATATGTATTTATTTATTTACTTTGAAAGTTATAAAGATAGTAAACAGAAAGTTTTCCAACAAGATACTACCATTGTGTATATAACTATATGGTATACGAAACTTGACTTAGTACCTTGTTGTCTTGTAGAGGCGCTACTTCTGCAGAGCAGACGTAACCAATGGGATTATAAAAGGAGGATTTCACACCGTATCGCTTCAAAACTTTTCCCACTCCATCCGTAACGCCTCTAACATAGGATAGGAAGGCTAGTCTCATTTAGCCTATTTCCAAGAAAGGCGAGGGTAGCGACCAATTGCAATCATTTCGATTCTTTCAAAGATTCTTGAATCTGTCATTAATTTCAAATTAATGAAGTAGTGTGGGATCTGGCAACGCCATACCATACAATATTCGCTCTAAAAGCGTGAGTTTTCCGATGTATTCTAGCTCACCGGAGTATTGTAAATAGAATAAGTAAAAGAAGAAGCCTGTCAAGTAAATTGTTGTAAAACTCTTTAAGATCTATATAACAACCAGACGTTAAGTCTAATAATATATTGTTCATATTGACATTAAAAGAAAGTAAAATCCACAATAATAGATTGTGAAGACACGTGTTTTCTTTTCTTTCTGTGCGATAGTGAAATTGCTATTAAATACGGCGAAATATAATTTTGTGGGATCATCAAACCCTATAGTGGTCCAGTGAGGAAAATTTCTCTTTCCGTCGGTGTTCCTTAAAAGAACGTTTTCGCCTAAGGTAAACTATTTTACACTAGTAATTTCATAATAGGGGATTTTACATTTTTGCTGTTTTTTAATAAGGGATCCTCTGGGTAGTTGGTAACTATGTTGTACCGTGCTTTTAATTCGTTACTATAATTCTCGTATGAGTAACATATCGTAGGTTCCTTCTTTACTGTAGTCGGGATAACCATGCCCGTAAGGAATGAATTTTCTGTTTAAATGAAGGGTCGACTCGTGTTATACACAAATATTGCATATGGAATTAAAGAGTCTTCAGATAATGTTTGTTTACTTAGTAACGAAGATATTGTCCTAGTGTTCGGTGACTTCGTTTTATGGCACCGTTAGTATAAGGATGCTACGGTGTTGTTTGGAGTCTCTGATTTATATGTAATTTGCACTCTTCACTCTTCTGTGAAAACTTCACTTAACACTTAACACCACATTAATGTCACCGCCGGTTAAAGGCCGGTGAGACCACATTGGTGTGATATGAAAGTCGATCAAAGTTATCTGTTGAATAACGTCTGATATAGATGAAACTTTTAGAGTTTGTACAGAAGACCAAAATAGCTCACGCATGGTTTTTTTGTTTTCCTCCACCACCTCCCTCCCCACCGCTAGGGGGTTAGTAATTTTGTGATTTTGCCATAAAACGTTATTTTCAAAAAATCATACCTCGCGAACAAAGTAATAGAATTTTCTGATTCAAACGCCAAAGGATGCTTAATGCTTTTTTAGTTTTTCATAAAAAATATACCAGCACCGAACGAACAAAAGTTTTTTTAAGTATTTCGTGATTTCACGGGATACGGTGACTTTAAAAATTCATTCAAAAAATTACTTTGCTTGGGAGGGCGAAGACAAACGCCGTTTTCTTAGGTGATGGTTGTACCACCCCCTAATAGGGTGGGTCCCAAATGGGCCGTACGGGGTATCAAATTAAAGAGGAAAGGACGTGTGATCGTGATCCGGTTGGTATAGGGTACTACATTTTTCGATCTTAGGGTAGAGGGCGGGGGGCATAAGGGCCGTTTATACTCTGGCCGCCGTAGCTAAGTCATTTGACCTCGCAGTATAGGCATGTGGGTACGCAAACTTCATTAAAAAAAAAGAACTATATTCAAAACTGACCTAGATTACCGATTTTGTACTAAAACAAAATGAATATGTGGAATTTTTTTCTTGCCGCAAAAAACTCTTTTTACGCTCCTCTACCGATCACCATACTTACTTTTGTTGTATTTGGTATTTTTAGTATTGTAATACTAGAGTTTTTTTTTCTATTTTCGATTATAACTCAAGTAAATTAAGGAACGGTTTTCACTGTTAGACTGAGCCACCCAGCAGCTACAGTTCCTGGAAGAACTTTTTTTCAGTGGCGTACTTTTTTTGTTAAATTGGGGGCGGGTGGCAACGGAAAATTTCCGGGTGGTATGATTTGTTTCTCCGACTCACTTAATTTTAACGGCTTTATCGAGACATTTTACCCCGCCGCAAACAAATTTCCATTACATAGACACAGACCCCAATTACTATGTTTCACCAACACTCTACCACAATCTTTACTTGTAATTCAATTATCTATGCTCTACTGTCTTTCATCTGCAAAAAACCCAACGTTATTGCCTCATATAGTTTAGGAGGATTCCTCGAAACAATTACCACCTGAAATTTGTAAATTTCGATCATTAGCCGTCTATTACAAATTCTACGGTAAGTTTTTCTCAATATCTCGATCATATCTCCACCAATTTCAATAATTCAAAGGATTATATGGGGTAGGAGACGCTGGGCTATCCACTGGTGTATGCATTTTGGGGCACTACTTACCCCTTCCGAGGGGGAGGGGGATATAGTTTTTCGGCCATAACTCTGGAGGTTAGCGTCCGATCTGAAAACGGATCTTACTGTTGCCCTTATCTAATTAGCAGCTATATTTCCTGGAATAAACGCCTTTTCCCGGTGGTATCCTAGGGTGCGGGGTAGGAACCACATTTGAACAATTTACTTCATGCGCGACAATCCTTCCCCCTCCCTCAAACGAGAGATGGAAACTGGGAAAATATAAGAATAAAATACAGATATGACTCCACTCTTTTATTCATTTCTCCACGTTCTCTATTCCGAATCTCTTCATTCTTTTTTCATATGATAGCCAACACCATTCTTCATGGGAAAGCGTCACCACGGAGTAGGAAGTGTAACCCCCCCCCCCCCCCCCCAACCGAAAAACTCAATTCATTCCACTTTAAAACAAGATTTTTGTTCCAATGATTAATAAAATCCAGAGAAATAGGATAAACTAAGAATTTTACTGAGAAAATAGTTATATTTATTTCAGATTTTGAAGAAAAATACATTTTTTCTGTTTTATCGGCCGAAAAACTTTTTCGGCGGAAAAATTCGTCCGATAAATCATAAAAGTTGTGTTTTCTTAAAAATTCGGTTTACTTTTTTTCGATTCTTGTGTGTAATGTGAAAGTGCCTTTAAATGATGTGTGCGGTTTGCAACGCGAGTATTGCGTGCAGGAATCATTCTACAAGGGATTAGACTAAAGGCATCCAACATTTCGGCGGTGCTCGAGTGAATCGATATGACAAGTTATTGCCAAATCGTCAATGAGCTTGAAGGCTCTCTTTTGGACAATATCCAATGAAGCTAAAGCTGTGCGACCAGCCCCGGCCCATATATGGGAGTTGTATTCCATTCTAAGTCTAATGTAGGACTTGTAGACAAGCGCTAGATTTGACGGGCTGAAATATATCTTACACCTTTTCAGAAATCCAAGATATTTGATGCTTCTTGGCAACAGAGAAGATGTGATCTGTCCAGTTTAACTTACTGGAAATATTAATGCCAAGAATACTTAGTGACGGTGAATCAGAAATTAATGCTCCATCAAAAGAAACGGGTGTGGTTAAGTTATGATCTTGTTTTAATGAGATGAGACAGCTTTGGTCTTAGATGCATTGAATTCGACGCGATTCGCTTTGCCCCAAGCTTAGATATTGTTAAGATCGTTATTCAATGCTCTAATCATGCAATCTCGTTTAATACATGCGGCATTCCCCTTGGAGCCCGCAAAAGTGTCAAAGGAGTAAGCGAAATCAAGAGTACTGTCATCTGCGAAACTATGGATGGGAGTGAAAGTAAGGGAAAGCATATCATTAATGGAAATTATAAAAAAGAGTTGGAGATATAACAGAGCCTTGAGGCACACCGGCATTTATGGGATGTGGTTCAGATGTAATGCCATCTAATACAACGCGTATTTGTCGACTAGATAGGAAACTTTCAATCCATAATAGAAGGGAGGTGAGAGACCAAGTGCTTTAAGTTTGGCTAAAAGGGCTGGATGCCAGACTCTATCGAAGGCCTTTGAAATATCTAGGGCAACGATTTTGGACTCACCAAAATTGTGAAGACTACGGTTCCAACGTTCCGTAAGAAAGGTCAGCAAGTCTCCAGATGAGCGTCCAGCTCAGAAGCCATTTTGGCGATCGTTGGTGAGATGATTGGTTTCTAGATACTTCATTAATTTTGAGTTAATGATAGATTAAAAAACCTTTGAAAGAATCGAAGTGATCGCAATTGGTCGATAATTTGAGGGATCGCTACCCTCTCCTTTCTTGGGAATAGGCTGAACGTGAGCTATTTTCCAAGCAGTTGGGAATTTTCCTGTCGAATAAGATAAGTAGAATAGTTTGCGCAGAGGTATAGCCAAGGATGAGGCACAGCTTTTAATTAACAGGGGCGATAACCCATCAGGACCTGCGGCTTTGGAGACGTTGATCCCCTTAAGGACCCTGAACACATCCCTCGTACGAACGTGTATTCGCTCTTTGTACACATTCATACGGGTGATGCAAAACAGGTGTTTGTGCAGTGGGTGGAAGACAAGAATTTGAAGCGAATCTAGTAGCTAAAATATTAGCTTTATCCAGGGAGTCAACAATCACTTCACCATTATTAAGTAGTGAAGGTATAAAGGAACTGGTGAAGTTGTTACTGATGGTTTTGACCTAGCACCAGAAACCTTTGTTACCTTGCGGCTTGCCAATATTCATTGTCTAATATTCTGGTCAAAAACAAATTTTTCTCGCTGGATAATGGACTGGCAGGTGCTCCGTGCAGTCTTGTAGACTTGTTTCATTTCCGGACATGGACGCAATTGATAGGCGCGAAAATCACTCTTTCGCTTTTATAGCTTCGTTGCACTTATCGTTAAACCAGGAGCGATCATGCTGTTGTTGAGATCTGCTGTAAGAATACGGAATGTGTTCATGCATGCCAAGATTTAGTATGTTACTAAATTCTAATTCGTCAACATCCCTCGAAGCAAAACAGACCGACCAATCCATTTCTCTAAGATATATATTGAGACTTTCCCAATCAGCATTCTTATAGTGCCAAAGAAGCCTACTTGTAGGTGGAGAAGTTGCGCGGCACACGTTTGAGGTGGTAAATTGAGCCGTGATTAAACAATGGTCTGAATTTCCGAGAGGGGAGGCCGACTGAGATGGAATACATATCCGGATGAGATGTTAGAAACAAGTCGAGTAAATTAGCTTTATCTCCGGCTGTATCAGGAATTCGCGTAAATTAAATGATTCACAGAAGAGTTCAACGAAACGGCCCGCAGGACTTGTGGTAGAAGAATGTGTAAGCCACGGTATATTATGAACATTAAAATCGCCTGCAAGAACGATTTCGGAAGAGGGGGAGACAGAAAGCAAATGATCAATATTGTTGGAGATATTGCCAAATACGGATCATTCCGAATATATACTGCGATCCCTCTATGCTGAGCAAAAAGGGCACGAAGCTGTAACCAGGGACGTGATACTGATTAATATACGCATCAGAAACGACCTTGGTTTCACTTAGCGTAAGAATTGCTGGATTTTTTTTAGTTAAGGTGGCAGTACACCGAAAACCGGTTTGCTCTTAATCCGCGAATGTTCCAAAAATCTAAAATGAAATTCTGCATGCTGAAGGCAAAAACAAAAAAGCAAAAAAAATTAATTGATTAGATATGTTTAGATTAATTTATTAGATCTACAACACGAGGCAACGTCCGATCGGATTGACTCCACGTACTCGACCGTCCGTCCGACCGACTGTACCTCTGTCTGTCCCTCTGTCCGACTTTTCGTCCGTCCGTCTGTCCATTCGTCCGTCTGTTCGTCCGTCCGTCCGTCCGTCCGTCTGTTCGTCCGTCCGTCCTTCTGTCCGTCTATCCGTCCGTCCTCATGATAACTCGAGAACACGCTCATTTAAAGAGCTGAAATTTTGCACATGGCTTAGGTTTTAACTCCTTCGTGGAGTTTCCATACAAAATTTCCCTTTTCACTTTTGGACACTGCCTGAGAACGCGTTAACGTATAGAGAGCTGAAATTTTGTATACGGTGTTTTCATATAAATAGGGCTAAATCGGGCAACTCCTTCTTAGTGTTGCCAAAAAAAAATTTGGGTTTCTTACGAATGCTGTGAAAACAATTAGTCCTAGATTTTTTTACTGAAAAGTTCTTCAGAATAAGAAATCCTATGAAATGGTTATAATATTTTTACTGTCCGACGAACCACTTCATATAAAACTTGCACAGATGTATTATTATACGTATATTAGGCATATATATAAAAAGTCGTTTTGAGCAGCTATCAGAGTAACAATAACATTATACACTAGTGTACAACTGAGCGAAAAATTATTGAAATGGAAGACATATATTTGCGACACTCTCCGGATATATCGACGTGGCAATCCCAAAGACATCTGCTTGAAAAAAGTTAAAAAGGAAAAATATTTGGCAAAGAAAATAGAAACGGAATACGTGTTTTAAAATGGACTGACAAGAGGTCAGTACTTATTATTTCTAGCAACCCAGATCACACTATTAGCTTAGTACCAACCGGAAAAAAAAGTATATTCGGAGAAGGTATAATGAAGCCTCCAGCAATTATAGCTTATAATACATAAAAGAAAGGTGTAGACTATTCGGACCAAATGAAAAATTATTATTCGTCATTACGAAAGACTTAATAAGTGGTATAAAAAATTTATTTAAATTATAAAAAAGTAGATTTGAACTTCTGCTTGGTGCTAGTATCGTCAATTCGTGGGTTAATCTTTAACAAGTCTATCCAATCAACAAACAAATAATTCATATTTTGACGTTGACGTCGTGTACCATTGGTGGTAGATTTGTCATTTAGTCTATCAGCCGTAGTGCGCCACAGGTGGTACATGGACCTGTTGCGCACTACGGCTAATAGACTAAAAAAAAATAGACAAATGTATCACCACAGGTACACGACGTCAAAATATGAATTACGTTAATAACGCCAATGTCGCGAACGTGTTAAAGGAATTAGTCTACGAGTCAACAGCAAATTTTTAACCGGATAAAACAATTATTTTCATAAACTTGAGGTGTTCAGCAATTTAATTCGGATGTCTGATGATTTAGCTCATAGTTAAATATTTCAAGGTCCTACACATTTTAGACATAGCAAAAAGCCTTGCCTTGTTGAAAATCAATACTATTATGCTAACGGCATAAAAATTACCTCGAATAAATGTATAAATTTTGAATAATATTACATATACTTACGCACTTACATTACAAAGTTTTAGTAACAGTAATATATTTTCAGATTTCAAAAGAGGCTGATTACTTTGTTACTGGTGCATTAAATGAAGCAAAAGACAACGTCCAATACATAAGTTCCTTGCAACGATTTTGGGACCCTGTATATAGGCAATTATTTTATTTTAGAATCGATTTTTCAGGAATATATGAAAAATATTATCAATAAATAGGGGCACGCCATCTGAAATTATAGCCAGCTTACCTGGATTAATGATGGCTATGCGAAACGTGTCCAAGACTGCTCACTTCTTCAACACATGCCAAAATATCACAGGTTTACTTGTAAAAGTCACAAATCAGCTCACTATTTCTTGTCGAAAATTTTTGACTCAGAATGAGAAAGTTAAAATATGGGATCTCAATCCGAAGGAAGTAATAAGAAATATTGAAACATGCAAAGAACTCCTTGAGGCTTATAAAACGTTGTTTTTTAACACTATTGAGGATATGAAGGAGGCTGATGAGACGCCATGGATTGTGTCACCTGTGTACATTTTTTGTTACTTGGAGAAATTTGTGACACGGATCGAGAAGGTAAATGCAATAAGCTGTTATTAAAGTATTACTAATAATACTTTTATTTGAAGGTTAAAGATATATTCCATACCGAAATTGTTTATTCGGTTCTTGACAGAATTCAAATTAGTGGAATGGAAGTTTTCGCAAATGAAATTAAAGCAGCACGAGAAAAGATAAGCAAAAAGCCATATGACCCCTTAAACTTCCGGCTAAACACTTTTGATACCGATTACCAAATCTTCGTTAAAGAGGTAGAAGCAGCCGAGGTGAATATGCAGCAATTCGTTAAGAGCCAGATTAAGGAGATTCCCACTGCGGACGGTGTTATATTAGTGTTAAAACGCTTTGAAAGACTCAAATTAGACTGTTTGTGCATGGACAGAAGATACTTAGACGTTGCTGCAATGCTGGAGAAAGAAATTGTTAGCTTGAAGGACGTGTAAGTTTTTTATTTAACATTTATTTTATCTTACTATCTTACTATGACAGAGAAAAATGGGTTGGCCACCCGCCTTTGCAAAAAATTGTAAGTTTAAGTTCGAAAATGGGACAAATCAGGCTATCCTTCTTAGGGTTGCCATACAATAATTTCGTTTTTCACTATATATTTGCGCACTGTCTGAGAACGCATCGACGTACAGAGCTGAAATTTGTTGCATGGTGATTTCATAGCAATAGTAAATAAAATTTCATGGACTGAATCTGGCAACCTCCTTTTGGTGTTGCCATTCAAAATATATTTTGAAATTGCCTGACAACGCGTCGACGTAGAGATTTATTGTTTTCACTTTATTTAACTTTTATTTTCAACTAGGGTATAATATATATTATTTTGGTTTCGTTATTTACTATTGAGGACCATTTGACCTTTTTAATTTTTTAATAGGGCAGTCTCTGACGCCTTCACACATTACCATCGGCTGAGCTTTCTTGCCTGAAGCTATAGGTAGCTGAAATTTTGTGCATAGTTATTTCATAGCAATAGTAAGTAAAATGTCATGGACTGAATCGGGCAACCTCCTTTTGGTGTTCCATTCAAAATTTTGTGTTTTCACTATATATTTCGAAATTGCCTGAGAACGAATCGACGTAGGGATGTGAAATTTTGTACACAACGTTTTCATAAAACTAGTAAATACAGTTTCAAAAATGACCTAAATCGGGCAACCCGTTCTTGTTGTCACACAAAACTTGTAGTTTTCACTTTATTCAACTTTTGGTTTCGTTATTTACTATTGAGGACCATTTGACCCTTTCAATTTAAAAAAAAAGTTTAAAAGTTTAGAATAGTTAGATCTTCCTTCTGTCTTTTTTACACATTTCTTTATGTTCAAAATCATGAACTGAACCAAATCTATGAGCTTTTAACCATTAATTATGTTTATGACTCAGATCCATTAACTACATCTAGGTACTCCTCAGGGCGTGTTCCTGCATTAGTTTTAATTGAAGATCATTTGAGACATACTAACAAGATGTATTTTTGTTCCCACAATGATGTTAGTTTACCACATTGCTTTTATGTCTACACTTCGATATTATAAGGTGAATGTTAATTCATTGCCAAAAATAAAATTTTTCAAAATAAGAAATAATATGTAAATATATTCTACAAACTAAAATTACAAGGAAATTACAATATTCCGAAAAACTTCTACGTATAATACATTTGGATTTAAATTAAATAAGGTTCAAGCATATTTTCTTTTATTTTAATATTGACTTTGCATTTTCTGCATTTCTTATGCGTTTTCTGCAGTCTCCTACATAATTGCACATACTGAAAAATTATTAGTTACATAGGCAGAAAGTAAAAAAACATTCCACAATTACGCACTATTTTTCGAGATGAACTGCGATAAAAGCCTTGTGAACAAAATACCTTCAAATCATTCTTGCCTTTATGAGATTTTTATTAACCTTTTATTTTATAATTTTAATGCAAAGACGCAAGTGAATTTTATTCCTTTAATAGTCTGGATATTTCAGAACAACCTACCCTGCAAACATTCCGGTTCAAAATGAAATCGAATTCGATCTAAATTATTTCGATTAGGTGAAGTTAAGCTTCGAAATCGAGTTCACTTGCGATGTGTTTGCGAATTGCAGGAGAAAGAAGTAAAAACGCTAGAATTGGTCTAAGACCAAATGTTATGATACCCTAGATGGATGCCCTTACGAAACTTCGTATTGTCACCCTTCTGTACAAGTTTGATTTTTGAAGTGGTTTTTCGCATATATTTTTAAAACGGTTTGTCGGACAGAAAAAATGATTATATCCAAATTTATAGGATTTCGTATTCTTTTTGGTACAATAAAAATGCCTTTTACTGATCGTTTTCACTGTATACGTAAAAAACCTAAATTTTTATATGGCAATACCAAGAAGGAGTTGCCAATTTAGTTCCTTTTTGAAATTTGTATTTGATGTATAATAAAAACACTATGTACCAAATTTCAGCTCTCTACGTCGACGCGTTCTCAGGCAGTGTCCAAATATACAGTAGAAAACGAAATTTTTGTATGGCAACCCCACGAAGGAGTTGCCCGATTTGTCTCATTTTCGCACTTAATTTTACTTTTTTTTTTAAAGTTCGTGTATAAGATTTCAGCTCTCTAGATATACGCGTCCTCGAGTTATCGTGAGCACGGACGGACGACGAACGGACAGACGGACGGACAAGCAAAAATCAAAATAACTTTTAATATGTATTATGCGTGGGTCCAATCCATTTTGATCTCCCATCATTATTTCGAGGTGCTACAAACGAAATGACAAACTTAGTATACCCTATAGATTTCATCTACGGTTTAAAAACGGAACACAATATCGAATCGTATTGACGACCTGACAGTGTTTCGCTACCTCTAATAGTACGATCTGGTATCGACTTCTCTTGCTAAGCGTTTTGAAAATACCAAGTAGTAAATACGATATCGAATAAATAAATAAAAAATACTCACCGTAGTAAAACTACACTTTACACTTCACTCAATAAAATCTCAACTTATAATGCGAGGCGAAGAACAATTTCATGAATAGAAAATATTTGCTTTAAGGAATTCTTCGGAAAGTGACATTTCGTATCGTAGCTTCGAATAAAGTAAATCGAAGAATTTTCGAGCTATACGAGCTATGCTTCTATTTCGAATTCTCGGAAATTTCGGGGGAGAATTCGAAATAGATGAATCTCTCGTAGCTCAAAATCTCTTCGATTTTTTACCGTAAACGACGTTTGAAGCATACTGAAATTTCCGAGAATTCGAAATAGATGCATCGCTCGTAGCTCGAAATTTCTTCGTTTGTTTTCTATGTACGAGGTTACCTACGATACGACCACTAGCTTATAACAATGGACTAAGCGTATTGCCATTTTCCATATCTTTAATGAAAGCTGCGGTTCTAGGATACAGATAATATTATTTCGGGTTGCTGGATGGCAAGAGGATGGAGTGGGAGGCAGTCAAAATTTCGATTTTTCATCCCATATGTATGCAAAATACTGCGAACGAAAGAGCTCCTAAACGAACCAATCGATTGCATTTTCCTGAAAACGCTTTATATATAATTATATCATGGGTGCATTAGGCTATTTTTTATTGCGATCCGGGTGGAAGGGGGGGGGGGGGGGGCGGCATTAGATTTTGGGTTTTCAATAATAACTCGGTCATTTGACCTAGGACCATACGGATGTGGGTACTCAAACTTCTTCTCAGAAAAAAAAATATTTGAATCTGTACTAGATTTTCCAAAATGCAGAAGAACAAACTTTAACCCCCCCCCCCCCCCCCCCCCCCCAGGGGGCGCTTTATATTTTTGATTTTTTAAAAACGATAGCATTCTTCAGTTTTGCTGTTCTTTCGATTCCCATACACACTTTTTAGTACTTCCCTTTTTCCTATTCTAACTGAAGTATTAGATTTTTTTCACTTTAGATATTCTTTATCTCTATAGGATTATGTCCAATCGGAAAACCGTTGTCACTGTTCGGCTGAGCTAATTACTAGTTACAATTTTTACTGAGAGGAGTTAGTTTCGAAGCTTTTTCTTATTCTATAACCTTTTCAGATTATATTATAAATTATAGTGGGACAAAGTTAGTGGATCTCAACATTGTACAAAACGAAAGTTTTTGAAGAAATGAAGAAATGTAATAAAAAGATAATAAATAAAAAATAGAAGTATGAGTAAAGTCTATAAAGTCATATAAACTTAATTGAAATTTTAAAAAATAAATCGGTTAGTTCAATAGTTTCTGCTTTGCTCTGGATAAGCGAATAATTTTAGATTTAGATTCCGAATTTATTTTTGTCATACCCTTACTTTTATACATATATACCATATGTTTATATATACACTTTACTTTGGGTAAATAATGACTATAATTGATTTTTTTGCGATACACATAATTAGGAGTAATCGGGAAAAACAATATTGTTTACGAAGGAAAATATGATAAGTTTATACAGAGGTAATGGGATATTAGTATGTTAAAATTTTCTTTTCATGTGATATTCCTCAAAAGAGGGATATACACACAATGGGTCATCACATGCAACACACATAAATTTTGTGTCCTTCCTTCTTACTGGACGAATTGTAGAATGACTATGTTCGAACCTTGAGCCATTGTTTCCGGTACAGGATGGATAAAATGTCTTGCTGTCAGTCTCAAAGGAGTCTCTTTAGCTCTTCTGGCTCCAGACGACGATGGTCTCGGCTTATGGTATTGTTCTATAATTTGTGTTATTACCTTTAGACGAAAATCACTGAATTGTACAATTTCTCCTGTTTTTACTCCGTATAAATGATAAGCATTTAATGTCGATATATCCAACAATCGAAAAAAACTTTTTTTATCCCAATTTAAAACTGATCATCATATCCGATTTGCCCATGTTTACATTATAATCGACTACAGCTTCTCTCTTGCTGATATTTCCCCCTGGTTGTTTAGTTGATTGCATTAGAAATAATCATTTTTGGTTCATGGATATTTATAAGCATATAAACCTCTCGTTTGTCCTTCCATTTTATAGCTAACAGAGTATCTGAGTGCAGGAATTTTACATAGCCACGGGTCTGCTTTCCTGCTGGAAATTTAGGAAAACCCTTACGATTTGTTCGGACAGTACCACAGGCGTGAATTTGATTGTCAAGGATATATTCAAATAATGCTGGACTCGTGTACCAGTTATCAATAAATAATCGATGTCCTTTTCCCAAATAATCACGGAGCATTGTTTGTACAACCGATCCAAATGTGTCTAAATTTGTATCAATTTCAATATCTGTTGTGCATCCCGTGTAGACAATTATATCCAATACATAGTCCGTCTCGACATCATCGCAACAAACAACTATTTTAATTCCGAACCGATGCCTTTTTGATGGAATGTATATTTTGACAGTCGCCCTTTCCAAAGCAAAAGACTTTCGTCGATGCATAGAATTTGGAACGGATGAAAGACGGATTTATATATGGCTTTTATGGGATCTAATAATGGCCTGATTTTTTGTAATGGAACAGTGCTCCGGTTGGTGTTATCTGTAAAGTGGAGTGCTCGTAGTAATAGAAAAAACCGATCTTGGGAGAAGAGAATTCTAAAAAATGGAGTAGAAATAACTTGATTTGTTAACCAGTAATCTTTCAAATAGTTTTTTCCAACCAAACTGGTCAACATGATGGTAGCTAAAAAAACGTACATCTCCGAAACGTCCGTATCAACCCATTTTTGTAACTTCGATTTTGAAGTCATACCGGTTCTAATTTGACTCGCGTATCTATTGCTTTCTTTTACCATATTGTTCATAATGTAAGTATTGAAAAAAAGTGTAAAAAAGCTCAATTCAGTGTCTCCTTTATATTCTGGCTGAATTTCGGATGTTGAACTGGTGAGAGGAACAATCCGAGGGGGAAATCTCCCTCTACCCACTGTCTTTCTTCTCTTGCAGGACGTCGAGCTGGTGGAGGTTCACCTTCTTCTTCTGATGAACTCACTTGGAGACACAAGTCATCTAATCGTCCTTACTTTCTATAAAAAGTTCGTCTATATCCTGTTCAATTAGTCTTCGAGACATTTTGAACGAATTCACAATTAAACACACGATAACAATGACACAAATAAAATATTTATTGCTCCCACAATCACAAAAGTATACCGAAAAACTAATGCGATCCGATTCCAAACAAAAATAGCGAAAGACCAAATAACATGCAAATCGACACAATAATGAAACGAAAATGAGCATATTTAGATTTCTTTATATACATCCAACGCCAGCTAAACTGCAGACGAACTCGCTATATTATGGTACATTTTAGAAAAAAATATATTTGCCTAATAATTTGCAAAATTTTAAACGCGACTTTTTCCAGGAAATTTAGACTGTACATCGGTTTGTGGAGCATAATTTACGATGTTTCTCAGAACAGCATAAAAATGAAAATTGGAATTTTACGCAATTCGATTTTATACGTAATATTTGTATATATCTATTATATACATTGTATTACCTATTATATTCTTATGTATATACAGACACTTCTCACGAACCGATTTCCTTGGAACCCGATCACCTCCTATATGGTTCTCCCTACCGCCCTTCCCGAAATTTCATGATTTTACAATAAAGTATCATTGTTTATTTTTTTACTGGGGACTCTAGTACTTTTTTTACATTTTATTTTGAAGCTAGAAGTTTTACCTATCTATGTGCAAAAAATTGCGAGGATATTTGGCTTCGTTTTTGAGATATGAATTTTTAAAATCACCATATATCGTGCGGCCGCACATACGCGGCGATACTCTATTTGGATCTATCGAGTGCCGCCGCACACGTGCGACCATACTCCTCAAAGGGTTATTTATTCTATATCGTATTTACTACTTTGTGAATATTTACACTTGATTTTTGATATAAATGTATAATTGCCGATCCGGTAACAACAACCTTGATCAAATCCCAGAATTGTTGAATAACTACATATACAGTTTGTTATACAATTACAATTTTTAGGTATAATGAACAGAGAGGAAATCCCCCAATACCTTGGAATAGCCCACCGATGGGGGGAAGAGTAATGTGGATACGAATGTTATATAAGCGAATAGATGTACCTATGCAGGTAAGCTATGCCAATATATAATCAAGAATTTGTTAATTATAAAGGAACGACAAATTAGGTAATAAAGACTCGCCCCTGTGTTTTGGGTCATGAGAAAGCTCAAAGAACAGTGAGATATTACAACTATATGAGCGGGATTGTCTTTCATTATGAAATGATGCATCACAAGGCTTGGTATGATTATGTGGATGAAGTTCGAAATGTGCTACACTTGCCAGTCTTTATACGACCCAGTACACTGGCCACATACAAAGTAAATTTTCGTGATCAGATTTATACATTGATAAGAGAAACAGAGTGCATGTGGAAGCTAAAGCTTGGTAGGTATATAATTGTATATATAACTTCTTGTTTTAAAAAACAAAAAACGGTTTCTTTCAGCTGTTCCTGACTACTCGGCTATTATAGCGTTTTGTAAAGACAGGCTACTGGACACGTCCAATGAATTAAAATTTATTGTGCACAGATATGAGAAATTCAGAGGATCAATTTCGGCAGTTTTTATCAATATAATGAGATTTAGATTAAAGGAACTTGAGATTATATTTAAGCCGGGACTATCTTTTATAACTTGGACTTCAGAGCTGTTAGAAAACTTTATAAAGCAGTTGCATCAGGTATTTTAGTATTGTATTCTTGTTCTTGATATTTAATCATTAATAGATTAGGATTTGAGAACAATATTGAAAATTTGAGAATTCGCGTTACAGTTCCGAACATAACATAACATTGTAAAATTATAACGCAAAGTTTTACTTCCTTAGAACACCTACGATTTTTATGACAAATCCCGCAATCAAAATCTTAATCGATATATGCGTTCTCTAAATTGACGGATAATTATTCCGTATCCGGACATTCCTTTACAATCGTTAGTACAAATTCAATATGCCTTATGATTTTATGAAATAGCCATGTGGATGTTAAAAACTTTTAATTTCTCAGTTAGCTCGTGAATTTTCTACTCGAGGTGCCGGATTTGGGTGATGAAAATTTTTATTTTCTCCGATTAAAACTCCCTAATTTTCCATTCGCTATTCACTAATTTGTTTGCAGAATTAGAGAAAACTTGAGAAGTGTGAAAATGTGCGAATCGCCAGGGACGATAAACCATATCAGTTTTTGGTGTAAAGGTTTTTTTTTATATTCAAGTTACATCGGTCTATTACCTCCCGACGTCGAGACAATTTGAAATTTATTCTTAGTAGGGTAGTTTTTGAGAGAAGTAGGGGTAGTTTTTTTTTAATTTTTCTGGAATAACTGTAGAATGGAGATGAGGAGAGAAATGTATGTGGTATCAAAAAACAATTAGAGCTTGGGACAAATATGATATAGGAGGAAAGTTGAGTTGCCCAAAAACGGTGTTTTCCACGTGGGTCATATACACCCCAGTTCCTGTATTGCGCATATATATCTTCCATTATTTGTTTCACATCCATTAGTACTCTGTTGTGAACATGATGAGTTGAAAATATGACCATTTTTGTACTAAAAAACGGCCATTTTTTAACCTTAAAAAGATCTGATTCACTTCTTTTGCAGTTATCTCCGGAACCATTTATCAGACTCAAAAACTATTGAAATATTTAATTAGGGGACAAAATGTAGATGCGATTTCATCCTACATGCAAACTTTGGTGTGCATATTTAAAAATTTTAGAGCATCTCTTCTGTACTGAAAGACAACCAAATTGACAATTTTCGCGTGATTTATCTTTAGCGGTTACCTTGGGACACCCCAAAGTCCATATTTTTCTGTAAGTTGTTTTTTTTTTTCAAATATAGCCATGATATGTGGTTAACTCAAAATTTAATTTGAAAATTCCTAGGTACCTAGGGACCTTCAGAAAACCCAACAAAAACAGACAATACTCTCAGTTAAGAATTTTTCCTCTTACTTTTCCACTTGCAAAACACCGGAGAATTAAAAAGTGGAATAGAGAATTCGGGAATTCTCAAAACAAATTTGCCGAATTACTGAGTTCCAAGTGGATAATTGACCGTCAAAACAACTGTCATTTTGCTAGCTCACCAATTCTCCGTGTTACAGAGTCTGACTTAGGTCTCCCCAAGGTCTCCCCAGGTTTATATGAATAATAAGTAGAGATCAAGTAATAAAAATATCATGTAAACGCGCATTTGTAACGATCACACGTAACAATAATTAAAATTAAATATTCCAACGAGCCACCATGCTCTTATCACTGGATTCAATAGTTGCAAGTCAAATGAACAAAACCAAAAAATTATTCATGCATACAGGGTGTCCGAAAAAATAGTGATAATCGGAAGACTGGAGGTGGAGCGTCAGCAATTTATCTTAATTATCCAAGTCATTATGACCAAAAATATGTTCGAATTAGCAATTTGGTGAGAAATCACGAAAAAATCATCGCTCGAAAACTACAAAAAATCTCTTGGGTTCCCCGAGGGTGACTCTAGCCTCCATGTTTCCGATTATCACATTTTTTTGGTGTATGGAATGAAAATCAGAGCTCAGCTGCATGGACTCGAGATTAAAAGCATTTAAATCTGTTATCTGGCTGCTAAGCAAACATTCGATCGGAGACAATAGGTAAACTCTGTTGAATTTGCCGAAACTCATTCTGTTAAAAGCATTCATCGCGAAGACTTATAATCGGAACAAGCAAGTACAACTTTACATAGTTATAATTTTTTTATAAAGTGCATTCTGCTAGTTATAGAAGTGAACATTTCAGAGCTTATGTTAAAAAAAAGTTTATATTGCACTGTGGAAAGTAATACAAAACGCAGTGATCTTTTTTGTATGCGAATTAGTGCACCACTCCTCACCTGCTCAAGCTAAATAAAGGAAAGTCAAAAGGGACTACATCAGCAACAATCAGTTAAAGTGCTATTAGTTACTTAATTTGTTTGAGAAAAACCTTGTCACCATCCCACTCGGTACCAACGCCCCGCAATTCCTACGGGATCGTGAACAACCGATATAATTATTAACGGAATCACACAGCCACAATTCATGGCAGTAACCATCAGCATCTTTATCCACTACAGCAGCACAATCCCATATTTAACATAGGTGGCACAAGCCACTATAATTAGTTTTTGAACTTGCTACTATTCTAATTGAAAGGTAGAGCTGCATGCTACGGTGTAATTGACTATTAGTTTCGTTGTTTTAGTTCTTAAATTTTTTGCTCTTTTATTACCTCGTACATCATATTCTCGCATGCAGTTACTACATACATAATTTCATTATACACAAAAAAAAACATTGAATATATATGTATAATGTGTGTATTTAGTAGTAGCATCTTTTTGCTTTTTTTTTAATTGAATTAATTAGTTTATACAGGTATTCACTTTATATTTCAAGTTTTTTTTATTAATTTATTGTACATACAATATTCCTAATATCTGTTATGTAGTATAAAATATTCATAATCTTTTTTCCTAATAACATGAATTGAAAGTGAATAATAAGAATGATCTATTTGTCAGTAAATATCTGTATGTACTTAGGTGAAAAACAATGTGTTCTTTCCGTGTGAGGAAATGCATGAAGGGAAATAGCGATTGAAAAAATACACAAAAACTTAGATTTTAATTTAAATGATTTTATTATAAGCAGAATATGACCTAATTGAACTGTCGAGAAGAAGTGACATTAAAAACAACAATTGACAAAATTTAAAGAAAACGGCTAACTGAGATGTATAGACAATTCTTTTTAACAAGAGAAATAGACACAGTAATGAATCACAGCAACATTGAGATTTAGCGATGCTAACAAAAGTGCGATTATTACATTCATGATGGGTACAGCTTTGTTATTAGATTTGCAAGTAGTTAAACTATGGGGCTACTGGACCACTTTTTTAAGCCTCCAGGATTTCGCCACCGCCGCTAGGTGGTTTGAGTCCATACTAAATGTAGGTTTGTGTCTTGGCTCTATTGGTTTGTGCCTTGGATACACCATTGTGTCTTGGGTGCACCATTGAGTCTCGGCTGCGCCCTAGCGGGATTAACCGGTACTACCGGGATGTATCATTTGGTCTTGACTGCGCTCTAGCGACATTAGCAGGTACTACCAGCATGCTCCTGTACTACGGTTTTCTAGCGACATCTGTTCAGGCGCGAACGCCATTTCTTGAGTAAGGTTCCCTAGCGGCCTTAGCAGGAACTACCAGCATGCCTTGGTTTTGCTGTTTTCTTTTATTAGCGGGAGAGTTCAGCATCATTCGAATTTCACAACATGACATCACCATGAACAGATTCTAGAAGATGTCGTGCAAGGTAGATTCCAACTATTTTGGTGGATCACTGTTGGTTCTGGGGAGGGGAGCGGATGGGGGGGCTGAAATCGCTTTTGTACTGGAAATGTGACATCATCTTGAAGTTTTCTTTTAGGAGGATACTACAACAACCAATGTAGGTAGGTATGTTGACTTGTCTTCAGGCCGATACGTCACCGACCCTGAGGTCATTGACCCTTTGACCCTTGACCCTTGACCTTTGACCCTTGACCCTTGACCCCTGACTCTGATGTCATTGACCTTCACGCACACACACACACACACACACGCACACACACACACACACACACACACACACATACACACACACAGACACACACGCACACACACACACACATACACACACACAGACACACACGCGCACACACACGCGCACACACACACACACACACACACACACACACACGCACACACGCACACACACACACACACACACACACACACACACACACACACACACACACACACACACACACACACACACACACACACACACACACACACACACACATACACACATACACACATACACACACACACACACACACACACACACACACACACACAACGTCATACTAAAAGATTTTCTACCAGGCGATATTCAGTACCATGTTATTAAATTAACAACAACAACAACAACTAACGTAGGTAGATATGATGACCTAGGTATGAAATAGCCTAATTTTTGATCTTCAGGTGTAATGCTTCTAGTTTTATTCATTGCATAAACAATTCGTACAGCCGAATAATGTAAACAAATTCGCAGTCGAATAATGTAAACAAAATTCTCACAGAGCCGAGAAAGTAAACAAATTTATGAAAGATTCTCAAGAGCTGAAAAAAAACAACAACTGATATGTTGTCTTAGATGAGTAGTTATAATTGAAAATTTCTTTTGCTGAAAAAAAAACAACTGCGAATTAAAAAGCCGAGAGTGATCATGATATCTAAAAATAGATCACGGCTGCTTGTAAGAAGTAGTGGAAATTAAAGCCTCGGTGGACAGGTGGCTGGTAATTTGATGCCGCCAAGTAAAGTAAACAATGGTTTCTTGCATCTAGGAGTGTGTATTGAAAAGTCGTAAGTTTTATGAAAAATTGTTTTTTATTTATTCGCATCATTAAATCTTAAATTATAAACTTTTTCTCTGTGCTTCATATCCAAAATTGGTAACAATATATCTGAAGTTCTATTAATCCTATCTTGGAAGCGAAAGCGATCCAGAGCATATGTCTCCCATGGTCCTTTTCTGGGTTCATAATCAATCATATAAACTTGCGGAGCAGCAGTACTAAACTTGACCTTCATTATCACGACTAATTAAAACAACTATTTTCACATTATTCCCTTTTTATTATTCAATCTGATGTAATTCATATTACTAATAATTCAAGCCTAGGCTACTTTTGTAGGCATGCTTTAGTGAATACCGTACTTTGAAACCATCTCGCTCTCTCAAAACATCTTTCTCTCTCTAGCACACATGTTTGAGGGACTTGGTCATATACATGCCAGCTTGGAGCTTGGTTGTCTGCTTTATATACTATGAGTATAGTATGGTTGCCTGGAATTATCAGGCTTGTTGTTCAACGGGACTATTAGCGGCGGGGTGAGGTCGCTTTACTGATCTAACTACTATTCATACCGAAATGTGGTGTTTTGATAATCCTAAGCGTACTTTCTTATCTTCCGAACCAAAATAAATTGTTTATACCTTCCTTAACAAAATTATTTAAAAAAATTTATCTTAACCAAATGACTACGATTCCTCAATCAAGAACTCTCTGTTGAGTAATCATTGTATATGGCGCTGTACCTTGGGCTGATGATATCGAATGTAGCTGCCTATAGATTCGGGCTCCGGCTGCAAATAGACACACATTCAGCTGGGAGTTAGTGGGCGTAATATGGTAATGTTACATTTTAATCAAAACTATTTTATTATTTTGTTAAGTAAGGTATAGTGTAGCCTTTGGGAAGGTAAGGAACTAAGCTGTAAATTATTAGAAGACTATTTTCCTGTATGGATAGTAAGTTAGGCTCTATACCATATATAAATTCAATGTTTGGCAGTTTTCTATAAGTATCAATATAGAATATTTTAGAAAGAGGACTCTCAATGCACACAAACAGATTTCTGTTTCATGGCTTGGGACGTATTATGTCCAGGAACCTAGAATAGGATGACCTTATACTGTATGGATATAGGCTATAGCTTTACCCAAAACGAATTGCATGAGAATTTGGTTAGTGGTTAGTGTCTTCTTAAATGTGAGACTGTTGAGATGAATATTGAGGAGCTTATAAGAGAATATAATAACATTTTTCTCGATGAGCAAATTCAAGAATGCTATAACTTTTTAATATTATATTAAAATATTAAGAAAGTCGAGTCAAAATGTTATGAGCACCTTGTCGGCTGGGCTTGGGCAAGATATGATGCAACGGATGGATCAGTATGAGTTTGTGGTCGAAAATATAAACAATTTCGAGTCCAAACACCATTTCTTGAGCAAGGTCCCCTGGTGGCATTTGCTGGTACTACCTATGTTGTTCATCACGGGTTCGGGGATAAGATATCACTTACAGCACTCACCAGCATAGGATTTCGATATTTCTCGAGTAAGGTTACCTAGCGGCATTAGCCGGAACTACTAGCATGCCTTGGTTTTGCTGTTTTCTTTTATTAGCGGGGAAGTGCTAGATATCAGCATGGCGTCATCTTGGTTTTGGGGAAATAGCTTAGAATTTCGATATTTCTTGAGTAAGGTTACCTAGCGGCATTAGCCGGAACTAATAGCATGCCTCGGTTTTGCTGTTTTCTTTTATTAGCGGAGAAGTGCTAGATATAAGCATGACGTCATCTTGGTTTTGCTGTTTTCAAGTGCTGTTGTAGATATCATATCCCTGAACCCGAGATGAACAACACAGGTAGTACCAGCAAATGCCACCAGGGGACCTTGCTCAAGAAATGGTGTTTGGACTCGAAAAAGCTGCTATAAAAGCGCAAGCAAACTCTTGGGGAGCACCAGTCAATCGAAGTGATTCAAAGTGTTAGTGTTGAATAAAAAAAATTAAAAAAAATGTCTATCAGAGTAATAAATGAAAGTTTTTCATTAATTAATAAATTGCGAGAAGATGTTTTGAAGTGTTTAAGTGATGCAAATTTTGTGAATAAAAAAAACAATATTATTATTAAAGAGTGCAACAGAAACATTCATAAATATCAAGCAGCATTTTCGGAATTGTAATAAGAATGCTAGAAAACAACATTTTGCACAGCTATATTGCTCAAATTAAATCGTTGAGAGTGTTAATCAAAGCTCCCCATCGAGGTGGAGGAATTAATCAACGAGTAATAAGAAGTGATTTTGTTAAGTGGGAAGAAATAAAAACAGCATTCGTAGGTAGAATTAGGGCAGGTGTTATCATGAATATAAGCCACCTAGATCCTAAGCTTTTTATGCAAGATGCTTCCAAATTACTTGCTCGCCGCATTAAGAATACATTAAAACAACAATATCATATTAAAGTTGCTACAACGTTTTGCGATGAGTTTATTAAAGAAACTGGTGATAATGAAGTTATTAAAGACATTAAGTACTTCCAAGCAAGAACTGTCCCAATCAGTGTGGAGGATAATTTGAATGAGTGGTATAAATTAAATATATACGACCCAATACTTCTGTTATCAGAGCTGTTTAAAAGCTGTTAAGCTGTTATCAGAGCTGTTTTAAAAGCTGTTAAGCTGTTATCAGAGCTTTTTGAAAAGCTGTTAAGCTGTTATCAGAGCTGTTTTAAAAGCTGTTAAGCTGTTATCAGAGCTGTTTGAAAAGCTGTTAAGCTGTTATCAGACCTGTTTAAAAGCTGTTAAGCTGTTATCAGAGCTGTTTTAAAAGCTGTTAAGCTGTTATCAGAGCTGTTTGAAAAGCTGTTAAGCTGTTATCAGAGCTGTTTGAAAAGCTGTTATCAGAGCTGTTTGAAAAGCTGTTAAGCTGTTATCAGAGCTGTTTGAAAAGCTGTTTATCTGTTATCAGTTGAATAAAAAGAAGGCCATATATTAAAAATTAAAAAGTATTAACATATAACTCTTAGTGTATCATTCTATTTCACATCTTATAATCCTATGGGACCGAGCTGTAATCTCCATGTTAGATGTAATCAAAATTTCCTCTGTCTGTCGTTGAAATCAACATCTGCCTACAGCGCAAGTTTCCATGATCCTTTATGAGCTCTCCAAGTAAACAAAATGAGAATTTCTAGTGCTAAATTAAATCGCACTTCTTAAGGCACAAACCCCATCACATATCGGCTAGAAGATTATCAAGGAAATCCAATCACAGGAGGCTTTTATGAATTGGAGCTGCTGAAAGTTAAACACCCAAACCTATACCTCGTAGAGAAAATCTTAAAGAAGAGTGGAGATAAAGCTTACGTTAAATGGCTCGGATTTTCATCAAAACACAATTCTTGGATTAATAACAAAGATGTTTTATAATTTCTTGAAAAACAACTATAACTATAATACAATTACAATACTTTTTTTATTTTATAATTATACATGTTCAAAACAAATTACTTGAATAAATGAAACTAAAACTATAATACATTTATTATTTACACTTAACTTAGATTCTTTCTGTGGCTGCTACTTGTTGATCTGATGAAATAGAGTAATGTCCCCATGGTAGAGTATCCATCGTTCCGCTCACAATATGACGCTTATTATCATAGGGACTCAATGCAATCTTTTTTTGACTGATAGTGTATACGTTATGGTGATGAGATCGTATGGAGCTCTGATTGGCAGTTATTATTCGCTCGTTATTCAAGCATTCGACGTAGTCTTCGAAATTGATATGCTTCTGGACTACATTAGCCTTTACTCCTTTCGCTTTTTTTACAGTTTTACCAGCGTTTATACGCAGACTGTACATTTTTGGGCGCAAGCCTACAAATTCGCTCATGATTTTCCCATTCAGCTCATCCTTCATTAGCCCAGGAATCTTTTTATTCATGAGCGGTAAATTGAATTCATTATCTTCTGGGTAATCACTTGTATCAAATTTGTTTATATTTTCGGCCATGAACTCATATGCATTTTTCTCTTCAAGTTCATAAATTAAGAGAATCTGTATCAGTATACATGACTTTACATTTATCTCCATACTCACGCTGCATAAAACTGTAGTGAAAATCGTAGAGGCATATTTTCGATATTTCCATAACTGCCATTCCTATATAGAGCGGCTTATTGTATAATATTTTGAGTCGCCTTAATTCCACAGCAACTAAATTCTCATCAAATATCGTTACACTGTGGAAGTTGGGTGCCGCAATCCGAGCTTTTGCACCATAGCGACCTTCCCACTTCATGCAAAGCTTGATATCGCTATACTTGCGTACATTTTCCATGGTCTTACCAAAAGCTGCATTATTCATCTTCTTATAGCTGTCCTTCTCA
This sequence comes from Dioctria linearis, assembly GCA_963930735.1. NCBI lineage: Eukaryota > Metazoa > Arthropoda > Insecta > Diptera > Asilidae > Dioctria > Dioctria linearis. The sequence continues at coordinate 101,471,157 of OZ005744.1, read as the reverse complement.
TGATCGCTTGTAGCCTGCATCCGTTTGGTGGTATTTAAGTCAATATATGGCTTAAGCCAAGCTGATTGGTCGAATTGAAGTACCCGGTGCACTTTTTCCAGGATGAGTCCATGTGATAAGCATTGCTTCAAATTTCGGTAGTGTATAACATATTTAGTTTTTGGATGTAATGTTGTCAGAAGCTTTTCTAATTTTGCTCCAGGTAGTGCTGCATGCTCAGAGCAAAACGGTAAGTCCTTATGCTTATCATGCAGATGTTGAGGATAATCCAAGTCGACTTCGAATATGTATCCAGTTGGAGAATCATCAGCAATTTCGGAAACTTCAATATTGGGAACATCAACCCATTTGAGTCCTCCGGTTGGTAAATGCTGTGACATGGCCCATCCATAAAGGTTATTGACATCATAATACATCAAGTATTTCTCTTTCTCCTCAGGCTTAAAATCATCCATATATTTGTTATTGGCTTTACTATATCTGTTCGAACATTGACTTATACCACCTCGAATGCCTCTCTCTATGAATAGCAGTATATCTACGTCGGTTATCAGCTCTAATTTCACATTAGTGTATTTTAGCATAGCATCCCATGTTAGGCCTGGCAAGGTGTAATAATGTGCTGGATCTAAATTGTATGTCTTCATGCACACTTCTCGAAAGTTGTCAAACACATCGGCCAATAGGAGAACATCAGTCTTATGGTATAGATCCGAATATTCACCAAGTGTTTGTATTTCAAATTTTTGCCAGACCTCTTCAGCATGATTGTAGTCCTCAGGAGATATAGCACTATCAGTCAGTTTATTGTAGAACGCTTCCTGTGTTGGCAAGTTCCGGAAATCTGATTTACCCCAGTCATCAATAAAATCATATGGGAAGAGACCCTTGCGTGTAAGAAGTTTGATAGTGTCGTCATTCAATCCCTGCCATACTGATCTTGTAATGTTTAATTTATCCATCGGCAGCAATGATGATAGCTTATCTAAAGATTCAGCCATAAAACGGAAGGAATCGATGAATCTGAATTTTATGTAGCTGCCGTCCATGTGCTTGGTGAACGAGATATATCTTTCCTTGTTTATTGGCAAGAGATCAACATTTCCTGGGAAAGATGTAGCTATATCCTTAATAATGAAGTGAGCATCATATCCAGATAAATTGTGAAAAATGACTGGAACTATGGAGCAATCTTGGTACATCAGATTGCATGCATTGTGCGCTGGCCCTCGGTATTTTCCTGTTAAAAGAATTTATGAAAAAAAATGAATTATGATTCTCAGTATTTACCTGTTAAGTGGCAATGGTCCCGGACTCGTTCCTCATCGGCTGCAAACGTTTTTTCACATATATGACAGCAAGTATTTTCCATATGTGAACGCCGTTCCTCTTTAGTCAGGGGTTGCATTGGTCTGATGTTCAGCTTCTCCTGTACAGCTATGGATGCAATCTTTTGCAATTCTAATGCAAACCATTTTTGACAGTCTTTGCCTCTATATGCTCTGTAATATGAGAGCTTAGCATCATGTTTGCAGTGGAAATAGAATCCTATGCTATGAACTTCATGTTCCTGGATTCGCTGTGTATTTTGATCGTTTCCCTGAATCGGCTTCAATATTGATTCAAGATCTGCATACACACAAAACGGGACTGGATTCTTATGGTTATAATTCTTATATTCCAACCATTTCTTTTCCTCTGAGGGAAACATAATCCTACAGTCGTTTTGACTTTCGCATTCGGGAGTGTGTGATGCTAATTTTTCTTCAGAGTAAAAGTAGAGCAAACATCTCTCACATATATACTTTCTGCTCTTTCTTTTTGAAGTTTGTTTATATACAAGGCGTGAAAGATCTTTAATCCAGCAGAAATGATATCTGCCAGCATCATAATCATCATCATCATCATCATCATCATCATCATCATCATCATCATCATCATCATCATCATCATCATCCATATGATCTTCATCCTGGCCATAGTCATATTGTAGCAATAAGAGATTTACATGTCGCTCCATCCTGTGTTTCGTAAGTCTAACTGGAACTGTGGTGAAGAAACGCTCTTTCTCTAGGATGAACACGTTTATTGATAAATCGTTCTGGCCTTCAAATTGCGTTATTTGCTTAAGCGTCATGGGAAATGTTATTCCAGTAAAATTTAGCACAGTAGAATAATGTGGATATGATGAGATCCTATCGGAGTGAACATTTGCAGGATATAGCGCTGATGTTATTGCCCACGCGAAGCATGCTTCATCATTATTTTGTACATTGATGCAAGCTTTCTTTGATGCAATCTCCTTTGGCAGAGGTATATAAAATGATCCCCGAATCGGCTCAAACTTGTTGATATGCACCGCTAAATGTATTATAGAATGCAGAGCCCAACCACTGTCTTTCTCTTGAAACTCTTCCAGTTGAGTAAGTATTGGGTCGTATATATTTAATTTATACCACTCATTCAAATTATCCTCCACACTGATTGGGACAGTTCTTGCTTTCAAGTACTTAATGTCTTTAATAACTTCATTATCACCAGTTTCTTTAATAAACTCACCGCAAAACGTTGTAGCAACTTTAATATGATATTGTTGTTTTAATGTATTCTTAATGCGGCGAGCAAGTAATTTGGAAGCATCTTGCATAAAAAGCTTAGGATCTAGGTGGCTTATATTCATGATAACACCTGCCATAATTCTACCTACGAATGCTGTTTTTATTTCTTCCCACTTAACAAAATCACTTCTTATTACTCGTTGATTAATTCCTCCACCTCGATGGGGAGCTTTGATTAACACTCTCAACGATTTAATTTGAGCAATACAGCTGTGCAAATGTTGTTTTCTAGCATTCTTATTACACTTCCGAAATGCTGCTTGATATTTACGAATGTTTCTGTTGCACTCTTTAATAATATTGTTTTTATTCACAAAATTTGCATCACTTAAACACTTCAAAACATCTTCTCGCAATTTATTAATTAATGAAAAACTTTCATTTATTACTCTGATAGACATTTTTTTTAATTTTTTTTATTCAACACTAACACTTTGAATCACTTCGATTGACTGGTGCTCCCCAAGAGTTTGCTTGCGCTTTTATAGCAGCTTTTTCGAGTCCAAACACCATTTCTTGAGCAAGGTCCCCTGGTGGCATTTGCTGGTACTACCTGTGTTGTTCATCTCGGGTTCAGGGATATGATATCTACAACAGCACTTGAAAACAGCAAAACCAAGATGACGTCATGCTTATATCTAGCACTTCTCCGCTAATAAAAGAAAACAGCAAAACCGAGGCATGCTATTAGTTCCGGCTAATGCCGCTAGGTAACCTTACTCAAGAAATATCGAAATTCTAAGCTATTTCCCCAAAACCAAGATGACGCCATGCTGATATCTAGCACTTCCCCGCTAATAAAAGAAAACAGCAAAACCAAGGCATGCTAGTAGTTCCGGCTAATGCCGCTAGGTAACCTTACTCGAGAAATATCGAAATCCTATGCTGGTGAGTGCTGTAAGTGATATCTTATCCCCGAACCCGAGATGAACAACATAGGTAGTACCAGCAAATGCCATCAGAGGACCTTGCTCAAGAAATGGTGTTTGGACTCGAAATTGTTTATATTTTCGACCACAAACTCATACTGATCCATCCGTTGCATCATATCTTGCCCAAGCCCAGCCAACAAGGTGCTCATAACATTTTGACTCGACTTTCTTAATATTTTAATATAATATTAAAAAGTTATAGCATTCTTGAATTTGCTCATCGAGAAAAATGTTATTATATTCTCTTATAAGCTCCTCAATATTCATCTCAACAGTCTCACATTTAAGAAGACACTAACCACTAACCAAATTCTCATGCAATTCGTTTTGGGTAAAGCTATAGCCTATATCCATATAGTATAAGGTCATCCTATTCTAGGTTCCTGGACATAATACGTCCCAAGCCATGAAACAGAAATCTGTTTGTGTGCATTGAGAGTCCTCTTTCTAAAATATTCTATATTGATACTTATAGAAAACTGCCAAACATTGAATTTATATATGGTATAGAGCCTAACTTACTATCCATACAGGAAAATAGTCTTCTAGTAATTTACAGCTTAGTTCCTTACCTTCCCAAAGGCTACACTATACCTTACTTAACAAAATAATAAAATAGTTTTGATTAAAATGTAACATTACCATATTACGCCCACTAACTCCCAGCTGAGTGTGTGTCTATTTGCAGCCGGAGCCCGAATCTATAGGCAGCTACATTCGATATCATCAGCCCAAGGTACAGCGCCATATACAATGATTACTCAACAGAGAGTTCTTGATTGAGGAATCGTAGTCATTTGGTTAAGATAAATTTTTTTAAATAATTTTGTTAAGGAAGGTATAAACAATTTATTTTGGTTCGGAAGATAAGAAAGTACGCTTAGGATTATCAAAACACCACATTTCGGTATGAATAGTAGTTAGATCAGTAAAGCGACCTCACCCCGCCGCTAATAGTCCCGTTGAACAACAAGCCTGATAATTCCAGGCAACCATACTATACTCATAGTATATAAAGCAGACAACCAAGCTCCAAGCTGGCATGTATATGACCAAGTCCCTCAAACATGTGTGCTAGAGAGAGAAAGATGTTTTGAGAGAGCGAGATGGTTTCAAAGTACGGTATTCACTAAAGCATGCCTACAAAAGTAGCCTAGGCTTGAATTATTAGTAATATGAATTACATCAGATTGAATAATAAAAAGGGAATAATGTGAAAATAGTTGTTTTAATTAGTCGTGATAATGAAGGTCAAGTTTAGTACTGCTGCTCCGCAAGTTTATATGATTGATTATGAACCCAGAAAAGGACCATGGGAGACATATGCTCTGGATCGCTTTCGCTTCCAAGATAGGATTAATAGAACTTCAGATATATTGTTACCAATTTTGGATATGAAGCACAGAGAAAAAGTTTATAATTTAAGATTTAATGATGCGAATAAATAAAAAACAATTTTTCATAAAACTTACCGACTTTTCAATACACACTCCTAGATGCAAAAAACCATTGTTTACTTTACTTGGCGGCATCAAATTACCAGCCACCTGTCCACCGAGGCTTTAATTTCCACTACTTCTTACAAGCAGCCGTGATCTATTTTTAGATATCATGATCACTCTCGGCTTTTTAATTCGCAGTTGTTTTTTTTCAGCAAAAGAAATTTTCAATTATAACTACTCATCTAAGACAACATATCAGTTGTTTTTTTTCAGCTATTGAGAATCTTTCATAAATTTGTTTACTTTCTCGGCTCTGTGAGAATTTTGTTTACATTATTCGACTGCGAATTTGTTTACATTATTCGGTTGTACGAATTGTTTATGCAATGAATAAAACTAGAAGCATTACACCTGAAGATCAAAAATTAGGCTATTTCATACCTAGGTCATCATATCTACCTACGTTAGTTGTTGTTGTTGTTGTTAATTTAATAACATGGTACTGAATATCGCCTGGTAGAAAATCTTTTAGTATGACGTAGTGTGTGTGTGTGTGTGTGTGTGTGTGTGTGTGTGTGTGTGTGTGTGTGTGTGTGTGTGTGTGTGTGTGTGTGTGTGTGTGTGTGTGTGTGTGTGTGTGTGTGTGTGTGTGTGTGTGTGTGTGTGTGTGTGTGTGTGTGTGTGTGTGTGTGTGTGTGTGTGTGTGTGTGTGTGTGTGTGTGTGTGTGTGTGTTGTGTGTGTGAAGGTCAATGACATCAGAGTCAGGGGTCAAGGGTCAAGGGTCAAAGGTCAAAGGTCAAAGGTCAATGACCTCAGGGTCGGTGACGTATCGGCCTGAAGACAAGTCAACATACCTACCTACATTGGTTGTTGTAGTATCCTCCTAAAAGAAAACTTCAAGATGATGTCACATTTCCAGTACAAAAGCGACTTCAGCAAAGAGGAACAAAAATATTTTTGTTGACAATTCATGCTGTGATTAATATTTAAGAAGATTTCAAGTCAAGTAATTGGAATTAATTCATCCAAAAACCCGAATTGAGTTTCAAGTGGATTTCAAATCAAGTAGTCAAGTATTCATGTAAACGAACTGGTAGTAGTCTTTTTGAAGCGATGCTAAAGGTAAAATACGGTAGGAGAAATCGAGTTAACTCAACATTGGCTACAGACAAGACATGACTAGACACAGACCACATACCAAAAACAGGTTGTCTTAGTAGTACTGTACTCGTTAATCCATCTCCACCAAAACCAAACCAAAAAGGGTCAGATTACTGGAAGTGGTAATTACAGTGTAAACATAGTAAAGAAAAACGCTACACATATTGTAACATTGGCGTAACTAGGTAGGGGCCCGGGTGGGCCTCCCTCCCCAGAATACGGACTCCCGCCATCCACCAGGAAATTATGAAATTCCTAAAAAATTAGCTTTTTTCATCAAATTAAAATCGAAAAACCATGTACGAACCTCTGATTAGGTTGTCTCGCAAAATTATAAAAAGGTGCTGATTCTAATAATAAGTCATTCACTAATCAATGTTTTATTCAACACGACAAATGTTTAAGACAAGAACTTATTTTCTATGGTGGAGTCCACAATTTACATATACATAATATACATAATATACATAATAACAAAAATTTAGTTTAATGTTACGGTGGTTAATCTGAAAGGAGACAAAAATTGCTGGTTAGTCTAGTTAGATAAGATGGTTATAATGCTATAGTAGTTACAGCCTGGTGGTTCTATACATTTAAAAGCAGTGTATGACTGAGGTTTCTATTGCCGTGACTGTGGTGCTGGTGTTTCAGCTATGAGGAACACCATAAACGGTAGTGTGGTTCGTAGTTCCCTCACAGCTGCAACGAGTCCAATTGTATAACTTACAGCACTATACAATTGGTGCCAGATAAGCAATTGAAGTACTGCTTGGCAGTTTGGTAATCTTTAATATTACCAGTTGTACACGTGAAAGATGTGTACTGATATTTCAGCTATGAGGAATACTATGAACTTTAGGGCGGTCTATAGTTCCTGATAGCCAAGACAATTCCAATTGTATAGTTTACAGTACCATTTTTATTGGTTTTCTGAGCCTTACGATTGCCCTTGTCTCCTTTTCTCTGGATTTCTATAACCGTAGCAAAATCATAGTAAATTTTAACACTGATTTAATTCTCTAGTATTTAGTAGTAGTTTTAATTTTAATTTTACTTTTTATTTTTTATTTTTTATTTGAACATTTATCTTATATCTAGTATCTAGTATCTATAAGTAATATTACTCTTTCCTTCTGTAGTCAACTTATATTTGTATATTTCTAATACGAAATATTTTCTTCCAGTGATTTGTACCTATATTGAATTTGATATCTGGTAATTAACCGTAACTTGAATTAATCTTACTTACAGTAATGTTTTCCTAGTCTTAATATTTTTGCATATTCTTAATATTGAATTATATATCTCTAGTTTTACGATTGGTATGTAGCTGTACACGAATGAATCGCTGTTAACCGGTAGATTATAATTGGATTTAGAATCTGTAGTCTATCGGAGGAACTTGAAGTTAAAATAAATAAATAAATAACTAAATACAATTGGTGGCAGATAAGCAGTTTAAAGCACGGCTTAGCAGGTTGGTAATTTAGAACATTACCTATGTCTGCTCAGAAAGGATTGCAATGATCCAAGCGCTGCTTCGGTTTACATAGCCAGGTGGCTAGTTACAAAGCTTATTTGAGGTGCAACAAAATATCTCGCGTAGCCTTGGTAACGTTTCTATTGATTTTAATTGAATTGATGTACGACTGTATATTTGCAAAGACTGAAAACAGAAATTAATAAAAACTTCGACCCAAACTTATACAAGTAGTTGCAAGCAGCTCTGGGTCTTCCTGTCAGCTCGGCCGGCTGTGAACGGAGTTTTTCCATCGAGTTAAAACTTGGTTAAGAGCAACTGTTTCAGAAGAAAGAGAGATATCGCCATAACGCGAAGTACTTCAGATCTTGTAAATTATTTAAATACGCCTTCTAATATTAGAGGTTATGTGTAGATCCACAGTGCCTTAAGAAATCTTACCGCCCTCGGTAAAAAGAAAGAAAATTAGCGCAATATATGATTAACTGCGTAGGACAGATATTGACATATTGAATCGATATCCTTTGTTGATAAAGTTGGCAATCAAGTGCCACAATCCGCTCTCTTCCTCCGCACATGTGGAGCGTTGATTATCATTTGCAGGTCTTGTAAATGCTGCACAAAGGCAATCATTATCTGATTTGACATTTGTTTTGCTAACTCAAATACTGTATGAACAACTTCCAAAATTATGTAGAAATTAAAACAGCAAAAGCTAAATACAATATTGTATGATATTTCGTAAAGGGAAACTTCGCCCAGTTATTTAACTGGCTATAGATTTTTCAAAATTTCTGAATGGAATTTTCGAAAGTTCTTGAACTTTACGATAAGTACAAGTAACTGGACTTGTACTTGTGTACCTACTTGAAATTTTTTAAGTACCGGAAATGGTACTTGTACTTAAAAGATTTGAAGTATGGGTCCTGGTACTGGTACTTGGAATAAATACTGGGCATTAGACAGGGCAACACTATCGTATCAGTTTCGTGTATGGAACTTGGGAAATCTGATTTATTTTCCTTAATACTTGAGAGAAGAAAAGGGGAGGATGTGGCAGCAAAGGTCTCTGTTAATTAAACGGCACCACTTTCCTTTATTTATCTTTTAAAATCGTGCACATTTATTTTTTATTTTTAAAATAAACACTACTTCCTATGATTCGCCAATTACATTATGTACCTACTATTCTATTTTCACAATAATTAAAATGTCTGACTAAAACTATTTCGTAAATAGTCCTTGCCGTTGGTCTCGATAAGCAGTAAATATCACCCGATCGCCAATGTAATGTAAGAATAACTTTTTGGAGAAATACTAAAGATAAAGATACATAGAAAAACCTACATATACATTAATCACGTATCGTTTTGTGTTACATACCTACTATTATGTAGTTTTATTTATAAAGTATGAAATTTTTCATTTCACTTATAATGTTAATTACATACATACAACTATATCACATAATTTATAAGAGCAAGACTATTCGACCAATGGTTCTGGTCTTTTGACGGTGAGCACGAAATTCAAAGAATTGGGAGGAGTATAGAGTTTTATATTGGTCCCTCAGGTATTGAAAAAAAACGCCGGATTACAAAGTTCGTCGAATAATCAAGCGGCGGATTAACGAAACAGTAGGGGAAGATGCTGCACCTTGGTACCTCTTTTGAAATAGTAGTTTTTTCGACTAAACTAATGGAACAAATCTTAAGCAACCGACTATTATAGATTCTCTAGCCCATAACGTTTCCAATAATAGTCGAATATGCCGTTAAAAATTTATATTTCAGGATATCTGAAAGGAAATATGAAGGTCCTCCTTTTGGTCCAAGGTACAACATGTAGCTGTACCATGAAAAGTGGGGTATTGTACCTTGGACATTTGTAATTTACTGAGAAGAAGTGATGGTATATCAACAGAGTTAAATTAAATAACACTCTTTATTAAACCAAGAATAACGATATTCGCAAAGCAGGTTGCTAATCAAATATTGCTATAGATATACATCTTTAAATCCGTGGTGAAAATGTTTGAAGTGTCCAAGCTACATAACCCTTGCAAAAGAAACAAAACTGCCTGTGAAATATTTTAAGACGCACAATTCACCACATGATGCACGATTTATAATAGTACATAAAAACTAGTTTAACCTTAGTTGGAGTCCAAAGAAAAGATATAGAAAGAATAGAACTCCAACACTTTCAATTCTTTATCCCTGGAAAATATTTACTTTTTTCACAACTTTTCTTTAAAACGCAATAACTGCTCATTTGTCCGACAAACTAATTCCCTGAATAGCTTAAGTGTCATCTGTTTATTAGTTAAATCGGATAAAAAGTCGTTTATTTAGGTGGTAGCTACAATCCGTGTGGAAAATAAAATTACCAAGGTACACACATGTCCAAGGTACAGCATCTTCCCCTACTGTACTCTTTTAGAACACAAGTAAATAAATATATACCTACCTGGGGATTACACGCGAGGAAGTACGGCTTGCATGCAAGCCTCCCTGTCAACGCGTTCTTAAATTTGACAGCAGAAGGAACTTTGCTTTTGTCAACTTTTTTTTATATAAGCAGGGAGCGAGAGATCCTAAGTACGGAGGCCAGAGCGTCCCAATATACTAATCTGCTTAAAACCTTCCTATCCTCTTAATGAAGCGCATCAGGGCTTGGTGAGGTAAATTTTCCGCTCTTCCACAGAAAGGAGGGCAAATCGGAGCGTATCCAGCCTGCTCCGGGCAAAGACGGGACAAGCACACAGAAAGTGTTCGGTTATCTCAGGCTCTCCTTCCAGGCAGGACAGACACTCAGGACTGCCAACAACTCACATCCTTGTTAGATGAGCGTGAAGCGAGCTGTGCCGGTGATGATGCCACAGTTCTGCATTGTTTTCTTCCGAATCGCAAGAGAAAATCAGAAATTTCTATTAGGCCCCTTAAGAAAAAGTTTTGTACTCCTGCAAGTGTTCAGGTTAGCCAATCTCTGCTGATGTTTCATACGAACATCCGCTTTGATAAGCGATTCGATAACCGAAATGGCAGCATCTACGCGCGTTCCGGTCCGAATGGATAACCAGAGCCAGGAACTCATTCAAGGGACACATTGTTGTGGATACAGAGATTATCCACGAACGACCGGCAGTCCCCAGTAACTTAGATATTATCCCAGGTCGACCCAGAGCCACCAAGTTGCCTGACTATCCGAAATGATAACAATGTCCTTTCCTTTGATGTGATGGCGAAAACTTCAGCCTGGAGGACAGTTGTGTGCCTTCAAAGTGAGTACTCCAACCCAATGTCAGATTCAAGAAACTAAGCACCCTCACCGGCTCCGTCATTAGCAAGAGATTCGCCGCTGAACATTTTTAGAGCGGACCGGAGCAGGCTCGATAAGATACTTCCCTCAGCCCACGATTCCGTTCGAAGAATATCCGTAGAGAAGCGTCGCCCAAGACAAAGCTCTGGAATCATCGCACCAAGTGGCATACGCTCCAGAATGTTGTCCCGTTCCAGCCCAGACACTAAAATGCTATGGGAAGAGTCAGTCCAGTCGTCCTCCCAACATCCCGATGAGCGGGATGTACACACAGCCCTTTTTGAATTAGCCTGGATGATAAAATCCAGGGGTGGCAGAATAAGTAAGACCTTAAGGGCAGCAATAGCCGTAGATAGATAGAGCCTGTAACTCCCAGGCAAACAAGCCTCTGCAGGCCCGCCTACTTACGGATGGCAGTCCCTAGTAGCGTCCTCGACCACTACACGCAAGAGGCTTATTTGAACATTGGTCGTGCATAACACTCTGTTTCATGTGCAGCAAAAGTTCTCCTGCATTGAGCGAATATACTCCCTCTACTTCCAATCCCCACATCAGCTTGAACTCAAGGTAGACTCTGAGGTATTTGACATGGGGAGACTGTTGCAGGTCAACACCATGCCGATGAGCAACCTCAGACATCGACTCAGGGGTGGCCCTGTCAAAAGCTACCTCGATTGGAGGGGGACTAGGAGAGTCGTACGGAAAATATGCTGAGACAATAAGGAATGTCAGCTTGCACGCAAGTTCATTTAGAAAAATCGCATTGACACGTAAAGTTATAAGTATGTTGGTAATTATAGCAATAAAGGAAGTAGAAGAATTGAAAAAACAAGAAAAATGAAGAGGCAGATATGGATAAATGATGTAAAAGAAATAATCTCAGCAGCACTCATTTCCGGCATAAATTTATTAATTTAAAAAGTGTTTCTTTTACGCCATCTTGAAAACTATACATGCATTGAATAAATAACTAAGTTAGGTATTTATTTATTCAATGATCACATGATGAACTGTCATGATTTTTCATCATGCTCAGCTTTCACTGAGCTGCTTAGATGGCAGTTTGGGATTACACGTACAAGTAGTACTGCAGTGCATGCAAGCTGTACTTCCTCCTTGCTTCCTTGATCAGTCTAGTTCTTATACTCATACATACTCATACTAAATATTTACTTGTCCTTTGTTCTGGCTATTGAAAATATGAAAGAATCCATCTTAAGGAGCGAGGATTAAATTTGATTCGCAAATTCATAGTCCTTGTTATTTTGGGAAATGTTTTTTGTAATATTAAAAACAAAAACCGCTGTATTTCAGATTTTGACTTTGATATTCACGGTAATTTCAGGCTCTAAACAATATGACGGAATTTTATAATGCTGTTTTAGATATTCAAAACCTTCAAATCATAAATGTATTGGATTCAATAGCCAACATTACGTTATCGTACATACCGGAATCTCCAGTGACACCACTGAAATTTATAGAAGAAACTTACAGTACCCGTCGTAAATTTGGTAATAATATGATTTACGGTCACCTAATATGGGTTTAAAGAATTTTATATTTTTATTTTTCAGAAAAAGAAATGGAAAATAAAAGCTTATCTGTGGAAAGAGCAACTGTTGATTTGATAAACATGTTCGTGGATTTATTGGAATTTCCCCTCGAAGATTCCAAAGGCAGAAGGCAGTTCCAACTTCCACAGGATGAAATAAATGAAGATAATTGGCGAACAGAGTCTCAGCTGCCAATAGACAAATATGACTGGATAAATTTTGATAAAATAAACCGATCAGTATGGTTTATGCCCGAAGATGGACGACAGGCTCTATGTTTCAAGGAATATGAAAATTTCAAATATGAATTGAATTATTTTCGAAATGACTGCATGGATTTGTTTTCTCATTTTAATGGTAGAATGATCTCGTCGCTGGTTCAGTGCTCTAGAAAGTCTCTAGATTTGCTGAAGAGAAAAATCTTAAAGTAAGTTCAATAAAATCTTAGTTGTGTAAATATTTTTTTTATCTCGTTTATGGGTGAAGGCTTGAAAGTTGTAACATAAAATTTAATGGTGAGTTTTCGGTGTTACCGGCTTGAAATTTTCTCGGAATTGTCGTGGTTTAAAGATTGAAATCACCCTTAAATTTAATTATAAAAACAAAAAAATATATCTAATTTCTGAAAAGAATCAATTTGTCTATAAACTAATTTCATAATCTCGGTATTTAACTTCAACAAGCATTCCCGTACTATGTTAGATTAGTAAAATGTGAAATAGCTTAGGTTGATTAGGAATATTTCAAGTCTACTTAAAGCCATCACCGTTAACAGGGCTTTGTTAAAAATTACTTAAAATCCGTTTTTTCAATATCTGGCTAATCCCGATTTGACAATCGGTTCTGTTTTATTTTCTGGATGTTGGACTAAGCGTGCTAAATGCGTGGCTAAATAAAATATAAACATCCCGTCAAATGAGTCCAGAAATACAAACTTTATTTGGAACTAATTATTGAGCCCAAACATTGGTGTAACAAGGTAGAGGTAAGGGTGGGCCTTACCCTCCCCAGAATGCGGAATGCCCCCTACTCCCCCCCAGGAAATTACAGATATTCCTAAAGAAAATTCGGCAATATGTACAATCTTAGGCCTAATTAAATTGAATCAGTACGGTTCGGAATCGAAGTGGCTCTAAAAAGTTTTTTTCTTTAAGAAAATCTATTGAAATCTTTTTAAATTTGTTAAAAACTGTTCTGAGATTGCTTTGATTTCACTGAATTTTGACACAGCCGTAAGAAGATGTATTCCGCATGAGAAATCATGCAGAACTATTTTGAAGTTTTAATTGATAGACTTTGATACCAATGAAATTTTGAAAATTTCGTAAACCTTTATGTAGTTTTCCGGAGAAAAGGCTTTTTTAAACTTTTTCGATTCCAATCCGAATATTCGTAACATTATGAAATAAAAACTATATTAGCAACTCTAGACAATTGATACTTCGGGAAATCGAGAAATTCGAAGAAAAAAACCAAATTTGTCTAGAACCTACTGGAATCTCGAAAAGAAGAAGGATACTGGTATTTCAAAGTTTTCAAATACAAGTCTAGATACTACAAATACCGCCATAATGCGAAGTACTTTAGATCTTGTAGGACAGATATTGACATATTGAATCGATATCCTTTGTTGAGAAGGTTCCTCCGCACCTGTGGAGCATTTATTTTTATTCACAAGTCTTGCAAATGTCCTACAAAGGCAATCATTATCTGTCAAATACTGTATAACCACTTCCAAAATTAGAAATAAAAACAGCAAAGGCTTATCCGTTTTTGTCTTTTCCTATTTTTTTTGCAACATATTTTATAATATTTCGTAAATGAAAACCTCATCCAGTCATTTATCTGGTTATAGATTTTTCAAAATTTCTGATTATTAGAAAGCGTACTTAAATAATTAACAACAACTTAAATATGTACTTGGCAGTACTTAGGTATTTATAAGGTAGCTAAATTCTGATTCTGGTACTTGCACTTAGAATAAATATTGGGCACTAGGCAGGGCGTGTATAGAACTAGAGGACTCTGATTTATTTTCCATAATACGCGAGAGAAGGAAAATAAAGGTCTCTATTAATTAAACGACAGCACGTTTTTTTTATTTTTCTTTTAAAATCGTGCAAATTATATTTTATTTTTCAAGTAAACATTACTTCCTATTACTTAAAAAAAAATTGAAATCTCGTCGGATGTTTGGAGTGGACTGGCTTATTGAGTGGCGCTTGGGTTCATTGTGATTAAAGAAAAGAATGCACTTTTACTCAATTAGCCAATTGCATTATGTACTAATCTATTTGCACAATAATTTAAATGTCCGACTAAACTGAAATTAATTAAAAAGGTATCAAGTCTTATTTCGTAAATACTCGTCGCCGTTGGTGCCGATTTTATTCCTTATTACCCGATCGCCGAATATTGACTAATTAGTTATCCAAAAATAAATTGAATGCTGATGACTGATACTAACTGATAGCGGATGTAGCATGCTCTTCTGTTTCCGGTGTTATGGTATTAGGAGGAGTGATAGGCTTGGATATTAAGTCCAGACTGCCAGCATGAGCTGATAGATTACTCGGTGATAACGTTGAAAATGCAGGGCGGCACGCTAGCTTGCCTCAGCTATGGGCGGAGAGTATGGGGTGGTTTCCACGAAATACTTGCCGCTCTCACGTCACCATTAACAAAAGAAATCGTGCATAGACCACAAAACAAAAACGAAGATCTATGACAAGAAGCGCACCGCACATTGGCCCTGAAGGGACCGCGTTTATCACTCACCTTGAGATGGTCCGTGGGATCCGATGGTGTTATCCCTTTTTACCGTCCCCGGCCACCCAAGACACCGTTGGCACTTGATTTGGGATATCTCTAATGATTCACCTATGTGGAAGGGAACAGAAACATCAGGAGGAGGAAAGATTAGGTAAACCCCGATCTACAACTTCATGTTTAGTGTTTTATTCATTGCTAATAATTTTAAACATTTAATTTTTATTTTGACTAATATTCACCCTCGAAGCAACATATATATGATATCACGGTTGAACATCCGGTGGAACTGGTGTGTTCTATCGTTCTTGATCAAAGGTAAGTTCACATCTATAGATAAATGCAGCTCCTTGCTGGTTTTCTTTGTAACAACCCAAACGAAAATGAATGGGCACGCCAATGATATATAAAGGAAAATTACCAAAAACTGAGAACAATCGGTTCTTTTTCGGTTTCCATCTTTTCTATATATATGAGTTCATTGAAAGGTCATGTCTTAATCTCCTTGATAACATAATTTCCTCTTTTCTATTATTTAATTCTGAGTTAACCCAAGGGGACAATAAATCTTGCCTGATTATAACTATGTAAATCTCAAGGACGTGGGAATAATCTCCGGAAGGCCTTCAGGAGAATGCCGGCTTGCGGCCGAGTATACAGAGAAGCCGAGACGCGACGATCTATGTTATTCCAGTTTGATTATACTTTACATATGGTATGTTTATCTGATAAATACGCTACAAGATGGTATCCCTCAGGGGGATCCTGAGCTTAAAAAGCTTACTCTCTATCAAATCTATCACTCAAATTTTCCGCGCAGTGAGTTATTTGACGTGCTGATATGCCCAGAGGCGTATATAGGTTTAAACTTTTGGGGGAGCGAGCATATTACAAAAAGGCGCTATTGCCTAACAATAAATATTATTTTGAGAAAAAAAAACTCTTTTGCAAATAATTAAACATAAGTAGGTATGTTAACAATTTTATATGAAAGAAAAACATAACAAAAACCTATTTTTTCAAAAATAAGGTAAAAATAAGTATGTGGTATATGCATATGAATTATAAAAATTATCTATAACCATATTACAGATTGCAAAACTATCTATTACCATATTAACAGCCATTTCAGTAGCCAACTATCTTTCCCAGCGAGTCTAAAAATTCTGTTATGTAAGAAGCGAATTCTTTATGGTTGATATACTCTTGACATATAAAAGAATATAGTGGTAGGAAAGGGTGTTAAAGGCTGTTGCCTTCTTTTATAGTAGATTTAGCAATACTATATATTATATTACAAGCAAATTCCAGCAATTTCAATTATAAATACGTACACATGTTGAATGTTGTCATATGAATCTGTTTTAAGTGGTGAATCATTACGAAAGGTAGAATCCTTACAATTTTACTGGTGTCGCGAACCGACAATTATTTCGATAAATCGTCGTAGTTTCATAACTTTTCTATACACTAGACTGTTTTCTACACATAACATGTCAATTCCCAATTTATGTTCAAAATGTCTCATAGAGGCGCAATCATGTATTTATGCATAATTTACACGTAAAAAATTAAAATGCAAACCTGCTTACCTTTTACCTTTCACAATAGTTTTTCAATATTTAATGGCTTATACTTTATACACGCGCCGTTATATTCTACATATTATATTTCTTGTAAAACAATTTTTCATTTTAACCCAGCCCAATTGAGGAGCGTATTTTCAAAATTCAATAGATATGTTCGATTCGATTATACTTTAAAATATTTCAAAATGCTAGGTATATAAGCTAAAATAAATTAAGAAACTTGTAAAATTGTTTACCAAAACTGGAAAATTGCATGAAATTTTTAGCAAATTTCGAGAACATGTGTCTTTCTAAAATGTGATGTTTAGAGCAAAACCCGACCAGTACAGACGCAACGAAAAAGCGCTCTTTTATTTATTTTTTCTTGACATTTTTTTAATACAATTTATGCATTCATTTCATGCGTTAATGTTTGACGAATAATTATAAAATTTTTCATTATATCGTTTATCTAATAGTAAAGTACTTTAAAGGCCAACCCACACCGCCGCGATAACAATTACGATAACGATAGCGATTGCAATAACGTTAGCAATAATCATAGCGATAAACTAGCGACACAAATCCTTTCACACCAACATGATAGATCAGCATAGTTACATGCATATACCTGAACCAAATGTAGACATTTGGGAAAAATTTGAAATAACACTAACGGAAGAAATTTTCTAAATCCCACCACAACGTTTTTAGTACTTGTACTATAACCCCGCTTCGTTTAAGACTTCCCACTTGTATTCTAGGCATAATTTAGCCTCTAGGGAATTACACAATAAATCAACAATAATCGTGGTGTTCCCAGGTTCCCAGTGCTACGAAGTCACCAATATTTTTAAGCTAACCCAAGCTGTATTCAACTCCTTGGCAATATCAACCCCTACTTTGCCCTTTTCTATTATTTTTATAAATTTTTAAATTCAGATCATTTGGGTGTATGATCTTAATTAATTTTTCAACACCCACTTGAATTTGTACTAATCTATTTTGATCTCACAGTTCGCGATAGATGACTAAAATTGTGCATGCTACGATAAACATTTGAGAATTGCTGGTCAAACGCTGCAAAAATTCTTTATATCGCTATGACTATCCGGCACCATAGATTCGCCATTTTCTGTGTTAGTCGATTCGCATAACGCGTTTCCTAAAAAGTGAAAAATATAAAGTTTAATATTTATGGAAATTTATTCTACTGGATCCATTTAAAATCTTAAAATAAGTACCACTTTACTTTCTAAACAT
The DNA here is from genome assembly GCA_963930735.1 of Dioctria linearis. NCBI lineage: Eukaryota > Metazoa > Arthropoda > Insecta > Diptera > Asilidae > Dioctria > Dioctria linearis. The sequence continues at coordinate 101,453,046 of OZ005744.1, read as the reverse complement.
AAAGATAAATTGAAGGAGGATTACTAGAATTGTACCCTACATTTTAGTTTGCCACTAACCCCACTTTTTACACTTCTATTTGAGAAAATTACCATTACCAATAATAAATTTCACTATAGAAATAATAAAAAGATCTTCCATAATCAATAAAGAGTGCAAATTATAGGGTAGCCCTCCTTTAACACGGTATTCTGCAACAGGGTTCTAGTCTAACACAAAAAAAAAATTGCTGCAACCCTCTTATAACACGGTACTTCTACAACACGATAATGGGGTTTTTGTTTAGCATTTATTACGTATTTAGATATGACGATCAGGTGAAGGGGAAGGAAAGAGTTCTCAGAGGATGAAAGTGATGCTGGAGACCTTCAGTAATCAGGAGCTGACATACTGCTAACTGCCTGGCTGAAGAATCTCTAGTAACATGTTCAGTCTTTGACATCTCCAACCCTACTTTTCCCAGATCTCTGCGAGAACGCAAATTCTTCTTCATGCACACATTCACGTCACTTACTTATATCATCCTATCCTGACCTGATTAGAGATAGTGGACTTGGTAGACTTTTACCTTGGGAGTTAAGTTCTTGGGGAGTGAGGGAGAAACTGTATGACTTTCTTTTGTTGATTTTTTTTACGCTTGAACTGACTTTTTATTAGTTTTTCTTATAAGAATTAGCATTTATATCTTTGGACTGTACGATTGCGGTAGTACAAGTATTGAATTCTGAGTTGAGAGTACTGCCCATGCTGACATTCCGCTATCTTCTCGAATACTTAGTATTTTAGTAATTATGATAAGAATTTTTCTGAACTGTTAGTAAAATTTCTTGTTCTCTATTGGTGAATTTTTTCAAGTTTCAAATTGATTTCGGTTACCTTGATTTTTGAAGATTTTGCTATCTTCTCCGAACTTGTGGTACATTTTTTTTAAATTGACACTTCAGTTGTCTCGATTCCAGCTTGGACAGCACCTGCCTTTTCTTGCCCGGACCGCATAAGCTTTTCACGAGTGTTAAGATTATCTAGCCTGTATTCCTGAGTTATTTTGGAACATATTGGTTTTACGACTGAGCGCTTGAAGTTATACAATGGCTACAGTGCGAACACCACCGCCAGCAACTGATGCACCCATACAGGTGCCTGAGAAGTGCTCCATCTGCCAGGAGGGAGACTGGTCAGGCAAGAGGAAGCCAGTAAAGACGGTCTGTGGACATGTGTTTCACAAAGCATGTCTGAAAACGTGTATTGACCAGCAGTCAACCTGCCCGAACTGCAGATTCCATCTCACTTCGTACGATTTTACTGAGTATATAGGTGCTGTTCCGAAAAAGGCTTTTACGAGGCCTGTTTGTTAGGATCCTCGAACGGCAGCACCCACCCGTGTTCGATTTGCCACCAACAACGAATCAACAAGTAAACCGCGAATCATTGTCCCCAGGGAGACCAAACTTGCACTCCATGAACTTTTCACACCCGAGTTCCCGAGTGAACAGCTCGCTACCTAACGCTCAGGGTCAGAGCTCAGCAGCGACCGAAGCCTTGCTGGCAGGTCTGCGCATACAGCTGCAGGATTTAGTTCGCCAAGGTCTCGAGCAGATCCTAAATACCTTGCGAACTGAACTGGCAACTAGCGTCAGGCAGAAAATCTCAGCTGCAATGCCACCATTTGAATTTTCACGGCCACCTCCTTCTGTGGGTGAACCGAGACCACCGCAAGAGTTTCACGACGTTCGTAGGCAGTCGTTTAACAGACCGTAATCAGCTCTTGGGCAGCCTCTTGGTCAGCCTAGTGGTCAGCCTAGACCAAATCTTATCCAGCCTCCACCAGGTCCATCTCATCGTATGCCGCCGAGCTTAGGACAACGACGGTCTGGCAGTCCCCTCCGGAGATGGAATATATCATATAGTGGCGATAGCTCTCGACTTACTGTCGATGAGTTCATGTTCAGAGTGGAAGCACTAACTTACTCGGCCTTAGACGGAGATTTTGATCTCTTAGTACGGCACATGACCACTTTGATTTCTGGTCCAGCGATGGACTGGTGCTGGTCTCTCCTGAGGCAGAACTCCACGCCTTCATGGGAGTATGTAAGGACAGCACTGTTAGCTGAATGGGGAGTACCGAGTACCGAGTACTCAAGGTCAAGATCCGGCTGATGTTGAGAAAACAGAAAGCAGGGGAGTCATTTGCTACGTACCACCAACACCTGGTACATCTGCGTGACCAACTGCAAAGCCCCTTGGCGGACGGCGAGTTTCTAGAGATTGTGAAATCGAATCTGCTTCCACACAATCAACAGAAAATCCGCTTGCATGCTACTAACACCATACACCAACTGCGGAGTCTCGTGACTCAAATACATGCTACACAGCAGCGGATCGCGACAGAGTGCAGCTGGAACACCTACCGCAGCCCAAGAGTCAACGAGGTGGATGAGTGTCATCCGACAGATGCTGAACAGCACAGGTCACCTGAAAGCAGTAAGGAAGCCGCAATAGTATCTGCTCTTACAGCACCCCAGAACGTTAGCTGTTGGAACTGTGACCAGCCCGGTCACTTTTACCGAGATTGCCTGCAGGAAAGACAAATCGTGTTCTGCTATGGATGCGGACGCAAAAATGTCTTCAAGCCCAATTGCAGCCAGTGCCGACAGAAAAACCTGAGACGGATCGGGAATACTACCACCTTTTCTCGACCATTGTCAACGTCCCGCGCGATAACTGCAACGAACACTCCAGCTCAAGCCTTGAAAACATTGTAAACATTTTAAATGGTGGTCAAACCCTGATATACAGAAACACAAAATGTGTACGACATTAAATAGCAAATCGCTCAATCTATGTTGTAAGTCAGTGGTACTGACTTCTAGTCTCACATATAACACGGTTTCGCACAACACGGGACTTTCTAGGAACGTATCTACCGTGTTATAGGAGGGTTACCGTATTTCAGTCTTATTTTGCATTTTTTTATCGATAAAACTTTCGTGGGACTTTGTTTTGATTCGAACTGATTTCCCTGAGCTTTAAACTTGCCAATTCAATGTACATTTATTGTAAGAAACTCATATTATATTTATTGTAACATTTTCAATGGATCCAGTGGAATAAATTTACATAAATATTGTCACTTTATTTTTCCCGTTTTAAGAGTCGATTCGTGTGACGTTACACGCACTTGACAGCCGGGACAATCATACCTAGTTACATCTGTATATCGTGATCATGCCCGACTGTCCTTCCGGCCTCTTCGATTCCTCTTCTTATTTTACCAAACGAATGTTCCCGCCAGCTGGTAATCTCAAAGTAGTGGCGCAAATCGCCATAACATTCGCCGTATGGGAAATCGCCGCTAGGATTGTTACAGAAGATTAAACAAGCATTATAATAAAGAATAGGAAACAATTGCAAACTGCTTGTTGTTCCTCTGGCCCCTAACATCGGTACCTCGACATTGACTGCCCTATCTCAAAAGCACTTCTTATTAAAATCGATCCGAATGCATTAAAGGTGTTCTATTTTTTCACTTTCTTGAGAGTGGAAACCTTACATAGGAAGACTACATATTAAAAAGGGAAAAAGCTAGAATTGGCCTAAGACCACTTCTTATGATACCCTAGATAAATTTTATGCAAGTTTAATTTATGAAGTTGGTTTTCACATATATTTCTAGAACGGTTCGTCGGATAGGAAAAATTTTTACAACCAATTTTATAGGATTACGTATTTTGAAGAAGTGTTTAGTACAATAAAAATGTCTATGACTGATCGTTTTCACAGTATATGTAGAAAACCTTAATTTTTATACGGCAACACCAAGAAGGGGTTGCCCGATTTATCCCATTTTTGAAATTTTATTTGTTATTACTATTAAAACATCATTTCAGCTCTCTACGGTGACGCGTTCTCAGCCAGTGTACAAATATATAGTGGAAAACGAAATTTTTGTATGGCAACCCCACGAAGGAGTTGCCCGATTTTTCTCATTTTCTAACTTAATTTCACTTTTTTTTTAATTCTGTGTATAGCTCTCTACGCGTTCTCGAGCTATCATGCGCACAGACGGGCAGATGGACAGACGGACAGACAGACAGATGGACGGACAAGCAAAAATCAAAATAACTTCTAATATTATGCTATGTGTCCAACCCATTTTGCTCTACCATCATTATTTCGAGAAGTTACATACACACGAAAACTCCTCATAGTTGCTGGAATCCAGCCCTTGGCCCCCTCCAGATAAAAATCCTAGTTACGTCAGTGCAATTAGATAACAATCTATCTTTGTAATCATAGTTAGATAAGCTGTCTGAATTCGAATACTGTACGATCAATATCATACAATGTGTATTGATGTCCAAATTTTTTCCGGCAGTTCAAATATATAATCCATAAAAGAAGTCATAAAGCACGCATGCATTGAGCACACAAGACGAAACATCGTGTACAAATACTGAATTACTTTATTGACGTTTTAATTAAAAAGCACCTCCAATGGGTCACTGAGTTAGTGACCTTCGAAAATTGTCCCTTTGCTTTCAAGCGACGTCCTTAATCGAAAAATATAGTAGGGGAAGGTGCTGTACCTTGGTACCTTTTTGAAATAGTCTTTTTTTTTTACAAAACTAATGGAACAAATCTTAAGCAACCGATTATTATAGATTGTCTAACCCATGACATTTCCAATAATAGTCGAATATGCAGTTAAACATTTATACTGAAAGAAATTATGAAGGTACTCGTTTTGGTCCAAGGTCAACATGCAGCTGTACCATGGACAGTGGGGGTATTTTACCTTGGACATTTGTTATTTACTAAGAAGAATTGATGGAATATCAACAGAGTTAAATTAAATAACACTCTTTATTCAACCAAGAATAACAATAAAGCAGGTTACTAAGCAAATTGCTATAGATATACATCTTTAATTTATTTTTAACTAAAGGCCGATCTATGGCCTTTTTACATGTGCGTGGGGAAAATGTTTGAAGTGTCCAAGGTACATAGCCCTTGCAAAAGAAACAAAACTGCCTGTGAAATATTTTAAGACGCGCAATTCACCACCTGATGAACGATTTATAATAGTACATATAAACACGTTTAACCTTAGTTGGAGTCCAAAGATATAGAAAGAATAATAGAATTGTTTATCACTGGAAAATATTTATTTTGTTCACGACTTTTCTCTAAATCGCAATAACTGCTCATTTGTCCGACAAACTAATTCCCAGAATAGCTTAAGTGTCATCTGTTGATTAGTCAAATTGGATAAAAATGCATTTATTTAGGTGGTAGCTACAGTCCGTGTGGAAAATAAAATGACCAAGGTACACAAATGTCCAAGGTACAGCATCTTCCAACTTCTACCAAGAAGTTGTGCACCACCCTGTAACTTCTCCACGTTACATCCTATGGTGATTATTCAAACTTTGGCAGATAGACAGTCGTTGGACCTTTCTAACGGTTTATATATTTTTGCCCTCTTCCTCTCCGGTTTTTTTTTATTTAACTACTATTTTTATTTTATCAAAAACACATCAAGTATCAATTTATTATATTGGGTTTAAGAAGCCCAAAAGCTTAGCTTTTTGGTACCGTTAAACAGGGATACTTTAGTACAGTTTTAAAATTAAAAGTAAGATGTTTGGCTATGGTATTGAGATGCGGTGACATTTAGATTTTTTTAAAGTGCGGCCGATCACTATTATTATATTGAGTAAGATCTTATTATTAAATATATCAAAATAAGGATAGTGACATTTTTGAAAGGTGCTGGTCAAAGAATACCCCCTTAATGGGATACTTTGACCTGAGATCAGTTTTCTTTATAAATTGTATGTATAAAGTTAGTTTGATCAATGGCTAAACATGAAATTGAAGATTTTAAGATGAGAAAAATATTTTCTCTCAATATTTTGGTATGAAATCGGCTTCCAGAAAGAATACAGAAGCAGATTTTATATGACGTTTTATTTCGTCAATTACATAAAGGTACTGTTACAATAGAAAATAAATTAATAACAAGAATCGGAAATATTTAATTAAAAATATGAAATAATTTATCGGAATAAGTATCAACCATTCCAGTATGACTTGGAATTAAAATGGAACTTGTCGATGGCTCGTTCTCAAAATTAGGAGTTTCTCTCGGCACAAGCGGTTTCCGTTGTTGTTTTTCAAGGAGATATTTGCTTCCATTTCCTCTAAGGTTATGCCTTTACCAGCAGGAACTCGCACCATTTTCCTTTTGCGTACAGGCTTATCGGAAGTGTTATTACGACTTTTGTCGAGCAATTCTAATACAGCTTGCGAAACAAGGTTTTGAACGTGTTCCGGATCTTCATTACTCGGTAGACGACTAGTTACTGCTGCTGGGTCAAATGGTGAAATACCGCATTTTTTGAAACCACTAATGAGGATAACGGAAACATTACTTGCATCTGATAACTTGTGCTCCAATGTATACAAGAGCTTTGGAAATGCCTCCTTGGTTAAAATCTGGGACTCATCCAAAATTTTTCGCCAATATTTTTTCAGCGGGGCATAGAATGCGACGTCTGGCTGAGCGATATGGATGGAATTTGGAGGAATACAAACAAACGCGATATTATTAGCTTGCGCCAATTCAATAACTCGTGGAGTAAAATGGCTGGATAGAATATCACCGATAACTACAATCTTCCCAGTAAATTTTCGCGTTTCTGGTATGAATAGGTTTTCAAACCAATCAGTGAATATAATGGAATCAAACCACCCACTTGTGCTCCTATTATTCCTGGTGAGTGGAGTTGTAAACCACATAAGATGGCAATAGCATTCCTGTAGCTGATCCACAATACATAACCGATGTAGATTCCTTTGAAGAATCTCGAACTCGCTCTGCATATTTTACGCGTTTGAAAAGGCATTTTTTGACACCAGGATCATCTGCCAAATTTGTATCGTCGTAGTTAAATATACGCTCAGGAGGAACAGTTCATTCCCCAGTACCAGTGATCTCCTTCAAAGTTTCTTGGAGATGGCCAAAATAGGTGCACATTTCTTTCGGTGGTACCGCTGCTTTGACCGAAGAATATTTTGGCACATTCGGTGTGATAGCTCATTTTTATACCTCTGCAAAAATCGCCAGGCCCATTCGACGCTGGGCAAGTTGTGGTGGCGGAATTGTGGAATACGTGTGCCGCTTTTGTCTAGGTACAATTTGGCTAGCTGACGAAGATCTCGTGAATCGCAATCCACAAAAGTTTTTGCCCCGCCAACTGTGAACACTAAGGGACGGCCAACTTTGCCTGCGTGCTTCCCCTTCAACTTATTAATAAGTGTTCCCTTTGCTATTTTATGTTTATTGGCAGCCTTAACAATTGACAGCAGTTAACAATTGACAGCAGTCCTATAATGTTATCAAAATAGTAAGCTCCCAAAAAAATAGAATAAAATGTAACGAATACCCATATTTACGTGAACCGGCCTTTGGAACATACTTTCGCGACATTATGAAAGTTTTATACTCTGTAATCTATAAATTATCAATAATAATGTGATTAAATTTTGACGACTTCCAAGGGATACTTTGACCGAGCGGTCAAACAATCCCAAATTAGCAGTCAAAGTGGTATACAAAATTGTAACTTTATACAAAATAGTATAAAATTGAAAATTTTTACAAGAAAAATCATAAAACTCAAGCTAAGCCTGCACTATATTTGTTGGAATTATTTAGCTTGAAGCACCTGATTTTTATAAAATTTATCACCCAGATTTTCACCAATAAAAACCTTCTACAATTTGAAAACCAACCTGCTTTGTTTGCATTCATGGTACAATTGAGCAATATATAGCAGTTGCACTTTAAAATTATTATGAAATAATTTGAATCTGTTTGCATCGTGTTGTTTTGTTTTTTCAAAGAAGAAAAGGCCTTTGAATTTTTATTTTAGCTTACGGTCAATGTATCCTTCACTGTACAAAGTATTCCTGTTTTACGGTACCCAAAAAGTTACCCTATCTGCGTTTTTTGCAAAAAGTTCAATAAGTGCCAGAAAATAGAAGTTGGGAACGAGTTTTGAGCCATTTTCACTGGATATGTTCAAGAAAAAAAAACTCAGAAGGGTCACTTTCTGGGTACAAAATGTGAAAGGCATTTTAAAGCTTTTGGGTTTCTTAAATCCAATATGAAAAATTAGTGTTGATGTCGTGTTTTTAATAGTAAAAAAAATTCCGAAATTTTAAGCCATTATTTATAGGCCGCTGAAAGGTCCAACGATTATCTATCTACCAAAGTTTAAATCATTGTCATATGGTGTAACATGGAGAGGTTATAGAGTGATCTATGAAAACATACCCAAATATCTCGGAAAACGTTGGGATTTCCTCCCCACCACCCATACAATTTTTTGCTCGTCTAAGTATGACCTATCCTTCGGATTTTACACCACATACGGGACACCCTGTATAAGTAATGCAAATTACAAATTTCATGTTTGCGCTATATTTCTCCTTCTGAAGTTAATTGATATCAAAAATATTATCTGGATCCTTAAAGTGATAATTCTTGAATTTCCAAAGCTCTAACTTGTATAAATGTATATGTAGTTATTTAAAGATGGGAATCAGTAAAATATTGTCCATTTTATTAGAAAAAATTTCAAAAAAAAACATAATTGTAGGAATCCGAAAACGGAATTCCGTTCTTCGAAATCGAAATTTTTTTAATGCCAGAGGAGGTTAATTAAGTGTAAATACTCCTCCGATAAAAATTGTAGAGAATAGAATATTTTGTACATTGATACATTGAAATTTCAACCTCCGTTAGATCCTTTCTATTAAACAATATCGAGTTTCTCTAATTAAATTTAAAACAAAATTAATTTAGTTAAAAAAAAAAGAAAAAGCTATAATTGGCCTAAGATCAATTCTTTCGATACCCTAGATGAATTCTTTAAATATAGTCTCTGCCTCCAGGCAGATAGCTAAGGTGGTCTCTGCCTGGTGTTTTTCGCACTTATTTCTAGAACAGTTTGTCGGACAGCAAAAATGGTTATAACAAATTTCATAGGGTCTTCGACTGACCGTTATGACAAAACCATAAATGTGTACTCAAGTTACCGGGGTGATGAACATGCAAAAAAAAATAATTAATAATACCTATGTGAGAGAATCCAACTGTGATACTGCTTTAAGATTGAGCTTTCACATACATATTGGTTCGCAAAGCAAAGTTAATTATGTCATCTCTTTAGCTTTTATTACTTTATGCTACTACTCTAATCCTCTTTCTCTCTATGATGGAGAACCAAAGATAAACAGATACATAATTATGACTTTGTATTTTTCAGTCCTAACTGGAGAACAATTTCCTTAAACCCGGTGCTTTCAACTGATATGGTGTTAGTTATACCAAACTGTATTATTAACCCAAGTCTTGAAGAAATACAAGGGTGCTTTCACTCGGCAATTCAAAGTGCAATTGAAATACATTACTTCATTACAACTTGGGCAAACAAGCAAAAACCGCAGAAAGAAAACGAAGAAGGGTCACAGTTGGTAAGTGCAAATATATGTATGTAATAGACTAGTTAATGTTAGTGTTCATTTTCTGTTTCCGAATTGTATTATATTCATATATCTTCTAAGCGTTTTTTTTCTAAAACGGACAGATACCAGATCGGCACTTTTTCTTTTCCGCATAACAGAGGTAACTATGCAAATATGTCATAATTGAAAGTGAGCTCAAAGTCGCATTTCTTTCTAGAACGAAAGCTGTGTGGTTTTACGTGAGCACCTGCCAAATATGGCTTAATCTCACGGCATTCTTCATGCTCGATTTTTATCGACAATCAACGTCCTCATGTGCGTAACAAGGAGTTCCAGTATGCCAATAGAGCATGACATGACATAAATTACTGGTAGAAGCGAGACCTAACCAATCTCTGCCGATCTAGGGTCACGGTACCCTTCTCCAAAGCCACCACGATGCTCCCGTAAAGCGGCCATCCCAAATTGAGGTGAATATTCCAATAATCAGCGCTTCTCAACCTCGTGGTACCAAGTTAGCCAATGTCGGGCTACCCATTTGGTATGGCTTTCGTAAAGCATGATCAACGAAGCATGAATACCCCCAGTGGTTATCACCATACAAGATATCCTTTTTGTAACGGGACTGGTCACTTCCGTTCGGGCCTAGATCTTATTTGCAACGACTAAAAGAATTGTACTTGGCCTATACAGTAATACAACCCTTATGGACGGTGTCAGGGGGGACCACGTGAAGGTTAAGATATGCCCGTATTCAAGTCTGAATAGGCTTCGAGACTCACCATTTGGATCTTATAGCTGACCATGCATATGAACCACATAAGCGCCCGTTATTTATCAACTAAAACATCCTTTCGCCTTCTGCCCAAGAGGCTATGTCTGAGATTTTATTATTCTGACTATAATGAGCACTTAAATTTGCATAATGCCCTTTCTATCATTAAAGCCCTACTACACTGTAGGTACAGAGCCAAAAATCTCAATTTTTATTTCGCTAAGGTATCGTTAACTCGCGTTGAGAAGTACCAATTCGTGCATATGGTATCTTTCACCCATTATAACCCTACCATACGTACTCTCGTGGGAGATCATCACCACAACAAAAACAACAAACCACCAAAAATACCAAATCAGCAAACCAACAAATTCCATCTATCAAGTATGCATGCTTTCCTCTTATACAGCTTTCACCTTGTTCAGCATTGTGCTTCACAGAATTCTCCTCCCCCCCCCCCCCCCCCCCACCAGTTGTCGGATCCAGCTAGGTGAGCCGGCGGCGGGCGCTACCCTCCCTGAAGACCACAAAAAAATTGCAGTGGATCTTCTGAATTCTTCTACTGCACTTCTACTGCGGGGGGAAAGTAGTCTGTGAAGCGCAATGCTGAACAAGGTGAAAGCTGTATAAGAGGAAAGCATGCATACTTGATAGATGGAATTTGTTGGTTTGCTGATTTGGTGTTTATGGTGGTATGAGCGTTTTGATGTTTTTGTAGATCGCTTTGGCATCTCCCAGGAGAGTGCGTACAGTAGTGCGGTATAGTTAGCTGAGTGCTATGGGCGTGAATTGGTACTTCTCAAGGCGAGGTAAAGTTACCTTAGTGAAATTGAAATTGAGATTTTTGGTTGTGTGGGTACTGTAGTAGATGCTAGGCAGATGGCCCACGATGCAATTGAAGTTATGTACTCATGTAAGTCAGAAATAATAAATCTCAGACATAGTGGTGCGAGGAGTGAGATGATGAATAAGTTGATAAATAACGGAAATCAGGTATGTATGTTAGTAGTGCTTATATGGTTAGTATGCATGGTCAGCTATATGATCCAAATGGTGAATCACGAAGCCTATCCAGACTGAATTGGGCACATCTTAACCTTCACGTGGTCCCCTCTGACAGCGACATAAGGGTTGTATTACCTGTATAGGCCAAGTAAGATTCTTTTGACGCTGCTAATAAGATCTAGGCCCGAACGGAGTTACCAGTACCGTTTAAAAAAGATATCTAGAATGAAAGATTGAAACTGGGAGTATTCATGGTCCGTTGATCATGCTTTACGAAAGCCTTACCAAATGGGTGGCCCGACATTGGCTAACTTGGTACTACGGGGTTAGAGGAGCCCTGGATAACAAGGTTTTATCCACCTCAACTTGGGATGGCCCCTTTATGGTAGTGGCAGTGGTATAGGGTGCCGTGACCTGAGATCGGCAGAGATGGGATAGGTCTCGCTTCTACCAGTAAGTTGATGTCATGTCATGTTATTTGGCATATTGGTACTCGTTGTTTCGACACTATGAATCTGATTGATCTTTACAATCCGTGCATGAAGAATGCCGTGAGATTAAGCCATACTTGGCAGGTGCTCACGTAAAATCCTGACAACTTTCTGCACTTCTACTGCAGAAGACATAAAAATTTCTGAAATGTTGAATTTGAAGAACATATTCGGGTAAAAGCGATGGAAGTTTTATTTTGAGTTAGTACATTTAAAGCAAGATATTTATTTTGGAAAACAGTTTTATTAGTTCGTAAAATGCATTAATAGAATACTAAAATCTTAAAAAAAAACAATTAAATGCTGATTGGCAAAGTCTAAATCAGAACCTTAGAGAAGTCTTGGCATGTATGACTACATTCCGTATTCTTACAGCAGATCTCAACAACAGTAAAATCGCTCTTGGTTTAACGATAAGTTCAACTAAGCAACTTATGTAAGAAAAGCGAAAGAGTCTGCTTTTTGCGCGTATTAATTGCATTCATGTCTAGATTGAAAAATTGAAACAAGTCGACAAGACTGCACAGAACACCTAGAAGTCCATTATCTGGAGAGAAAATTTTTCTTTTGATCAGAATGTTGGCAAGCCGCAAAGATAGCAAAGGCCCGGTCAAGACCATCAAGAACAACTTCAGCAATTCCTCTATATCTTCACTACTTAATATCGGAGAAGTGGTTGTTGACTCCCTTGATCAAGCTAGTATCTTCACTGTAGATTAGCTTCAAATTCTCTATAAAACAGCCAATAAACATCCGTAAGAGGGATCAACTTCTCCAAGGCCGCAGGTCCTGATGATTTCTCACCCCTGCTAATGAACAGCTGTGCCTCATTTTGGCTAAACCTTTGCGCAAACTATTCACTTGTCTTATTCGACAGGAATATTTCCAAATGGTTGGAAAATAGCTCACGTTCAGCCTATTCCCAAGAAAGGTGTGGGTAGCGACGCCTCAAATTATCGACCAATTGCAATCACGATTCGATTCTTTCAAAGCTTTTAGAATCTATCATTAACTCTAAATTAATGAAGTATCTAGAAACCAATCAACTCATCAATGATCGGTATTATGGCTTCCGAACTGGACCCTCATCTGTAGACTTGCTTACTTTTCTTACGGAACATTTGAACCGTACACAATTTTGGTGTTTTGTAGTCACAAAATCGTTGCTCTAGATATGTAAATGGTCTTTGATAGAGTCTGGCATCCAGCCGTTTTAGTTAAACTTAAAGCACTTGGTCTGTCCCCTCATCTTCTATTATAGATTGAAAGTGTTTTACCTGATCGCATAATACCGGTTGTACTAGATGGGGTTTCTCCAAAACCTAACAGTATAAATGCCGAGACGTCCCAGGCTCTGTTATCTCACTTCTTAATTTTCATTAATGATCTACTTTCCCGTACTTTTAATTCAATCCACTAGTTTTTGCCTATGACAGTAGCCTTAATTTCGCTTACACTTTTGACATTCTGTGGACTCCAGAGAGAATGCCATATCTGTCAAACGAGATGGCTTGATTAGATCATTCATAGCGACCTTGATCATGTTCTTGTGCCCAAGTGATATTTTAATCGCTCATAAGGGAATTTAACTCATTCCGACTTTATTTTCAAAAGATATTCTTAACTGAATCCTGCTTATAGGCCAGAGAGATGGAGCATGGTAAGCACTGTCTTTACCTAATTCCTTCTGAGGTGATTGCATCTGTAGCCAACATAAAAACATCAAATGGCATAAGCAAACATTCCAGAATGCAATATTTTGTGTTGGTAGCTCCAACTCTGCTATAGGGCGCAAGAGAGAACTATAAAACTTGTGGCATGCATTCCTATAGGAAAATGACAATACGCTCAATCCATTGTTATAAGTCAGTGCTAGCGATAGACAATACTTTCAATAGGTAAAAGGGAAACGGCTTAAAGCAATAGGCTTAATACAGAAAGTATTAAATTTTTAAAAAGTATTCATTTCATATATGGATGTGTAAAAGCAGTCGATGCTATCAAATTTCGTAGAATTTTGTTTCAATTTTCCTTCGGTATACTCTATATGGTTTTATACACTCGACTCAATTCTGATAGATCGAGCTCAGTAATAAGGCTCCCTGCAAACGCCACAATGAACATACTTTTCGAAAGGACATCTGGCGTTGATAATATTATAGTATTCGAATTTGAAAGAGTTGCTAAGATCAGCGCGGCAAAGATGATCGTGTTGCTATAGTGTCACAGTTTTAGTATTACTGTATGTATGCATACTATGACCAATGGATGGAATTTTGATTCTGAAGAATCAAAAATAATAGTTATATACGTCAGAAAATTTATTTAAGTATGTATTGTTTTCAAATCTTTACAGACGAAAATCGCCATGAACGGACCTTTTACAAAGCCGTAGCTGAGCATAAAGATATTGTCCGCGCTCATCAGAATCTATCGAGAGGATTATCGATATTTCGACAGGATATTGATATATTGCTAAGGTTTAATCTATGTTACTTACTATTTAACTATATTTAAAAATAATTACAGGACACTTACAATAAACACCAGACTTATGGGCCGAAGACCGGGAGGAGCAAATTCAAAACTTCGTTGAAAAGCAACCCCCTCCTTGCAGATATTCGGGAGAAGTTCAGAGAGTACGACCAAATAACAGCGAATTTGGAAAATCTTACCTCATCAATATCTATTGGTCCAATTGAAATACGATTGGGTAAAATTTCGTTGTTTGCCGACCATTTCTTGATATTAAATTAAAATATTTTTATTTAAGACAAAGTGATTCAAGGATTTATAGAAGAGTCGAAGAAGTGGAAAGTATGTCTTGGACAAATATTAAGCATAAAGTATAAAAAACTGCTGGACGATATGGTAGACTTTATCAGTGAAATGGAGGGAACTCTTTCTAGAACTATTAAAGACCTTGATGACGTGCGATTGGCTATGGAGTGCCTTGATAAAATCAGAGAAAATTTCATTCAGTTTGATGCTAATGTAATAACTAGTTTTGGGTTATTAAAAATTAAATTCTTAGGATGGACATGGACCTTTTCACAATGGTTGAGACATATAACATGTTTGCACAATTTGAAGTGTACATTCCGAAGGAAGATTATGACAAGGTCAATAGTTTGCAGTTGTCTTTTAATAGAATGATTGACAGCGTAAGTTTTTTTAGTGTTCTTTTTCACTATTAATTTATTGAATTATTTTATTAACACTATTAACATACTTCTATAAAATGGGAATAGTGATTACAAATTAATACGTTAGATATGTGGACCCTTATTAATACTGAAGCATTAAGCCAATTCATCTTTCTATTTACATTTGAATTCTATTTTCATGATTCGAAATTCTAGAGCTAGGCTATTTCGTGATTGCTTTTGCAATTGCTCTTCTACTGCCATTTGTTTTGGTATTGACGCGATTCGATTACTTCCCGCTTTTATAAATAAAACAAGGAAATATGCTTAAATTGGTCAATTCTAGATGAATTTAATTTTGTATGGTCAGCTCTCTAGAACGGGGTTCGTCGGATAGTAAAAAATGATCCTAATTAATTTTTAAATTCATAGAATTTTATATTTTGAAGACTATTCAGTACAAAAAAAAAAAAAACGTCGGACTGATCGTTTTTATAGTATACGTAAAACACTCGAAATTTTGTATAGCAATACAAAAACAATTTGCCCGATTACGCCCATTTCTTATATTTACTATTTTTATGAAAACACCGTGTACAAAATTTCAGTTCTCTACGTTAATGCGTTGTCAGGCTGTGGCTAAATATATAGTGGAAAACGAAATTTTTATATGGCAACACCACGAAGGAGTTACCCAATTTGGCCGATTTTCGATGCACGCATTCTTGGGGTATCGCGTGGTGCGGACGGACAGACAGACATGCAAAAGTCAAAATAACTTTTAATATTATGCTTGGGTATTCGATCCATTTTGCTCTACCATCATTATTTCTATGTGTTACAAACGGAATGGTAAACTTAGTATACCTTGTAGATTTCATCTAGAGTATAACAAGAAAAAAATTGTAATTGCTTTAAGACCAATAATATTATACCCTAGATCAAGGCCGTATATATATAGATCACCAGCCTTCCGTCATCTACATGCGAAATTGAAAGAAGCGAGAGGTGTGGGGCTGGTTGAGCAGTCATTGGAAAGGCCAGAAAGCTCTACTTACAATAAGCTCTTAAGTTCTTAAGATACAGGGTTTTTTGTGAAAATCTAGATTTTTTTCTTAATCACCCTGTAACTCCTAAACGGTTGATATGACCACCCCCCCCCCCCCTCACCCTTCCTATATGGATCCGTAGTGCGAGTTTTAGAAGAAAAGAGATTTCGCTACTTGCAAAGTATGTGATAGATAGTTTTCTTTAATGGTACAAATAACATATTTCCAGCATACAGTAAAAATGGTTAAAAACCAAATAAAAAATTATATCCAGTCATTGAAAATTCTTTTATTAAGTTTTGCTGGAAATAACAAGCGAAAGACTAGTAACGACATCTCCATTTTAAGACTTCAATAATTCTGGGAACATCTGTAAATAATAATCTATGGTACAGCTACGAGTTAATTGTTTGCTAGCTTGTAAAAGTAAACAGAAAAGTGAAATAAGAAGAACTTGTAGTTTATATCTGAAATATTATGTGTTGCGGCCAAATAGTGGTATGTCCTGAAAAGTAACTGATTAGATATTATAAATTTGGTAAACGCGTCAATTACGCCAATCAAGTTTTACTTCTGATTAATGTGAAGTGTATAGAATGCAATCGGTTTCCATTCGGGACAGTGCGGCTTGTAATTCGTATAGTCCTCGTTTGTTATAAAGACAATCTATACAGAAATTGATGAATTTCTTCATGTTCGGGAACCAGAAATATTTCCACTAGCCTTTGTAACAGTGCTGACCAATTTCGTTCCGGTACTCTTACTATAAGCACATTTAGCGTGGCTTGCTCTCCGGCTCACATCCTTTTTCCACTGGGCAACGACTGAGTGCGTCTGCATGAGAGAGATGATTGAATGGACGAAACAATTTTCTTGAATTCGTATTCTGATATTTTCAGCCACCATCTTGTAATCCTAGGTACCCAAGTCTTTCTACTCCTCATTAAGGTGCAAGGAATTGCAATCTGTGACTATCTCGAACTTTTTATTTAGTAGTTTGTTAGCTTTTGCTATACACCAGAGAATCCAAAAAAAATGCCTTCTTGAACAATGTTTCTAGCTCATAGCTATGGTATTTTGCCTCTACTTGCGTTGTGGCTCGACTATAGTACATCACTAGTCTCAACAAATCTCGGCACCATTGTAATAAAATTCCAGCTATCCCGTGGCAGCTTGCATCAGTCTGCACTTAGATTCTTTAACGTTCCATACAAAAACTGAATCTTTTCTTAACAATTTGTTAAACGGATGGGCAATATGAAAAAATCTTGCGCGAAGCGCCCAAAATAGCACTTCCAAATGTTCTCTGGTCTCCTGTAGTTTTCAACTGGTAATATTTTGTTGCGTCCTGGCTTAATACCAGCTGAAGAAATCTTGTGTCCCAGGAACTCAATCTTTTTCTTGAAGAATACACATTTTCCAGAATTTAGTGTCCTGCCATTTAATTTGCGATAAACAACAATATACGGTATTCGCCATTTTTTCGGAACTAACAGTACTGGGCTGGCGTACTCTGAAGTTGAAGGTTGAATAATATCGATATCCAATAAGTCTTAATGCTTTGTCTTAAAACAGGCTTTAGCCCGTATGGCACCTTATATGGGTTGTAGTTATTAACATTGCTGTCTTTTAATATTATTTGCATATGCACTCTGGTATGCACTCTGGTATTATTATTAAACCAATCAAATCGTTTTCCTCTCCTGAAGTTATTTCACTCCCGACCACAATGTCACTTATTTTAAAATCCGCGCACTTTTCCACAATTCTCACACTTTTATTGATTTGTAGAGAGGCTGATTCGGTATTTTTTGAAAGTTCGAATAATCCCCATCGTTTAGAGTCACTATAATATCTGATCGATCCATAACATCCTTCCCAATTAACAAATGAACGGTAGTGCACTCGCTCCTTAAATCCAAAAATACTACAAATGGTTTATTGTCAATAAAAATTGTTTTATGATACTCGTCCTTAGGATTTAGTTCACTGCCCTTAAGCATAGTTTTCAAAAGCGAAGTTACTGTCCCAAGTAGCCTCGTTTTCAGTCCCTCACCTCCTCTTGATATAACCACTAGTTTACTTGCGCCAGTACGAAAATGAGTTCTACTCACTTCAACTTTTTAGCTAAGTGGAACCTGAGAAATAGTCAAATTGAGTGTATTTTCTGCAATTGGTACACGTTTTGATGTATGAAGTCATTTATAATATCATCTGGCACCAATGAATCGCTACATCTCACAAACGTAATGATGCATAAAATAAAGAGTTTCGATCATCCCAGCCGTATACTCTCCTTAATCCTTCAACAGTTCAATCCAATTCAAAGTACTGTTTTATTCCTTGACGGATTAAATTCAGCAATCAATGTGCTGATTTCGTGAAACCCCATTCTAACCTGTTTATCTTCTTGGGTAGTATTAATTGATTGTGACTGTTCAGCCCTGAACAACCATCATAGCATCATTCAAATCATCAGAATTAAATTAAATTAAATTCATCATAAAATATTTCTATTCGGAGTTCACTGACTCATTGCAGCATAATTTAATTACTTTATGCTAATCAGCGCATTTTTCTTATTGCAATTGACCCACTTGCTTTGCACCTCCATCGGTAAAGTAAATAAAATCCCTGACGACAGGGACGAAACAATTTTAATATTTTGCCAGGAGTCAATGCACTCACCAATTTGTTTAGTAATTGATTTGTTGCTTGTTTAATTGTTTTTTTTTATTGTTGTATATGGTAGTTTAATTGAACCAATTATTTTGTATAAATTAAGCTAGCATAATTCAATAAAGTCTAGTCTAAATTGAAGAGTGTTTAGAATTGTTCATCCAATATATCAATATATATCATTTGGATGTCATTCTGATCAGTACTCATGATGATCACACCTAATTTTTTATTCACCATTCACTGACACTATTCTAGTTTAATTATAACTATAATTATTTATTTGAATAATCACTAGCATCGCTTTGTTCTTTTTTTATATATACATATATTTAACACTGTCCTTTCAGCTCGATTGTAATACACAAAACAAATCGCGGAGGGTAGCGCTGATCAACCCCACACTGGAATTATAAGAATCACCTTTTTTTATAAGACAGAATCAACGATCGAATGAACAATTTAAAGCTTGAAATACAATGAGTGCGACACGGACTTGTCGACCCCAATTGGCGCCGTCGTTTGTCGTCGTCATTTTAAGACAGTTTTGCTTCTTTGTGATGTCTACGGAACTGGTTTTACATTTTTCAAGAACAAGTATAACTTACATTATAGCTTATTTGCATTTATGCCAGATTTAAAAGAAAAGTACGTGAAATGTGCTAACACACGAAACTGTCAAACTCAAATGTCGCACTGCGCAACGACGATTTTAGAAATTTGCTCTACTTTTTGACGACGACATTATCGTGCCGGAGCATTTGCTATGCCCTAATGTCGTAACATATATTCGAAAATTATTTTGGCGTCGACATGCGTGTCGCATTCATTGTATTTCTACCTTTATTTCTAAATGCGCCATACCCGACAGCAATTTAATCGACTACTCAAGTTCCTTCTCCACAGTCAAAACTGCAACACATCATACACAGGCATATTTCGTTACTCGATATCCAAACCCTAATTTATGCCGGCAATAAACCTAGCTACATTTATTCGCACGGTGACATTTGGTAGTAGGGACGCGGCAGAGAGGTAAAGTATGTTGTGGATGTGATGCTGAGTTTCGTTTTGGATAAGGCACTAATTTTTTTCTTGTAGGCTGTGACAGCGGCAGGTCTTGGGTAACCCACCACACTAACTCTCCCTCAATAGCCGAGGTACTAGCGAGCCGCCCAGGGTCAACACTGTTCACAGTGTGAGCTGTCAGCTCAGGCTTACAGACTAGACTTCACGTCCAAAGTATACTCACTCGTATGCTACCATATCAAAATGGCTCCCAACAGGGGCAATAGAATAATATTGAGCGCGTATCCTATGCTACCATATCAAAATGGTGCCCAACGAGGGGCCATGTCCGTGTGTGCAATATTATGCGAGTTTGTAATTTTGATAGCGTAACGTTTTTGATATCGTTGTTTATGTTTAAAGTGCGATTGCAGGTTTGACTTTGGTCAAGCCTCAAGTCTGGAAAATTTTCGAGTTGTTCAATTTTTGTATTTTTTAATTCTTTTGATTTTTTGCTTTGTGATCTTTCGCTTTGTCCTTCAGCCATGGAAATGGCAGGTGGCCTCACATGCATATGCGTTTGAATTTCTCACGGATATATGCCCCTTTAGACGTCTGGCTGCTCATAATCGTGAATCAGTGAGACGGCAGAACAAGAAGGAAACAGTTGTCATAGGATGAAAGTGATGCTAGACACCTTCAGTAATCATGAGTTGGCATACTGCCAACTACCTGGCTGAAGAATCCCAGCAACATTCTCGGTCTTTGACGTCTCCAACCCGACTTTTCCAAGATTAGTGTGAGAAGTTCCAAATGTTTTTTTTGTGCACACATCCACACTACCTACCTGTCACTTCTGACCTGTTATTGGAGTGGACCTGGAAAGCTTTTATTTTTGATGGTTAGCTCTTGGAAAGGGGGGGGGGTGCATACAATTTTTTTTCCTTTTGTTTGAGTTTAGCTCATAGTAAAATTTTGAGTCGTCCTTCATTACGGCTTCGGCGATTTGACTTAAGTACATATTACATCCAGCCTTGAACTTTAGCATACAGTTCTTTAGTCCTGAACCTTTGAATTTTATTGGAATTCAGAATTTTTAGGGCTCTACAACTTAGTGCCTACATGAAGTAGACATTTGCAACTATTTAGATTAATTAAGTAGCAACACTGAAGTTGCAAATTACTCTCTAGTTTCAGCATCAAACCTCAGTTGATGGAATTTTCGAATTTTGGAAGAATTTATTGTCTTGATTTTAGCCTCGATAGTACCTGCTTTTCTTTCTTTACGGATTGCGTAAAAATTTCGCATATGCGTTAGAAACATTAATTTTGAATACCCTTAGATCCCATCACACTCTCATCGTTCCTCATGAGACTGGTAATTTTTGCACAATGGCTACCATGCGAACACAACCTCGTATCGAAGCTCCTGTGCAAAGACCAGACCAGTGCACCATCAGTCAAGACGAGACTGGTCTGCCAAAAGAAAGCCTGCAGCTACCATTCCACAACGCATGTCTATAAACCTGGATAGGTGAGCAAGCAAACTGTCCAAATTGCAGATGTGATATCACCCAACAGCACTTTGTTGCATATACCGGTCCGATTCAGAAAAGGTATCCCACCCAACAGTCACTACTGTTTAACATGCCTCAACCACCACACTCACATCCAGCTCGTACATTATCTCCTGGTCTGTGCTCAGCAACTATTCGACAACAAGTCTGTGTGAGTCAAGTGGATGTTTCTCGTCCACCACCACCTTGCGTGTCATACCACCTACATACTTCTCAGAACCAGTTAGACCATCGAATGCAAGACCTTCAGCTGGCCAACAAAGATATTTTTCCCATCTACATCAACATCTGCCCCTCAGGCACAATCATATTCAAGCAATCGAGCTCAGGCAAATTCATGGTATAGACGCTCAGGCAGTTCAATTACACGTTACAGTGTCAACGCTGTCCACAGAGTGAGCTGTCAGCTTAGGCTGACAGACTTGACTTCTCGTCCAAAGTATACTCACTCATATCCTAGATCCTACCATATCAATCTTTTATATTTTCACTCATTGAACAAAAGCATCTTTTAGTAAATAAAACTTATTAAATTCTGCCGAAAATCGCTCATCATTCGACAGGTCAAATATCACTCCCACTTTCTTCTCAGTTCTCGGGAGGACTTACTTACCACCCTCGTCACTTTCGTGACCTAATTCTGCACGAGTAAGTTTATAATTAGAAT
This sequence comes from Dioctria linearis, assembly GCA_963930735.1. Classification (NCBI taxonomy): domain Eukaryota; kingdom Metazoa; phylum Arthropoda; class Insecta; order Diptera; family Asilidae; genus Dioctria; species Dioctria linearis. Next base: position 101,431,115 of record OZ005744.1, on the reverse strand, counting down.
GACTCAGTTTTTATTTGCCAAGATCTGGTTTGTAGATCAAGCGAGGTACTCATAAAGTAATTCACTGCATTTTTATGTACATGCAGGAGATAATTCGATTTCAAGGTGAGGGATAATTGTATAGATTCCTGATTGTTGGTTTATGAGAAAAAAATTTCATAATTAATAGATATAAACCATATTATTCCAAATACATACATTTTAATTAATTTGTTTTAGTCTAAAGTGGTGGCGCAAACCATTGTGGATATGCAGCAACCTTTACTTAAAGAGCTAGAAGATGGAATTACCCAATTTGTAAATGAACTGGACGAGTTTAACATTGAGTTCGACGAAAAAGGCCCTATGGCTGAAGGAATTTCTGCAAAAGAAGCAAGTGACCGTGTGTTTCTGTTTCAAAATAGATTTGATGAGCTATGGCGAAAATTTGAAATGTACAGCAGTGGAGAGAAGTTGTTTGGACTTCCAATCACTGAATACCCAATTTTACACCAACGCAAAAGGGAGTTTAACTACCTTAACAAACTTTACTCTTTGTATATAGTGGTACTGAAAACCATAGATGATTATTACGATCTTCCCTGGGCTGATGTGGATATTGAGAAGATTTCAGCTGAGTTGCAAGATTTTCAACTCAGGTAATTTTAATTTTTTTCTTTTCAAATACAAAAAACAAAAAAACAATTATAAATAAAGTAAATGAAACTTTAAAAATTCTGAAAGGTGTCGAAAATTACCTAAAGGAATGCAATCTTGGCCAGCATTCATTGACTTAAAAAAGAAAATAGACGACTTTAACGAAATGTGTCCATTATTAGAGATGATGACAAACAAAGCCATCCAAGAACGCCATTGGCAACGATTGAATGTTTTATTGGACGCAGAATTCGATGTGACGAGTCCAAAATTTACTCTTGGAAAACTTATGGATGCTCCAATTTTAAAAAACAAGGAGGATGTAGAGGATATTTGCGTTGGAGCAGTAAAAGAACTAGATATAGAAGCTAAATTGAAAACTGTAATTGCGGATTGGTCTCAAGTCAATCTGCAGCTTAGTCCATTTAAAGCGAGAGGTGATTTGCTTCTAAAAGGAGCGGAAACTCTTGAAATTATAACCATTCTAGAAGATAGTATTATGGTTATGAACTCTCTGGCAACAAATCGATACAATGCTCCTTTTAAGAAAGAAATAATGTTGTGGCTTCAAAAGCTTGTTAATACGGGAGAAATTTTAGAAAAATGGTTGATTGTGCAGAATCTATGGATGTATCTTGAGGCTGTTTTTGTAGGGGGAGATATCGCGAAGCAATTACCATTAGAGGCTAAGAGATTTTCAAATATCGACAAAAACTATGTAAAAATAATGTTTCGAGCTCGAGAAATACCGAATGCCGTTGAGTGCTGTACTGGAGATGATACCTTAACTACTGTGCTTGCTTTTCTTTTGGAGCAATTGGAAACATGTCAGAAATCGTTAACAGGTAAGAATAGAGATCTTGGTGTTTTATAATGTCTGAAATTTTTTAGAACAGTCTAGCTCAGATCTTATTGCATTTCTTTCATGGCTTGAGAAGTATCTCCCAAGCGTTTTAATGGACATTCATCAGGCAGTGGTGTGTAGAAAATTTGTTCGTTTACTTGAGTCTGTCGATAGAAAAGAACTTTGAGTTTTCTATCGTATTGTCGGAGTGCTTCGTAAAGCGCTGTGAGACAATATGCTTGACTGGTAGGAGCTGAAGAGCTTGCTATTAGCCAAACGGCTTATACAGGTAGGAGCTATAGAGTTCACTATTTGAATAACCAGAAAAATTACCAGAGCATAAGAGCTCTATTGGTTATTCAAAGTCAAGAGCTGAGGAAGCTCAATTATCTTTGGGTGTTTCCCTGATGGAGCTAAGGGAGCTCTACAGTTAGGTCACTAAGTGAAGTAAACACTGGGAGTTAAAAAATAACTCTGATTTATTTAATCTAAATACACTGAATTTATACACTTTTAAAATTGCTGACATTACATATTTAAATTATTCTGACCAATTACACAACTTTCTTTATTCATTATTGATCATATTTGCTGTGCATGCAAATAATGCACAGCGAGCATTAGCCAAACTTTCAGCCAGGTAGAAGTAAACAAAGAAAGCTGCAATGTAATGCTTTTCATTGATTGTTTCTTCTAAGTACCATGTACTGTTGCTTTCGTTTTTCTTTTTATTGCAAAGCATAAACATAGCGTAAAGCTTTGTCGTCGTGTATTCATTGATACATGAAACTTATATGTGCATAATGCACTTCGCTTGTCTATAAGCAGGTGGACATGACTTGCTTTTTTTTCTGCTGTTTTGTATGGCATTCTGCATGTACAAAAAATGCAGTGAATCACTTTATGGGTGTTTTGCGTGATCAATTTATATTTTATGTGGGCATGATAATTAGAAATGGTGTGTGTATAGAGATGCGCTCTACAGGTGAAACTGGCCATTTTCCGTACACTTCCTTTATGTGGGGTGAATTCTACATATATGTATGTATATACTATATGTATATATAATACAATATAACAAATTAATCTACGGAAATAACCAGAGAGTGAAGGAATTGGAAAGCTTCTGTTACCTTAGTAGCGTAATTATTTGATCACCTAGTGTCTTCTATACTGCCAATGCCAGTATCAATAAGTCAAATAGATCACTATTAAAAAAAGACTGTTCAACTCCAATGTAAAATTAGTATGTATATATGGTTGCGAGACATACGTCACTCAATCCATAGCACACGGATTATAATAAGTCTTACGTTGAGTGACTAAATGGGACCGATTCTATACATAATAATTGAATCTGGTGTTACATTCAAATCAAATTGTCCTTTATGTGTTCTGTAGTTTGAGTGAAACCTTAGAGCGCCTCATGTTTGTTTCCCAGGAATATGATATACATATACGGTAACCCTCGACTAACACGGTAGATTGGTTCTTAAAAACCAGCGCGTAAAACGAAACCGTTTTAATCGAGACAAAAAATCCATACAAAATGGGGTTATTGGTTAAAAAACAATTTTGTTTTATTTAAATTAGCATTTATTATATAAATTCAACAAAATAATAAAAATAAAAAATCATATTATAAAATAAAAAGAAATCCATTGCAAATAATCATATAGGTATCCAAAAATAAAAAGAAAAGATAGAATAGAAAGATTAATCAGAACTTTCATCTGCTTCATCAATTTTTCTGCCCCTTGCAAAGTTCGTTATTAGGAGTTGTCATTTTGGAGGGAGAACTAAGCTTTCATAGCTTTCAAATCTCAATATACGGGGATAACACTTCTTTAAGCTTTCGTTGGAAGTTTAAGCTCCTAGACATGTCTGGATCATGTTCAATAAAAAAAGTCTCAAGTTTATGTGCTAGTCCTAACCCTTCGCTCAAATTCTGTGATGTAGAGTTTTGAACTGGCTCTTCCTCTACTTCGCTTTTAGATGTGTTTGAATTGTTTTCGTGTATCATAAGGACTAAATCTTCTTCAGTTAAGTCTGTATCCTCAATAATTAACTGTTGAATATCAGGTGATTCTAACTCATCAAAACCTTCACGCCCCCAGTGCATGTCCAAGTTCAACAATCCTATTTATTTCAGTGTCTGTAGCTAAAACATGATTGGAAGCCACAACATCAGGCCACAACTTCTTCCAACACCCATTTAGAGTTGATGGTTTCAACTCTTTAATAGAATGTGCAATGAATGAAATGCAATTAATCATTGTGTAACTCTTCCATGCATCGCTAACCGTCAATTCGGAATTTGCATCTAATTTGTCGAGAATGAATTCGAATGCTTTTCGTATGAAAATTTGCTTTAATGTAGCAATGACTCCCTGATCTTGTGGATGTAATAACGATATTGTGTTTGGTGGTAAGAACATAATTTTCATATTTGGATGACGAAGTTCTAATGGATGGCTTGGAGCATTGTCAGTTAATAGTAGAACCTTGAAGTCTAAGTTTTTTTTTCATGTAAGCCTCAACTTCTGGTGCGAATAAATTATAAAACCAATCTTTGAACAAGACAGCCGTCATCCAAGGGGTAATTATGTCTTATCTATACCTTTAAAAGCCCGAGGATTTAAAGCGCGGTGAATTACTAATGGCTTTGTCATAAAATCTCCCGATGCATTCCTGTATAGAAGGAGTGAAACACGGTCTTTTGCAGCTTTAAATCCTTTTGCCGTTTTTTGATCCTTTGACAAGTATGTATGAGCAGGCATTTTTTTCCAAAAATTTCCTGTCTCGTCAGCATTGAAAACCTGATCACCAACATATCCTTCATCATCAATTATCTTTTTAAGCGCTTCTGGAAAAACTTTAGCTGCTTCTTCATCAGCCGAAGCTGATTCTCTCTGCAATTTAAAGTTATGTAAAGAAAAACGACTTAAATTTTTCAAACCAGGCTTTGCTGGCGCAAATTTGTTTAGCACTCGAAGTTGCTTGATTGGCTTTAGGATGCTCTAAAATACGTACAGCTTTTTGTCGGATAGCTCTGCCGTCTAAAGGCATATTTCTTTGGCTTTTATCATCAACCCATATATTTAAACATTTCTCCATTTTTTCCATATTAGGATCTCGTGCATGTGAAGTTTTTTTAAGACTGACAGAGGATCCTGCTGCTACAGCTCCTCTTATTTTGTCTTCGTTCGTTTTTATTGTTCTTACAGTTGATTCTGCCAAATTAGATTCTCGGCCAACTGGTGCGAAACCTGCGCTGCATCGTAGGCGATTCAAAACTTTTATTTTAGTCTCCAACGAAATAACTTCTCTTAACTCCGTAACTTTCGGCATCTGTGGGTTAATTTTTAAAAATTTTCTTATTTTCTTTAAATTTCAAATTCAGTTACCTTTATTTAGCTTTTTCAAAAATGTTTTTATCACTCTTCTTGTGCACGTAAAAATTTTTTCCGCGTAAAACCGGATTTTTTACCCGCGTTATTTAAAATAAGTTGCAAATATATTTCCGCGTAAAACCGAAGATACTTATTTCGATTTTAAAATTTCAGTTATACATTTAATGTAAATATATTTATATATACTTTTTTTATTACGTTTTAGGTTACCTTGAGACCAAACGTCTTTTGTTCCCAAGATTCTTTTTCGTGTCGGATCCAGTACTTCTGGAAATACTTGGACAGTCATCAGATCCTTCATCAATTCAGCCACATCTACTTAGCGTTTTTGATGCTGTCGCTTTTGTAACATTTTTAATATAATATAAAATGGTGCACTGATTTTAATATTGAAAAAAATATTATAGGTTGACTTTCAAGAAAAGACAAATGACATAATAACAGCCATGAATTCTTCTAATGGAGAAAAGGTATCTAAGTACTAAATAAGTAATAAGTTACAGAAAAAAACATTTTTGATTATAGGTTAAGTTTGAAAATGAGGTGGCTTGTACAGGGGGCGTAGAAATGTGGCTAAGCAGACTTCTAAAGGAAGTGCAAGAAACTATGAAAAATATACTGGCGGGTATGGCAGTCAATCTATTGGATCCTGAGTTTAATTACCTAGCAGAATTCCCATCATATTGCGGACAGGTAATTTTAGAAATTAAAAATACATATTTAATAAAATTTCTTATTTTAAGGTCGCTTTGGTGGGCTTACAAATTCTCTGGACTCGAGAATCGGAACATGCTTTACGTAAAAGTAAAACAGATAGAACAATCATGAAAAGAACTAATCAAAAATTTCTCATTTTGTTGAATTATTTAATTGATTTGACTGTGAAAGACTTAAATAAACTGGAAAGAATTAGGTATGAGACCATGGTCACAATTCACGTTCATCAAAGGTAAACACTATGCCAATAACAAACAAAATTTGATTAATAGTGAATTATATTAAGGGATATTTTTGATGACTTATGCCGACTTAAAATTAAAGCCATAACTGATTTTGAATGGCAGAAACAAAGTAGATTTTATTATAATGAAAATAATGATGACATCATTGTTGGCATTACTGATGTCGATTTCATTTACCAAAATGAATATTTAGGTGTAACTGAGCGTTTGGCCATAACTCCGTTGACCGACAGGTGCTATATTACGTTGTCGCAAGCAATAGGTATAATTTATGCTTAAAGCTAGCAATAACATAAAACTTTTCTGATCCGCAGGTATGAGCATGGGTGGTGCTCCGGCTGGGCCTGCCGGAACTGGTAAAACTGAAACTACAAAAGATATGGGGCGGGCTTTGGGAAAATTGGTTATAGTATTTAATTGCTCTGATCAGATGGACTTTAGGGGATTAGCAAGAATATACAAAGGTTTAGCTCAATCTGGCTCTTGGGGATGCTTCGATGAATTCAACCGAATTGAATTACCAGTGCTTTCCGTAGCTGCGCAGCAAATTTAGTGAGTCTTGTTAGCTATTTTCATTGAATTTTTATAAAAATTTTGTTCTTCTATTTAGCATTGTTTTGACTGCCAAAAAGGAAAAAAAAGCCATCTTTATATTTAGTGATGGAGATGTGGTTACACTAAATCCAGAGTTTGGAATATTTCTTACCATGAATCCTGGATATGCAGGAAGACAAGAACTCCCCGAAAATCTGAAAATCATGTTTAGAACTGTGGCTATGATGGTTCCAGATCGCCAAATAATTATCCGAGTAAAATTGGCAAGTTGTGGTTTCAAGGACAACTTAGTGCTTTGTAGAAAGTTTTACACATTGTATAAGCTATGCGAAGAGCAACTTTCAAAGCAGGTTCACTATGATTTTGGACTACGAAACATTCTATCAGTCCTTCGTACTTTGGGTGCGCAGAAAAGAGCTAATCCAATTGATAGTGAAGAAACTATTGTTATGAGAGTTTTAAGAGATATGAATGTATCAAAATTAATCGATGAAGATGAATCTCTATTCATGTCTTTAATTGAGGACATGTTCCCTAGTGTTAAACTTACCCAATCTGTGTACAAAGAATTACAAAGGGCTATTTCGAAATGCGCAGATGATGCTGGATATGTTAACAATCCTGAATGGAATTTGAAAGTAGTACAGTTGTATGAAACATCACTTGTTCGTCACGGTTTAATGACGATGGGTCCAACAGGAGCAGGTAAAACTACTTGCACTGAAACTTTGCTGAAAAGCTTTACTGAAATGGGAAGACCACATCGAGAAATGAGAATGAACCCTAAGGTAATGCTCTCAGTATTTGTATAATGAAAATGTAAGAATTTAGTTTTTAATGCTTGTTTAGGCTATCACTGCGCCCCAAATGTTTGGACGCTTAGACGTGGCAACTAATGATTGGACGGATGGCATATTTTCCACATTGTGGCGAAGAACGTTAAAAGTGAAAAAGAATGAATTTGTTTGGCTTATTTTAGATGGACCTGTAGATGCCGTATGGATAGAAAATTTGAATTCAGTGTTGGACGATAACAAGACTCTAACTCTGGCAAATGGAGACCGAATTAAAATGGCTGATAATAGCAAGCTGGTCTTTGAACCAGATAATGTCGACAACGCTTCTCCTGCCACAGTTAGCCGAGTAGGCATGGTTTTCATGAGCTCCTCTGTTCTTTCTTGGAAGGTTTATATGGAAGGTATCATATTTTGTTACGCTATATTAAAAGTCTCAAGTTTATGTAGGAAAATAGTTCGATTCAAAGATATATTTTGATCACAAAAACCATAAAACTTTGAGGCTTTGAATTAAAATGCACAATGCAAAAACAAATCATAAAAACGTTACAATGAAGCACGCATACACTGTAATAAATAATTACTGCGTTTGACCATAAATGAAACACAATGTCAACAGCAAGAGTACAATTTTCCATTGCTTCTGCTACATTGCCAACAACAACGGTAGCCCCAATTCTAAATTTGCTGTAGGTGCTCTAAATTATGGTAAGTGGCGGGCGTCTTAGGAAGCTTCCCTTAGGATTTCTGATTCAATTTGATTTAAAACAAATAAAAACAAGTAAAGAGGCTCCATTTGGCAAGACCAATTCTTATGATTGATTCTTATATGGTAGCACCAAGTTACCCGATTTTTAAAATTATATTTACTGTTTCTATGAAAACGCCATGTTCAAAATGTCAGCACTCTATGGTAACGATTTCTCAGGCATTGTCCCAAATATATTGTGAACAAGTAAAAAAGCTAGAATTGCTGTAAGGACTATTCAGTACAATAAAAACGTCTAGGACTAAAACCTAAATTGTTATATGGCAACACCAAGAAGCGGTTGATTTAGTACATTTTTGAAGCTTCATCTACTATTACTATGAAAACACCGTGTAAAAAATTTCAGCTCTCTACGTCGACGCGCTCTCAGGCAGTGTTGAAACATATACATAGTGAAAAACGAAATTTTTGTATGGCAACCCAACGAAGGAGTTGCCCGAATTGTCCCATTTTCGAACTCAAATGTTTATTTTTGTTTAAAGATTCGGTGTTTAAAATTTCAGCTCTCTACGTCACTCGTTATCAGCACGGTCCAAATATATAGTAAAAAACGAAATTTTTGTATGGCAACCCTGCGAAGGAGTTACTCGATTTGCCTAATTTTCGATCTTAAATTTACGTTTTTTCTTTAAAGCTCATCTGCAAAATATCACCTAGGAAATAAAAATCGCAGTTAGAGACAAATGAGCGAACAAATATATTGCTATTTTAGCGGCGACCAAAACACTGTATTTTCGGAAGTTGGTGTACCTACTCTAACGTCCTTGAACAGTAGTCCAGTCAGCAGGGTGGTTTGCCCTACAAAAGGTGGGGTAGTTGTGATTTTTGTATGTTATTCAGTTCCGCGCCCCGATGATGGTGGGCCATTATCTGAAACAATAGCTATTGGCAAATCAACCATGGAAAATATTTATCTCCTTTAACTTCGCAATCACTTGACTCGCATCAGTCTTTTTCATAATTTTGAGTAACTATCGACCAGTAAACAGAATCTCTGCCCCTCAAGATGAAAAATGTCTATATGTTATAGGCATATTTTTTGTATGATTTTGTACGATCGAGTAACTAACTACACTCTTTTACAGCTGTGATGAATTTGCCAATGTACACGATTTAAAAAACTCACCATGAGGGAAAGTGTACACTTTTGAATTTCAAGCTGACTTTTTGAAGAAGTTAAGTTTAGTTAAAAGAAATGAGTTACATGAATTCACTAATATTAAGGCGACTACGGCTTAGAGAAAGGCAAAATAAATAACATATATGTAAAATAATTTTGAAAATTCCGCTTGACAAAAACTCAAAATTCACAACCAAAATGGTCGTGAGAAAATATTAAAGTGTACACACTTATGACAGAAAAACTCATTTCCACTTTTGCGAAATCGGAAAAAAGTGGTGTACACAAAATTTTGAGTGCACGCGTAAACCCGTAGTTGTGTAATCCGGCCCCTGATCTATTTGAGACCACCAAACCACCCTTGATGTAATATATGTAAAACTTTTCTCTAACCGATTCTGGATATACGATATAAAATAAATATGCGTTTTCCAGATCTGAAATTCTCTTTTACTCACATTCACATTTCACATTTCTTCCCAATACTCTTACTTTTACAACTTTAGATAATACATTATCTTGCTAGGTATATTTTGTTATAATTTCCTGGTCAAGCGGTGATTCATTTTTTTTTTTGAACGATTATATATACAAAGTCAGTGTTTAGCCGTGTAATAAACCACGCGTACCATGAGCTGAGACGAACTCGATACAAAAACCGGTTTTACGTCGTGTCTAGTCTCGAGTGTGGATCATCGTGTGTCACCGGACAAGCAATAAAAGCGAAAACCCAATGAACGCGGCAGGCGTCGCGTCGCTTTGACAGTTCAATAGAATATAGTTCGTGCTGGCCAAATGGTGCCGCGCTTGCCGGATTCGACACGAAAGTAGAGCAATGTTCTACTTTTAACGCGCGGCAGACGCTTTGACAGTTCTTTTGATTGATTTTAAACTGTTTATATGCTTAATAAGCTGCAAATTCAAGAACTGCCACATCTAATAACTCTGATATATCCACTACTTCACATTTAAATAATAACTCAAGCTTTTCTATCACTTTTTCTTTTTATAAATAAATCTTAAGAGTACCAACGCGACGCGTCCATTGGGCCCTGCTCAAATCCTACACGCGTCTGCCGCGGAGAACTGTCAAAGCGACGCGATGCCTGCCGCGTTCATTGGGCTTGCACCTTAAGTGGGAAACACAATTCGATCCGATACGTACAAATGTCAAATTTGCTTATATGAGATGTGCGTGTAATTGGACACATTCGCCGAAATGGATCGAAACGGATCGAATCGAAACATAGAAGTTGAGCAAATTTCAACTTTTACGGATAACATAACCTAGAAAAAAAATATTACCTGTACAATGTTTGTGTATAAGATGAATGAAGAAGTTTTTATTGAAGAAATTAAAAAATATGAAGAGCTTTATGACAAAGGCAACACATTTTACATGGATGTAAAAAGAAAAGACAAAATCTGGAAAAATTTCAGCGAGAAATTTAAAACTGATGGTAAGACAATTGTGCTCATGCACGTAACGGATCGAATTGAATCGAATCGAATTGAATCGGAACGGCGGAATTGTGTTTGGCACTTTAATGTTGGCCGATTTCGCTCATGCTCTCTCAACTAAGTTCCGACATGACATTCGCTACACACGCTCACGTATATTAAACGACTGGGCCTTGCACATGCACATGCACATGCACATGCTGGTGTTCCCCAAGGCTCCATTTTAGGCCCAATCCTCTTCAATCTCTACACTTCCGACCAACCTCCAAACGAAAACGGGACAACACTCTTATACGCTGATGACTCCCTCACGTATGCCCAATCTCGCTGCCCAAATTTGGCTATAAATAAAGTCAACCTGCACCTTAAAAAATTAGACTCCTACCACAGAAAGTGGGGATCAAAATAAATGTACAAAAATCTGAACTGATTTGCATCCGGAAACCTGGCATTGGGCGAAACCGCCAAGCTGCAAAATCTAAGACCATTGAAGCCATCTACAATAGGGGAAAAATAAAACCCACACAAAGTACGAAATATCTGGGCATCAAATTTCATGAACTGTTAAGATTCAACGACCACGCAAAAGCGACAATTAGCAAGGCCAATTTTGCATATAGCTTACTTAGTCCAATAATAAACTTCAAGGACGGCCTCTCAACTCAGACCATACTTCTGTTGTACAAACAACTCATTAGACCTGTTATTACTTACTGCTTCCCTATCTGGCACACTATTTCTCCCACATATATGGAAAGACTCAGCAAGCTTGAAAGAAAGATTCCTAGAGCTTGCACGGGATTCCATAGACGAGCCAATGGAAAATTCTTTCCCAACAGAGTAGTCTATGAGGCAGCCAACATCACTCCAATCCAGGAGTATCTATTTGAACTTGCGAACAAGCAATTTCAAAAAATACCAAACCACCCAAACCCACTGATAAACAACCTGCCTGACCTTCTCATACCGGCTAACTTTAATTACCTCTCACCCCTGCTCTTAACGAAGCCCGAGGCTAGAAACATCTACATCTACATCCTAAACAATACCAAAAATCCACATCCTATCCTCTCATATCTCCTTCCCCCGCCCTCCTATTAACAACTAACTCCATAAGGAGAACGACATGAGGTACAACTGATAAGGCGCATCAGCTGTAATTGAAGAAAGACAACAAAACTGAAAGTTCGAAAGTCACAATGGACAACTGGCAACAAGAGGAAAAACGACGTCATCAAACTGAACTGAGGGCTAAATATGAGCCCCAACGAACAAATGAGGACAAATTAGAGAAATCATCGAGGGAACTACGACAAAGCAAACAAAACTCGGCGCAAAACACACTTGACTTGACTTGACACATGCACTAGTCGCAAGATTTGCTTGAGCGTGTGTAGCGGCCTTTACGCACGCTCAAAAAAATCATACGACTGGCATGAATAGGTTGTCATAAGGAAGGATTGTTCGTACTTACATCATTCCTAGCTTTTTATACCCTAGATGAAATCTGTTGGGTATACTAAGTTTGTCTTTCCGTTTGTAACGCAAAAAAATAATGATGGTAGAGCAAAATGGATTGCACATCCACGTATAATTATGTCGAGCGCGTTCACTAGAAACGTGAAATTTTGTACATGGACTTTAAAAAAAAAAGTAAAATTAAGTTTGAAAATGAGACAAATCGGGCAACTCCTTCGTGTGGTTGCCATACAAAAATTTCGGTTTCCACATAAAGAGCTGAAATTTGGTATATAATGTTTTTATAATAATAATTAAAAATTCAAAAATGGATTAAATCGGGCAACCCCTTTTTGGTGTTGCCATATAAAAAAAGTTTTTTTTTACATATACTGTGAAAACGATCAGTCCGAAACATTTTTATTGTACTAAAAACTCTTTAAAATACGAAATCCTATAAAATTGGTAATAATCATTTTTTCTGTCCGGCGAACCGTTCTAGAAATATATGCGAAAAACCACTTCAAAAATCAAACTTTATAGATCGGTGACCATACGAAATTTTATACGGGCTTTCATCTAGTAATTTTATTTTCTTGACACCAGGACCCTGATTCCTGTTTGCTACTAATAGTGCTGCCAGATGTGGTTGCATTTACTTATGCCTAACCACTCTGTCCATAAATTCAAAATTTATGGCAAAATCGCTTTCGTTCAGCAAAACTGTTCGAAGCTTATTTTTTCTTATGCCACACATACTAACCTATCCCGTAATGCATCATCTAAAAATGTTTTAAAATCACATGTCATCATATTTGAGTTATGTTGACGAGTCAAAAAATAAACGATTTTAATATTTTGCAAGGTTCTGCACCTCCCAATGTAATAGAATATTCTACATTCGATTGGTCTTCTGCTAATTGTAATAATAGGTATAATCGCTCCATCGACAAATCGAAGTCATCATCTGGTCGACTGAATTCAGATATTTATATTACATTTATATTATATTTTCTGGGACTGTAGCTAGTAATCTCGCTATCGTCTACAGTGTTACCATAATAAGAGAGCTAACATTTATATTGTAAACATATAAGTGTTTTAACAGATTTAAGGCAGAAGTCTGACAATTTTAACTTGCAGCCATTATTAGTAAAATGTTAATGGAAATTGTAGAATTTTAATTACATGTTATGTCATATGAAAGTCATTATGAGCCATAATTCCCAGCATAAGGTGCCAGACATTTTAAATACAGCTAAAGCGTTGTCAGATGTAGTTATAAAATGGAAACCTTATGATCATAAGCACTGAAGATAGTTTGTTTCTTTTCCAATGAAATTTTTCTATCATACTTTTGTAGTAATTAAAATTCTCGTACACTGATGAAGCGATGGTGGGACGCAGCCATAAGGCAGATCTCCTATGAAGAAGCTTAATAAAGCAGATCTCCTAAGCTCAGTGAGCAGATCTGTTCGAAATTTGGGTTCTTGGATAGTTACTGTTTTAGTTGTCGTATTCAATATTCTAACTAATGCATCTTTTTCTGAGGTAATTGTTCCTCCTATGAAAACTCCTAGTTCAATTTCTTCGTCCATTACGACAATATCGTTAGCTTCTAATTTTATACTTTTGATTTTTCTAACCATTTCGCATCGGGGTGGTATCACGATAACATTTGGGGATGGACCACTCATTACGGGTATTTCGATAGACTCCTCGGCTGTATTTAATGTAAGTATCCAAATGTCGTAATCAATGGAGGCTTTGAATTTAGTTAGGAAGTCAAGTCTTAAAATTACATCTGCTTCGATGGCTAGATCGGTGTCTACGATTTGGAACAAGTGTTCGATCGAAAATTGATCGTTGAAAGTTAGGGTAATGTAGGTTGCTCCTATTGATTTTCTTGGATTATATGTGACGTCTCGTATGATAAAAGTATTTTTATAATAATATCGTTGGTCGGCGCTTATTTTGTCTACTTTAAAAATTGATATGTCTGCTCCTGTGTCGGCTATGAATCTGCATATTGAACTACACATATATCTACATACGCTTTTACGAAATTAGTGAAAGAGATATTTAACGTGTGAACTCTTGATTTGTTTGTGAGATCTCCCCCAACCGATCTGTATCGTCTCGGGTTGGGGGGTTTGTCATTCCTCCGAATCGTAGAATCGAATTCTTCTATTACTTTGTTGATTTCCATTATTCCACTGAGGGTTATGGTAATTATTTTGTTTCGATTTCCGGTAATTATTGAGTAGTTTTTTTGGTTTGAATAATTATTTAGGTTCATTGGATGGCCGGTATTAGTGAATCTTTGGTTCTGTTGCCTTTGCCATCTGTCCCCACTAAATCTTCCATTTTAATGTCCCCTGTATTGGTTTGAGTTAAATCCAAATCTCTGCGGTCTGCTTTGATAGTTATTCTGTTGCGGTTTATCCACCGCAACTGCTTTTTCTGTAATCTCAGTTAGAGTTGTGAGATTACTCGCCTTTAGAATCAATTCCATATCTCTATTAGATACGTTATTGGCTAACGTCTGGATGGAAAATTTGTCTGCCAATTTCTCGGCTGACTCTCTAGTCGCGATTTTTTCCGATATGACTGCTCTAGTCAGCTACCTTGACAGGTCTTCGACTTGGGCAGCGAAATCGGTAATTTTTCTATTGCCTTGCTGGCACGATCTTAATTGTGCTAGTACTGATTCAGATGAAACTTTCGCATAAAATTTCCTAATGAGTTTAGCTTTAATTAAGGGAACTGTGCTAATTTCGTTATTTATTGCGTGTTTAGCCTTCACTCTAATTCTGGTTCTGATAAATTTGATCGTAATGTCTATCTGATCTGTTGGCGTAAGCTCATCTAGCAGCTCTATTGATTCGATGAAAGCCTGTATTTGTTCATCTTTTCCATCGTATGACTGGACGAGTGAGGTCGCTGTTCGTATATCGAAAGACATTTTTATTCCTTCTTGGTTTCTTATTAGTTCTAAAATTTTTCCCGCTTTTAGCTTTATTTCAGTATAAATCTCATTTACTCTTAATGCTATTTCTGCAGTATTTTTTTGTCTTACAATTGATATTGCTTGTGTTACATACGGGGCATCCATTGGCATCAGTTAAAACATATATGTACATACGTACATGCATGTCTGAATCGATTTCGCTTTACGCAAAATTATAAAATTCATGCATCAATGAAGAAATGCAAACATGTAGATACGTACATACCTACAGCATTCTCATTGCATGCAGAATTATAATTCCCAGCTGCAAGTATAGACATATCTACAAACATATTTGCAAAGTTCAGTAAAGTCACTCGCTACTGACCTACACCAATTTCTTAATCACATAAAGTGTCTTTTCTGTTCCTGCTTACTCTTGCTCGCGACTAGTATATCGTCCATGTATATGAATGTAAAATCTAAATGTCGAGTGATTTCATTCATAAATCTTTGAAACGTCTGTGCCGCGTTTCTTAGCCTGAAGGGCATGCGGGTAAAATCAAATAACCCGAATGGGGTTGTAATATCCGTCTTATGTATGTCTTCTGGTGCGACCGGTATTTGGTTATATGCACGAAAAAGATCAACCTTATAGAAATAGGTGCAGCCGTGCACTTGAAGGGAGAAATTGTGAATATGTGGCAGGGGGTATCTATCGGGTAAAGTGACTGCATTTAGTCTACGATAGTCCCCACATGGACGCCAGTGGTGATGAAACTGGTGATGAGGATTGTCTGCAAATCCCTACGGTGACCATAATTTCAAATTCGCTGCGTGCCGCTTTGAGTCTAGCTTTATCTAGGCAGCGTGGTTTGGCTATAGGGAGCTGCCCTTTTGTCACGATGTGGCGCTGTACAGAGTGCTTCGCCTCTTGTTTGAGATCAGGTGCGTGAAATAAGTTAGGATATTTCTTTAATATATCCGAAAACTCGTTCTCAATAAGGTAGAGTTTAGGTGACACTGTATTTGTTTTTATTTCGAACGTGTTGATCTTGAGTTGAGTTTGCGTTTCGATTAAGCGTTTGTTTCGTATATCTACTAAAAGTCCGAATTTTGTTAAGAAATCTGCCCCCAAAATTGGTTGGTTACCTGCTGCAGGTATGAATTGATGGGAAAGGGTTCGTCTCAATCCTAAATCTAATTGGAGTAATTTAAAACCAAAGGTATGAATTAAGGTACCATTAGCCGCGGTAAGCATTAAATCTTAATTTTTTTTAGCGTTTGGCACGATGTTTCATTGTAACACGGATAGATCCGCGCCAGTGTCGACTAAGAAATTTAAATGATTATTACGATCGAATACTAGGAGGCGCCGAAATTTCGATAAT
This sequence comes from Dioctria linearis, assembly GCA_963930735.1. Lineage (NCBI taxonomy): Eukaryota > Metazoa > Arthropoda > Insecta > Diptera > Asilidae > Dioctria > Dioctria linearis. The sequence goes on along the minus strand of OZ005744.1, from coordinate 101,414,759 downwards.
ACCTGGCTATGTGCCTCTCCCACAGCTAGGTTTAATCGTTTTTTGTTTCTAGTTTTTCGGTTGTTGGAGATTTTTTAAATTTATTGAAATCGAATGGAGGATGGCATTTGCGGGTGAGAGTCATTTTTTTTATGGAACCAACATAGTTGTCTTTGTCCGCTAAATTTTCGAGGTCTGCTATTTGATCTAATTGGCGGGCGATTTGAATTTCGATTATGTTTTTGTTTAATAGCTATGTCACGAATCGTTGCTTTAATGTTTTCAATTTCAGACCTGAGTTTAGATATGGCTGAATGGTGCAGCATGTTGACTTTTTATTTCGGAGAGACTTGGTTGAGAAGTTTCCATTTATGTCAGTGAGATAGTCCAATTGATTGTGATCTGTAATTTGCTTCCGTTGTTCGCTGTGGTTTTGACAGATCGTATTTGTTGTGCCAAGTGACATATATATAAATGGACTGCTTGATCTCTTGTTTCATGTGGCACCAATTTTGATTTTAGAAAGTATGCTCTCTGCTACCGACTGCCGTAAATTGGCGCTATATTTAATTTATTTGCGAATTTACTTTATGCATGTCCGTGGGATTTACCGAACCAACTACAATAGTATTTGGGACTATTTGTATCGTTTAATTTTAATTATGAGTCGAAGAAAGTGTTTTTTACAAGTATTTTTACAAGCAATTTCTTGTTCCTAATCGTTACAGTTCAGTGGGAAAGTATGCTCTCACGGAAAGCGACAGGAACCTGAAAGTGGTGCCATTTGCTTTCATGCATTTTTGGTTCAACAAGCAGTCCATTTATATACATGTCAGTGGTTGTGCCTAATTATGCCGTGTTGTATGTGCATTCCGTTTTAATTCCTGAGCACTGTTCAGATTTCTTGACGTTTCATTATTATGACTGTGTACATGTAGAGATGGCTTGCCGGTATATGTTGTTAGTCGTTTATGTGTATATTCGTAGCCATTGATTTCTGGTTGTGTATTGCAATTCCTACGTTTCCCAAACTGTAACCTTCGAATCTTTGCTATGGAGCAAAGATTAATAAAAATGAAGTTTAATTTATTTATCTCATATATGCTGGCGTTTCTGCTTGATGGCACACTATGTTATTCCACGTGGGTCCTGCGTTATTGCAATTCCTACGTTTCCCAAACTGTAACCTTCGAATGTTTGCTATGGAGCAAAGATTAATAAAAATGAAGTTTAATTTATTTATCTCATATATGCTGGCATTTCTGCTTGATGGCACACTATGTTATTCCACGTGGATGCTGCGTTATTGCAAGTTCCGGGCTTCATTGGATTCCTAATACGTGTTGCATGTGGTGCTAACTGTACATGAACCGTTAATTTGCTTAGTTTTTAGTGTTGATTATTTAGGTTTATTTAACGGTCACTTTGTAATTCATGTAAAATGTTCAACTTTTTAAAGCGTGTTGCAATTTTAAAACGGGGTCACCAATTATATGTAGGGTTTACTGCTACATATTTTATAAGCGCACTAAAAAAAATCACCTTATCTTCAGCTTAGAACTATTTATTTGAACTCCAAAGGTGTAGCTACCAAAACTTCTTAATACTAAACTAATTCAATTGCTCTTAATCGAGTGACAACTATAGCGGACGGGAATCAACTCTACTGTACTGTTTTTACATGTATAGACATGGCGTGATTTATGACTTCAATTCCGATTGTCCTACGGCATTGCCAGGTCCATATTCGTTTTCGTGGTTTTGTTTTCTTTATAATATTACAGTGTAATTAATATATTTTAGTGTACTGTTACAAGCTGTCCGCAGCTCTGGTGATTTCTACATCACTTATATTAAGACCATACTTTGACTTTCCAGCTCTCACATGGTCGAGATAGAAGTACCTAGAAGCTCCATATAGCTCTATCGCTTGTATCTCCGTTTTAATAAAAGTTTGCTCTTCTTTTCATAAGACATTCCGAAACCATTGGTAAACGAACAGAAGACGAGTACAAACCAACAAACTTTACACAGTTATTCATACTTTATTTAAGTTTTTAAGTTCATATTTCATTTAAGTTTTTAAGTTCATATACCATATACACAGATAGGTACTAACTATTTTTTTTCTGTTCTGTTCGTCATAGTTCGCAATTTTCGGTTCTTCATTGCTTCCGAACCCTTCTTCACATAGTGCTAGCTCTTGAAGGTTGCGCCATGGTTTCATACGAACAGCAGCATAAACTAAAGTAAACGGACGACTCTTGATCTGGATTTCTGGAGGATCTTTGTGCACGTATCTATCCTTCCCGATAACTCTTTCGATGACATATGGTCCCTTATATTTCGGCAGATATTTCCACAAGTTGTTTCATTCACATTAGGAGTAAAGCTAGTAAGCTGCCCCACTAATTCACACTAGGAGTAAAGCTAGTAAGCTGCTCCACTAATTCACATTAGGAGTAAAGCTAGTAAGCTGCTCCACTAATTCACATTAGGAGTAAAGCTAATAAGCTGCTCCACTAATTCACACTAGGAGTAAAGCTAGTAAGCTGCTCCATACCAATTGCTGCTCTACTCGAGAAGTCGCCCAATCGCCGTGAAGGCACGTGCCCTGTTCCAGATTAAAATATAAAGTTGCTCAGATGAGAGTACTAGAAGTACTTAATAAACTCAACACTTGTGCTTCTAATTTTTTCAGAAGTTCTTTCTTTTCCTGAAGCGTTTTTTCCGTATAACCCTGCTATGCTGTTATTGGAGTTACTTAAAATGTTCTTTAACTCTAACTTTATTTGATTTAACTGGTCCATTCGTTCATGTTTATTAATTTGTGTATTCTATTTATGCATTTGGTTTTAAATCTTGTTTCTTTCTTTTTACTTTTGAATCGTAATTTGCGCTGGACTGTTAAGATATTTTTTCCTAAGCCCCCTTCGGTGGTCTGGGTACAGAGTGTACACTAATTCTATTACCTTCACAACTGCTGTAATTGCCAAAAGAATAATAATCTGCTTATTATCAATATTGACCGTATCTTCTATTATTAGGTTGTTGATGATCTCGCCGTTATTATCCGTGTGTTTCGAATTAGTTTTCCCATTCTGGGTGCAATAAAAATATTCCGTTTATGTTTATAGTAATGGAAAATGAAAAACTAATAAGATATTATAAGTATATGTATATTTTTTTGTTATCTACCGTACAATATTCTTTTACTGCCAATTTACTTTACTTCATATATAAAAAAAATGTGTCATTACATTACGTTAACTAATACTTATTGCTTATAGAAAGAAGATATCATGATTTAATTTTCTTTTTTTTCTGACTTAAGCCTAGTACGCTATTCAAGCGAAAATTTCGCTTGCATTCTGGGCATATATAGCATTCTCAGAGTTATTTAAACCATAAACAAATGAGCTTAAACTTTGAAGAAATAAATTTAAACCTTGAACAAATGATTTTAAACACTTAACAAATAACTTTAAATCTTAAACAAATGATTTGAAACCCTTAACAAATAACTTTAAATCTTAAACAAATGATTTGAAACCCTTAACAAATAAAATTAGCCCATTAACGAATGAGTTTCAACTGGTAACAAGAAGACTTAAACTCTTAGCAAATATATTTAAACTCTCAACAAATTTATATTTAAAATATTTCATTTCCACTTAAGTAAATTTCATTCCATTTCTTTTCTCAAATTTTGGGTACATATATAATCTGCAATACTTCTGACTTTTCAGTGCAACGGTTGATCATATACTGTCTTAAGAGTAAGTAAACCAAATACATTATATAGTTGGAACAGTCGTTAGGTATGATATGTTGCAGGCTATCTTCGATCACTGAAAGAAGATTATGTTCTCTACTCATGTCACCTAAAACTGAACGCTCATGTGCCTTCATTTTAGAAAACGATTTTTCGAGTGCCTTCATTTTAGAAAACGATTTTTCGATAGGGTCAAATACGTCTGAGATAACACATCACGAACTTGCTGTATTTTGTGTATTCTTACATTATCCATAATTAAAAATGCGTCACTAAGCGATGGATTTGTTTCCAATTTTTCAACAATTTCGTGCAGAAATAGAGAAAGCCTATCGGTCAATTCCTTGGTTATTTATCGCAGCAATAAGGACGTCGTTTCTGCCACGTTCTGCTGGAATTATAACTCGAGTACGGGTGCCAATTTTTGAGCAGGCTTGAGATCTTCTAAGATGAAGATTAAAACCACGAATGTACCACTAAAATTTTTGCCTCTTTACTTTACTCGCCTATGTTAAACCTTATAGAAAAATCATTTTCTTTCAGTTTTAGATGACATGAGTAGAGAACATAATCTACTCTCAGTGATCGAAGATAGCCTGCAACAAATCACACTAAATGACTGTTCGAACTATATAATGGATTTGGTTTACTTATTCCTGGATGGTCAACCAGTGCACTAAAAAGTCAAAAGTATTGCAGATTATTTATGCACCCAACATTTGAGCAAAATTGTATAAAATGTTCTCTTAATTTTAAATATACATTAATTTGTTAAGAGTTTAAATATATTTGCTAAAGGTTTAAGTCTTTTTGTTAACAGTTGAAACTCATTGGTTAAGGGGCTAAATATATTTGTTAAGGGTTTAAAATTATTTGTTCATGGTCTAATTTTATTTGTTAAGGGTTTAAAATCATTTGTTCAAGGTTTAAATTTAATTGCTCAAAGTTGAAACTCATTTGTTAATGGTTTAAATAAATCTGAGAATGCTATAATTATACACGTAAAAAGTTGTGCAGCAAATCTAAAATCACAAATTAAATAACATTAAACTGACTGATGTAAAATCATAAATTAAATATAGATATATTTATCTGCCAAAGCGCCAAACATTAAACGGTATCAATAACCAAACTGTCAACTTTTCCGTACGAAATAAATGTCGGGATATATAAATCGCTGCGAAATATGTGTCCACTTCATATTAGCGCCATCTGCATTCCACGACCTAAACATTGATTTTTTCTTTCGAACAGCGTACTACTTTACGAAATCTCAAACCTAAATTTTCGTGGCACTTTTCGCCCACATTTTTTTTACATAGATTTTGTATAGGAAACGAAATTTTCGCTTGAACAGCGCATTATGCTTTAAGCTGGATGCTCTGTTGACGTTATTTAATCGTTTATTATTATTTATATTGTTAAATTTTATTTTAATACGACAAAAAAAAATTTAAATGTACTTTAACTGAACAGTAAACAGTAGTCGGGTTATGATGTGTCATGATCCCATGATAATTCAGCAAGATGTAGTTTTTTGATACTTCTTAAAAAACGTCCTGATTATTCGATAACACGGACGTATTGGTTGAACTGATAAATTCGATGTTACTAGGTATTTGAGGTTCTGAATATTTCCTTTTTAAAGGCCTCTGTCCGATGTTTGGTTTTACGAAGTTCTTATCGTCACGGTCCGAAGATTGCTTTCTTCGTTATCAAGGTCCGAAGATAGAGGCCTTTTTTTTCTTTTTTAATCACGGTGCGATTTTCACGGTCGCGATGTAGTAATTAAAATCCTCGTGGACTGATTAAGCAATGATGGGAGGCAGCCATAAGGCAGATCTCCTATGGAGAAGCTTAAAAAAGCAGATCTCCTAATAGAAGCTTAGTGAGCAGATCTTTTTATACTAGCAGATGCCTAAGAAAAGGGAGTGCAGATAAGGCTAGCAGACACTCGAAATAAAATGTATTTTCCTTGATAAGACTAACTAACAAACTTTATTGAACTATTCTAGCTTATTTATAATAAATTAAATATGCTAACCTAAACTTAATTATGGTTAGTACATTACCTTTTGATAGGTACCTACATGCATGCCCGTGATTTGGGGCACGTTAAACCAAATCGCTTATTTGCACTTATGTGCTTAACTGCGGTAGAAAGATGTGACGCAACTAGCTTGACCCGTATTACGCTGGTTGCAAAACATGTAAACAAAACGCGTGTAAACAATTGTTGTCACTTCTTATGGTTGTGACATACATTTGGTTTAACGCATGCTTTGCTTAATTGCAAAATGTTATCGATCGCATTTATTGTGACTTCGGGTCAATGGAATATTGCAATTATGCAGAATGTGCATTCTGCATTTTGAATTGGTTTGTAATTTGTTGGTTGTTTTTTATATATGCAAATTCACATCACACTTTTCTTATTCTTGCATTTATCGAATTATTTTCAGCGTGAATACAGAGATTAATGCATAAGCCCTTAACTTATGATATAAATATGATTCCAATAACAATTTAATATTTTAGCATGGGTGCGGAAGCGTCCACAAAATGAATGCGATGTGTTTAGAAAATGTTTTGAAGAAATCTACGACGATGCTCACGTATTCCTTCAAACGAAGCTTCATGCAAAAATGAAACTGTTAGAAGCTATCTACATCAGACAATTTCTCTTGATTCTTGACGGATTATTACAAGGCCGTAAATATAATGTTTATATCAGTAGGAAAACTATGCATTTGTATATTATTTAGCACCAGCATCAGAAAAGTATTGGGAGAGAGTCTTTATATTTGGTTTAATGTGGACATTAGGAGCAGTATTGGAATTACAAGAAAGGGCAAAACTTGAAGAATTTCTATTGAAACATCCGGCAAAATTAAGTAACAATTAATGGTACAATACTTTGAAACTTATATATATTATAAATTGTTTTAGAGTGGCCTAGAAGGAATGCTGATGAAACAATTTTTGAGTATCTGGTTGAAAGACCTGGAGTTTGGAGTCATTGGTCTACAAAAGTCGAGCAATTTATATATCCTGAAGAAAATATACCGGAATTTGCTAGCATCTTGGTTCCTAATGTAGATAATGTTCGAACGGCATTTCTTATGGATAATATTGCTAAACAGAGTAAATCAGTCCTTTTAATTGGGGAACAGGGTACAGCTAAAACAGTTATGATTAAGGGATACATGGCCAATTATGATCCAGAAGAGCATCTGTCAAAAGCTTTCAATTTTTCGTCTGCAACAACACCGAATATGTATCAGGTAAACAATTTAAATTTTTTTTTTCATTGAACAGTACATACATATATATACAAACAATAAGCTCGAAAAAAATTTAAGGGGTGAAAAAGGATCCCCCAATTTTAGCCATTTGTATGGAGCGAAGAATTGTGTTTTTCGGTCCTTCGAGAGCTCCCCCCCCCCCCCCCCCCCCCCTCCCGCCTGGAGAAATGAAATTAATACCATAGATAGGCAGTCCATGCAGAATTTTTTTCGGGGGGGGGGCACATGTCGCATATCATATGAAAGGTATTGACGAGTACTATAGAACTGCGGACTTACTTTTTCGATCGAGTAAACTTGGTCAAACAAAGTTTTCAAATTACATGTCTGTACATATGTATTCATTCATCCCCACCCTATAATTCAACTAAATATAAACCGATTTCAAAAATTCCTTTTGATTATTTTTTCCAGATTTTTTTCTGATTTTTTGAGTCTATTTACCACCCCCTCTCTCTTATGTTTCAAAAAAAAATTTTCCAGGCCCAAAATTTTTACCGAAAAACATCATTTGGAAATTTTCTTCTACAAATTTCAAATAAATCCAATTTTTGAATTTTTTATGGATGACCGCTTATCAAAGGTTTCCTATACAGAATTTCACCAACATAGGGTGTTATTTACCTATTTAAAAAAAAAAAAACTGTCACAATTTTCTGTGCACACTTTGCGCCACCTAGCGGGAGTTCTATGCAACTTACCACATAGTGGTTATAATATGTGTTACCGACATGCCTCCTCAATGCCTGAAATTTTGTTTGAAGGCATTCGGCCCTTTCGTTCAGATTCTATAGCAATTTAAGTGCGCCAACTCCCGCGAAAAATTCACATTTTTTCCGTTTTCCCAGGGATACAATTTTTGCGATTTTTACTTTCACCCCTACCCCGGCATGTGGGTACTTTTTGAAAAGGTCTTGGTGAGTACTATTGCATGGTGTAGTTTTTTCTTCGATTAATTGCATTCTAACCGCTTTTTTATACATTTCTCCCTACATCACTGAACAATTTTAACTACCTTGGCTCACAGATACAGTACATATATATATATTCCCCCAATTTTAGTCATTTGTATGGAGCGAAAAATTTTGATTTTCGGTCGTTCGAGAGGTCCTCCCCCCCTTCCCCCCTGGAGAAATGAAATTTATACCATAGATAGCCGACCGAAGGACCTTTCATTTGAGATCTTAACCAATGCTGTACGATGTCACGTTCACCCGCAATAATCCGTCAAAGTCGGAAATTTGCCCCCCCCCCGCGGAAACGGACATGCGGAAATGATGTAGGAGCTGAAGGCGCATCTACCCATCGTGTTTTTTTTAAAACCGTTTTCCCCCTCCCACCTTTAGAGGGGAAATATCAAAAATCGGGCTTCGTCTGGGACCAGAGAATTAAGTTGCGGTCCTAACCCCCACACCATCCCAACCCACCCCCACACAAAAAACACAGCTCGGCCTCGCTACGCTCGATCTCTCCTTCACTAATTAAGATATATAAATTCTTCAATAAGTTCTAGTCATATACTGATGGTAGTTGTTTAAGCAATAACTCGCAGTTGCACTCTACTTTCAATATAGTTTCATTGGTAACGATACCTATTGAGGCTGGGGAATAAAATTCCAGATAATAGCAGGATTTTCTGCAATACTTTTTTAGGGACGTATTATCCCGTTATTAACATAAACCTTATATAGGTGATTGAAACTAGAGAAAGGTTTTCAAGCGAATACCATTTATTTTGGCTTTGGGCTCTGGACTGCTTCCTGTATTCGGTAGCTCTGATTTAAGCGGTTTAAAATCACTCAGTCGTGTAAGAAGGCAATATTTTGATCCAAAAATTTATATATAAAATAATTGCAAAGTATGACACAGTTTAGACGGATTAGTCAGTATGCTGTGTCTGCAGCACGAAACTTGTAGGTAGTGTCGCAGTGGCGGATCCAGGGAAGGGTCCTGGGGTCACGATCCCCGCCCCTAAAAAATTAAAGTAAAAAATATTTGAAAAAATATATTTTTTTTATTTACATAATTCAACTTTAAAAAATTATACAAAATATTTTTATTCCAAAACTTAAAAAGTAAAAATTTATTTCAATTAATATTATTGTACGCATATGATGTATGTAGGTTTTTCTCAGAAATTGTGTTTAGGACCCCAACTTTGGGTAATCCAAACCCCTAGGGAAACACTTCCCAAGCCCCGAAACAGACTCCCTCCTCACATCAGAGCCCTAACTTAGTCCTAACTCCTAACAGCGTTCTTATGTAAAACAACTGAAATTTATGTATAATATGGACTGACTACGTATATAGAAATAACTGCAGAAAGTGGGCTTACTTCTATATAGCGTTCTCTTTCGGTCTAAGCACCAAGTACGAACTGAGAAAGAACTGTAAACAACAAATAAATAAATGTGTTTGTCGAAATAAATGTTTTTAAATTAATTATTTGGGTTAATTAGCGATAAAAAGTGTTTCACTAAAGGCAATATATTCATAGATACTCAACAGAAATTCGAAGGGTTTTATTCAAATCCTTTTCAACTTACCGCTAATGGTTTTTTCAATGTTGTAACTAACGAAAGAACTATTTCTAACACGAAAAATTGTACTCGCATGAAATAGCATATCGACCATATTATTTATTTATTCGGTCAATAAACATGGCAGATTACAGAGCTTTTTATACTCCTATTATGAAACTACCATTATAGTTATACAAAGAAGTGGAAGGTTTTACAAGCAAAAACAAGAAGAAGTAAATAATACTAGTGATATAATAACTAGTGTAACTACTTAGCTAGTAGTGCATAACTAAAATTACAGCCTAGTACTACGGAAATACAATTCAGTAGAGTAGCTACAAAATCGATCGTCTAAGTACATTGGAGAGGTAAATTCAGAGCTATGCAGTTACAATCAGTTAAAATAAGACTTGTATCTACAGCTTAGAAATACAAAACTAAAAACCAGAACTCAAATATATTTAGTACTTACGAGACAAAATCGCTGCATTAAACTACAGAACTAATATTCAGTACGATAATTACAGATATATTAAACAATCAGGAAATTCATATGTACAATGTTACAGCTAGTTAAGGTAAGCCAATTATACTCCTTTAATTCAACTACAAAATTTCAATTGCGTGCGCATTAAAAAGTGCACCTAAATAAGTTAATTAATTATGAATGGGCAGGAAAAATACAGTTGTACTAAAAACTGGATTAAATATAAACGACAAGGGCAACGCAAAAAGGAAAAAGGAATAAACCAATATTTATTGTCCGATCTCAAGCTGGATCAATCTTTTAAATGTCGGTTCACGTAAATGACTGACAGATACAGAAAATGCAGCCCATTAGACGGAAACCTTGGGATGTAAAGAAATTTATGTTCGATGCAAAAGGATCTTACGAACAAATATAACTCCCAAGTCATTTAATTCATCAACACTAGACAAAGATATATTATGGTCTCTGTCGTCGAAGGAGATATAGTCTCTTTTCGGATAAAAAGATATAAATTTGCACTTGCTGACATGTAATTTCAATGCAGTTCTCTAGACACCACTTTTATAATTGAAGAATATCCTTTTGAAGGAGAACGCAATCAGTAACACTCAGTACGTTTACATAAATACTTGAAGTATACTTGAAGCATGCTTGAAGTAATCAAAATATTATGAAAACGCGTATTCAATGCGTAAATTTCAACTTAAGTAATTGAAAAATTAAATTCAAGAAAAATGCAAGTCAAGAAATTGGAATTAATTTAATCAACCGCCCTACCTGAGCTTCAAGTGGATTTCAAGTCAAGTACTCAAGTATTCATGTAAACGTACTGATTGTTAATAACTCTACATAGTTGTGCATCGTTTGCATATAATAAGCAGTTATATGAAAGGAGTGAAGGCAAATCATTAATGTAGATAAGAAATATCAATGCCGCCTAAATGTATGCAATGTGACGGATTTGTTACAAGATCCAATGTGGGACAAGAACGCTTCGGATGCAATAAATTCTGTCATATGACATGTATGAAAATTTCATATCATGAAGGAAAAAGTATTGCGAAAGGAACCGTGTCCTATAGGTGTGATGCTTGTTGTCTTGAGAAGTCTACGTCTAAGTCTGATGTTTTTGACTCAGATCGTTGTCTGAGATAAGTGACTTTCAAAAGTCTTATTACAAAAATGTCACAAGAATTTGAGGTGATCAAACGGAGGCAGGTTGAATTCAATAAATCGATTGACTCCTTAATTGGCGGTTTCAACGATATTAAACTCATGAAAAACTAGTCGAGCACGACAAACATATTAAGCAACTGAACTATCGTTTCGAAACGTCTTGATGTCTTGGAAGACAACGCTCTTACCAAATTCCTCGAGATCCGCAATGTTCCCTTCGTTGAATCGGAGAACATCCTTGCATTCGTGAAGAAAATTTACAATGAACTCAAATTACCAGTGACCGATGAAGAAATCACTAAAGCTTATAGATCCAGAAAATATACTAACGATAAAGCTATAATTATAAAATATAGTTCCGAATTTATTAGAAGTAAAGTAATTAGTGCCTATAAAATTACAATGAACTCAAATTACCAGTGACCGATGAAGAAATCACTAAAGCTTATAGATCCAGAAAATATACTAACGATAAAGCTATAATTATAAAATATAGTTCCGAATTTATTAGAAGTAAAGTAATTAGTGCCTATAAAATTAAAAAACAATCAATGCTGTAAATTTAGGATTCATAGAGGACCATAGAAAATTTGTAAATGAATACCTATCTAAATCTAAAAAGCAACTTTTTCATAAAGCCAAGTTTTTTAAGACTGAAAAGAATTTTAAATATTTATGGACCAAGGGAAAAATTTATTTAAAAGAAAACGGTGAAAGTAAACGTGTTTTGGTAAAAAATGAAGGTAATTTGGATCTCATTACGAAGAGTAATTTCAAGTAATCTTTTCTGCCTTCAGTGAGCGTTTTGATCATCGCTATTTGGTTTATAGAAAAGACAGAAATTTAAGTGCGACTTCCAATAAAGATGGCGGAGGTTGTCTTATAGTTGTTAATAAAACATTTTCCTCAAACTGGATGCAGGAAATGGAATCTGAGAACGAAGATCTCTGGGTAGTAGTTAAGCATAACCATCTTCGATTGTACATTTCTTGTATTTATATTCCTCCCACCTCTTCCTTCGGTGTATATGACACAATTTTCTCAAACATTGAACTGGACTTACAGTAATATAGAGGTGTGCATGCAGATGACTGGAAATAACAATTTGGCCTCATCTTTGCTGCTAACTAATACTAATATGAGTAATCTAAAACAATATAACTCCATTCACAGCCACAACAACAGATTACTTGATTTAGTATGGTCCAATCTGACGGAAAATGAGATAAGTATAACTCTATTTCAACGCGTACTTTGTCGTATTGACCTTCACCACCCGCCTCTTAAAATTGATGTATCAATAAATCGACATGATTTTTTACCTATGAGGTCAACACGAAAACTATCTTTTCGTACAGCGAATTATAATATTATGATTATCAACGAGCATCTGGCTTAAATTGACTTTTCATAAAAAATTTCCACTGAAGTGGAGAGCTCATTCAAAATTTTTTTATCTATTCTAAATGAGTGCATAAGAAACTTCGTCCCAGTAATAAAACCAAAGCATGGAAAGTATCTACACTGGTATAGTCGTGAATTAATCCAAGCTTTAAAAGAAAAGGAAAAATATCATCGTGAATATAAACGCTTGAATCACTCTGAAATTTACAAGAACTTATCATTATTTCGCTAATTATCTAAAAGCTTGATTAAAGAATGTTATAGAACCTATTTAGATGAAATTGAGAAAACTTTACACAATAATGCCAAAGCATACTGCAAAACAATAAAATCCTCAAACTCCCTTCGTACTGAGATGTACTACATTGATACAATTTCTAATACGCTCCAGGATACTTGTAATATCTTTGCTCTCTACTTTAAATCTGTATATTCTATTTCAGGCAGGAATCACTCAACATTCAGTAATGCCACAACACCTTCTTCTCGTCCAACCCCTTTTTCCCCTTCAATAACTACGTTTTCGATTTCTCCCGAACATAAGCCCGACACTATACCGAACATCTTCCTAAAGAACTGCTCCTCCGTATTAAGCGCTCCTAATAAGCGTACTATTCAACTTGTCATTGAGCCACAGAGTTTACCCATCTACATTCAAGATATCGTACGTTACACCAATTTTTAAATCTGGTGATCCTAAATCCGTAAATATGTAATTATAGACCTATATCAATTTCTAATAGCTTGACCCTTGTATTTGAAAAATTTATTTATAATCACCTTTTACCCCAAACCCTCTCCATCTTGAGCTCTAAACAGCACGGATTTCTTCCGGAAAATCCACTACCACGAACCTGGCGCTTTATACCGACAAAACTGCATTTGATGAAGGGAATTAGCTTAATTCTATTCAAACCGATTTTGCTAAAGCCTTCGACTGCAAACAGTAATCCTTAACGGTCCTGCCCATTCAGACAAAACTTCGGTGTTCCACAAGGCACAATTCTTAGTCCTGATCTCTTTCTCCTCTACATGAATGACCTACCGCACCAACTAATCACCGATTGTCTCTTATATGCAGACGATGCTAAATTTTTTAAAGTCATTCGCACCGAAGAGGACTGTAAATTACTTCAAACAGATATTCTTACATTAGAAAATTGGAGCAAAGATAATTTGTTGCCGTTGAATATCTCCAATACCTCATATTATGACTACAAAATGGGTGATTCATCTCTTAACCGCGTTACCGGAATGACTACTACATAACTAATAACTCTAAAGTACGCATGCACTATAACCCTTTTTTATGGTGTATATGTGCAGAAAATTGAAGCAGTTCAGAGAAAATTCACCAGATTTCTTTTATATAAAGCAGACGAACGCTATCTTGATTATTTCACTCGCCTCGATAAATTTTGTATTCTTTCTCTGGAAAAAACGTCGTCTTTTCTTAGAGAAATGTTTTTATTTAAAATTATACACAACCTTATAAATTGCCCTGAATTATCCCGTAACATTAGCTTCCTTGCTCCAGCTAGAGTCACCCGCTGCCCGTTAACTTTTCAAGTTACTACTGCCAGGACCAATTTACGGTATAAATCTCCTTGTCACAGAATCCAAAAAAAACATAACGACCTATTTAACGAAATCGATACCCTCGGTCTTAGTCTCTGCACCTTTAGAAAAATCGTTAGAAATTAGATTCAGACTCCCCTCTCTGAATAATCACTATACTACCCATTAAATGTATTTTTTTTCTCCATTTTTCTTGTATCCTTTTTACTTTTTAATATATTTTTTTTTTGTTTTCTTTTCCTTTTTTTAAATTCCTATCTTGTTTAGAACTTTTTAAGTTATTCTTATACTGTTATTAGTATTATAAATGAATTCTTATTATTAATATTTTAATCATCTTCCCAATGAAATATGAAATAATCAAATGTTTGGATTTCGATATTAACCGGTAGCTTTTAATCGAGACTTTAGTCTGTAAGATAATCGCTATAAAGTCACGAATAAATAAATAAATACATAATTTCCTGGCCATTTACGCTTTTGACTAAGTAAGAAGAGAACCAGGATACGGTGTCCGGATGAAGTTAACTAAGCTAGCCATTTTGAAAAGACATAGTTTATGGTTTATCTTACCAAAAGCCTTACTAAAGTCCGTATGTATAGAGTCCAGCTGCTTGTTTTCGTCAAGGGCAGAGGCAATCGGGTCCGTAAATAGAGCTAGGTTTGAGACTGTGGATCGACCAGATGAAATCCGTGCTGCTGTTCCGAGATGTATGGCTTTGTTAGTGGTAGCAGTTGGTTGTAAATAGCTTTTTCGAATATGAGTCGAGAGCATTGGAAATCGCGATAGGATAGTAGTAGATTTGAAGATAGGCATAACGAACATTTCTTGAGGGCTGCAAGTAAATTTTGTTATTTATTGAGAGATCTGCAAAGAGAGCGCATTTTCTGAAGACGATGATAGGAATGCCGTTAGGGCCCGCATTTTTATTGCAATCTAGATCTTACAAAATTATAAGAACATGTTCAGGCGAGAAGGTACCTAGTTTAATAGTAATCGATTGGTTCTGTTGAAAGATGGACGATTTGATTTGAATTAATTAGAAGATATTTCGCTTACAGATTTGGGGTAGAAAAGGTGGTGCCATTATTTGTTAATTTCTTTTGGATTGATATTAGATCGTTGCAAATTTTTACTAAACGCCCAGAAAGATCTAAGATTTGAAGGGAATTTTCTGTGCTTACAACATATTTGCGGTAACATTCCTTTAAGAGTAATTTTAACATTTTAAGAAAAGGTCTTATAAGTTTCAGGGTGTGGATTGGTTTTTTTTCTTGGAGCACCTTTATAAGCTGACGGGAATACCATTTCGCAAAGCGGTTATGTTTGCTAACTGCAGGTACATATAGATTAATTGCTTGATACATGATCTCGTAGAATCGTTCAAAAGATAAAAGTATCTGTCATCAAGAATCTCACTACTATAGACTTTGGCTTTCGGGATATCTCCTCTCAATCAGTGCTAAACTTAGGATAGTAAAAACCCTGCTTATACTGCTTTTCACTTACGGAAGCATCGTTTTCCCGGCATTAGACCATAATTGCTCTCGTAAATTGAATGTTGCTTTTAACTGTTGTATTCGTTTCATTTACGGGCTACGGCGATATGATCGTGTAAGTTCTTACCGAAACGTAATACTGGGTTGCTCCCTAAATACGTATCTTCAACTGAAAGCCTTAATATTTTCACATAAGCTCGTATATACTTGTAAGCCTGATTATTTATGGGAACATATTCAGCTTGCCCAATCTCCAAGGCATTTAAATTTAATTATACCTCGTTTTGCAACGTTGACTGGCGCACGTTCCTATTTTGTCCATGTACCTCGAATATGGAATTCTCTACCAGTTGCGATTCAGCGGACGTGGATGGTTGATGCATTCCGGAAGAAAGTATTTGAATTGTTGACTACTAGTGATAGATTCTAGGTGGATTGTGTCCTCGGCAACAGTAGTTAGATATACAGTAGTTGATATATAGGTTAGGTTAGTTAAGTAAATTTGAATTTGAATCTCAATTTTATTTTTATTTTTTTTTCTCATTTGTCTCGTTTTCCTTTTGTGCTAACTTCTATTCTGTAATATGCAATTGGATATGTCTAATATTGTACATATATAAAAGATTGTAAATCTTGTTGTACAAACCAATTATATGAATAAATAAATATGAAATATGAAATATATAGACACATGGTTGAAGAAAAGTTTCGGTAAGACATATAATATCAAAATTATTTGCAATCGTGGCTAACGGACTTTTCAGTTTTTGAACGCAGTCCCTGGTAATAAATATTCAGAGACATCACTTAATAGTTTGAGATTGGCTAGCGCTTAATATGTATATGCCAGTGTGTAAAACTGAGAAAAGCGACTTACGGCGCTGGACAAGTGGTGCCCCATTTGATGTGTTTCGCTGTTTTTTTGTTTATTTTTGCTAAATTTAATTGAAGTAAGATGAACTCCCCCCCCCCCCCTTATACTTTTGCTAGATCCGCCCCTGTAGTGTCGTGCGCATGGGTCCGAAATTTAAACAAAACAACTCTTCAGTAATTATAACAACTTCTTTGTTTTTTAATAAAAGAAAACCGCTCACCACTCGACAGCTCAAATATCACTCCGACTTTTCATTTTCAGTTCTCGGGCGCACTGACTTACCACCTTCGTCACTTTCGTGACCCAATTCTGCGATTAGAACGAATCAGCATAAACAATTACATGACGTTTTTTTGTGTTAAGAGGTCCATGCTTGGGATTGATTGCAGATTTATGCATGTTAATCTAGGTCGGGAATTTTGCAATTGCGCTCTGCCTCATCCTACTAACAACATGTGTACAACAAATAAAAAAACAATTATACGAATTTAATAGGGAGAAAAAAATGCACTTAAAAATATAATTCTGAGAAGAGTAATCGGCGGACTTGGGGATTTGCAAAAATACAGGGATCACGGACTTTCGGTATTGGCAATAACACCGGGATACCAAGGTTGCAAATCCCAATCTGAAGAGAAAATGAAAGTGTGAAATACTGTAGCTCCCATAATCTCTGCTCCTTGATTCCACGTAATTTTATGTTAATAAAAGTATTAAAAAGGGGAAAAGTATAAAAATTTTAGACTAGAGGGAGAAGTTTCGTGCGGGAGCCAAGAAAAGACTATTTATTTAGCTAAAGTTGGCCGTTTATAAAAAAAAAATTATGTTTTTAATTTTTGTATTTTTGTAATTTTCCCTAATTTTTTTTTTTTTATTTATTTATTTTTTATTTTTTTATTTTCATTCATTCAAACAAGCTGCATTCCAGGGAGTCGAACGAGTTACAGACAAGCAGTCTCTGTCTTTTCTGAAATTAATTTTAAAATTGTTTCTCATTTTGCTGTAATACTTTTATGACCAGTTTCACAGTCGAGTTTAAATCATCCTCCAAGTTTAAACGCAGTTTAAGCCAACTGGGATTTCACAGTGCATTCTTTTAGTAACGTTGGTAGTACTGATTAAATTGTGAACTAAATTAGTTATCGCCGCCATTGTGAAACAATTTTTCTATCAATCAGTCTGTCAATCGGAAAAAGTAAACAGACCAGAAGGTAAAAAATTAAATATATATAGAGTTATATATACTAATTTTAAATATGCCACCATCCAAAAGGGCTGCAAATTTTAGTAGAAGTGTAGTTGATCTATTGCTTTCCCTAGTGCATAAAAAAAGACATACATACATCGTACACATACATATAGTAGTAAAGTGCAAGAAAATGGACAAGTATAGATTCGAAGACAAAGTGACAAATTTCTTTATTTAAATGGAATTTTGCGTAAAAATCAACGTCGTCCCTTTTATTAAAATGATTTGACCGATTTCTAATTACTCTCAGTCGTCGACAAAGTATTAAATTTAACTCAAAAAAGTCTTCATCATCGCTAAAAATGTCTAATTCTTAATCCATGATTAAATTCTTTTCTTGATACAAATATACAATGCTACTGGTAAATTAAAATGTCACACATTTGAAATACTTGTATCTTGATTTTAAACCGAGGGATGGAATGGTTTAAACTCTAGTTTCAACCGGGGTGTAAACCAAACTGTGAACCATATTCGTCGGGGTTAATCTAAATATTTGGTAAAACTGGTATGCTAAAACGTTGGTTTATTTGATTATGAATACGATCAAATAAAACAAAGCTTAAGTAGAAAGCATATTTTGATAAACTTACTAAATTTCAGAGGATTATTGAATCATACGTAGAAAAACGCGTGGGATTAACATATGGTCCGCCAGGTCAACGGAAAATGACTATTTTCATAGATGACATCAACATGCCAATTATAAATGAATGGGGCGACCAAATTACCAACGAAATTGTAAGACAGATGATAGAACAGGTTGGATTCTATTCTCTGGAGCGGCCAGGTAAAATTTACACGATCAATAAAATTAATAACTTATCTATATTTTTTGCCATGAACAGGTGATTTCATTACCATTATGGATTTACAACTTCTTGCGGCTATGATACATCCTGGTGGTGGGCGCAACGATATCCCAAATAGATTAAAAAGGCATTTTTGTATCTTTAATTGCACTCTTCCGAGCAATAATTCAATGGACCAAATTTTCCGACAGATTGGTGAAGGATATTTCTGCCTAAGTCGTTTTAACAAAAAAGTTGTAGAAGCAGTACCTTATTTGATACCTTTGACGAGAATATTTTGGCAAAGTGTTAAGGTTCATTGAATTTATTTCGCAGAGTTTCTCAATTAGTAATAAATCAATACACTTACAGGCGAAAATGTTACCGACTCCAGCCAATTTCCATTATGTTTTCAACTTAAGAGATTTATCTCGCATCTGGGAAGGAATGCTAACTATAGCTCCACCCGAATGTAATAATGTGAAAACACTCTTAAAGGTAAATTTAGAGTTAACATATATAAACAGGGTGTCCCGTAAGTCGACGTCAAGCCAGAATCGGGTGATAGACCAAATCATAACAGTTACCAGAAAAATATAAAAAAAATCCAAGTCATGTATTTTTCAAATTTCTTTTGTTTTCGAAAAAATTTACACCCTGTGATGGTTTTGTAGCTCCTGTTGCAACAAATCTTTACTTTTTTCAATTTTATTTTTCTTCTGTAATCCGGAATAGTGCTTATGTAACCTGTTGCTTTAAATTCTAAGCCAAAAAAAAAAATGTACTACACCGGTTTGGCAAGTAACATTGTTGACGCATTTAATAAGGATTCTAAAATGGTATAACACTTGCTACATATTTCTTAGATTATGGAAAAAAAAAATTTTCTTCAAGAAAACCCAGTTTTGAAAAATCTGTTTTCACCTACTAAAAATGATTCTGGTGTACCCAAAGCTTGCCGTAAGACCGTATCTTTAAGATTCTAGTTTGAGTGAGACGGAGAGTCATTGCATGAAATGTGAGTGAGCAAGATAGTACCGCTAGCTCGTCAAATCATTGAGTTTTTACACTTCATGTAATGACCCTCCGTCTCACTCAAACTGGAATCTTAAAGTTACGGTCTTACGGCAAGCTTTGGATACACTAGATTCATTTTTAGTAGGTGAAAAGAAATTTTTTGAAACTGGGTTTCTTGAAGAAAAAAATTTTTTTTCCGTAATCTAAGAAATAAATAAATAAATAAGTACCAAGTGTTATACCACTTTAGAATCCTTATTAAATGCGTCAACTTTTACAGATATTTGCCAAACTGGTGTAGTACATTTTTTTTTCATTACAGTCAGTTAAAGTTGGGTGAAATATTAATTTTCTATCCTTGGTTTGGCAAAATGTGACATTTTCTTCCAGCTGGAACAGTTGGCTTAGAATTTAAAGCAACAGGTTACATAAGCACTATTCGGGAGTACATAATAAAAATAAAATTGAAAAAAAAAGTAAAGATTTGTAGCAACAGGAGCTAAAAAACCATCACAGGGTGTACATTTTCTCGAAAACAAAAGAAATGTCTATAATTTGAAAAATACATGACTTAGATTTTTGTTTTATATGTTTCTGGTAACTGTTATGATTTGGTCTATCACCCGATTCTGCTCTGACGTCAACTTACGGGACACCCTGTATATATATGAATGTATATAGTTCGTTCTAATTCTATTGTACTGCAGCTCTGGAGACATGAATGCTCAAGAGTAATAGCTGATCGATTTACCGATCCGAAACATCGCGTCTGGTTCTTAGGCCAAATGAAAAAAGATGCCGAGGCAACTTTGGCTCATTTTGCTAAGGAATACACTGAAGATGAGACTTATTTTGTTGATTTCTTGAGAGATGCTCCGGATGCTGCCGAAGATGATGAAGAGGACGTTTCATTTGAACCACCTAAGATATATGAAGAAATTCCCGAGTACGTGTTCAGAGCGCTGCTGTATGGGCAAGCACATACGTGTTAGAATACTGCATTTTCAGTAAGCAAGAGATACTCGAGTTTATTCGCAAAACTCATTGAATTCGTGTGTTTTGAGTCTACCAAAAAGGTCAATGCAAAACTGGAGCATGTATCTACCAATTTATGGTGCTAATGCTTTACAGAACCACTAGCTTACTAAAATTCAGCACTGCAAAGATGTCTGTGTTGGCCCTGTTATTATAACTTTATCTATTTTCAATTTATTTTCAATTTATTTACTCTTTAACAGCTATGATTTTGTGAGAAACAAAGTAACATTTTACATGGGTCAGTTCAATGAGTACGTAAGAGGATATAACCTGGACTTGGTATTTTTTAAAGACGCACTAATGCATTTAATGATCATATCACGAATTGTTAGAACTCCAAGGTATTTCTTGTTTCTATGTTTAAATTTGTATTTTGAAAGGTATGCTTTATATGAATATACTACTCCAGTAGCCGCCGGCTGTTTTTTTTAGTGAGTAATAACAGGCTGAATCTTCGTGAGTAGGTTCGGTTCCGAGAGACGCCTAGTTTTTCCTCTGTGAAAATTCTCGATAGAGGTAGCTACTGTAGTGCGCAGGTATAAAACAAGTCGATTCGGTGGGGTGTTAAAATTGTCTGAATAATAGTAAGTGTTTTATTTAAATATTGAGATAGTTGGATAATAAACTCGGAAAATCATTTGTCCTACAAAATGGATGGTTTGACTGACGCATCCTCCACTCCGAATATGTCCAAATAACGACGTCATAAAAAGTATTAATAACCAGCTGATATTTTGTATGCAGCTTAGTAAATATTTGTACAATAAAATGGCCACATAGTCCTACAAATTTGGTGGTACGTTTTCCTAGTCCTACGCTTACAAGTTGTCCATTCCACGGTAACACTTTTTTAATGGAAGAAATATTTACTGCGCAATTAAAAAATTCAATAATGTTCTTATTACGTTACATTATAGAATAAAACTATATTAGCACTCTAGACAATAAATACTTCGAGAAACCGAGAAATTCACAGAAAAACATTAAATTTGTCTTGAAGCTACTCGAGTCTCGAAAAGAAGAACGTAACCGGAGAGAGCAAAAGACTTTCTGATTAAGTCCACTCTAGGTAAAAATTAATTTAGATACAAGGTCATGCGAACATTGGAAGATACATTTTTTAACCAAGTGATGGACAATATTATCACTAACTTCAAAAATAGGTTTGAATCTACCTTTTGCATAGTCAGTTACTTATTTATTAAGTTGTACCTGAAACATGGAGAGGCTTTTGCAGAAAATTTCAAAAATGTTTTCAATGTAGACATTTCCACCTTACAGGCTAAAACAAAAATAATTAAAAATATGTTCCAAAACAAGAGCATTGTAGTAAATTTGGAAAGACTGAAAACAGCAATTAATAAAGACCTCTACCCAAATTTATACAAGTAGCTGCAAGCAGCTCTGGGTCTTCCTGTCGGCTCGGCCAGCTGTGAACTTAGCGTTTTCATCGAGTTAAAATTTGGTTAATAGCAACTCTTTCACGAGAGGTTTTCGAACATGGCACTCATAAACATTGAAAGTGAAATAATTCAAAGCAAACTAATAGCACAACAGATGCTACATAAGTTTGCAAAAAAAAAAACCATAAACTAAAGCATATACATACTCTAATTTTCGCTTTATTAGTGCTTAATTAAAAAGTAAATAATTGATCTAAAATGTGTACTTATTATATTTTCTGAACTGTCTATTGAAATTGTTTCTCAGTTTATAAAGATTATCGATGATGGTAGCTTAGCTATCGAAACGCGTTTATATAATAAAATAACCTTGTGAAACAATAAGAAGCTTTTTCTTACTCTATATCTTTATTAAACCACTTATTGTTCCACAAATTTTTTTATATATAATATACGCATTTCGATAGCTAACCTACCATCATCAGTAATCTTTATAAACTGAAAAACAATTACAATAGACAGTACAGAAAATACAATAAAGGGTCACTACAGTATATGAGGACCGCTTGATGAATTCAGGAGAAGCACCGATAGAGTATGGCCTTTTTTATATGCTAGATTAAATCTATGGATTGCAAATACTATTTCAGTCAACATGCATTTTTGTCAATAGATTTTTAACAGTACTGCACCTTAGTATTCAATTTGAAAAATTGATTTAGCTCGCGTGTCTTGAAAGTCATATTAGTTTTAATTAATTTTTGGAGCACTATGAAACACATTTAATAAATAATTAGACCAAGAAAAACAAACCACTTATTGTTTCACAACATTTTTTATATATATAATATACGCGTTTTGATAGCTAAGCTACCGTCATCAGTAATCTTTGTAAACTGAAAAACAATTACAATCGACTGTACAGAAAAAACAATAAATAGTCTAAGAGCTAGCAACGCTTTCGAGAAATTACAATAGTTCGGTTAGTTTTTTGATATGCTTTCCTTACAGTATATCAATAGTCATGCAGCCCATCTGGCTGGTGAGAGCGGTTGCGTTTACCTGTGCGCATTCCGTTCCACAGGTAAAAAAAAACGGTTTTCAAAATGATTTTAGTTCGATTTTTGATGTTTTTATCTGTTTGCATAAACATCGAAAAATATAAATTCACTATTCCCAGACAATTTCCTCGTTGCAGATTTACCTTATCCACTATTATATTTGTGTTTTTTCTCGATTTTCTTTTCTTTATCGGTAACTACAAACAAAATTATAACTGTTTTATAAAGAGTATAATATTTACTGTGGACCTCTAACAATATTTTTGTTACGCGAGTATATATTAAGTACAGTCGGAATGCAAATTCGGTAGAATCGACACACGTATGGCCAATGGACCCCCCAGTCAGTTTTTTTAACATAATTTACAAATTATGTATAAAATGTAATCTGTATATTAATACAAAGTCCGATAAAATAAAGTAAAACCTTTAAATAAACAAAAATAGTTCTTAAGTTCGGCTTTAGAGCCCTATTTTTCCGACTCCTTTGGACTTGGGACACCTATGGTACACCCCTAAAGCAAATCCTGGGTGAGTTGTAATGAATCATTACCACTTCCTCACGTAATTAGCGCCATAATACAACATATATATACGTATATACTAATTAACGCCCATAATAAATATTACCATAGATGGTACAAGAACTAGATGCCGCATGCAGTGCCAAAAAAGTATACATAATTTATATTTCTCGTATCTGAAGTGTTGAGGAAGTCGATCGAATGTATACAAAACTGCTATTATAAAAATATTTGCTTTTGGCACGCTCTAAAACATGTTGTGGTCCATTTCAGAATGCAATCTGTATACTCTGCTCTAGTATGCCATTAGACATCTAGCTCTAGAGCGCCATCTATGATAAAATGTAAACAAATGTAGTCACTTCTTACGGTTGACGTACTAACTTAAGGGTGACAAGCATTTATGTGAATACTTGTTCTGCTTAGAATGTTTTTTTATTATTGTAGCACAATTATTGTAATTGATTTATCGAACGTATTGTTTTGGGTCAATTGATTGAAATTATGTTTCTGTCGAATGTGTTTTTTTGTAATCTAGCTCGTCTAGTTCTTGCCGAGTGATTTCTTCTTGCAAACGACGGACAATTGTTGCATGAATTCGCATATACTATATAGTAAGCCGCTTACCAAATGGGCAGTTGCACTGCATACTCCCAAGTAAAGTGCATAAATTATAAATGGATTGTTTTAATCATGTCGTCGTTCTATGAATATGTCATCCAAATAACTGCCATTACTAAAATGCTTGATGCAAAGGCTGTCATGCATTGCTCAAATGAAAATGTTTGCAGCATGAGATGCATGGTGCAAGTGCATGGTGCATGCACTATGCATGCACGATGCATTTGCATCTTCGGTGGACCGCCTACCTAACACCTTTGTTTCATATCTTGAACCCCCGCTATCTTTTCGAACGGTCTTACCCCCATTTCTGGATCATTTTTTGTATTATTCAACACTGGAAAACGACTAGGATTCGGATTTATAATTTGCTAAATTATAGAGCATTACGACCAACTCTCCGAATTACAAAATTACTGCCCAAAATCTCCAGATTACAGAAAACTTAGTGTTTTCAATGACATTGTCATTATATGTCCTATGCACATTTTGAATTCTTTAACGTAAAAGCATGCGTTCCAAAATTCGTTGAATTTAAAAGATTTTAAGCTATCCAGAGTTGATATATTCCATACAAATTATTTATTTTGTATTCCTTTTTCAGAGGAAATGCCTTACTGGTCGGTGTAGGTGGATCTGGGAAGCAAAGTTTGACAAGATTGGCATCCTTTATAGCTGGATATAAATTCTATCAAATTACACTGACTCGATCATATAATGCACAAAATCTTGTTGATGACTTTAAATATTTGTATCGAACGGCAGGTTTGGAGGGTCATGGCATCACTTTCATATTTACAGATAATGACATAAAGGAAGAAGGCTTTTTAGAATACATAAACAATGTTCTTAGTTCTGGAGAGATAGCGAATCTGTTCGCTAAAGATGAAATAGGTAAGACTTTCACAACCGCTGTAGTGATTTAATTACATGAATGCATTCTATTACTAAAAATATAGAGGAAATATATGCTGAAATAATTCCTGTAATGAAGAAACTTCAACCTAGAAGACCACCAACTTTCGATAACTTGTACGATTTCTTTATAACAAGAGCTCGATCTAACTTGCATGTTGCACTTTGTTTTTCGCCGGTAGATTGTTTTGAGAGCTACAGACATATATTTTTTGAATACATTATTAATTTATCTTTAGGTAGGTGAGAAATTCCGTGGCAGAGCTCTGAAATTCCCTGGGTTGATATCTGGATGTACCATTGATTGGATTCAACGATGGCCAGCAGACGGTCGAATTGCAGTATCCAGGCATTATTTGAAAGACTTCTCTATCGTTTGTACGGACGAAGTTAAAGAAAATGTCATTACAATTAAGAGTTATATTCATGAAACGGTTTCATTTGCATGCGTTTCGTATTTTGATAAATACCGCAGAGCCACATATATAACACCAAAAACGCTGATTTCCTTTCTAGAAAGTTACAAAAAAGTATATAAGGAAAAACGGGAGAATATTATTATGCTAGCAGGTCGTATGAAAGGTGGCCTTTACAAATTAGATGAGGCAGCTGCATCAGTAGAACTACTTAGAGTCGATCTAGTTGAAATGAACAAAGTTCTGGCAGTTGCAACGAAGGAAGCTGAAAAGGTTTTGGAAGAAGTATCAAAGTCAACTGAAGCCGCTGAGATTGTTAAAGCTGAGGTGTCTCAGATAAAACAACAAGCAGAAAAGTTAGTTGTTACTATTTCTGCTGACAAAGAAGTTGCTGAAGCAAAGTTGGAGAAAGCGAGACCTGCGTTGGAAGAGGCTGAAGCTGCTCTTAAGGTGAAAATTTACTTTTTATGTATGATCATTACAACATTTATGCCAAGATGCATTGGTTTGGTTAATTTTGAAGGTAGGGCCAAGCAAGCACACACCAGATTTGGTGTTCCTTTATCTTTAGCACCTTGATATCTTGATATAATATTTGCTTGTGGTAATATCTAGCTTCTGAACTCGTTACCTTTAAAGATCTACCTGTATTATTCGTGTCCGCAGAAAAGGCAGAACAAAAGATACACAAAAGAACTCATCAGACATTTTCATAGAACAGTACAAAGAGTTCACCTCAATCGACAGAATAATTTGCAAGGTACACAAAAGAACACAGCTAATATTTGAAATAGCCGGTGCAGAACCCTTGAAAATTTTGGACTTTGATGTGTAGATATATTTTTGTAAATAAAAGATATATAACGGTAATGTGCATACAGTTACGTACTTAGGTATGCACAGAATTTGTATGCTCCAACCTCAATTGCGAAATTGAGTATGCTATCCCCCTTTGGTGTCCTTTTGATGATATTCATCTAAGGCGCTTTGAATCTATACAGAAGAGATTTATTCGCTTCGCAGTTAGACGTCTCCCATGGGATAATATTGTCACGCTTCCTCCTTATGAGCAGAAATTAACCCCCGGATTCTACATAAAAGACTTTTAACCTTAAACGCTTAAATTTAGTAAGTAAAAGATGTTAGCAGGATTAGTATTCTACATCAACATGAATTATTATTTTATCACCTAATCGCAGGTAAAGAATTCCACAGCCATTACGTCCGACAGGATTTTCGTATAAGCCTGTAGCATAAAAATTAGTTGCTGCCAAAACTTTGAAATGACGATACCATTATTGAGTAATGTAGATTTTTTTATTTTTCCCGCGGACGGGAATCGAACCTACACTTGTTAAAATCGGTAAATGATGGAGAAAGAAGAATTTTAAGAACTTTTATTTTTAACGATTCTAAATGAAATTTATAAATACAAGAAGAAAAAACAACCGATTTTAAAATTGAAATTACTTTTCGAGCCTGGCTTTGGAGTAGAACGGACCGACAAGCCGTTCTTGAGACAACTTGGCTTTGGAGTAGAACGGACCGACAAGCCGTTCTCGAGACAACTTGAAACTCATTTTGGAACAGACTATAAACTCCGATGCGGTACGACGATTGACGTGACCACCATCAATCAGCGTGTCCCATCGGCCTTTGTAGTCTTAGATTTAGACAAGTCACTGACATATATAACATGGACTGCCGGATTTTCTATTTCATATGGGTGAACTTTTGTTGGCAGGGGTGTGACAATTATCTTAATTTCAAGTTTTACTTTCGCTTTAATATTCATATTAAAAGTTCAGCAAATTGCAGATGCATTCGAAATTATTTCTATTCTTGGAAGGTCTCCTACAACATCAAATATTTCTTAAACTTGATTTTTAAAGAAATAAAATTAAGCAATCTTTGTCTGCCTGTCCCTAAAAGTAGGTATGGGGGACAGAGAAAGGATTACAAGTATTGTATTGCCATCTACTTCTGTTCTATATATTCATTTGGAAAACCACTGAACTGAAACTGGACTATGGTAGATTTTGTATAGAATTTATTATTTGAAGTTCGGCGGAATAAAGTAGTTAAACCAAAAAGAGACAACTATAGAAAAGTTATCCCATAATAATATCAAATAATGTAAGCAATTTCAGGAGTATCCAGTGAGACAAGTAAGTTTTGTACAATATTGCTGCAAGAAGAGCAGCTCTCCGTCAATTAATAGATTTTATGTCTTCTAGGACTTCTAGGACATATCTTAAGCCATAGCTATCTTGTAATCGCACATGTGGTTAATTTTCCAAATCTGCGATCAGCCAGCTTACAGGCCTGTAAAACTGGGACTTTCGTCCGCTCAGCATACATTCATATCCGAGCCCTCCCTGGACTGATAATTAGTTGGGTTATTCCCTGGTTTACAGCACTGTGGCCAGCAAAGAATAGCTCTGTGGTTGACAACCACCAACACGCGATTTAATGGTTTTCGAATCCAGAGCTTAGTTTGCCGCTTGGCTTTCAACGCAAATCCTGATATCTCGATCACTAGGTACGTTATTTTAAAACTTGCGACAGTAAAAGTTATTTTTAGAAATATTAATTAAAGAAAAGGCAAATTTCGGTGTGTTTCAAATTTTCGAAAAATTTACTATATAATCTCCGCTTGAGCTATACGACTTTAGTTTGGTAAGCGGAATTACTCTCCTCTAAATTCCCCTATACATTTTCGAACCAACTATATACATATATATTTCCAAGTCATTTGCCATGTGATTATCCCCCCACTCCTTCCTACTAAGAAAGGTATACATTCCCTAAGGCATCTTTAGTATTCTGTTGTGACAACGATCTGGTCACAGTGGAATTTCTTCAGCTATACATTTACCATGAATGTTAAGGGCAGGAGCCGATGAATAATCTCAATGGCGGCTGCTGTTGGTGTTGTTCGAAGTGCACCTGTAATATCTAAACAGTTAGTTCTCTGTATTTTTGATAATACTTTTCAGGTGAGTCGCGCTCTCTAGAGGTGATGTACATCCAGTGCACGATGCGAGGGTGCAGGCATAAAGCGCAAGGCCGTCTTTCTGTTGCGCTCAATTATTCTTCAGTTGAATTTAGAGGCTGTTATGACTCCTAGGTATTTGCTTCAATTTTCAATTTGGCTGTAATATTACTCAGTTTTGGAGGAAAAAAGTCGAGACAACTCGTTTTCGCTTAAAGAGAACTAGTACCCGTAGATACGTTCCTGCTAACATTATTGTTGTCAAAATCTGCATTTATAGCATTCATGCATTTTTAGTATTCTACTCCTGAACCACACAGGGCATCCTGAATAGCATCTATTTTGACATTGTTGAAGGCTCCATCGATATCAAGGAATGCACCCATAGTGTATTCCCTGTTTTCGATTGATTTTTCAATAGTTCCCACTACGTCATGCAGCGCAGTTTAAACCGATTTACGTTTCAAATATGCGCGCTGTGATTTAGAAATTTACCTTCCTCCGGGTAGGTTGTCTATAGACCCCTCTTACTGTTTAAGACGTGTGTATAGCTCTTGAATGATACCAATGTCTGACTGCCGAGTTTGTCCCTAGCGCCTTTAACGTAGTGCCTTCCAAATTACATAGTCGCGTTAAAGTTATCATAAATCACAATTTTTATTATAGTTTAAATTTACATTTAAGACAATTAAAAAAAAGATAAAACAAAACATAAAACTATATTTTGAAACTTTTAGACCATTAAAGCAAGTGACATAGCAACAGTTCGAAAATTGGGAAAACCACCATACCTTATCACTTTGATTATGGATTGTGTGCTTATTTACTTCAGAAGAAAAATGGACTACGTTAAACCTGATCCAGAAAAGCAGTTTTTGGTTTCATCATGGGGAGAATCTTTAAAGATGATGGCAGATACAAGATTCTTAAGTAGAATATTAGAGTATCCGAAGGATATTATTAATGCAGAAATGTGTGACCTTCTTGTTCCATACTTCAACTATAGGTTTTTTAATAATATTTGCTACGCACAAATATATTAAATGTAATATTTTTTTTTTACAGTCAATATACATTTGAAGCAGCAAAAGTAGCTTGTGGTAATGTGGCCGGTCTATTGTCTTGGACAGTAGCAATGTCTAAATACTACGAAGTTAATAGGGAAGTGCTTCCCCTAAAAGCTAATTTGGCTATTCAAGAAGCGAAATTCAATAAGGCTTCGGCCGATTTGGCCGCAGCAGAGGCCTTATTCAAAGAAAAAGAGGCCGAATTAGCAATTGTTCAGGCTCAATTTGATGAAGCACAGGCGAAGAAAAACGCAGTTTTCGAAGAGGCAAATAAAATTCAAGTTAAAATGGACACTGCAACCTCATTGATTGAAGGTCTCGGTGATGAGAAAATCCGATGGACTGAACAACTTGCGCAGTTCAAAAATGAAACAGATAGACTCGTCGGAGACGTAGTTTATCTTACAGCATTCCTTTCATACACCGGACCATTTAATCAGGAATTCAGAACGCATTTGCAACAACAGTGGTTTAATGAAATAATAAGCAGGAAAATACCGGTTTCGTCAAATATAAACATTATTGATAGCTTAACAGACAGAACTCAAATCGGTGAATGGAATTTACAAGGCCTTCCAACGGATGACCTTTCAATACAAAATGGAATTATTGCAACAAAAGCAACTCGATTTCCTTTGCTTATTGATCCCCAGTCTCAGGGAAAGATTTGGATTAAAAATAAAGAGAAGGCATTCGCCCTTATTGTCACTACATTGAACCATAAATACTTTAGGAATTTTATTGAAGACTCTGTTTCAATGGGATATCCTATTTTAATAGAAGATGTCGGCGAAGAGTTAGATCCAATTTTAGATAATGTCATGGATAGAAATCTTATTAAAATAGGTGAGTTTTCTTATTTTATATTAGGCTTGTTTTTCGATTAGATTGTGGATCAGCGGTACACTGCCCATCTCCGTGATTTTTCTTCGACTGTCCCTTTTTTTCTCCCTTCTCTCTCATTAGTCACTACTTCTACCATCATCCTAAATTTAATCAGTCCCTACGAACGATTTCATCATCTTTTTCCCAAGCAGGCCATCATTGAATAGAGCAATTTCGCCAATAGCCAACATCAGTTAAGCCCGTTGCTAAGTTCACGGTTTAAGGAATAGCCGGGTCAAGAAAATCTCAAGAAACCGGTAAGGATAGATCAACGTAAAACACTAAAAACTCGCGTCGCTCGTTTCATGTGCGCCGGCGAATCGTTATGCGGGGATAGAGAAGTGGAGCGAAATAAGCAAGGCCCACTTAGACCCGTAAACACCAACCAGAATAGCCCCGCTAGCTTCGGACATAACCACTAACTTGTGAAAACCATTATTTTTTTTTATATTATTAAACCTAAGATACCTTATGGTGCAACGTACAGTATGGCAGGAAGTAGATGGGGAAAGGATTAGAGTACATGAGGAGAGTGGCGGAAGGAGGTGCTGATGTATATAATTCTTGCATGTAGCGATAAAGGAGCGAAAGGCATCCAACATTGCGGCGGTGCTCGAGTGAATGGACATGATAACTTATTGTGAAATCGCCAATAAGCTTGAAGGCCAATGAAGCTAAGTCTGTACGACCAGCCCCAGCCCAGATGAGAGAATTGTATTTCATTCTATGACTTGTAGAGGAGCCCTAGGTTACTGGAAATATTAATGCCAAGAATTCCTAGTGGCGGTGAACCGAAAATTAATGCTCCATCAAATAAAATGAGAGTGATCTTGTTTTAAAGAGATGAAACAGTTTTGGGTCTTAGATGCATTTAATTCGACCCGATGCTCTTTGTCCCAAGCAAGGATATTGTCAAGATCGTTGTTCAATGACCAAATCATGTAATCTCGTTTGACAGATGTGGCATTTCCTCTGAAGTCCGTGAAAGTATCAAAGGAGTACTGTCGTCGGCAAAACTGTGGATGGAATTGAAAGTAAAGGAAAGCAGATCATTAATGAAAATTAGGAAAAAGGACGTGCGTTTCAAGTATAACGCCGTCTAATACAACACGAATTAGGCGACGAGATAGAGGCTAAAAGTGAAGGATGCCAGACTCCATCAAAGACCTTTGACATATCCGGGGCAACGATTTTAGACTCACAAAAATTGTAGAGACTAGGGTTCCAACATTCTGTAAGAAAAGTCAGCAAGTCTCCAGATAAGCGACGTCAGGAAGCCATATTGGCGATCGTTGATGAGTTAATAACAGATTCAAAAACCTTGAAAAGATTCGAAGTGATTGCAACTGGTCGATAATTTCAGGGATCACTACCCTCTCCTTTATTGGGAAATGGCTGAATTTTCCTCTCAAATAAGACAAGTAGAAGTCTGCGCAGAAGCTTAGACAAGGATGAGGCACAGGTTTTATTTAACAGGGAGTCAGCAAACATCAGGACCTGCAGCTTTGGAGAGGTCCCTTAGGGACCTTGAACGCATTTCTCGCATGGATGTGTAGTGCCTCTTGTACACATCCATATCAAAGATGCAAAACGCGTGTCTGTGACGTGGGTAGAAGATGAGAATTTGAAGCGAATCTGGCAGCCAAAATATTAACTTTATCCATTAGGTCAACAACCACTTCACCATTGTTAAATAGTGAAAGTATAGAGGAACTGGCGAAGTTGTTCCTGATATTATTGACGAGAGACCAGAAACGGCTTGCTAAGATTCTTTGTCTAACATTCTGTTAAAGCTCGAAAATTGTGTGCACTATTATGCAATTGGTGAACCCCTATTGAAGATTATACAAGTAAAAAAACTTTGTCATTTTTCTATCCCTCTGGATAGTAGTCTTACAGGTGCTCGGTGCAGTCTTGTAGTCATATTAATTGATAAGCGCGAATGGCAGACTTTTTAGCTCTTATAGCTAGGTTGCACTTGGTGTATGACAACACCTGATTTAGTTCATTTTTGAAATATTTTCTATTTTTATGAAATAAACTACCAAACAAATTAAGCGTATAACACTATGTAATTGTATTAAATTTGTTTCTATATTGGTAACATACTTACTGGTTTTTAAATTTACAGGAACGGCCTATAAAGTGAAAGTTGGTGATAAAGAGGTGGATTTCAATAACAATTTCCGCTTATATATTACCACAAAACTACCCAATCCAGCATACACTCCAGAAATTTGTGCTAGGGCGTCTATAATTGACTTTACGGTAACAATGAAGGGCCTAGAGGATCAACTGCTGGGAAGAGTAATTTTAACAGAAAAAAGAGAGCTTGAACAGGAACGAACTAATTTAATAGAGACGGTCACTAGGAACATGAAGAATATGAAAGAATTGGAAGCAAATTTGCTTCACAAGCTCTCCACAGTTCAAGGTAGTCTTTTAGATGATGAGTCTGTGCTTATAGTGCTGAATACAAGCAAGAATACTGCACTTGAAGTTAAAGAGAAACTGAGTATTGCAAAAGTTACTGAAGCGAAAATCAATACGGCTCGAGAGGAGTATCGTCCGGTTGCAACTCGTGGTAGCGTCCTTTACTTTTTGGTATGCGCAATGGCAATGGTAAACGTCATGTATCAGACCTCTTTAGTGCAGTTTTTGGAAAGATTCGATCTATCCATGCTCAACTCTAAAAAGACTCACATAACAACTCAACGCATTCGGAATATAATAGACTATCTTACATACGAGATTTACAGGTATAAGTCAAGGGGACTGTATGAAGAGCATAAATATCTCTTTGTCTTACTCATGACACTTAATATTGATCAACAAATCGGAGTTATCTCATATGAAGAGTTTCAAAATTTCATCAAAGGTGGAGCCGCTTTGAACCTCAAAGATTGCCCTCCTAAGCCATTTCGATGGATTTCAGATGAAACGTGGCTTAATTTAGTTCAACTTTCAAATTTGCGACAATTTTCTAATATCTTAGAACAAGTGACTGAGAATGGCCGTGGTTGGAGCATTTGGTATCAAAAAGAAAGTCCCGAAAATGAGCCAATTCCAGATGGTTATAATTCTTTGGATGTATTTCGAAAGCTATTACTAATTAGAGCATGGTGTCCTGACAGAACTCTTTCTCAGAGTCGTAGATATATTGCGAATTCCTTAGGAGACCGATTCGCAGAGCCTGTAGTTTTAAATTTTGATGTGTTATACACAGAAAGTACTCCACTAAAGCCTATGATTTGCTATTTGTCAATGGGTTCTGATCCGTCTCCAAATATCGAGTCGCTAGCTAAGAAGTATGAGGTAAAATGCCATTCAATGTCTATGGGACAAGGACAAGAGGTTCATGCAAGAAAACTAATGGAAGATTGTCTAGCAGAAGGTGGATGGGTACTTTTGCAGAACTGTCATCTAGGGCTAGATTACATGGAAGAGCTTGTGGCATTATTTTTAGAACTAGAAAAAAACAATACTGGCTTTCATGAAAACTTCAGATTATGGATGACAACAGAGGTTTCAAATAATTTCCCCATAACCCTCTTACAACTATCAATCAAGTTTACAAATGAACCACCAGCTGGCTTAAAAGCTGGTATAAAACGAACTTACACTAATCTTACACAAGACTTCCTAGATTACAGTGAATCTCCACTTTATCATCCGTTAGTTTTTGCAATATCTTTCCTACATTCAGTTGTGCAAGAGAGAAGAAAGTATGGGCCTCTCGGCTGGAATATTCCTTATGAATTCAATTCTGCCGATTGGCTGGCAAG
The DNA here is from genome assembly GCA_963930735.1 of Dioctria linearis. NCBI lineage: Eukaryota > Metazoa > Arthropoda > Insecta > Diptera > Asilidae > Dioctria > Dioctria linearis. Next base: position 101,380,389 of record OZ005744.1, on the reverse strand, counting down.
TTGTATGTTTGTGCAAAATCATTTAGATGATATCGATCCCAAGAAGGGAATTAGTTGGGTTACAGTAAGATACATGTTGGGCGAAGTTCAGTATGGTGGGCGAGTAACTGATGACTATGACAAGAGATTACTTAATACATTTGCAAAGGTTTGGTTTACCGATGCACTATTTGAAGAAAACTTTCAGTTCTATAAGGGATATAAAATACTAAAATACAAAGTTCAAGAAGATTACCTTCTGTTTATTGAAGATATGCCAAGTGTTGATCCTCCGCAAGTGTACGGATTCCACCCCAACGCTGATATAACCTACCAGACACTTACGACCAAGAGCATCCTCGATACAATTATATCTATCCAACCAAAAGGTAATTTATCGGTTTTATGGATAAACTAATACAAAAATTTACTCTCATCAATAGAATCATCCGGAAGTGGTGGAATGACAAGAGAAGATAAAGTTGCAGCTATGACAAAGGACATGCTTAGTAAACTGCCTTATCCATACGACTTGTTTGAGGTTAAAGAACGGTTAAAATTAATGGGCATGTACAACTCTATGAACATATTTTTACGACAAGAAATTGATCGAATGCAAAAGGTGTGTTATTTATATCATGCGTATAGGCTTTTTTAGCGGACTGTTCAAATATTATTCTTGATAATGGCATAAATTTGAGTTTAAAATTATACAAGGGAGAAATTTATAGTGCATTTGTTCAGAACCAGTGCGATCTTTTCATTAATGGAAAAAGCTCTTTATGCAAACGAAAAATCTAATATAAAATTTATTTTAAGTCTATATATGAGGTAAGTTTGGCTTTTTGCTTTGGCGTATACCGCAGGTATCGAACTAAGCCGTATTGACCTTTATACGGTTTCTGCTTATATGAAACGCCCTCTTATTGCAATGAAATTTATTTTTTCAAAGATTTTTCGTTTTCATAGTTTTTCCCCCTCAATTCTCGAGCTGCAGATTTAGCAGCAAACTGAGTCAATTTCAGATTGACTTATTTCGCTATGAATTTTCATAGCAAAACTCTCCTTTCATTACTGCTTGAATACCATAGATACCTACTGCTGCTGATGAAAGCCACCAATTACCCTCTTAAAGAAATTTTATTAAATTGCGTTTAGAAAATATGCAATATTCCTTATTGTAAATATTACTCATTGCAAGCCTTAATCAAAGAATATTTCCCTATTTTCACTCCCTGACAATTGAATTGACTTGTGCCATTATAAAGTATTTTATAATCAATGCTTGTGCAAAACTGCAACCACATTGCAAGGCCTTAAATTAAATAATCTTTTTCCTATTTATTATACTTGAGAAAGATTGAAGATATATTTGATATAGGGTTTTATGAAAGATATTCATTTAGTGGTAAAGTTAATATAAAAGTTTTGAGAGTTCTTACTTTTAAGTTAAGCAATTGTTCCCATGAAAATCTTAATCGCACACATAACATCGTTATTTTCATGCCCGAAATTATCGCCCTATTATCATAACTTTACTAATAGCAGTGCTCGGAAAATCGTCAACGGCCTCTAAATTTCAGGGATACCCTTGAAAACGCTAACATTGAAACTAAAACCAACAATGTACGGCAAATGTTATAAGCAACTCTATAAATAAGAAATTTGAGAGCCTACTAGCCCAGAAGGTCAGTTTTTGCTAAAGTAATTTAAATTTGCGAAATAAAGGTGAACAATAAATTGATTGTAAGTATGAAGTTGATGCGATATTGATATGTGTGTGATCTAAATTTCTGGTAGTGTGAATTTGAGCAATTGATGGGTGTAGGTGATCAACTTTCGGTTTAAACGGATAAGCGTATTGATGCGTTGTATGTTGCTCAATTGTTGGTGTGAATTTATTCTATTCAAAGCTTTTGGAAGCCAAGTTGATCGTTGAGCTTTGCAATAGTTTTTTAAGTTTTTATTTTGATAATTTTGTACTAGGTTGGATAATAATAATTTTTTTTTGGTCATTTATTTCTTTAATAAATCTTATAATATTGACATCTTCCAAACGTTGAGCTCTCTGTTTCATTCAGTTCTGCTCTGCCATGCCCACAGACTCCCCTTGTCGGTTCTCGTCTGGATGAACAGCTTCAACAACTTTTCCGATAACTTTCCTTTTCTACAGTTGTCTGCACATGTTTTACCATATGAGACAAATGAAACAGAGCTTTTTTCCGAAACGCAACTAATCTCAACTCGGTTAGAATTGGGCAGGTTCCTACAAAGTTCAAGTTTAAACGTCGTCCAGATTAATCGCGATGTTATCTTTTTTTAAATTCAACATTAACTGATTTGAGGTCTATGTCGAGGTAAAATTGAGAAGTATGTGCGGATGTTATCAAGTTAATCAACTGTTGTACCGTTGTTATTAAGTTAATCAACTGTTGTGCCAACTTCAAGTTGAGCAACAGATTGATAAGTGTGTGGGCCGCTTAAGACCATTTTATGTATTTATTGCTCTTTGTCGTATACGATGTTTTCATAGAAACAGTAAACATAATTTCCAAAAAGGGCTAAACCTGGCAACTTTTTCTTGTGCTGCCATATAAAAGTTTCGGTTTTTTACGTATACACTTAACCCTCGATTTACACGGTTTCAGTTCAACACGACTGAAAAAATGAGGAAAACTACATTTAAATTATTCTAATTTCTTTGTAAAAAAAAATTAAAACAATCGCGCAAATTTAGTTCGAATACCATGCGTTATAATGAAATATTTTAGGGTTTCATTTGAATGAGCTTGAAAATATTTATGCTTGAGCTCTGAGCTTTCAAAAGAGGAGAACAAGGGGCACAATGCAACAGAACAGAATGAAGCAATAAATAGAATTGGAATTAACGCTTAAATACAGTTGCGATGGCAGACGACAGACTATTGCGGTAATAGGAACAATTTGCTCCAGGAATGTTTTAAGCAGCGTGTATTAGTGTATTACATAGGGATGGATCGGGATTGGATTGAAACGAGGTTGAAATCCGAAAAGGATGCCTGGAATGTTGGCCATTATATCATCCTCCAGACTTATAAGCAATGCTTTAAAAAAATTCAAAATTGGCCCCACCCATCTTTCCGGCTTCATGCAGTTCTTCCAAGAGGAGTGAGTCAAGGAATCTGTAACGTTTCCCTGAGCGGGCTGGACAGTGACAAAGAAAATAAGTCACCTTTCAAATTCCTCTCCGCATCCTCTCCATACCAGATCTTCAACAAGCCCCATCCTATGCAGGTGAACCCTGAGAAGAGAGTTTTCAGGGTTGGCTTGCTTAGTCCAAATAGCTTCTCGTTTCATTTGGATTGAGTAAGCCCAACAGCTCCTTTGTAGTTCTACCTGAAGCGTCATCCAACCAAAGGTGACTGTGCTGGCAGTCGGCCTAAGCCAAGATAGTAGAGGCAAAGGTGTTTTGGTGCAATCCCAATTATGGAGGAGATTTCCTCCCAGGTTCCACCAAGGCAAGCAAGTTCGTCCGCCTTTTCATTCCCTCTAATATCGCTGTGACCTGACACCAGTACATCGTTGTTCCGAGAACGGGAATTCAAGCTGGTTTTACATTCCAATTTAAGTTTGGAGGTTGTATAAGGTTTTGACAAGGCCTTGATAACTTACCCCACTCAGTTCGTATTGTTCAACAGGTATGCCACTCAGTTTTTTAGGGACCGGTTCACTCATTTTTCGTTAGCGTTTTAGTGAACTTATGTAGAAAGACATTGTTAAAGGCACCTTCTACATCGATAAAACAGCCAGCGTAGATTATTTCAAGAGGAAACCTTTTTCAATAGAGTGGATAATTCATTTACGACGGAAAGGGAGGCCGACGGCACTGCAGATTCCTATGTAATACTAAATATTTATTTGTTTTATCGATTTAATATGTATGTTGGCCTGCATTTATGAAAACTAGATACTTACAATATCAAAATGTATTAATATAATTAAAAAGAAATATGCAATATAAAACATTAATTTAATTGTGTGATTTCAATTTACACAATTACATTTTACACGATCTCGGTTTACACGGTACTTTTGGAGAGCGAATCCATCGTGTACATCACTCTTAGCCGTTTTCTTGTACTGAAAAGTTCTTCAGAATTTAAAATCCTATGAAATTGATTATAATCCTTTTTACTGTCCGACCGAAGCCATGACGGCAATATCTGATATAATCACGCCCAGGGTGGATTTTGTAAGACCATTCCAAGTGATTCTGGGAGACGGATACGAATGTCGTTCTACTGAATCGTCTTTCCAACAAGAATCGATGGTGTGGTATACAGACGGTTCAAAAACGAACAATATAGTTGGACTGGGCGTATACGGCCCCAAACGCCATACATATATCAAAGGCTCTGGGCTCTACACCTACCTTATTCCAAGCCGAGGTATTGGCCATAGAAGAATGCGCCAATACCTGCATTGAAAGAGCCATAAATGGCTCAACCATTAATATCCTCTCGGACAGTCAAGCTGCCCTCAAGGCCTTAAAGTCCTACACTGTCAAGTCAGGGATAGTCAGGGAATGTCTACAAACCCTCAAAAAGCTATCAAGGAGAAACAAAGTTATCCTCATGTGTGCCTGGACATGAGGGCCACAAAGGCAATGGAATTGCTGATGGCCTAGCCAAAAGTGGAGCGGAAATCCAGTTTGTCGCACCAGAGCCATTTTGTGCCATTTCAAAGTGTTACCATCATACCTTGCCTAAACGACTGGGAGAATAAACAAAAATCCCTGTATTGGGAGAGGCTACAAGGACACCTCTGGCGGAAAAACAAAAGAACTCCTACTCCTTAGAAGAACAGAGATCAAAATGATTACTTCTCAGGCTATTGCCCCTTGAGCTGTCACCTAAACAAGCTGGGCTTGCCTGGGACTTCATCCTGCGGTTTCTGTCACAATGCTCACGAAACCTCGGAGTACCTGCTCTGCAACTGCGAAGGATTGGCCAGGCGGAGACTACTCCACCTCGACAATGCTTTTCCTCCAGCAGCATACGTGTGGAACCTCAATCCCGGAATGGTAGGGTAGTAAATGCAACGGAGACTCAAAATAGATGTTTCAGGTCGCAGTGATTGCGCGGCTAACGCCTACACACCCCTTCACAAATCTAATGTAATCTACTGTCCGACGAACCGTTTTCGAAATATATGCGAAAATCCGCTTCAAAAATTGTTCTTGTAGGTATCATAAGAATTGGTCTTGCACCAATTCCAGCTTGCTCACTTGTTTTGTTATAATTTTTTTTTTCTGATTATAATTATGATTATATTTCTGATTATAGTCATTTCACTACCCTCTTATGAAATTGGCGTATGTACTCACAAACCGCTCTTCTACAAAAGTTGTTCCACATCGAATAAGAAAATTTAATATTGGTATGCCAAACACGCCATTTGCTCATAATGCTGCAAAATATATTTTTGTTATACCATCAATTAAAAAATATCTGTACGGTAGGATTGTTATATTTTTACCATTATAACCCCGATTGTTTGTATTTCTCAAACTGCTTGATCTAACTAGGCTTCCTATACTATAGCTTATGAGTAGCGTAACTAACGCCCCCGCAACCTCTGCCACGCGGGACAGCCTACAGTTTCTAGGGTGTTATGGTCGTACCGTATTGCATATAGCAATATGCTACATGACATACTGATGCGTGTAGGCCGGCTGGCTGCTGTCCATAGCAGCACCCCGACCGAGAGAGATGCGTTTCCTCAAGCTCAGTATGACATGCTGAGGTGGAAAAGGAAGAAGAAGACGAGCCTGTCTTGTCAAATCAACCGCGCAGTGCACAGTTCAAGAAATAAAGCCGGGAAGTTTCCGAATACATCGGGCCAAAAATTAACCCCAAACGCATCCAAATTCACATTAGTAAAAATATTCTCCCTATTAGGAAATCAGCCACCTGCATAGGAGTATAAATTAATAGGTGATGAAGCTGGAATTAGAGCAGCTGTCGCATCGGTCTCATCATCTAGTTCTAGATTGTTGGAACAAGTGCTCAGCAATTCTGCAAAAAGAAAAGTGTCGTAGAAAGTGCTTATGTTCTTATGATCGCGACTCCAAAGTCATCAAAACGGATGCAAGTTCATTAAGGGCAACGGATAACCATCAATGTTTGAGCGCTTCAATGCAGTGCATTGTCTGGGATTTTTGCCTTAACCCGTTTGGTGATTGACTATTTGTCCAAATATTTGAACGAAACAATCGTACACTACACCACGAAGAATTAGCACCTCATCGTCACAACCGGAGTTCACATTATCTGCTGTAAATACTCCTGCTGGCCTCATGTGGCGCGCCTTAACCATGTATGTCCGTCCGAAGTCATTCTCTTCTCTGGAGTAAGTTATAAATTAGCTATTAATCGCTTTAGTTTTGATACATAAGATTTTTGCTCAGACTCCTTTTCTTTAGTTTATAAGAAACGAAATAACTATTGTGCAAAAGTGTGCAATCAATTTTGTGATAGATACGGAGTGGGCCGATACGAATATAGATGATAACTCCTCTTAAACGTTCTAGGCTCAAATATGGTACTATTTGATTTGACTGGACAATGATTATAAGCACATGCAACAATAGCACCAAATGCAAGCAACAATTTGTATTTGAGATGCCTGTTTGTATCTTGTGACGTCTTTTCCGAGCACTTTATGTCGAATATCATCACTTTTAGGAGTAGTTTTCACTCGTGTAACGGAATTACACGCGAAATATATTCACGCAACTAACCCGTCACCGCGCCCAGCACAGGGTGGTTCATACTCTTACAGCTCGGCCATCCGACGAAGTCACTGCCTCAGTGGCATTTCTTAATGATAGACAGCCGTTAAGCAAATATACAATGTAATTCTTTTTCTTGTCTCATAAGCAGTGAATCGTGGAGAAGTCCAGCGACTTAACCCGTTTTTCATCCGGAAACAATTTTATCAACTAAATTCAACTTCCAAGAAGGTATATCAGACAGGTCGCCGAAAGGTCTAACAACCAGACTCGTTTCCTGTCAACATACACCATTCATGATACTTCCAAAATTCAATTTCAACTAAGCTATTGCCAGGCAAGTCGCAGAAAGGTCTAAAGACCAAACTCGAGTCTTCCCATGGCATAACCTTACATTATCCAAACCAAATAAAATAAAGTATTTACTTTTCAGTCTTACCCAATTCCTTTCCACTTGACTCCGAAGGCAGGTGTACAGATGCAAAAATACATGTCCGAAGTAATGATTTTTCGGCTCACAGTTTTATTTATTGTCTATTGTCAGTCTAGTCATCGTAAGTAGGCATGAGTTGTATTTTGTATGTTCTTTGTTTACGCATACATTAAAAAAAACATTGATTGCTTTACATTAACATATTTAGAATATATTGATCCCACGACATTTACAAGAAAAAAAAATTGAATAAAATAAAAATAGAAATAATACTAATAGTTCATTAAAGTGGATCTTCGATAGCTATGAAATTAACTGCGTTCTTCGCCTTAAATTACCACAAAATATTTACTTAAACCGATCAATTGTCTTTCCTCACTCCTCCACATCACTACCATCAGCCGCATCATCCAAACCCTCCTCACTCAACTCTAACTCCTGAATGTTAGACCAGGGTTTCATCCGATCTGCCGCGTAGGTGGACTGGAACTGACGCCCCGAAATTCTTATTCCCGGAGGGTCCGTTATTATATGTATATCTATCTTTCCCCAGTAATTTGTCGATGATATAAGGATCTTTATATTTTGGCAGGTGTTTTCTGGGTTGTCCTGTCGCAGTAGATTCGCTTTTGATTAAGATCAAATCTCCTTCCGAATATTTCCGCGGTGCATTTCTTTTCAGATTTTCTCTCTGAGCCTGTTTAGTTCGGAATAATTCTATCCTATCCGCTGCCCTTTTTCTGAGTTCAACGAGAGGAATACAATCTTCCTCCCTATCACTGAATTCGTTATGTAAACTAGCGGTTAATTCATTATGGAGTACCCTTCTCGGTTCAAAACCCAGCAAAAGCTTCTGGGGAGTCTGGCCAGTCACACGATGAGGTAGGCAATTTAATCCCCACTGTATATCTGGCAAATTTGAATCCCAATCGCGTCCATCACTTCTGATAGTAGAAGCTGCAATAGAAGCAGAAACGGTCCGGAAATATCCTCCGTTTGCCCGGGAGGTTTGGACAGCTGTTTTCGAGTATTTAATACTGTTGTCGATGCAGTATTGTTGAAATGCCTTTGAGGTGAAAGCGGTACCTCTATCTGACACGATCTTTGAAGGTGATCCAAAGAACTGAGATAATTCTCCTAATACTTTTAAGTCATAGTTAGTGGAAGAACTTTTCACTGCTCTTAAAATTTCGAACTTCGTAAAGGAGTCTATTATTCCTATCAAATGAATATTACCTTTACTGCTCTTGGGATATGGTCCCAAATGATGAACGTGGATCGTATTAAAGGGCATAGGTTCTGCCCGAAAGGTATTTAACTGGAAATGGGTTTCATCATTTCCTCTCTTGTTATATGCGCATGATATGCAGTTGCCGATATACTTCCTGACGAATCCTTTCATTCTTGGGAACCAGTAATGTTTTCGAATATTTTGAAGGGTACGTTCGAAGCCCAAGTGACCCAAATCATCATGAGAGGTCCTCACTATATGCCACCTTATTCCTTTTGGAACTACAAATCTCACCCCATCTGACGTTTTATAGAACAACTTCTCATTATTGAGTTCATAGTTCTGTATGACGTGTTTGTGTCGCTTGTCTCCTTTATTAAATAGAATATCTATAATATCAGTCAGTTCTTTGTCTTATTGTTGAAGCGTAACAACCCAGTCCGCTTCTGATATCGTTACTACTAGTACTTCATTCCCAGCTGAGAGCGTGCTGTTCGGCTTAACGCGTCCACATGGGTCATTTTTGTGCCTGGTCTATGTTCTATTTCGAAGTCGTACTGCTGGATTTTTAGCCACCACCTCGCTATTCTGGGCACTAAATCTTTCTTATCCTGAGTTGCTTTAAGTGATGCACAATCAGTTATAACTTTAAATTTCTTTCCTATGAGATAGTATTTGAATCTTTCTAGGCTCTCGACCACTGCCAACGCCTCAAGTTCATAGCTATGATATTTTTGCTCTGAAATATTTGTGGCTCGGCTGAAATATGAAACCGGTCGTTTTACCCCATCATTGGAAATTTGGAATAGGATACCAGCCAATCCATGAGAGCTTGCATCAGTATGGAGCTCGTGAGATAATTTCGATTTGTAAATAGTCAAGACCGGTTGTACAGACATCTTATCTTTCAGCTCCTGAAAACTTTTCTGCTGATTTTCACATCAATGAAAAGTTACGTCCTTACGTAAAAGTTCATTCAAAGGTGCGGCGATTTTAGCATAATTACAAATAAACTGTCAAAAATATCCACTTAATCCTAAGAACTGTCTCACCTCCGTTACATTTTTCGGTGGTGGATAGTGGTAGTTTCTCTAAGACTTCAATACCATCTTCAACTGTAGCCGTGGCGATTAGTACATCGTCCATATATACCAACACTCTTTCATCTTGTACCTTTTTGCATGTTAGATTCATTAATCTCATGAAAACCGCTGGAGCGTTGCTAAGTCCGAAAGGCATTCGTTTATATTGGTAATGACCTTTAGGTGTCACAAAAGCAGTATAGGGTCGCGATTGTTCTGTTACGGCTATCTGATGATAACCACTCATGAGACCAAAGATATAAACACCTTTGCATGCGAAAGTTTATTTACTCTTTTTTTGTTGAAGCATTTAATTTACAAAAGTCTATGCACATCCTGTAGGTATTATCTTTTTTCTTAATTAACAGAGTTGGACTAGCATCATCGGATGTTGATTCCTCAATAATGTCATTCTTCATCAAATCATCGATGATGTTCTGTAGCGCCATCTCTTGGTGGTATGGAACTCTATATGGTTTGTAACGAACCGTAGCGTTGTCTGTTAGATGGATACTCATTTCAACCCAATTGGTTTTACCTAATTCTGCCGAGTTAATAGCGAAGCAATCCCTGAACTCATTTAGCAAGGATAATAATTCGTCACTCATTTCCTGAAATCCGAGTTCCCCAATGTTTAAGTCTTGCTTGTCAAATAGCTTCCTAACAATCTGCATCTGATTAGCTTCAGTGTGACAGTTTTGAACTAAAGGAGATCCTTCTAAATCATTCAATACTTCCAATTTTCCCCAGCTCTTAATGATGCGAACATCTGGTTTATTGGTAAAATTTTGGCCAATAATCATTGGAGTATCTTGGACGTCATCGGAAAACACAGCAATATCAGTTATAGCTTCGACTTCCCCAAGTCTTAAAGACTTTCGAAGACATCCCATAGATTTACATACTCCACCTGCGAATCCCTTAAGCACGATGCTGCCTTTTAAAATATTCCACCCGTTGTCATTACAGTCCCTTAAACCTCATTGTGCACCACTCGCTCCCCAAATCAACAAAAGCTTCCACTGGAATTCCATCAACTTCAACTGTTTGATACAGTTCCTTATTTGCTTTCGTCACCATTTGTATTTTTTTGATTTTATTTCCGTTGGGTTGCATACATCGATTTGCTTTGTGGCCTGTTTTCCCGCATTTGAAGCAATTACCTATAAAACGTTGACTTGCTTGATATGGCCTTCTATTCCAGGATCGATTTTCCTTGGAATTTCGCAGGTCATTTTCGAATACTTGTCGGCGTGACCAGTTCTCTGGTAGTCTAGGCTTGTGATGTTCCATAACATTACGTGCCCTCTCTTGATCTACAATACTTTCGTATGGTTTAATTTGCGCAAGTAGATCAACTGGGGTCTGACATTCTGACGCAGTTAAAACGGTCATCAATTTTTGATCCTTTAAGCCCGAAATGATGTATTTCGTAGTGCACTGATCATCTAATTTCGCTCGTTTTGCCAATGAAACCATTTCGTAAAGGTATGTTTCTATTGGCTTGTCGTGCTTACGCTTTCTAGCCATTAATTTAGCATGTATAGAAGCTGCATCTAGCCCGCTCGGAAATCATACCACTAACTCGCGTTTAAATATTTCCCACGTATCATCGGGAGGCTGTCGGCTTTGTACCCAATATTGGGCCGCATCCTTCAGCCTGAGAGAGGCATATAACAGTGTGGTTCGATCGTCCCACCCATATACGGCACGCAAATTTTCAATTTTGTCGATCCACTCAGTTTATATTTCCCGGTCGGAATTCTGGAATTAATTTTCACCGAAATGAAGAGATAAACAAAATACGACCTCTTTTTTTTCTCAAAGCCAAAACCTTCACATAAAACACAAATACAAAAAAAAATCAAATCTGTGGATGCATCGAAGAAATACGCAATAAATTATTGAAGAAATATTACTGATAATATATGTAAGGTATGTATATATGTAATAATCTAATTATTTAAGAAGTATGTTGAATATATATGTATGATTTATCGAAGAAGTATAATTAAATATATATATAAAGTATGCATATAAAAATCTAATTATAGACGGATATCCCGAAACGCAGAACTATTAAATTTAAGGAATACAAAACAAACAAAAAATGCTTTCAATAGACATGCAAGAAGTGCACAAAACATAAATTTATTAGATCATATTCCAAAAAGAAACAACAAAAAGAATATGTTTTCAATTGTTTTTCAAGATAATTGAACAAATCACTCCCTTCCAAGAAGTCCACAAAACGCAAATTTATTAGAAATATTCCAAAAAGAAACAACAAAAAGAATATGTTTTCAATTGTTTTTCAAGATAATTGAACAAATCACTCCCTTCCAAGAAGTGCACAAAACGCAAATTTATTAGAAATATTCCAAAAAGAAACAACAAAAAGAATATGTTTCCATTGTTTTTCAAGATAATTGAACAAATCACTCCCTTCCAAGAAGTGCACAAAGCGCAAATTTATTAGAAATATTATTTTAAAGAAAGAAAAATATATGTATAAAAAAAAAACGATACAACCGTTACGTTTGTTGTCAGTCCTGGTCCTGTATCAACGTATCAAAACCAAAATCTTGAACTTCACTATAACTTCTCAGGATTAAACCAATTTATTTTCCACAGTTTACTTTGACACTGCCTTAATCACAACTTCTCTTGCCGAGATTCAAAAACCAAGTGCCGTGTGTATGCGCACTCATCTTCCGCAACCTCAAGGGAATATTTCACTTATTTCGGCTATTTCCTTATTTGGAAATAACACTAGAAGTGAATCAGTGAATTCCTCGTGAGCAATCGCAATTCTCGAAACCATTTGAATTCACACATTCACCATTCGTATATCAGACTCCCCAGCTTGCAATACAGCACAGCGCAACGCATTACACTTAAACTTCCATTCTCATCTCATTCGTTCGTATTACATTCACTTCCTCATTCAAACTTCACCACACATCTACACAAAAAAAAAAACAAAATGCATCATATCTGCTCCCCGTAGCAAGTCCCATACTCATCTGTATCGGTGATTCACGTCATTCGACGGTCCTGTAATTTTCAAAGAGAAATACATATACCTTTACCTCCCTTCACTTCCGTTTGCGGACTCTTAAGGGGCAAGTGCCTCGAAAGTGGCAATGACGATTGCTGACAATGCAAATAGCATTGATGCAGGTTTATCCCACTTCTGAAAACTGTAACGGAAACACACGCGAAATATATTCACGCAACTAACCCGTCACCGCGCCCAGCACTAGGCTCCCTCGTGATACTTATGGTCAGGCACTCCACTATTATCACTAACTACTGTTCCCTTTCAAGGGTGATCAATTACTACTCGATTCAAATAAATTTAAGGAGGAGAGTTCACTCTGACGCATCAGGACGCGCCTAGTCACGGTGGCGGGCTGTCACTTTACCTTATATGAGGTATAACAGTATTTGGGTTAGTAAACGTTGGTACATGGGGCTTTCATGTACAGGGTGGTTCATACTCTTACACTCGTATTATACTTTACATTATTATATAAATCACATACATACACATTTTGTTTGCTCGCACAAGGCTTGGAACTTTATTTGAAATTAGACAAAAATTTCAAGAATGTTTTTCATGGTTGCCAGCTTGAATACATGACTTAGATCAAACTGAGATCAACAAATAATATACAGTCGATCAGAAAAATATTCAACTCGTCTTAACCAGGGCCTAAATGAAGTTATGCACACCAGATAACAAATTCGGAAAGCATAAATTACTCCCTGACATCCAATACGTATGTATATAAGCGAGATTGTAAGATTGAACTAACAGGATGAGCATTTAATCACAAATTCACCATTTTTTTGTCTTCAACGTTTTGGGTTACCAATAATTGCAAACACTAAATCGATTGTCATTATTTTATTTCTATAAAATCTCCAGCACACATTTGCACAAAAATTTAATAAGATTTACATAGGAAGTAAAAAAACCAAACAAAATCAAACGAAGTTATCACAAAAAGAATAATATTATCAAATGAATCGAAATTCTTTTTCTTCATAATGTCACAAGATTTAAGTGGAGGTTTGTTTTTTTGTAAATTTAAAAGTACTATCGATAATTTTTTTAAATGATATTCATAAGAGGGATACAAATAGCAAGAAGGAACATTTTAATTTAGTTAGCTATCCAATAAGTGAAAGTTTACATTTCTATAGCCATTGCTGTGCTATAAATATCTATAGAAAAGAAAAGGTACTAAATACAAACTAAAACGAATTATTTAAATATTATTATAAATCGCTAACACACGTAAGTCTCTAGATGAACATTACTAAGAAAAGAAAACATTTAAATGAAATCATATGAAAAATGCAAAAATTGTTATACATGATATATGTACCAAAGCAAAGCAAGTTTATTTAATGAAATTTTGAAAGTCTTGATGTTAGTTAAACAAAGTAATATTTTTTTTAGATCTAAACTAAGTACTACAAAGAAAACAAATTCTTGGCAAAAGTACTAATTTTTATTAGAAACATTTGCAATTATAACGTGAACATGAATCGTTGAAAGTTTTAATTCCTCCTTCATTATCCTGGCGCCCTCTCACATGAAGGTTGTATAGGTTTGCTCTAGTCTCTTTTACAGGTCAAATAGGGACTCTGAATAACTATCCCCCTCAGAGTCAGATGGGAGGATGGGGCCGGCAAAGAAGGCAAAACATCTGCGCCTTCCACAAGGATATGGGTAAGTGACGTAAGGGTCCCTTCAGGACCGAATGTGTCCCGGCTTTTAGTTGGATAGGCACGAAATTTTTTTGATTATGGCTGACGGCAGCGGCAGCTTTTCGTGGAACCTCCCCACACTCTCCGCCAATGAGCCGAGGCGAGCTAGCGTGCCGCCCTGCAGTTAACGCTGTCCGTCGAGTGATCTGTCAGCTCATTCATGCTGACAGTCTGGACTTTACGTCCCAGCCAGTCTACACATTTAATCTTTTCATATGAAGTGATGAAATTTGAAACCATATAAAATAACAACGCTGGATTAATAGCAGTTAGATTAACTCAATTAAAATTTTGTTTTTGCATAAAAGTTATATTAACTCGTAGGCTTTGAGAAGAAGCAAATACTAGACAGTAGTGATGATACAACAATAAAAAGCGTCTGGAATTCTTCTATTTATTCTTTGTAATTAAACGGAGAAAAAAGGGTACGCCTAAAACTGAAACACTGTAAACACTGGGAAATATTTGGTTGACTTCCTTAGGCTAGGCGTACACGCTGCTAGCATACACTGAATCTAGAGGAGAGGTGAGTATTACTTTAACTTTAGAATATTAGATAAGTAATAAATGAACGAAAATTAAAATAGATACGTTTAAGATCAAATTTTTCACGTTTATAAAGTTTGAAATTTCCTCAAGCTCCCAACAGTGTTGTACGGGTGTGTGATCAGTGGACTCTGACTCATACTTTAAGTAATCGGATATTTCCGGCTACTTATGTGCGAAGCTTTTCCGCCTTTCGCATTGGCTTTGGTTTTGGTTTTCCTTTTAATGTGCTTTCATGAACATATGCTGGGGTTGCCATTGGTTTAATGATCAATGTAAAGCACGAAGTAAATCCAGATCTTCGCAACACTGCTCGAAATACCTACGAAAGCTTTTTATTTTTTTTGCCCAACTCTGGCTTGAAGTGAGTGGTGTGAAGGCACTGTTGGGAGATCGTAGGAATTCTCCCATATTGTCTGAATTTCTGGCCTGAAAAATATTAAAAAGGGAGAATGGAATAATTTCGTCTCCCCGTACATCCGAAGTTCAGAAAATATTTCCTTACAATTGACACAAAAAATTAGATTTGCTTGCCCAAATATGTTAATTTGCGAGGGGCCCATACATAAACCCAGATGTCCAGACCTTATGGGGATCAGTGACGTTCAGTTACCAACTGAAATAGAACGCACATTGTATCGAAAAGAGCTTTGAAGATTTCGCTGGAGATTTATTTGCGAGAAACATTTCTCTTTGAGATTATTCCGGGGGTTACGCTTACGATACAGCGCCTCAATGGCTATATGTTTCTGCCTGCAACACTGCACCATACGATCGCTGTTTAAACTTGATTGTTTTTGAACTCTCACAGCCCTCCGCTTTTGCTTTCAATTTTATCTTTATTACAACTCTCTTGAAAAATGAGAGTTTGGTTTGGTAGATAGCTTGTGAGAGAAAAGTCTTAGGCCTGAATTACAATCACGACTGTTCTATCGATTGCGACTTGATTTTAAGTCGAAGTCGACGCTGAGGTGGAATTTGTAATTAAATTAAAGCTTCAACTGATTGAACTGAAGTTGACCGCAGCCAACAGCAACTGTGCACTTTGAGCGAAGTTTAGTTTCAGTCGCAGTCGCAGTCGAAGTTGCAATTGTATCTTGCCACATGCATTTACCATTTGGGCAAAGTCGTAGTAGACTGGTCAGTCGTAATTGTAATTCACGCCTTAAGCACTTGTTTGTCGGTTAGACGTTGTCGGTTGGCGTCAATTTTAAGTACGGTGGATGGTTATCTGTATTTTTCTTATTTGTACTTATAGTTGCGCCACTGTTTTTTGTCATATACGCCAACTTACGAAAAATATTTTTTCTTCATGTACATTATACATACATACGATAATATAAGAGCACGAACTCCACTCCAATAAAGTTTGAAATTGTATTTTATATTCACAATCCGAGTATATAATTATAAAAATCCGTCAAAACACATCAGGGGGGTGATTCTGATCTTTTGTCGTTCTGTTTAGTCGTGAATTTTGACATATTTTGTCTACTTTTTTTTCAACACAGTTCATTTTGTGTCTTCACTATTATCTACCACAAAATGAAGTATAATGAATTTTCGATGAACAAACGTCAAAAAACACGACTAAATATACGACAAATTAGTCAACTGCTCCCAGAGGTTGTGACAAAAATTTTACACTGGTAAATGGAAATTCTGTTATGGTATTATGTTGAGTGATGTACTTCAGACGTGAAGTCCAGACTGCCAGCATGAGCTGACAGATCACTCGGTGAACAGCGTTGATACAGGGCAGCATGCTAGCACCTCGGCTAAGTGGCGGAGAGTGTGGGGGGGGTTCCCAACGAAAACCTGACGCTGTCACCAACCTTAGTACAAAAAATTTCTCATGCCTACTTACAAAAACCTGGCACTCCACTCAGTCCTGAAGGGACCTTTACGTCACTTACCTACATTCCAATGAAGGCGTAGATGGTCTGCCTTCCTTGCCAAGACCCATCCTCCCATTGACTTTGGGTGGCACAATTGTCCAAAGTCCCTATGTTGGCCTGTAAAGAGATTATAGCGGACCTATACAACCTTCATGCTAGAGGGCTTCAGGAGAGTGAGAGGAAGGTGACACTCTAATGCGTAATGAAATACATTGTCTCTTTGGTACTGTTCATAAATACACATTTTCTCTTTTATTAACTTTTTCCAGTGTAGTACAGTGTAATGTGTTGTGAAACAATAAGCTATAACCTGGTTATTAATTATATAACTGGGTAATTCTGTACACATAACATTTCATAATAAAAGGAAAATTCATGTAATTCTAAAAAAACAATTCATTCCCTTCTTTTGTTTTCATAATTCTTATCTTAATATCAATTCCTAAATCTCTTAACTGCAACTATTGATCAAGCCATGGTGCAAAATCACCTTCTAAACAGGTTCATGATACAAATCTATAAGCTCATAAGGAGCATACGACTATGGCCATAGTTGGCTCGCACTTCAAGAAACCCCCATGCTCGACTTGATGGGCGTAGGCAATTCAAAATGAAAGGTAGTTATACTAGTATTCAGGAGATGTTACAAGTTAAAAGTACTTACGCTCAAGGCTCTCCAATAAGCTGAAGCGCTCCAGTTGTCGCGAGTACCTGTATGGATGAAATCAAAGTTTAATTCATTCACAAATCTCTGCCAAGGATGCCCCGAATCAAGGGTAGCATTGGGTTTACTATTGACATCTGAAATCGGAAGAACTACGCTAAAATAACTTAATGCTATTAACAAAAATTTCTCTTAACTGCTTTAGTTCAACACCACTAACACTATTATTCATGATCCGATAGGAGTGGATCTCAAAAAAAAAAGAAGGAAAACAAATCGTAAATTCACTATCACGTCATAATAGACTTAATAACGACGCTATCAAACAAAATTTCTATAATATACGTCCACTCTCAGGTGGAATACCTTTGTGTCAAAATTTAGGAAATAATTTCTAGAAATAAGGTACATTATTCAATTCGGTAACATAAATCCCTTAAACAATAATAAAAACCTTAACTATTCAATGCGATCTACCTTAGGCGGAGCATATATTTTAGCCTATTAGATCATTCTTCATATATGTATATGTAATTCATTACTATCGTTAATATGCTGGGCGCATTGCTGCAGATCCCAGTGTATAAACTTATATTAAGAAAGGAAAAGACCTAAATTGGCACTTAAATTCGCAGCCTATGTGAATCTTTGGTTGCCTGCTAGATTTAAATTCTAATGTAAGTTTCGTCGATAGATTTCCAGTGTCTTGCGATATTAGTCTATGGGCGTTTGTGTATGCTGAGGCATCAATTAAGGTACACCCCTATATAGACTCCTCTGTTTTGCAGTTGCGCTGGTACTATACTAAAGGCCCCATTGATATGCCCAGTAATTCCCCTCAAGTTTGTTGTTGCTTATTTACAACGATTTCTGATGCAGCTGTAAGAGATTGATGCCACAAGGCGTTTAATGTGTACCTCCTGATCCAGTTGGTATCCTGGCACGGTTGACCCTTGCCATACGAAGCAGACGACTTATACTAGTAAAAAAACGTTCTGACCTTAGGATTCCTGGCTTTCCTTAACTGATGGCTTTTCCTTCTCGGTCTAGTGGTGTAATTCAGGAAAAGTTACATTGGTGACGTCTCCGACTCGCCGCCCGCTTTTTCCAAGGTGTGTGATTTTCAGAAGATTTCGTTGATTCTCCTGCCTCAACTATAATACCACCCGCTGATGACTCCTTACGGGGCTTTTCTACGCATAAAATTTCCTAATGGGTTTCAATAACTTTATTCAACTTATTCAATATACCTTTTTCCTTTTTTTCGCAAGTGCTTTGAGCAGAGAGATACAGTCTTTTAATGTTTTGCTGGCTTGAACTACAAGAACTTGAACTCGCGTTGAACACGCTTGAGGATAATTATCTCCCCGATTTTCGGATTACTGCTGGATTTCACTATGATTTTCCGCTTTTTTTTGTCAGGCGTCTTTAGGATGCCGTGAATATTTATTGATTTCACCACTCTTATTTATCGCGCTGTAACCAAGAAACCTTTACTCTTGTAGTTTTTCCAGCTCAGCCTGTCATCCACACTTCGATTTATATTATCGTCCGCCTATCATCTGTCACGTCACCAGACTTCTTCTTCTTTTTCCGATCACCTTTTTTCCACAGTCCCCTTTCGACTCTCGATATGGGTGCGTTCGTTCTGCGTTTTACTTTAAGGCCAGCTTACATGCATCAGCATTTTACATGTAGCATATTGCTATATGCAATAGCTACGACCATAACAATTCTACACCTAATTAGAGCATTACAAGTGCTTAAATTCGAAACATTATTTTGAATTTGTAATGTGAAGTGTCATTTTCAGTTCATTCTACGTCGTGCAAGGCTTGCTGAACTGAATAAAAACACGAAAAAATCAGTAGAAAAGTTCATTCCATTTAGTCCATTCTTTTGACATTCAAGTACGACAAAAAATCAGAATCACCCTCCAGATCTCTTTGTCGTAGCTTAGGCGTATATTTTTTGTCACATATTTCGACACTTCACCTCAAATTTGTCGTACTTTTATATTCACCATTTTCATTTTGATTTATCCTTTTCATCAACCGCAAAATAAACTAAACAGAATTTGCAATGAATTAATCTACATCTAATTAGAGTAATACAAGTGCTTAAATTCGAAATAATATTTTGAATTTGTAATGCGAAGTGTCATTTTCAGTTCATTCTATGTAATGCAACGCTTGCTGCGCAGGATAAAAACACGAACAAATCAGTAGAAAAGTTCATTTCATTTTGGGGTATATTTTGACATTAAAGTACCACAAAAGATCAGAATCACCCTCCAGAGCTTAGTTATATTATCTTTGTTTAATTGGATACCCTTAAATGGATTTGTAATACTGTTGTAAAATCATTACCAGATATTAATAATATGGATCAAATAAACATAATAATTCACGCAATGTTGTATCAAAGAGTGTATCGTTGTAAAAGATGTATTTGATTACAACCCAGTAAAGTAATACAAGGCCTATGCATATAAAGTGCAATACAAGGGTCTTGTATTTTTACATTTACAAATTGGTAGTGTAAACCGACGTGTATAGTTATACTTAGGAGGTCAGATTGAACGTCAAATGTAATGGTGTGCAGAGGGGGAGGGTGTGTCCTAGAAAAATTTCCAGTATGCCAAATGAAAGATCCTTTTGAGGACTATCGACTGGTTCACTTATATTTATTCTAGGTGGTACTGGGTTGATTTAGCAGGGTGTTCAATTTACATCTACTCGCATCCCAAACAAAAAAAGTATTGCAAATTTGTGAACCCAAAACATAAGTAATGGCGCATCAAACAGCCCTAAATTACTTAATAATAGTATTTGAAGTTCAGAAATTTGCTTTAATTATTTTCAATATTCGAACCTTTTTTGCGGGAAGAAGGGGGGGGGGGGCTGATAAAAAAACCGACTTCTGATTCGTCTTTAGTTATGAAAAAAAAAGTTGGGGTGGGGGAATTATAGGGTGCCCCCCCCCCCCAAATATGGCATGTGTGGAGGTTCTAATTAAAGACCCGCCGAGCTCTATCGAATGGCGTTTTTAAATTTTCAATCCGGTATACTTCGTAGTGTATTTTTTCCACCCTCTTACATTTTACCTGAAAGCCACTTTTTCACTTTGTCGGACCCTGCATCATACCGGATGCCCCTAGAGAAAAAATTTTACGTTCAAATAAAGGTAACAAAATTCCCTATCTACTAGAATGTTTTTATTTTCAATTCGACACATTTTCTCACTGAGCTTTTCCTCCCGAAGTTCAAAGTTTTTCCTCATCTGGGTTCCATATTGCTACATATGAGTTATTTTTCAATTTTTTTTTCGATCATAGGCATAAGTGTTCAATTAGAAAACTTGTTCATCTTTTCAAAAAAAAAATCCTCAGAAGCACCGTTATTCCGTAAAGAGAAATTGTAAGTTTTTACATCATCTCACGGCAAAAAGCCGTCGTAAGTTTTCTCCTAAACTATCAGCCCGAGCGGAAAACTAATTGGAAATAAACGTTTCAAACAAAACAGGCTTCATTTTATCCGCTGACATTATATTGAAAAAGTGTATAATTAAGTAGTAATAGTAGAAATAAAAACTTTGAAAACGACCAAAACGGTCAGAAACCGCAATCCAGCATTTCCCTAATTTAACCATTCTGTTGAGATACTTTTGTTTTTATCTCAGCTATTTTTAACCGGATCTTCATAATTCTTTTTTTCTATAATAACTATGACTCCTGGGAATCTTGAGGATTTTTTCAATTTTTTCCAGGGCCGGGGAGAGCTCCTATGGGGCCATTTTATCACCCTGTTATATTTCGAAGTAAGCTAAAGGCTAAAGGGTGTGTTCACTCTTTTTTGTAAATTCTTGTTGTATTTTTACATCGGTTACACTGATATATTAAAGAGTGAATACCCCTATTTATTTATGATAAAAACATAAAAACAAATTCCTTTCTGACCATGAAACAAGAAAAGTAATAAAGTTTATTTTACAAGTTAGGAAGCAGGCGAGATTTCCGAGTGTTTTACAATCAAACTCTCTTTAAAACTTTTATGAATAAAGATAAAAAATATGAAAGCGCGAGATGCATGCAAGGAAACAGAATAGCAAATGTTTCATTTTCGTAAATAAATGAGAAGGGGCAGAGATTTTACGTTTTACTTTCATAAAATGTTCAAGCGCTTTTGTGAAAACCGGTTTTCATGAAATATTGACAATGTTTTGGTCACATGTTGTTGCTGTAAATGGAAACATGTTGTTGCTGTAATCCTATGATATTTGAGCAGCGCGTGTTTCTGTGGGATATCTCATGCTGGATTCTCTGATATTTTCGGGAAAATGAGAATTTTATTTGAGAGGAATTTTACATCTGCTTTCAACATCTAAGATTTTGTCGTTCGGGTAATCCTACGTTCTCTCTCGATTTTTGTTTTTAAGTTGCACTACAATAGTGCATAGCCAAGTTCTTTTCCCCCATTCATGCAAAAGACGAAAGTATATGAAATTACTTGTTTCATTCTAAAAAACACCAGAAATTTTCCAATTTTGCTCTACTGCTTCTTAACATGTCATTAGGTGAACTTTGCTCCAAAGGATGATGTATTCTATTTGTGGATAGTCAAGCAAGGAATTTTCCAAAATTTCAATAATATACCTTGCAGTATTCGCCACTGTGCTTTGCTCCAAACCGCACAATGTCACTGTTGCATACTCTTTATAAAAGTTTTTAATTTTCATTTCAAAAGTAATTTACCAATCAGTAAAACTCTGCATAGTGGACTTAACAATATATTTGAAAGCGTGGTTGAATCTCCTGTGTTATGTCAAAATCTGGATAAGCTCTACTGTCGTCACTATATCTATAAATAAAATAATTATTTTTATTCGTGACTTCGATCGGCATGCGGCCCATTTGACTGGTGAGAGGGGTTGCCTGTGCGCATTCTGTTCCATAGGTAAAAACAGCCGTTTTCAAAATGATTTTGTTTTATTAGTTTTTTAAAACAGCAATATATTTTGATAAGTGTATTTACACATTTTTATTAATAATAAAATAAAAAATATGTATATGTATATATAAAAAAAAACACTTTGGCTTCATTTCAAAAAATTGGGTAAGCTTAATAAAAGAAGGTACATTGCGATGAGTTTGCAAGTCTAATGCATGTTTAGAATTCGTTTAAGAAGTTATACCTTTATCGTATTTCTAAATAAGTATGATTATATCATTTAGTTTTTTCGATGCACTGACATATATAAAATGGACTGGTGACACACCTGAAATTGCTTACATTATTTGTCATTATTATGGGATAGCTTTTCTATAGTTGTCTCTTTTAGGTTTAAATACTTTATTCCGCTGAACTACAAATAATAAGCTCTATACAAAATACATCATAGTCCAGTTTCAGTTCAGTGGTTTTCCAAATGAATATATATGTAGAATATAAATAGATGGCAATACAATATTTATAATCCTTTCTCTGTCCCCATATCTACTTTTAGGGACAGGCAGATCAAAATTTATTAAATTAATTTTTTTAAAAATCAAGTTTAAAAAATATTTGATGTTGTAGGAGATAAGCTTCCAAGATTATAAATAATTTCGAATGTATCTGTAATTTGTTGAATTTTTCATATGAATATTAAAGCGAAAGTAAAACTTGAAATTAAGATAATTATCACACCCCTACCAACAAAAGTTGATCCATATGAAATAATGTTATATATACATACCTCCCCAGTAAATTTTTGGGGTTTTCGCTTGGGCACAAATGCAGGATATTCCTGCTTAAATCGAGACATAACAGTCTCCCATCATGGTGTTACAACCATCTGATCCAAAACCGATTATGTTAGATAAGGGTATATTGCAGTGTTGGGCGTAATCTAATTTAATTAATAATTCCATTACAGTTTAGTCAAATTACAAAGTAATCTAATTAAATTGTATATATCAATCAGATTACTTATGAGAGAATATGTAATCTATCAAATGTGTAATCTGTTACAATATAATTAGATTATTTTGTAATCTAATTATATTGTAACAGATTACTTTGTAGATTACTTAAAAGTAATTAATAATATAATGAAATGAATTGAAAGAAAATAGTATTGTTCTCGTACGAAATTAGTTTTAGGGAGTTTTATGAAGAATTAGAATACAAATATCTTAAATATCTTAAATGTCTTAAATGTAATCACATTAATTAGATTAACATGTAGTGGGATTAACTTGTAATCGATTAATGTGCAATCAGATTTCATTATATAATTATGGAAATGGATTACATTAGTAATCTGTTACAAAGTAATCTGATTACAGATTGCATGGTTAATTGTAATTGTTAATCATTAATCAGGTTACATTTTGCCCAACACTGGTATATTGTGCGTTTTAAAGGACTCTAAAACTGTTGCCTGTTCTACATTGTTACATTGTAGCTAAACCTGGCGGTGGCATAATAACCTGTCAGCCTACATTATATCTACATCTACCCTTATGCATTTTCTGAAGAATTTCTGTCGGTTTATTGTTTCGAGCCGACGAGGTTTCCTAGAGCTTGAATTTCATTACTTGTTTACAAGTATCAGGCCAGATGGGATTTGTAGAGGTGGGGGAAACACTTGGCTATGAAGAGGGGAGGATTGGCTACCATATGCAAAAAGAATGTAGAGAAACGGTCAAGAGGATGTGGTGAAATGTACAAAACAGTGGAGTCGTGTCGTATAACGCAGGCTATCGAAAGAATATTTTTACCCTGCTCAAAATTCCGGATCGTTGCCTTAATACTAATTTCGAATTACGCTAATCACTACATTTAATGGTACGTACGACAAAACATTCTGGTTTATAATTTTCAAAAAATTGTTTTTCTTTTACTTACATTTTTCGATTGTACATTTATCTAAAATTATTGTGTACAAATTTTAGAACTATCGGAGCAGTCTAGCTATGTTATTCAGTGACCAGTATTTACAAGTGATGATTTTTAGAGATATGCGACAAAAGTTCTGCTCATTATCTCAGAGACCTTGAACCTTCGGAGTTAAGAAATAACAACCGATCACAGATTCGGAAAGAGTGTAGTGAAAAATCTAGCTTTCATCTTTTATGTCAAAAACTTCCAAACTTGCGTATCATACTGGAAAAAAGGGTGCTCTAAGAACCCTCATAAAGCGCTTGTCTGGAAGCTCATAGCGCTTCTTTACCCTACCCCAGTTCATTGATTTTTTAACACAGGCATGTCTGCATAGGCAAGCGCTTCAATGCTGCTCTAGGAGCGATGTAAATGATGATGGCCGAAGAAGTTTTTTGAATGTGTCTTTTCGAAAACTTTAATGGCTTTAATGAGCTTTTTGGATAATAATCGCAGTGCTTCTTCCTTCATATATATAGCTTCTTTTTAATAATAACTCTTATTACCTAACAAAAATAAAAACTTCACTCCACACTGAACTTCACATTCAAAATGAGAAATGCGTTTCTTCGCACAATAGTGGAAAAATTCAAAGTTTAAATTCGTGTTAGTTTTGCGCTTTGGCTTATTTTTCTGGATAGATCAGTGATGGCTAGAGAAGTGCTTGAATTGTGCTATTTTCAGAAGCGCTTATTATTCGTCCTAATGGGATACGACAAACCAATGCTCGGCCGACCATTTATTGTATACATACATACATATGCATGTACATTTCTCGACTTAATTTGAAGCGCGTGCGCTTCACATCCCTATGTTATATCAGAAATTGGCTCAAGGATCATATCTCCAGACTCATTCTATGCGTCAAAGGAGAATCAATTTGTGAGCATTTCAATTCTCATTAAATTTTATTAGAATTCATTTTTTGGTTTTTCGTTTTTAATCGAGTGAAGAATTTATTATTTATCAAAGTGATCAGACAAAATTTTTAATGAGCACTTTAATGTTTGATTGAAAACTTTACATCGATTGATTGAATGAAAGGAGGTTGAGACCACGAAAGGGGTCCCCCGAACGTAGGACAAAGGCAAAGGCAAAGGCTCATAGGTCACAACCGGCTTCATGCAGCTCGTTCAGGAAGTGAGCCAAGGAATCTATATCAGTGACAAAGAAAGTAAGTCACCGTTTCGGATTCCTCTCCGCAATCTTTTCACAATCTCTGCATACATGATCCTCAACAAGTGTCATCTTGTGAAGGTGATCCCTGAGAAAGGAGTGCCCAGTGAGAATAGACAGTAGAGCTCTCAGGGTTGGCTTGTTAGTCCCAAGAGCTTATTCGTTTGGTTAGGGTTAGGGTTAGGTTTCCCCCACAGTTCGTTTATAGTTCTGCCCCAGGGATTCTCTAACCAAAGGTGACCGTGTTGGCGGTCGGCCCAAGTTGTAATAAATAAGACAAGGTGTGTTGCTGCAATCCCGATTTTGGAGGCTGGTTCCTCCGAAGTCGCACTAAGACGAGCAAACTCGTCCGCCATTTCATTCCCGCTAATATTGCTGTGCACTATCACCCACTGAACAGTTACCCTGTTTTTTCGAGAGTGGGAAATCAGGGTGGCTTTACACTACATTACTAGCTTAGAGATTGTAAAGGGTTTACATAAAGCCTTGAAAGCTGCTTGGCTATCTGAGCAGATAACTATCTCCCTGTTCTCAGTGTTAAGGAGATTTCTTCTCGCTTCAAGAACAGCCTTGAATTCTGGGATTGGTTTCACGGTGTATGGCAATTGTCATTTTGGGCTCCTCGGTGTTTTCTTCAAATTTGAAGCCATCAGTGTAGATAACAATAGGGTTTGTTAATGATTGAAGCACAGAATATGATTCCCATTCTGCTGTGGATGGAATTCTAGATTCGAAGTTGCTATTCAGCATAGTCCCGAGGTGGTGGTCACTGTCACAGTCGATTCCAAGTGCGATAGATTGTACACAATCATAAATGGACTCGTGTGGGACTCTTGTTCCAGCCATGATTAAGATGCAGTGTTAGCGCTGATTGATATGTATTTGCACCGGGTGTATGTTAAAGATAACCTCAAGGGCCCGAGTACCAGTTGTCTTTAGAGTGCCGCTGGCGCTGAGGAGATACACTCTTTGAATCTTACGATGATTGGCGATTTCCATATTCCATATTCCACCACAGCACAGAACCATATGTTAACATGGGTCGGATGACGCTAGTGTATATCCATAGAATCATCCGCGGTTTAAATCCTCACTTTTTCCCCCACGGCTCTGCGGCACATTGCGAAGACTCCAAGAGCTTTGTTCGCTCTGTCCTCGAGGTGTGATTTCCAGTTTAGCTTTTTATCTAATACCTAGGTATGTTACTCTGTCCTTTAGCTCGAAAGGTGTGGGACCAATCGAGTGCAGGATTAGACGGAGTATGTTCCTTTTCCTGGTGAAGAGGCATAAGTCGGTTTTCCGTGGATTAATGCTTAGCCCGAAATTCGTAGCCCAGTGCATGACCAGTCGAATCACGTTTTGTACCGGTCCACAGAGTTTATACTCATAACTCCCGGACACTAAGATCATCAGATCGTCTGCATAACATACTGCCTTGTACCCCATCCGGCTTAGAATTAGCAAGAGATCGTTCAAAATGAGTACCCATAAAAGAGGTGATAGTATACCACCTTGCGGAGCGCCCCTGTGAACTTTTTTAGCTCTGTTTACCACGCCTAGATCAGCAAAGACAGTTCTATTATTCAACATGTGTGCAATCCGATATTTTAAAGATCGGTTCACTCGACGGTTAGCATTTCAATAATCTTATGTAGAAGAACATTTTTAAAGACGCCTTCTACATCGATAAAAGCTGTCAGAGTAGATTTAAAGAAGAAGCTCTTTTCTATTGAGTGTAGCACTTCGTGGAGGCTCGTTTAAACTGAATTTCCCTTTATGTACGCGTGCTGTTGCGGTATTAACACGACACGGACCTCTTGCCAAAACTTCGGTGTATAGTCTACTTTGATAAACACCTTAAAGAGAAGGATTAGATTACTGGTCAAAGAATCACCCGAGTGTTGTAGAAGGGCTGGGAAAATGCTGTCCTTGCCCACGAAATTAAAAGGTTTGAACGAGTCAACTGCCCATTTATCCGATTCGTCTGTGATAAAGGCCACGTCTCTATCCCCGGAAACGGTTTCATTACGAAAGATTTCGGTACGCTATTTTGTTTTGAGGTGCGCGCGCCACGATAACTTCTATTCGACTCCACCTGTATCTGGTCTTCATTAAGAATCGTCAGCGCAAAACGAAAATTCTTAATTCGCAAAAATGGGCGACTCAAGAGTTTTATGTTACGGTCTGGCTCGCAATACAAATATTCGTGTTAGCAAAAATTTGAAATATGAGCGTTGATCACGTTGGTGGAGAATGTGACCAAGTGCATACGTAATGATTTATTTATTGTAATATTTAAATTATTACCGAATATTTGTATTGCTAGGATCACCTGATTCACAACATACCTCCCCCCTTAAAAAAAAGAAAACTGAATTTCTGAAGTTTTCGACAAAAAAATGTTTTTATGATTTAAACAAATTTAAATTATTTAGTTTATTTATAATTTCATTTATATATTTCTTTTATGTAATAAGGTTAATATAACCACTCCTTCATTCATAAACAATCTAAAAATATATATATATATATATATTTTTTCAAATGTATAATTACAGAAAATAATAAAAACACAATATCTTTATAGTATTAATTTTTATCCTACATCTTTTTTTCTCGTAATTATTTCTTTTTTTTTTCATATTGATTATTATAGAACTAAATTTTTTTTTCTTTAACATAAAATATTACTACAAGTTTTGTTTGTCTTTACTTTTCTTTTTCATATTTTTATTCTTATTTACCTCATCTTTATATTCTACAGTATTTTTAAAATGAAATAACTATTTGATAGAAGAAATAAAAAAACTAATATTTTATATGTGCATGCATATAAGTAAGTAGTGCAGTAACTTTTTTTTTTTTAAACTTTTAGTGTGAGTTTAGTCAGCTTGGTCTGACTTTTGTCATCATTCATTTCAACATTTTCTTCGTGGTCTTTTGGTGGTCTTATTTAAAACGAATGTTTTCGTGTATTTTTCCAAGGGACAATTTATGCCATGGAAAAAGTTTGTACAATGTAAAAGCAAGTATTAGCAAGAGTAAAATATAGCGTAGGGAATAGTGGTGGACGTGATGATTATTTATATCGTCTTGGGGAATTTCCAATTTTTCTTGGCTTGCAATAATAATGATTTCCTTTACATTATTAGCTTGCATCGTAAATTCTTTGCTGCGTAGATCATTCACGAGGGATATGAAGAATGCCAGTATTTTTAAAATCAAAGAATTAATTTTGTCTTTACAAATAATGTCTACTTATCGATGGAGAATAACCAATTATTGGCAGTAGCTAATTGAATCCAGAAGGAATTGAGTTTAGTTAATTTGATAGTGCAAATGTCTAATGGAGGGTTTTCTCTTCTGAGTAGAAGATTAATTTCACACAGATGATTCCTAGAAAGAGAGTTTAGCAGTGGATGATGTAATTGACATAAATATTCCAAATTATTTTCTACATGACATGTTAAGACTGTAATAATGCTCTCTGTTATAATCTACTGCTAGAAATTCAGTAGAAGGCTGCTTATAGACAAATGTCTTGTTAAAATGTGTGGGCAAAGGAATTACTTTGTATAATTCATACTTAGCATTGAAGGGTAAGGGAATAGTGAGTTTAAAGATTATTCTGTTTTTATATATTGCAGTGCTCATTCTGGCAATGTTGTATATATGGGCTTAGTGGTAATGGTAAAGAGCTGGGATTTTTTGTAAAATGATTTCTAACGGATAGGGTGTTACGATGGAGGGATGAGATTTTTCATGTCGGGCATCTGTAACTAAGGACTATAAGGACAGATTGTGTTGACAAGATCCGGAACAGGATCAAAGTTATTAAGGTGGAGATGGATTCAATTTCCATAACGGCCTCGTTAGTTAAATTAGAATCCGAGAGACTTTGCAATTTGGATGCAATGGTGACATATTGAGCATTAATTGTAGCGAGTGTCTTATTGAACACATTTACAGTTGAATCTAATAGGTAAGCGTTGTTTCTCACTAAATTGTCTAAATGTTTTTCATTTTTACGTAATAGATCTATTTGATCGTCATAATACTTTGCGTCCTCGTCATTTAAGATCCCGAAACGTGATTTACTTACGACGCCTACTATATTGAATAGACCACGTTTTTGTCGGATACGGTTTTCTAGAACATTATTTTTTTGAGCTATGTCTGAAGAAATATGGTTAATTTATGCAACTATGGTTATACAGATCTGTGTTAAATTCTCATGGCTCTTGCATTCAACAAATTTTGTTTAATTGAGTAACATACCATTGTATATACTTTAATTCCATTCTCAAAATATGAGACAAATTTCCATTCATTAGAATACAGCTTCGTCCCCCCCCCCCCCCCTTGTTCGAAGTACATTCCCGGATTGTGGCTTATCGGTGTTACCTTGGCATTCTGAACCGTAGCAACTGCAACCAGGATTAAAAAAGTTTCGTATCCATAATGGTGAGAGTTTACTTCTTTTCTGATTCCTTCGTAGTAACACTTTATCTCCTATTTTAAATTGACAGGGTTTAGTACCTTTATCATAATAAATCTTACACTTTTCCTTTACGGTGTTTAGTGACTCTTTGGTTATCTGATACCCGTGCTGTAGTCTGGACCTTAACTCAATAACATAGTCTTCGTAGTTATAGCAAACTTGGGCTCTACTGTAAGAGAAGAGGGAATCCTTGCAGTGAGTCAGTAGAGGAGTTCGAAGGGAGTTAATGTCGAAGATATTCCGCTAATGTTCGGTGGCTTCGCTCTAAAGCTCCGTTTAATTGCGGGTGGTACGGTGTAGTTTGCAATTTCTCAATTTTCAATAATTGACCTTTGACCCTTGATCTGTAAGGATAAATTCCAGAAGGCCAAATTGACATACTATACCTTTTACAAATTTCTCCGCTATTGTACGAGCTTCCACGTTTTTAATGGGGAACGCAGCGGAAAATTTGGTTAAGATTTAGTGGGCAACGCTATCGAGGGCATCTCGCTCAAAGGATCTTGAGCTCGTAGTAGTTATTTTTATCGGTAAAGGCGATTTCTTACAAAGCTTGTTTCTTTGACAACATGCACATTTTCCTATATAATTTTTGATGTTTTGAAACATCGTGGGCCAACTATAACATTGTTTTAATCGCTTAAACGTACGCGATATGCCCTGGTGACCTCCGAGAGGTTTATCGTGAAACTCGCGGAGTACCTTATCTATTTCATCTCTGCTAACTAACTTTGTTTTATAGTCAACGTATAAGGTGCAAATTATCTTATTATGTTCAAATATATATGAGCACATATTTCTTATCTTGTCCAATGAGTTTTGGTCTACTGTAGTAATTAATATTTTCACCCTATTTATATTGTGTAGCAGACTATATGAAAGGAATTCAATTAATATTCCGAAGAGTATTTTTTATTTTGTCGTTTTGTGAGCAGATGGGTAGGAAAGTTTTTTAAACAATATAACTTGATCCATTCGACCTCTAACTTCAATATCACTAACTTGAGGGCTGGATACTATCGCGGATACACTCTTTCAATTTATCTTTTAAATTTCCAGTAGTGGATAAAATAACGAATTTGTGCGTTATTTTGTTTGATTCTATCAATGAATCTGGGTTTATTTTTACTTCCGAACTACGTACTTCAGTTTTCAAGAAATTTTCATAGGCACTTCACTTTGTGAACACGTGCTGAAATTTCTTTGGGACCACTTACTTTGATTTTACTAAATTGTTCAGTAGATATTCCGATGGAATCACTATATTTAATACATAATTCTAATTTATTAGTTAAATTATGTATCCTAGCGTTATATCTACTCAAGAAATCGTTTCCAAGTTGGCCGTCATATTTCAAATTGGAACTTTCAGGTATAAAATGATATAAATGTTTAATGTTGTATTTGTTAGCTCCATCAGTTAACTCAAAAGTACCAAGAGCCTGGCCACTAGTTGCAACAGATTCTCCTGATAAAGTCGATATGACACACCTTTGCAAATGTACGCTGTCATTTAGGGGCATATTATTTGATTTAACTAAACTAATTTCGGCTCCCGTATCTATAAGGAATGTAGAGAAAGGCTTTTTAAAAGGAGAAAATGGTAAACACGCACTCAATGAATTTTCAAACTTTCTTAACATAACAGATACATTAAAATTGTTATCTTTATCGTAAGTTTTTATAACTCGTGGTGTATGTCGGCTGTTACCTGCTGCATTCGATCGCGGGAGGGTCTGCCGGCTGTTCCCACCCGCGCTCTTTCGTTTCCCTTATACTGAGATTCACTTTGATCTTGAACTTGATTGATTTGATTTTCATTAATGTGAGCACTATGAGCATTTGGAGCGTAGTGAACATTTCGACGGACTGGCTGATATATTGCCCTATTGCGACGCTCTCGACTGTAAACTTCACTAGTTCCATACGAGTTTTATTGAGGGGTTTGATTAGAGCTTGACTTAGAAATTGCTAAATTACTTCGCCCCATTCTTGCATAACAATTATAAATAGTATGGTTGGGCATAACTACGAACGATATGTTGAACCTCTCTTTTTATATGTCCTGCTTTGAAATTTGGTAAACTTCTATTGTGATAACAGTTATACTTAAAGTTCCTAAGCGGCCACAGATATGGGAGCTGGGAGGAGGAAACCTTGATATACTTCGATTAAATTGAATTGTTTGGGGAGTCCGTTCTATAGCTTTTCGCAGACTATCCTCACCTCGAGCTTTAACTAGTAACCTAACCCGATCATTTCTTAGGCCGTCTTCAAAAGTTTGTATTGCTAATTTTTCATTTTCACGGAGAAGGAATTTCTGAGCCTCTGTCACGCTTTCTTACGTACTAGTATTCAAACTGGACAATAACTTAGAAACTGTTTCTCCAAAATCTCTCACACTTTCTCGAAAGGTTTGCCTTGTAGCTAAAAGTTCGTTTTACGGATTAAGATACAATTTTAGGCAAACTTAGAATTCCGAATAAATGAAACGAAAAGAAATTGTTGAATTTAACAGAAAAACTTCACTTGGAATCACCATTCATAGAAATGATAGATATATGTATATATATATATCGGTATCTACATTTATTTGTTTATTTGTGGTACGAATTACGAGTAGATAAAAAAATATTCACCGTGCTTTGCATGTAAAATTACACCGAATACCTATATGAACCAAAAAAAAAAACAATCGACCAAACTCGCACTTTGAAATAATTTGAAGAAATTATTTTATACTACGAATTTGCGCACTTTATTTCCGTACACTGTACTTCACTATATAACAGTATGTATAGCTTTACATAAACAATTATTCATTCATTTATCTATTTTTTTAATAGATATTCACACAATGACTATGTATATAAGAATATGATTTTTTTTGTGTTTATATAGTATAAAGAAGAAAAAAAAAGCAAATATATTTTTAATTTACAAATATTGAAATGCAACTTACGGATTTACTATAAAAGTAAAAAAAATTCCTCGTGATAAGTAAAAAAAAAAATCCTCGTTATTTTTTTTTATTATTACGTTAATATGTACGTGTGAAGTTTTGCTGAATCTCTAATCGAAGTCGAAGCTTAGTCTTGATCTCCAAGTATATGTATGTAGGTACTAGGTATGTAAATGTAGTCAGTAGTTAATCCAAATTGTATTCTTATCTCTGCTGCGCGCGCCCTTGCAAAAAGGTAGATCCTCGTCATTTTGGGCATGGCAGGTCGTACTAACCTTACCAAATTCGCACCGCTGCCACCATTTTTGTTATAATTTTGTGAGGAAAGAAAAAAAAAGTAATAAATAACACACACAACTACAACATTTTAAATTAATTATTTTCCAACAACTTAGATCTCACAATATAACTAATGACAAACTTAATTTAAATCTTTTTAATATTTTGTTTTGAGGTGCGTTGTTTTTGCTGTTGTTCGCGAAGCCCAAAACTAGTTAATGCAATAAATAATTATGTCTACATTTGTGCCGTTAGTTAAGCGTTAATAATATTTTCAAATAACTTTCGTTTAACCACTTTGATTAACAATTAATTTTTCTTGCTATTATCTGTTTTAAATCTTCAGAGTTTTCTTATAAATCGTTGTTTGATTTGATTTTAGAACCTAGAATTAAGAACCTTCTGCACAGAGTCATCAATTTTAACTTTTTACTTCCTTTTTCATGCAGATACTGAAATTGGTCAGAGCGACACTAAGTGATTTGCTATTGGCGGTAGAAGGAACAATTGTCATGAGTGAGCAGCTACGTGATGCTTTGGATAACATGTTCAATGCTCGAGTACCTGGCTTATGGTTACGTGGAAGTTGGGATTCATCCAGCTTGGGCTTTTGGTATACTGAGCTCTTGGAAAGAAACTCACAGCTTTATGCATGGTGCTTCAATGTAAGTACATGGAGAATAATTTCCGTATAAATGAAAAACAAAATATTTCTTGCATTGGAAAAGAATCGTCCTGCGGTGTTTTGGATGTCTGGATTTTTCAATCCACAAGGATTTCTAACTGCCATGAAACAAGAAGTAGCGCGTGCACACAAGGGCTGGGCTTTAGATCAAATTTACATGGTTAACGAAGTGTTGAGACTTTCTATAGAAGAATATAAGAAGGCACCGAAAGAAGGCGTTTACATTCACGGTCTGTATCTAGACGGTGCTGGTTGGGATCGTAAGAATTCAAGAATAGTTGAAGCGACAAATAAAGTTCTGTATGTTTTAATGCCGGTTATACATTTGAATGCCGCACAAAATCCCAACCGAAAGCCTACATTATATGAGGTAACGTAAAATTGTAAATATATATAAATTCTTTGTTGGATACTTGCTTTTAGTGTCCTGTATACAAGAAAATCAGACGAACTGATTTGAATTACATCACCGCTCTGCAACTGGACTCCATAAAACCTTCAGATCACTGGATAATACGAGGAGTAGCATTGCTAGGTGATATCAAATGAAAAATTCCCGTTCATGAAAGTATATTTTGTAAAGATTTTGTTTTTTATTATCTTTGTTTTTTATTATTTTATATGCATTTACTTTCTAAATTAAACACCTGATTCAAAAACATTAAACTCTTACAAATTAATGCCATGTTACTGTAATTTCTATCTTTATTATGTTCGGTAATCAGCCATTGAGTTTTTGACATTTAACGTGACTAAGGATCAAATCAATCAAAACTGTTATTGTGACAGCTGCTCGACTGGCATCTGTCGTCTAAAGAGAGAAACAGAGTTGTCAAAGAATGAAACACGTCTATG
The DNA here is from genome assembly GCA_963930735.1 of Dioctria linearis. Taxonomy (NCBI): domain Eukaryota; kingdom Metazoa; phylum Arthropoda; class Insecta; order Diptera; family Asilidae; genus Dioctria; species Dioctria linearis. The sequence continues at coordinate 101,345,621 of OZ005744.1, read as the reverse complement.
ATGCGGTGCGGGAATTTAGTCAGATTGAAAATCGTTAAAGTTTATCGTCATTCAAGAGTCATAAGTGTCTTTTTTGTAAAGAACTGAGCGATGAAAAGTTACGGTGGCTGTTACCGCTGTTGCAGTTAATCCCCCTAGAATCTAAGCCTGAACAACCGCATGTGCGTAGCTATTTTATAGATAATTTTTTACTACTGCAGTTGCAATTAACGCACCTAGAACATCCCCATCGGAAGTAAATGTTAAAATTTTGTTACAGTGAAATGTTACTGCAATCGTTGTTAACTCGCCCATGATCTTAAGCCGGCTCCAGATGATGCGCCCACATATTTAACAAACGTAAATGCGCCACATTTGTATCTACATTTTTTGTTTCGCATCAGCCAGCTAGATGGTTCTATAATATGGCAATACGTGCACTTGGACAAAGTTTATGCAAATTAAAATCATGCGTTTTTCACTTCATACAGACGAGATGCTTATAGGTGAAATGTGTGATGCGGGAGCATATATTTCAGTTTCTTGCTCGTTTTTTTACTGTTTTGAATTTGTGCGCTATGTGAAAATGGCAGGGTTCGGTTATGACTTTACGAAAAAAAGCTTTCTTTACTTATTATTCCCGACCGATAATAGTTTTGAAGCTTGAGGAGCAAGCGCGAGAGCTTGATACTCTTTACCAGTAAAAATATAAATCCAGCTCGGCTTATTAACTTTTCTAGCCGAAAATATATTTTTTACCTCCTGATTTCTGTCCCTTTGTGGATGGGTGTAATTCTTTTGGTGTTTTATTCTTTGTAATGGTGGTGATAGTCCATAGCATTCTCCTAAAATATGATACCCTGAAACAGTCAGTGATGAACGTGGAATTTCGTTACCCAGTCTTTGCACTATTTGTGTTCTAGGAGTAATGAATGCGGGATTGTTTGCATATGTTATTATCAATTCGTTAAAGCATTTTCGGTATTACGCACATAGACTTCTACTGGCTGACATTTAATTATGTATAAGAGCCCTCCACGTGGGATTGCTATGTGACCTAATTCTTTCATATATAATAAGGGAAATGCATCCGCATTTTGTCCCGCAATACTTTAGCTTCTAGTTCACATCTCTTTAACATCAGATTTTTATACAGTTTCTCGATTTGGACCTTCCAATGTCTTTCCGTGTATACAAATTTTGAATTTACGTGGGTAAGTAGATCTAAATTGTCGCGCCAGCTGTTTTTTTTGCTGAACCAATACTCTGTTCCTACCTTGGATACAATAATCAATCTTGGATGTTCAGTTTGATGTCCATGGACACGACAAACTCAAATAACCTTCCTCACATGATGATGTTGGTATTCGAGTTGTTATTTTGGTCAAGAATGCGGATCTTCATTGCCTTTACTTGCCAAAGCACATCATGTTTGGTAGTTTCACAGGAATTATTTGTTATTAATTCCCAGAATGTCATTCCAAATTCGGGATCAATACATTTTCTATCCAAATAGGGACAAGCAATATTGTTTCTAATCAGAATTTTGCCATCCTGCAATAGCACCGTGCTTGTATAATCGAAATTGTTATTGTTATTGCTTGATTGACTATAACGTTGGTCCATGAATTCGTACCCACGGAATAGTGTACTCCATAACATGTACACTCGCTAGTAAGTAATAGCTACTAGTACCTACTGTTTGGTCTTATTACCGCAATTGTTCTTTCGCCATTTAATTTATATGTTCCGTATTTATGAAGTGAAGACATTCTTGATATGTAATTTCCTTTAAGTACGGGGATAACCCATCAGAAACTAAGGATAGGTGACTAAGCATGCCACAATGAAATATTATTTGAATTATATTGCTTTTGCATTGGAATACTTTAATTGAAGCAACTTCACTTAATTGTAGAAGCTGAATGTCCTCCTCTTCATGCCCAGTTTTTATGTCTTCAACATGACATTCTCCTAACGTAACAAAGGGACATTGACGTTATATTAATATTGTCATGGCAGCAATCGTATGCGATAAATGCTTGGGACATTCTGACAGTAGGTATAAGCGGGAAGCAACAAAGCGGCATCTTGGTTGAAGCCAATAAATGAATGTCCATTTGTATTAATGTTATCCTATTATTATAAGTATTATTATTATTAATAGTTTCTAGTTATTTTTAATCGTTCTAAATGATATTTATTCTATTCATATTTCTATTTCATTACAATATTGGGTAACTAATGTATTTGCTAATTATGTTCATTACTTTCATACAATTTGTTATTATCTTCTATAGGTAATATTCAAATTTTGGTGATTGATTGGTCTTTTTAAAGTGCAATCCTTGCATTTCGTTGAAGGTAATCTTTCATCTTTTACTAATACTAGCATGCCTTCCTTAATATTGGAAGTCTGTTTGAGCCGTTTTGGACGCTATTGTAATCGGCTCAGGTATTCTGTGTTCCATCTACGCCAAAAGTCTTGCTGTATTTTTTGTATCTGATTCCATCTGTTTAGTGTGGATACTTTATAGTCTACTAAATTTTCTTGTGCGTGTGATACTAAGATATCGCCGATTAAGAAATGTCCAGGTGTAAGGGTCGCAAAATCTTCTGGACTATCAGTCAGAGGAGTTAAAGGGCGAGAATTAACGCACCCTTCTATTTGTGTTAAGCAAGTAGCTATCTCTTAATATGTCCACAACATATATCCCATGATTCTCTTTAGATGGTGCTTGGTTGATTTGACTCCACTTTCCCAAATACCTCCAAAATGGGGTCACACTGATGGAATAAAGCTCTACTCTATTCCTCTGTCAGCTATTATTGCATATACATCTTCAGCGAGTCCTCACTGTTGATTTAGTGTTTCTTTCATAAGGCGGTTGTTCGCTCCTACAAAATTTGTACCGCAATCAGTAAATTTTCTGAGTGCAGCAAGAAATGCTTCGGTTGTTAAATCTGACACCGTTTCTAGGTGGACAGCCTTTGTGGTCAAACAAATAAAGATGCAAACATATCGGCCTCTACATCTTGATTCTTTCAATGTAAATGGGCCGCAGAAATCAATTCCGGTGTTCAGGAATGGTCGGCTTACAGTAACCCTGTGTTTTGGCAAATTACCCATTAATTGTTTTTGGGCTTTTGCTTCACATTTGTAACAGATGATGCAGCGATGTTCTTCAGATTTAATTAATTGTCTTACTGAAGGTATCCAATATTTCCTTCGGAGAACGTTTAGCATCAGCTGCACGCCACGATAGAATGTTTTCTTATGTATATCTCCAACAATAAGTTTGGTTAACGGTGCTGACTTTGGAAGAATTATAGAATATTTTTTATTATAAGGCAAATCAGAATGCTTTAATCATCCTCCTACTCTCAATATACACTTTTCATCTAAGTGGGGATGCAAATTTAATATATTTGAATTAGAAGATAATGATTGAAGGGATCGTAATGCTTTTAATCCTGATTCGAAGTGGAATAATTGTGCTACAATAATCAAGCATTCGAGGGCTTTGTCGAGTTCGTATTTAGTTAGGTGACCCTGTATCTTTAATATGGAAATAATTTACAATTTACTATAAAGCGCTTACACCAAGGGGTCACATGCAGAAGTCTGCTCAGTGTCGAAAATCGTTCCGTGATGAAGAGTTGCAGATATGACTTTTTTGTTCAAGTTCCGTTGTTTAGTCATCTTGTACATTTTTAGCCCATTCTGATGTATTTTTACTTAACCAGTGCGGATCCTTCGACCACAGAAGATGATTGTTAAGTTCGTTGGAGTTATATAAATATACCTCTACTTGCACTGTCTGCGGGATTATCGGATGACTTGATATGTTTTCCATTTGGAGGGGTGGTTTCTCAGCCATGCGAGAACGATTGTCGAATCTGTTCACAAAAACGTATCAACATTTTGAAGTGATGATTTAGTTGCTTTTATTAATTTGGTCAATAATACCGCGTCAGCTAGCTCTAATCTTGGTAAGTAAATTTGTTTTATAGGACCTGCAGTAATAATTCGGCCTTCACAAATGCATCTTCTGCTACTCGTAAGTAAATAGCAGCTGCATATGCTTGTTCGGATGCATCTCAGGAACCATGGAATTGCCAATTTTGGTTGTATTTTTTTTATGAGATCCATCTGGGAATGCATATATTTTCAATTAACTTTGAATTATTATGAAATGTTATCCATTGGCTTCGAATATTCCTTGGTATATCGTCATCCTACTGTATCCCTGATAACTATAATTGTTGCTTTACAATTTTTCTTTTGACTATAATAGGGGAACGTCAGCCGAGTGGATCATATAATTTGGAGATTTGTTACAGTAATTGTCGCTTTGTCTGAATATAGTTCTCGTAGTCTTTTATTATAATTTGGAAGGTATCCAATATATTCCTAATGCTTTAATTGTGTCGTTGATGTCTAGCTCAGTAGCACCCTTTAATTCTAAGACATCTTTCGGTATGTCGGTAAAAATTTTTTACTTGTTATTACTTGCCCTTTTACGCAACTGTAATTTACCCCGGAATAGAATATGACTTACTTCCCTCTGTAGGTTTATTGCTTCTTCTGCTGAATCTGCACTCGTTTCTTCTAAAGGGCCTACAAGGTCCAAATAAACTTTCTCGAAAGGTTCGCGAGCGGTGTCTGTTATTACTTTTTATTATTTTTGTCGTTACCATGGTTAACATTATTGACTTTATTTCCTTTATCATTGGACTTAACAATTTGAGTTTTTCAAAATAAACAGAAAAAGATTCGATCTTTGTTACAAATTGAACTTTCTTTCTAATAATATCTTAATTGTGATAGTTATTCGTCTCTGAAAATAGCAACTTTCAAACCAAAATATATTAGTAACCAAACCTTTTTTACTAGTTTTGTCCCACTTCCTCTTCCACTTCAAGATCTTCCATACTCAATTACAAATTTATCCATTTGATGTACCATTATTACGTTATTATGTACCAAGCTTTGCAAAATTCATGAATTTGAGAATTTTCTAAAGCTAATTACATACCTACATATAAAACCCCGAAATCTTTATTTTTGACACGTCATTAACTAAGTTTATGCTTTTTCTCAAACTATGTGGAATTTTGATCATGATAATACGTACAGCTTTGACGGAAAGTCGTATTAACTTTTCGTGTTTTTTAAGATTTTAGTAATAACCCCCTTAATTTTAAATAAAAACATTCGAAGTGACTTAAATTAATAAAGGGGCGAATATTTCAACAATGAATTGTGCTGTGCGGGTGCTGTTGCAGAAATCGCCGAAATAATCCCGGAAAGGCATTTGTCAGGCATGTTGAAGTCCTGAAATTAAACTAGAAAGTTTCCTTTCCGCAAATACCTGAAAAAAAGGGAAAAGAAACAAAACAATCAAGATAAGTGTTCAAAATATATCTTTGTCTACGTTTTTCTGTTCAAAACTTCTTTTTTGTTGTTCAATGTTTTTTGTTGTTCAATGTGTCAGTGGCAGCTCACAATTTTATTTTGTTTTAAATAATTACGCCATATCCCCCTTCAAAAATATTTCAGATTTACTACTTCCATGAACATAACGAATACATAAACAGAATTCCACCACATGGTAGGAAATGTCGCAATTTTTCAGGCTTATTGCGGTTCCTTTAGTTATATGTTTTAAGTGACACAGTATCTATCAATAATGGCTAATTTACATTACTCGAACATTGCTAGAAAACAGAGTAAGTAGTTTCCCCTTATATGAAAATAATTTAGAAGGATAAGGACAAAAGATAATGCAGCAAAATTTTACTGAGTTAAATGTCAAATTCCCCGACGAAGGGGAAACTTTTACTGCCATAATTAGACATAAAAAGTTGTAGCCAGAAGTATATTTTATGGCAGTAATTTTTTGAATAATGGCAGTAAACGCAAAAATATAATTACTAGCGTGTACGAATATAATTGTTTACACGCACACAAATTAAATATATTTGAAGCAAGTCAGAGCACATCAGCTGGAATATTTTGTATTCTCTATACCGTGCAATGTTGTATATTCTGAAGGGTTAATTTGTAAAATTAACAAGTTTATAAATTTTTAACGACATTCACAAAGTAAAATTAACCGAAAACGAAAGCGATATCAATCTATAATTGCCAATGAAACAGCTATTCCAAGCTTAGAAAGGTAAGGTGGACTGCATTCAAAATTGTTGATTCCAATTTTCATTGTGGCACCTCCTAATCCATTTTAATAGTTTTTAGCGATTCCAGGATTAATTATTATTATTATAATATATACATATATGTAGAAGTCTGTTTAGCAACCGATCACAAAATACCAAACCCGTAACTGTACCGAGTACAATAATAATATAGTCATCATCACCATTATTGAAAGCCAGCTGCAAGCAGCCGATAAGTAATAAGCGAGCGAATCGGTCATGTAATATTCAAGTAGACTCGGGTTATTTTTGTCACGGTCAAGATTATTTCAATACTTTTAATCAAATTATAAAATCTATGATTTCTATGATAGTGCAATAATTATTGGTAAAAAATATTGTGGTGGCTTGCAGTGTCTGACGATTCTTCTCTATACAGTGCAAAGGTAACGGTCAGTTGCTGTGATCCCGTAACTTCTTCTGCCTGAAAGACAAATTTGGACCAATGGATAAGCAAGCTAATCGTGCTAGATAGAAAATTCAATTAAAAATATTTAAGCAATGGAAACGAAATATTAAGGAAATAAAAAGATAAAAAAAGCAAAGTGGAAGTGAAAATTTATGGATTCAAATAAAATGAAGCTATCATAAGAAATGTGAAGTGAAAAGTTAAGAACTAAAATTAAAGTGAAGAAAATAAAATAGTCTTTAGTGCTTAGAAAGCTCATGCAAAGAAAGAAAAGAAATGTGAAGGCTAAGAAACGTTGTGCAAAAGCTAAGAAAAGTATGAAAGTAAGGGAGTGCTGAGAAAGATAAGAAAAAGAAAACAAAAGGAGTGTTTTGTGAACTAGAGAAGTCTGAAAAGTATAATATTTAAGAGCGCGATCGGAAAAAATTAATCGTAAAACCTGATCTTCCTGAATTTAGAAGAATTGACTGTAAAGCAATAAAGGCAATGGTTACACAAGAAAGGATATTGAAAACTAACGACAGAGAGCACACTGTGGAATTAAGTGAAAACGACAGTGACGTCCAAAGCACAAGTGATAAATCTAAAGAGAGCTTAGCGGATAAACAGTATTCAACATAGGACAGTGACACGGAAGAAGAAAGGATTCCTAGTGACCCTTCAAACACTGACGAAGAAGATACACAGGTGCAAGAAGCAAGAGGTGACGATTCAACAATACAACGGGAAGCGAGAGAAGCTGAATTGGTCAGCAACGGAATAAGTTCTAGAAATCAGATAGCCAAAGCAAGTATCAAAAGATACTAACAACATGACGGAAAATGGAGGTAAGTCCCAAGTTTTTTTCTTTTAAAGACGTAAAAGAAGCGTTGAAGACATTTGAAGGACAAACAATGCAAGACGTTGATAAGTGGATAGTAGAATATGAAGATGTGGTAGAATTATGTGGCTGGAACGACCTACATAAGTATTTATATGTCAGACGATTGATAATGAGTCAATGCAGAAAATTCGAAAGCACGTCTTATTTGGAGTACTATTATAAAATGTTACAATTAGGTCAACGAGAAAAATTAGATGATCCGTCTATCATTTATTACATTATAGATGGTATACCAGATGATCCGTCACACAAATCTATTTTGTATAAAGCGAAATCAAGTCTCGAATTAAAAGAGAAGCTAAAAGCATACGAACGTATGAAACAAAGCAAAACGAATGTAAACAGAAACACGTTCTGTTCAAATATCATAGGATTACAGCAACAACATGTAACCAAACATTATCAATATTTCATGAAAACCGGTTTTCACCATAACGCGGGAGCATTTTCTGTGAGTAAAACGTGAAAACTTCGTCCTTTCTCATTTATTTACGAAAATGAAACATGTGCCATTCTTTTTCGTTGCATGCAACTTGCTTTCACATTTTTTATCTTTATTCATAAAAGTTTTAAAAAGTTTTATTTTTTTTTTATTTTTTTTTCTTTCTTCCTTTTCTTGCCTGCTTCTTAACTAGTCACTAAGTTAACTTTGCTTACATTCTCTCGATTTTTGTTTTTCACTCGTATAGCCAAGTTCTTTTCCCCATTAAATAGTCAATTAAAATATAGTTTTTCATGTAAACAAGAATTTATTTCAAACTCGGGAATAATAAATAAGGTAATTTTTAATAAATAAAAAAAAAACGACAAGATCAACAAAAATGCTTCGTAATTCAACATGAAAAAAAAATGGAAAAAATAACAAATTCAGCTATGTCATGAATATATTATAAATGTACATGAAAAATAAAAGGCACATCTGTGTCAGGAGGCTGGATGACAGCTTCCTTTAAAATGATTTCTTAATACATATTGAAACACTCATATTTAAGATTTTTGGTATATTTCATTTATAAATTTGAAACTATTAGTAAACTGCACTAATTCTTCTGTAGGTTTCCAAATTTCATTTTTATTATTTAACAGTTCCCTTGATAACATTACATTAGCTACCGTTACCATACATTTACAACATTTTCTTCATAAATATTTGAAACAAATTCTTTATCTCCAATTAAACATCGCCATTGATTGTCGAGTTCCTCTTAATTTACATTAAAGAATGGAAACACGTTTAATCTAGGAATAACGTACTTCATGCCACCGGCTTCAATATTTCTTAGATCTAGATACTTTAGAAATGAAATTCCTTTATCAAAATTAAAACGTTATCGTATTTGCATACACAACTCAACATAGAATCTATAAAAATCTTTTTCCAAGGCTGCCTTTTCTTTTTCTTCTATCCCACATATTGTATTAAATTGCTCATATTTAGTTCCCAAAAACATAGATCTAAGAGGCAAATGTTTTGACGAGTCGTGAATATTTACTTCTTCGTCAAGGTTTTCAACCTTTATGAAGTTTTTTAGACGTGCAATTATCACCAAATTTTTGCTAGTAGATAAATCAGTCGTTTCATCTAATATAAGTGAAAAAGGGTTATTTTGTAAGCATTTACCAATTTCATTTAATGAAAATGGTCTTGTAATGCAATTAATAATTGCAGCTGCTCCCACGTTGGATTTCTTTTGCCTTATTAGAATCATCACAAATGGTTTTAAATAACTGAGGAAGAGTATCCATTATTGAAAACGATAAATAATGCTGAATACAATACATTGCAGCCGTAAGTTCCGAACATAGTTTATGGTTATTCGAAGCGCTGAAATACAATTCTCAATAGTTCTATCATTTTTTAAATCTCTTAACCTCGTAGCATGAATCGATGAGTCCTGATGTCTTTTAAAAAGTGTTTTGTTGTTACTAAGTACCTTATAGCAAACCTTGCAAAAGGCTTCTTGGTTTTCGCCGAAAGAAATCAGGCAAGGGTACGCAATCTCCCACTCCTTCTTATATTTTTGTTCGTACGTTTTTGGTTTTTTCTTGAAAATATTTTCTTTTGTTTCCTCTTCACTTGACAAATCCATGGATCTTTCATCCAATGAGTTACAGTTACCGATATTCCGCCTAAATAGTAAATGAATTATTGATCATACAATTCAGTAAATCCATTAACTGTACTAACGATAACGAAGGCTCAACATCCTTGTTACAAAGTCTTGTTGCCAGTACTTTCGAAAATGAAGGTGAAGCTTCAGCAGCACTAGGTGTCCTTCAGAGTTTTCAAAGCAAATATTTATTATTAACTAACAAATTATATCAAATTCATTTTTACCTTTCTGCTTTCTCGAATATGGAAAAATATCGCTTCATATCATCGCTTTCTATTCGTTAATTTCAATATTCAAAATATATAAAAATTTGTGCAGTCACTTCACTACTGACTGTCAGTTGTCACTTCACGGCTAGAACTTAAAGCTGTCTCATACCTCATGTACTAACATTATTATATATTTACGGCCTGACATATCGAGTTAAGTGTAAACATACAGTTCTATATTTGTCAGACTGTGCATGTGTATGATTTTGCCTTAGCTTTAGCTTCTTCTTGATTATTATGAAGACTTACGCATGCCAAAGTCTTATTTCACAAACGTAAAGCATGGCGCATTCAAAAACATATCCGTCGGCTTGTTTTTATTTGGAAAAAGGACCGAAGTTGATTTCGAAATAGATTATAAATACTCTCAAATCGAAGTAGAAACCTTTTACTTCGCACTAGATATTTTAAAAGACCAAAAGGAAGTAGATCTACTCCGATCGAAGTAAAGTGGCACCCCTGGCAACGACTGTCTAAAGGCCTAAGCACAATTGCGACGGCAGATGGAGAACGACGACGAAATTCCGCTGTAAAGGCCTAACCACAATGTGCTTATGTTAGCATATGCAAAGACACGAGCAATTGCTTTTCATACTAACAACCCACAATAGGAATAAGAAGCCGTTCGTCAAGTTTTAATTCCTTTCGTCAATTTCTGTCTGTACGCTCATGATCGTGCTTTGCATAAGCAAATCTGACAGTTTGTGTAAATACTATATAAATGTTAGTGATGCATAAAGAAGCCTTCGTGATATTTTTAAGGCTTGCATATGCAAGTTTATGCACATTGCGGTTAGGCCTTCAAACTTCTAAAAGCACAGCGTCTTATCCGAATGCCCCAAATTACGACGAACGTCGGTAAGCGGGCGATGATGTTTCCGTCGATATTGATCAAATTTTAATTTTGCCGTCGTCGCTGCAGTGTTACTAACAAAATTAATCGAATGAAATTGTTTTGGCATTCAGTTTTGTCTTTTCGAGGTAGTAGCACGACGCGGCAATTCAAAGTATGGATTTTGAGAAAAATTAATTGAGGAAGTGCGAAATCGATGTTCCGTCGCGGAACACAAATTAAAATAAAACTCACAATTCAAATGTCCCACGATGATAATATGTTAATCCTCCCACGGTGCCGCAGCAGCTAAAAAATAAACAAACCAAAGCATTTATAAAAATAATAAACAATTAGATGTCTCAGATCATTCACGATTTGAGACTTTAATTAAAACCATAACTTACACTAAATATTATAGAGTAAATCTTCCCACGATGTCGCAACCATCCTAAGGGACCAAAAATCTGAAAAAAGAAACATATTATTAATAAATATATAAATAAATATTTAAAACATCACATACTTAACTCCAACTAACAGCTGCTATGAAACTTTTGACATAATCAAAATATTCTCATTAGACTATGATGACGTCACTGGGTTGGGTGTCTAAATACATAAAAATCTCACAAACAACGCGAGCGTCATAGCAACGCCAGCGGCAGACGCAATTTATATTGTGTTTCTGCCTATAAATAGCGAGCTACTGGAAGTAGCAAATCACGCCATTCGTGAGCGAGCGACCGAACAGTGAACATCGAGCAGACTTAAGGAATTAGCAGAAAAACAGTCAAAGTGGATATCATCGCAGGAAAAAAGGAAGTTAGAAGGGTTGAAGGCAAAAAGTATAGAAAGGAAAGACGCGAACGAGCCAAGGAGATAAGGCGTTGGCTCAAATTTAAAAAAGAAGTAAGCAATTTAGAATTCTCTGAAAATACCATCATATCAAATACAGTTGCTGAACCACATTTTTCGGCCAGGGTCTTCCCTGGCCTTTCTTTTCAGAAAAATTTCCCACTAATGGGGAGTAAAAGTCAAATCACGAAGAAGAAGCAAAAAATTCGCCCAACAAACACACCCTTATCAGGGCAACAGGAGAACACCAGCAGCCTGGAAGAAGATGACGACACGAGCAGTGAAACAACGTTAATAACAACCCCATTATTTGACGCCGGAGCAAAAGAGGCACTCATCGCCCCTTATAATAAGCAGATCTCAGAACTCAGGAACACGATAGCGGAATTACAGAGGAATTTCCAGCAGCAGAACACCCGGACAACGACGAAAGAACCATCTCACCAACGACATGGAAATCCACAACCTGGAAGACAGAAACCCCCCGCTAGGACACAAGTAATTTCTGAAAACTCTGAAAACCCTCATAGCGCAAGATGGAATAGATTTAGTATCCTCGGGCAGGATGTGGCAGATAGGGTTATTTCTGAAAAACTCCCCCCATTGTCTCCTATAATATCAAAACCAAAGCGACCATAGACACAATGAAAACTTTCACGAACAACTTCAGCCTGAAAAAAATAAACAAAAACGTGACACACATTCACGTGAAAAAACCCAGCGATTTCGAAAAGACTAAAGAGCTTCTAGAAATAGCCAAGAAGCAGTACTTCACATACACACCAAAACACATTAAGATGCACAGCGTCCTTATTAAAGGCCTCGACGGCCCATTCAACGAGAAGGACATAGCAGAAGACTTAACAAGCAAGGGTATCACCGTGATTCTGAAAGTTTCCCGTTTTTGCACGAGGAACTCAATTAAACAGAATTAAACCCTAGACATATGGCTTGTCCAACAGTCCCACTTAGGCAACATAAAGGACATCTTAAAAGTAAACTACTTACTGTACCAATCGCTCTCTATAGAACCACTAAGATGAACACAGATTCTTCAATGCAAAAACTGCCAAAGATATGGGCATACTGCGGCGAACTGCAGAATGCTATATCGATGCGTTAAATGCACCACAAACCACGCTCCCGGAGAATGCCTAAAAATCTCTGACGATGCGCCTAAATGCATTAACTATGGAGAGGAAGTTCACCCTGCCAGCTACAGGAACTGTCCCCAATACGTAACTATCTTAAAAAGAATACAGGAGAAAAGGGAAAATCTCCGGAAGGAAAACACCTTCAAGAGAGCCTCAGTCAATAAGTACGTGCAACCTAACGTGACATTCGCTAACCTGTTTAGCACCAATAACCAAACAGCGATCAACAATCGGGCACACACCCAAATACAACCGCAAAGCTCCACGCTTTCATTTTTTAATAACAAGTGCCAATCCTTGTTCGCAAATAGTTTCTCGAACATCCTAAGACAAATAAGCGATTTCCTACCCCATTATAAAGCTATCAACTCGACAGACGAGAAGAAACTTGCTCTCGTCTCCTTATTTCAAATAGCCCAATGAGCTCTATGCACGTGCAAGCAAGCAAGTTAAGCATACCCAGCCTCAAGATAATATCTCTAAATGTCAACTCTCTTATTAACAAAATCTTTATAAAGCAGAACAAACCCCACATAATTCTCCTCTCAGAAACCAGGCTTAAGGAAAAGCATAAGCTGGACTCCAAGAACTTCACGTTCATACGTACCGATAGACCCACCGGAATTGGAGGCGGTACGGGCATATTAATCCACAATTCCCTCAACTGTATCCCCATACAAGTCCCAGACCATCTCTCTTCAATAGAACAAACCACTATCAAGCTCATCTGCGATAAGTCGGAGTTCATTATCTCGTCTATTTACCGCCCACCAACCTAACCATACGCTCTAAACCCAACCGACTTAACTAAAATTCTTCTGCTATCCAACTCTACCCCACCAAACAAGACGGGCTACGTCATAATTGGCGACGATTTCAACGCCAAGCACCCATTCTGGCTAAACACCACCACCAACTCTTCAGGCAATGCACTCTACAACTGGTACACCGCAAACGCAGTCGGCCTAAACATAAACCTGCTGTCCAGCAGAGACCCCTCATATCTGCTAATCTCAACATTGAGATATACCCGACCTATCACCTCTTTCTGGAGTCTGCACCTTTCGAATCCTATCACAACGCTATAATTCTCAACGCCATAATCTCTGATACATATTGCCCACAGAACCCAACAATAATACGCAACTACAGCAGAACGAATATATACAAACTCAAACTCACCGTAAATAGAGACCTCCAACTCCTAGATATCCCAGTAGATAGAAACCTCAACATCAGGGAGTTAGATGAAATAATTAACAGACTAACCAACATCCTAAACAACGCCATTGATGCCTCAACACCAAAATGCACGATCCACAAAAACTCGCAAATCCCTCTCCCAGAACTAACTATTAAAATAATTAATACTAAAAACAAACTTAGAAAAATCCACCATAGAAACCGATATTATCCCTCTTTTAACTACCTTAAATCTAGAATAAATTTACTCAACACGCTAATAAAAAACCAAATAAACACCCACTACAATAACCACTGGAACCAAAAACTCTCTAACATTAACCTAGGCAGCAACACCTTCAAAATAATAAAAAACCTAACGAATAACTCGAGCTCCCGAGCCTTCCCCAACCTGAACACAACGATTAACAACATTCCCACCACCCTGATAGATAACAACACTAAAGCTGATCTACTCGGCAATTACTTTAACATCACCGCCTCCACCAACTCCATACTATATCAAGATACCAACACCTTAACAATAACTAATAACATAAAAGCACAATTCCACAATAACACAATTCCCATCACAGCCTTTAGTTATACACACACAACAACAGACCACCTCACACGCTCTCTTAAAAATTAAATCAGATATCTCGCACAAACTTAACCAAAAAACGCCCACAATAGCATGTCTGTTGGACATCGAAAAAGCCTTCGATTCAGTATGGATTGAAGGACTAATCCATAAAATGCTAAACCGATTTAGCTTCCATCCCCATCTCTGTAAAGTATTCTACAGCTACCTCAGTGATATGTGTAAAAAAATGTCAGAATCTCCGCGACACATATAAAAAATTACGCCGGCAAGATTTGTTACAATCAGGGAGCTCCGCACCTGAAGTTAAGAGGAAGTGGAAATATTTCGAGCTTCTCAGTTTCCTCGACAAATATGGCGTTCCCAGACCGTACATTTCCTCATTGGAAATTTAAGCAGTTATAATAGTATTTTTATTTACAGAACTCTTGGAAATGTTCCTCCTGAAGAGCACGACGATATGGATATCACGTGAGAAGACTCCAATGTTTCAAATGCAAGTGTGGACGCAACTATCCGTGGTGAGGATCTTGGCATAACGCTTCCGTCTTCTTCAGAGTCTTTAATTGAGAATAGAGATTCCTCGCACAATTCAAGACCAAGTACGTCCAGTTCGATGTACACAAGAACGCCTAGGTCGAGGGTGCCATCGACAAAACCTGCGGATAACGAAATCAATAAAAAAATTGTAGAGTTCATTAGTGTGGCTAGCAGAAATGTTGCCGAAGCATGCAAGGTGCTACCGAAGGATAGCACATCGCTATTATTCGAGTCGCTAGCAGCTAAAATCAATAAAGCAAATATGACAGAAGACGTTGTAAGCGAGATAGAGGCAGAGGTATACTATCGTATATAACAAATTAGCAGACTATAGAAATTAAGTTAGTTGTAAGTTTTAAGTAAATAAAAACTCTGAACGAGGACAGGCCGTAATTGTTAGTTTTGTACTGCTTTCTTGACCATCTTATATTTTCATTTTAATTTACAGCTTTGGCAAAATTTAAAGAAGTTTTTTCAGTTTGATTGCTAGAGGGAAAAGTGGTTGTTGACGGTACAGGTAGGAGCTGAATGTTGGTATTGGAACTTATCGCGTCCAAATCATGGTGATGTTAGTCAATAATGAGCGCTATAGTGACTTCGAAAGCGTGTTGCCCTGACAGACTCAATGCTACATAATTAGTTAGGTATTTGTGTCTACGCACGGCCAAGTTTTACTGTTTCCACAATTAACGCTGATTATATCTTGCACTTTATACGTCTGGATTTGCCCAATAAAGCGGAAATTTGATGGCATGCCATTTTTCAAGTAGTGAATAGGGAATTGACATTGAATTGAATAGCTCATGTTAGTATTTATCAAATAATGTCCATATACATAATTGAAAATTATAAAAATCAAAAATTAATTTAAGGTTTGTTTTTCAATCGAAACATACATTATCTTACTTAAGTATCTTATTACTACAAAACATTATCTTAATTACAGCACAATATAACTTCTTCTTGCTTCTACAGCACAATATAAATATAAATTATTAATAAAAATGTTATCTTAACTGCAATGCTATATTACACTACCCATATAATCATATGGAATATTAATTTAAGCTCCCCTTCCTTGGGAATTTTGGATTCTAGTAATTCAGTGGATGCTGAAACGAAACCATAGTTATAATTAATAACTTCAGAAAATTAGGGATATACTTACATATTATTGTACTTCGAGATAATCTTTCACTTTCTCCCTCCGTTGAAACGCTGCTGTTGGGCCCCGATTCGACCTAAACGCAGTGGTAGATCGGAGCTCAATTCCCTGCTCCCTCCATTGACCTTGTATAAAATTGCCATTTTCTTCGCGGTCAACAAGAACGTTTGAAAAATAGCCGCTGTCTTTGTTAAACATCAGAAAGTTGTGTAATAGAACTGTTGCTAATACAACTTTATCCGCATTTTTCGGAAGACAATTAATTGTGTTTCCTAAAACTCTCCACCTATTAGCCAAAATTCCAAAGACATTTTCAATATACACTCGTGCTTTTGACAGTCTTTTGTTGAAACTATTTTTTCCGGCATTTAGCATTCGGACGCGGTATGGTCGCATCAGGTTTTTTTTTCAACGGAAAAGCTGCGTCACCCACAGAATAATATGGGAAAGATATGTTTGTATTAGGTAGAATACTTTCACCAGGAAATCTAATGTACAATTCAATATTTTGTTTCCAAAACGACTTCGTGAAAATACCTCCATCACTCTGACTGCTCCTACGTTGTCTACGGTGAAGCAGTAGTTCGAATCGCATACTGCGTGCAACACTATACTATAATGATTTTTATAATAATTTTATAATAAAGAACCACCTCGGTTAGGACAAATGATGTTGACATGCATGCCATCAATTGCTCCTAGACAATTTGGAATAGCGACATAAATTCCATGGAGCTCCTCCCATATCGCATCGCAGGTTTCTTATATGATTTGGCGTACGGTACCCATTTTAAACGACCAGGCTAGGACTTGCGGAGAGCATCCGTACGCTAAATACCTTCAGAGTATGTTGTTCTATATTTAAAATATAAAGTAATAATAAATGCTTACATCTAAGCTAAGCGAGTTTCTGGCTCAATTGGTCTCCTTCTCGAATATAATATAAGATCCTCCTTTTTAAAATCTCCTCTCAAATCGCTCAATACAAATTACGAAATGTCAGATTCTTCTTCTTTGACAAGCTCCGCTCGCCGCCTGTCGTTGCATTTATGTTCCCAATCTTTCGACGGACAGTTTTGACAACCGAATTTCCCGCTGCCGTCTGTCGTTTTCCACTCTGCCGTCGCAATTGTGCTTAGGCCTTACTCCGCCGTTCTTTTACCTAAGCCACAGGCGAGCGTTTTTGTTCTTTTTGGTCGACTCCCGAAATCTCTTCGTTGCCGTCGAACGATCGTTGTGAAGTCGAAAGTTTCTGGGAATCTTCCGTCGCTTGCAATGGTCTATTGTGTTTGGTATCACGCGATATTTTACGGCTAGGCAAATTACCGTTGGTTCGTTGGAATTTTTGCATGACTAGCGGTAGGTTTTTACATGAAAATTGTAAATTGTGCGCGTTTTGCCCAATTTAGAATTTTTGTTTGAAAATATATTCTGTGGTTACTGCATTTTCTTCTTTTCAGGGTTTTTAAGGAATTCATGAGAAAAATTCCAATTTGTGCGCGTTCTGCTCGAATTAGAATCTTTCTTTTTCCTCTCTTCCCTCTTTTCAGGCGAATATGCACCTTATGGGAAAGTAGCAAAGCTACTTTTCGAAATTAAATAAATTTGGCCCGTTTTAGGTACCCGAGAAATTACGATGGAAAGAAAAGAAAATGACTGAATGAATGTAGAAAGGGAGACCAAAGAAAAAATAAAATACTTAAAGTGGGAATAAATTAAAACAAACTGCATTTAAAGGAAAGTATCGTGAGGTCAGAACGCTACAAGCCATAACTTCAAAACAGATAAGGAGGGGAAATTTTGTATACCGTTAGAGAGGTTTAACGATTATCAATCTAAAAAAATTGAAAGTATCATCATAGGGTGTAAAGTTCAGAAGTTACAGATTAATCTAAAAAAAGCATACCCGTCAGGATTCCCTATTTTGTTCTATTTTTTTTTTTAAGGATACATTGTTTATTTTTTGTGGGAAAATGACACAATCCAGATGTATGAAATCCAGAAAAATTGAAAAAATCCGGAAATGAGAAAATTCAGACGTGACAAAATCCAAAAGTGACAAAGTTCAGAAACGACAAAAGACATAAATACGAAATCCGGAAATTGTAAAAATTGTGCTAATTATATTCTACAAATATATAATTTATTTAAAATTCACATGAGTGAGACAAATTTGTTAAATATATATGCTGGTTAGATTTATATTTGTGTGGAAGGTTGCTCAAGCGTTGGCCTATCATTCACTACGACCTGACAGATCTATTGTGAGTCTCCGTTCAGTCTACAGTCGACATATCCGGTGTCAGGATTTGTGATTCGTCCGCTGAATCTGCACCATCACTAGGATTCCTGATTATTTTTGGTTGGGCAGATGTCTGCTGTGTTGCTAGCTCTGGATGTTAAGCTTTACATGGATCATTGCCATTTTGCTGTATATTCTCATCGTTTTCAGTTCTTGTCAAATCTATGTCATTTCTTATATTATTGTTATTATCATTTTAGGTTCACATTTTGTATAAAACTTAATAACTGATCAACGTGACGCGTATACGTCATATTATCGATAAGCACTTCATAGAATCTCTTCCCTCTCTGCGCGCGTATTATTCCGAATGGTATAATATGGAATAGGGAGAATTTTTTTTTTATATGATAGGTATCTGAATATAATTGATTGAGTTTTTTGAGAGCACTTGGTGGAATTGCCTTGCCAACATTTTTTTAAACACTTGTTTCTGTTTCCACAAAAAATTTGTTTTATTAAAGTATTAGTTTGTTAAACGAACAAAACTGACGCGTTTCGCCTTAGTGCATCCTCAGAGTTACTAACTAAATGGACAATGAGTCTATGTGCAAACTTCACAAGGAACTATCACCTGTGTGCCAAAAACTAGCGTAATGGAACGTAACAAAGTAAAAACATGTATGTAACTGACAATCTAACGAACTAAGTACTGTATTCAATTAAATAAGTAAGTAAATACATAAATTGGTAAATGCCTAAATAAAGAACAAATAACATGTATGTATGTAACAATGTAACAATAAACTACTGTACACTACCAAACAAATGAATAAATAAATAATAGATGAATAAATACAGAGCAAAATACACAAATACAATTTCATTAGATCTGGTTAAAGTAAAGGACTTTTATTTGTAAAATCTATTTGATCGTCCAGCAAGATCCCGCCGTTAAGTTTTGATTTTTTAATTTCATAAATTTCGTACTTATCAAATACATGTCCGCCGCGCAATCTATGGAACAATTCTAAGTTTTCTACCTTGAACTTGTGTCCTGTGTCAATCAAATGTTTTGCCAAACCAGATGTAGGTTTATTTAACCTGGCAGAGCTGATAGGCTCTCCAAAACGCTGTTTCAAAGAACGCTTAGTCTTCCTTATATATGTACACATCCGGACAGTGCTCACAGCTTATGTTATAGACTCCACTTGATTTTAAAATATCTTTTTTATTCCCGATTTTATTATTAACCAATAAATTTTTTAAATTTCTGGCATTAAAAAATGCTGGTTTGATGCTTTCTTTCCTTAAAGGTAGTAATAAATTTTATGATATATTTTGAATGTATGGGATTTTTCTCCACCCTTTCCCATCAATTTCCACAAATATTGGAAACACTTCATTTAAAACCATCTTTCGTTATTTTTTATTTAGCAATTTATAAATGATTTTAGTATCGTACCCGTTATTTCTTCCAATAATTTTTATAAAATTTAATTCTTTCTTTAAGTCATGATTTATTAAGGAATGAAAGGCTGCAATTTTTGTATTCCATGGATGGCAAGAATGACTAGGAATAACCGCGTCAGATAATGTATCTTTTCCAAAAATATCAAAACTCAAGCTATTGTCATTTTCTATCTTAATAGACAGGTCAAGAAAATTTAAAATCGCATGCAATCAAAATATTTATAATATATAATAATATGCTTGTCGGCTTAAAATTTCATATACACTGAGAAAAAATATCGCTCAATATGCTAGGCTTTATGTACCTCTCTAGCAGCAAATATAGGCGAAAAGAGGCCAGCAATAAAATATTGTATTTGTGACTATATAAAAACTTGCAAATAATTACAGGAAGCTGTGCCGTAAAATATGCAAAAATAACTACAATTGATTGTTTCATAGACAAGGCAAAATATTGTTGTTTCAGCAATTTCTGTAAGATATGGCGGAAAATCCAATTAATATCGCAAGTTTGTCGAAATTAATTTGAATATTTCCATATATTTTGTTTTATAAATCCCGTTTACATATTAATAAATACATAAATCTTGTCATTTTACCTATTTACTTTGGAAAATGCACTATTTTTCATCACGTAGATGCCAAATTAACAAAGTACATTTTGCCACATTATAGAACAAGATCCACTCTTAAATGGCGTTCGAGCAAATATATATTTTTATACCTCCCATAATTAAATATATTTTCTTACACATCTTATGGTATAAAACGCAACATAGAAGGGACTTTTTATAATATGATGTTGAAAAAGATCAAAATATTCATTGTAGATTGATCTCTCTATTTTGCTTAATGTCATCTTTATATGGTTAAATTTGCTAGCTTGTAAAGCAGTATTTCCAATCTTTATAGAATATTATGGTTTAAGAATGTCTTTGAAAACAATATTTATTTCAATAGGAGCTGTAGTAACATATCGCTTCTTGCAATTTTTATTGTAAATATATGTTTATTGTAAAATATACATATAGTCTAATTTACAATATTATTGCGAAAAACACAAGTTTTTGGAGTAATGCATGTAAAATATACCCACTATTACCAATAATATTGCAACTCCACCATCTAGGTTTTTCTATTATTCCTACAAGATGGTAAAATATGCTATATTATATAAGTACTTTTGCAGTCTGATGTTATGGGTAGATATATTGACTATCTGCGTATGGAAGATAAATTAAAAAAAAATTTAAATTCATTCATTAACAATGTTTTTATTAACATAGATTTTTTTTACAAGCTGTTTATACTCTTAGGTATACGACAATAAAATTCACTTACATTAGGGACCCATAACATCTTGCAGATGTATATACCTTCTGTTCAATCTTAAGTCCTCATAGCTTAATGTTTTTCAAGTATGTGAATTTTATATATATACGTATATATTCTAAGTATATATGTACATATCTACATATAAAGGAATTATACACGAAAGCTTTTTAGTTTTACGGAAAAATATGATGGTAATTAATTCTTAAACTAAGAAAATTCAAAATTGCCTTAAGTAGCAATATGGGAATATAGCTAATAGTAATATGAGAGAATGATATGAAATCATGGTATAAAATAAAAAAATTCCACTTTTATTGTTATAGCAAATGCTATCTTAAAATTATGGTGTTTTCTAAGGACAAATCTAAAAAATAATATATAACCTTTTGTTATTTTTAATAAGTGGCAAGACATTTACATACTTTTCAAGTTCAAAAAAGTTTACAGAATTACTGTTTTCTACTTCATAGCAACATTTATGATGGTTGTAAAATTTAACAATATAATACGTAAAAATAATGCATATTTTATTACATGAAGTTAAAGCTATATCTTCAATAACCCCGAATTCAGGAAAACAGCAATCATCTTCAACTTTAAAAGTACTTCCTAATTTAAGATGGTTAACAAAGGTTAAAAATTTTACATTACCCTATTTTTCTTTAATCTTATGGGCACATTCCCTTACATTCAAATTAAATAAAACTTTTTCTTTCCCAATTTTAACATTATCGCTCATGTCGATTTCACGCTCACTTAAAAGATATCTCTTCATAATTGTTTGACAAATATTTCTCCTGGATGTTGTTGAAACAGCTATTCCTTTTAATACTTTATGTTTGGACTCGAATCGCATTGCCCACAAATGTCTAACAGGCCCTGATTTACTCATAACTAATGGATAATGAGTTAGTATATGATGCTTAGGCTTAAGCGATCTCTTGAATAATTGGATGAAAAGCTTGTGATGAGTATGGACTAGATATTCCATTCTAGTTATAACGTTTTCATCTATAATTTCCAATAGCGAAAGGTCTAAAATTTCTTTAAGGAGAAGAAAGAGGTCCCAATATTTATTTGAATCTGGAATCCACCCACCAATCAGAATGCTTAAAAACATTGCCAACCAGAGAGTTTCTGATGCTGAATACTTTAATTTTGCACTTTTTAAATGATCTTCAGATATTTCTTGGGGTCTATTTAGACCTACAATTTCCCCAAAATTAAATTTGTTAATACGGTTATTTAGGGACTGAAGCGTAAACAACTTATCGGAGTAAATGAAATGCTTTAATATTAAAGCTATTTCGTAGATTATAATTCCTTCTAACAAGTCATGCATTAAGTCAACACAAAAATTTTCTGTAGCATGAAAATCTTTTAATTGATTAAAAACACATTCAGAGTGGATTCCAGTTAACGAACGGTTCTGTCTGTTCAAAACCTCAGAGTAATTATTTCTATTTCTTAACGTTGATGGGAGCTCTTTACACAATGTCGCTGATTCATTTCGATGAGATATACAAAATCGACAAAAATAATTTGCCGAAAAACGTTCCGTAAACCCTAATAACGAATTAAGCCCTTTGTTGTCACCTGTACACACTGCTAAAACGAAAAATATTTTATTTTCAGTAATTGTTATGCCATTATGTTCTAAAATTTTCATTTCATCGATCATCGGCTGAAATACAATTAAACAATTAAATAACATAACAAGAAAAATATTATCTAACTTCGAACGCCATTCCGGTCGAATAAAAGGAAGTGAAATGTAAACGCCACCCAAATTTTGAAATCCAGCTCTAGAGCCCAGAGAGTTATTAACTTCGAACTCATCGTAATATAAAAAGTAAGGACGGACAATACTGCTAGAATCATAGTTGGAAGATTTTTCTTTCCAAAACTTTGTTTGCATTATGTTTGAAATTGTGGATTTCTCATTTCTGAGCTCGTATATATATTCTAAGCAATTTCGGAGCATATTGGGCGATTGAAAAAAATTCTGACTTTGACATCAACATTTTAAATAACCAGTTTCGTGTTCTGTCTGACAATATCAAGGCGTCCTCCAATAGATATTTCTTTACTAGGTAATAATAATTTCTTTTGTGTTAGCAATTGTTGTCTTCTGTAATCAGTTGATATACATTTCAAGCTATCTTTAATACCGTTAGAGTCCACAGATAAATCGTTTTGTATACTATTTAAAATTAAATTATATGTTGAATCGCAAATGATATCTCTTAAGTAATTAGAAAATTCTTCAAGAATATTTTGAATAGACTGGCGGCACATATTTCGGTTTTGATATAATTTTTTGATAAGCTCGACATTATATGGTTTTCCAAATTTTGTAAGTATAAGGTCAATAGCTTATTCCATATATTTTGACATTCCGAGAAATCTTTTGGCTGCAAGGGAATTTCATTCTCTTGATGTACATCGTGTATCTCTTCATTTATTTCGCAGACTTCACACGCGTTTTTCGTAATATCGCATGTAAAATGTTTTAGCATATGTTTTCTGAACGAATTTCTGTTTCCGAATGTTCTTGAAACATCACAAGTCTTGCAGAAAAAGTCTTTCTCTAGCTTATGATATACTCTAATATGCTTAAAAAAACTTTTGGTTCTAGGAACATTTTAGAGTACTTAAAGCACTCCATCTTAACTTAAAAAAATAATAAAAAAATTAATAAAAATTACTTCAAATCTTGTAATAATAATAGATGTACATAAATATCAGCATAAGACATATAACAGGTCGAAAGCTGAAAATAAATGGTCTTTAGATGATAATGATTTTCTAATAAATACCTACATAGACTAGAAATTATGATTTGATATCAGCCATAAGTGAGTTGACTGCAACGAAATTTCTGTCATAATCTGTTGTTATTCCATAAACCAATTTTTGAAAAAAAGTCCATATAGCTTTACTGGCATGGGGGTACTTCGCATTTATCGCATGAAAAGCCTTAAAGCAGATGTCTATTGCAGTTAGAGGTGAGTCATTGATTTTGTATAAAGTGTCTCCTACAGCAACGTAAGAAAAGCATATTTTATCTAAAAATAAACAGAAACCAGTGACTCTAAATACTAAATAAATTTTGTACAGTCTTACGACTGATTAGCAGTAACGTATACCTATTCTTTTCAAAGTTTAGAATTTACTCATTAAATCACAGTATATATACATATACAGGATGTCCCGGAAGTCAAGGTGAAGCCGGAATTGGGGGAAGGCCAAATCATAATAATTACTAGAAAAATATAAAAAAAAACTCTGTCATGTATTATACGCATTTCTTTTTTTTTCGAGAAAATGTACACATTGTGATGGTTTTTTAGCTCCTGTTATTACAATTTTATTTTTCTTATATAATGCCGAATAGTGCTTATGTAACCTGTTGCTTTAAATTCAAAGCCAACTACTCCAGCTTGGAAGAAAATATCACATTTTGCCGAACCACGAATAGAAAATTAATACTTCGCCCAAATTTAACTAACTATACTAAAAAAAAATGTACTACGCCAGTCTGGCAAGTAACTTTAAAAGTTGAAATATTTAATAAGGATTATAAAATGGTATAACATTATTTGCTACATTATTTCTTAGATTACGGAAAAAAAATATTTTCTTTAAGAAACCCAGTTTTGAACAATTTCTTTTCACCTACTAAAATTGATTCTAGTGTACCCAAAGCTAGCCGTAAGACCGTAGCATTAAGATTCTAGTTTGAGTGAGACGGAGAGTCATTGCATGAAGTGTGAGTGAGACAGATAGTGACGCTTTCAAGTTAGAGATCCTCACTTTTTGTTGAATTTAGGACAAATTTTCCTTAAGTTTAAAATTAAACAAAAGATGCTCAAAATGCCTTCCTTCAGCTGCTTTCAGCTGGCATTAACCAGTAACGATGAAAGTGCGGTTTAAAACCCCGGACGAGGCGGTTGTTTTTTCTTCTGGTATTTATAAATTTGATTTAGAATCGTTATAAATAAAAGTTCTTAAAATTCTTCTTACTCCATCATTGACCGATTCTAACAAGTGTAGGTTCGATTCCCATCCGCGGGAAAAATAAATAATATTTAATTTACAATTTATTTGTGCGCTTTCATCTTTACTGGTTAATGCCAGCTGAAAGCAAACGTGGCTTAGTAGGCCAGTTACAAATTTGATAAATGCAAGAAGGAAAATCAGCTGTCTCGTTAGCTCAGTGGTAAGAGCAGTCGCCCCGCAAGCGGAAGGTCCCGGTTTCAAACCTCGGACGAGGCGGTTGTTTTTTCTTCTGGTATTTATTAATTTGATTTAGAATCGTTAAAAATAAAAGTTCTTAAAATTCTTCTTTCTCCACTATTTAAGAGGGCATCTTCCTTATATAGCTGGTGAATTTTTATTGATTCGTTCTGTGGAGTGGTATCAGATAAGACCTCAAGAAATTGGCCCTGAAGTTCGCTCTTTAGCTCAACCCAATGGTGATGGGTTCCATACTGGATGGCCTCATAAGCGCCCCAATGAGCTTTGTCTTTGTTATACTTAAAAAGACAGCTTTTTCACAGCCTTTTTTTTTCGTTTCGCGAATGCAAGTACACGAGACATATCGTGCCTTTTAATTCCTTTAACACATTCTCCATGCCCGTTGGGAAGGTACTGGGTTCATTCTTAAGCCCGAAAGGCATCCGTATATATTCGAAATGAGCTCCCTCAGCCGTGAAGGCTGTCCTTTGGATATCCTGTGGATCCATCTCTATCTGATGGAATCGACTTGACAAATCTAATGTGGAAAAGTACATGCTCTTGCTTAATTTGTCTAGAATTTCTGTAGTGTTGGGAATTGGATACCGATCACTGATACTTTTCCCGTTTAATTTTCGATAATCTATCACCAGTCTCCACTTCTTTTTGCCACTGGCGTCTTCCTTTTTGGGGACGATCCATACAGGAGCGCTCCACGGAGAATAGCTACGGATTATGCCTTGACTAAGCATATGGCTTCGTACCTCCTCTTTGTGTACATACGGATATCTACTTATAAGATTTTGTACAGATTGGAATTTCATCCGTAGCTTGAATTTTGTGTTTTACTGTATTTCTTAAGGGCAGTCTTTGGCCTTCTTCGAGGAATATATCGTCGTATTCTTTACAGACTTTATTCAAATGGCTTGTATGAAGTAGTTTTGTAATATCATTTGGTGGGGGGTTCTATCAAGCAGTCATAGTTTATATTTAAATTATTTACTTCCATAAACACTTCAGCGGAGAGCTTTTCAAATTTTAGGGGTTGCTCTATGAAAAGGCTTTGCTCGTATGGGGCTGAATTTATTACTTCCACTTCGGTTTCGGTTTGAGTTCTACAGCACTTATGTAAATCAGGGGCGGCTCGTCTAAAGGGGCCACCGGGGTCGGGCCCCACTAAGAAGTTTGAAAAGTGCATAACAAAAGCAACCCTAAAATATTTCAACATTTGAAAATATATTTTCACAAAAACTTTAATTTTTTTAATCACTATTACAAAACACTTGGCACACAAATCTGATATTGATGTCGGAAACAGAAAACGGCACGATTGCTAACTAGTGTATACACATACCCACATATTGCATTGCATTACGTGAGCTACGAACTCGGACTCACTGCAACCAAACATTTATGACTATGTGCCTATGCTTACTGTGAGATGGTGATGGCGGCGTCGGCTGCCTAAGATTGCTCCGCTGGGCCTGGGCCAAAGAATAACTAAATAAAAGGAAGGACACAGAAGAGTGTTCCGATTGTTTTCCCTTTAAATGTACACGGTGTTGTGACTCAGGTTCAGGTGCCCAATGCCTCGAATCACAACCATAAGGGGAATACATCAATATATTCCCCTATGCAATATATTGATGTATCGCAGAAATGACCCTGAAAATCAAAATTAATTTCATTTAAATTTCAATATAAATTCAAAATGCATTTAGAAATGCATTCCAACATTATAACAAAATGCAATTTAGCATAAATTGCATTTTGTTATCAGACACACATTCCACTCACACGGTATGCATACTTGCCTACATACAGTGTCGTCTCAGTTTTTTTTCCGTATGTACTATGTACATACGTACATTACTTACTTAATCCAATCTAATTGTGTGCACATACATACATACAATTATCAAAATTATTCGCGCCCTCTTAAAATTAATATTTCAAGACGGGCGCACAAGTGCATATCGGATTACAGTTTTGCATTGATGCATGTACTATACATAGCTTGCATTCTAACTTTTCTACATTTTCTCACGTACGTTTTTTCAACGTCGTGAGAAAGCAAAAGACAATGAAAAAGCTTTTAAAAAATATCACGGGTACCTGGGAGCAATTTGCCCAAACCTCGAGTTTCTTTCCAGACCGCGTATTAAAAAGTCGAAGCGATAGCTGGTGCGATTATTTTCTCTTTATAATATATTAATAATAACTCAGTGCTGTTATTTCTTGTTATCATATATTAATAATATCTCAGTGCTGATATTCTCTTTGTATATTAGTATTAACTTAGTCCTGTTATATTCTGTTTTTTATCAAATAATAAATTAGCGCTATTCTTCTTTTTTTTATTTAATGGTATAATAACTTAGTGCCAAGTTATCTCCTTGTTTTTTTCTAAATAAATAATAAACACCGATCAAGCGCCGTATTTTAATTGTGTGGAATACTCTCCCCACTTGACGTGCGCTCTTCCTCAGGAGCACGGTGCACGACATATAACACGGCGAGAAAAGGAAGGAAGGAAGAGAAAAAAATAAAAAAAAATCAAACCCTCTTTGAACATTTTACGAATAAGACAAAATCTGTGAAAGCGAAGAATACATGCAACGAAATGGAATGGCAAATGATTTATTTTCGTAAATAAGAGAGAATGGGCGGAGTTTTCTGATTTTACGCTCATAAAATGTTCCCGCGTTTTTATAAAAACACGATTTTCAGAAATTGTCCCAATGTTTTTCGCAGGAATTCTAATGTTTGTTAGTGTAATCCTATGATATGTGAACAGCCAAAACCCTCGAGAATACTTCACAAGCCATGAAACAGACTCCCTCCCTACCGCATGCGAGGCCCAGCGTAGTCCTTACATTCTAAAATATTTGCAGTGTTCTTATGTAAAATTGACAAAAGTTTGATTTGAATAGCTCCTCCGCCCTAAACTACTATTCATACAGAAAAACGGTGTTGTGATAATCTTAAGCTTGCTTTCTTATCTTCCGAACCCTAATAAAATTTTTATATCTTTTCTAACAAAATTATTTAAAAAAATTTATCTTAACCAAATGACTACGATTTCTCAAACAAAAATTCTCAGCTGAGTAATCATTGTAATGTCGCTGTGCCGTCATGGCATGCCGTGGGCTGATGATATCGAATGTAGCTGCCTACAGATTCGGACTCCGGCTGCACATACACACATGCAATTATCACTCAGCTGGAGAGGTATTGAGCGTAAAATGGTAAGTTTACTTTGTAATCAAAACTATTTTATTATTTTGTTAAGTAAGGTATATAGAAAGTGTAGCCTTTGGGAAGGTAATGATCCAAGCTGTAAGTTACAAGAAGACTATTTTCTTCTATGGATAGTAGTTTAGGCTCTATAGCATATATAAAGTCAATGTTTAACATTTTTCCATAAGCATCAATTATAGAAGATTTTAGAGAACGGACTCCGAACGCACACATATAGGTTTCTGTTTTATGGCTTGGGAAGTATTCTCGAGGGTTTTGGAACAGCACGTTTTTATACCCTAGATGAAATCTATAGGGGTATAGGTACTAAGTTTGTCATTCCGTTTGTAACACCTCGAAATAATGATGGTAGAGCAAAATGAATTGGACACCCACGCATAATATTAAAAGTTATTTTGATTTTTGCATGTCTGTCCGTCCGTCTGTCTGTCTATCTGTCTGTGCGCACGATAACTCGAGAACGCGTTCACCTAGAAAGCTGAAATTTTGTACACGGACATTAAAAAAAAAAAGTAAACTTAAGTTCGAAAATGAGACAAATCGGGCAACTCCTTCGTGTGGTTGCCATACAAAAATTTCGTTTTCCACGATATATTTGGACACTACCTGAGAACACGTCGACATAGAAAGCTGAAATTTGGTACGCTGTGTTTTTATACTAATAGCAGATAAAATTTCAAAAATGGGCTCAATCGGGCAACCCCTTCTTGGTGTTGCCATATAATAATTTTGGTTTTTTACATATACTTTGAAAACGATTAGTCCTAGACATTTTTATTGTACTGAAAACTTCTTCAGAATAAGAAATCCTATAAAATTGGTTATAATCATTTTTTCTGTCCGACGAGCCGTTCTAGAAATATATGTGAGAAACCAACGCAAAAAATCAAAATTGCTCAAATGGGTGACCATACGAAATTTCATACGTGCATTCATCTAGGGTATCATAAGAATTGGTCTTAGACCAATTCTAGCTTTTTCACTTATTCTGTTTACATTTGTTTTGCTCGAAAGAGATTAAGTGGGGGAATCTCATGCTGGATTCGGGGAATTTTATTTGACAGAAATTTTACATCTCCTTTTAGTGCGTTGTTCATTGCGAAATTTATCTTTTTCTTGCCAAATGGAGGTAGGGTT
This sequence comes from Dioctria linearis, assembly GCA_963930735.1. NCBI lineage: Eukaryota > Metazoa > Arthropoda > Insecta > Diptera > Asilidae > Dioctria > Dioctria linearis. The sequence continues at coordinate 101,315,726 of OZ005744.1, read as the reverse complement.
ACCCAATGTACATTATTATGAATAGTTCGAAATAATTTTGAAGGTATTCAAGAAGATTTTATCATTCGGGTAATCCTAAGTTTTCTCAATTTTTTTTTTGAACTCGTTGTCTCAGTCGCACTACAATAATGCATAGCCAAGTTCTTTTCCCCCATTCATGCAAAAGACAAAAGTATATGAGATTACCTCTTTCAGTCTAAAAAAACACGGAAAATTTCCAATTTTGTTCGCCTCTGTCTCTACTTATATTTATTTATACTTTGCCTGAGCGCTAAGCCAGATGAAACTGGCCCCAGAAAAAGAGATTTTAATGAGAAAGCTAAGAGAAAGAGAGCGCACAATTTGTCGTTTTTTTTTTTTTGTGGAAAAGAAATTGAGTTCTGGGCCCAGCCGTGTCTGACCCCTGATAGGATAATTTGTTCTGTGGTACAGTGGCATATATGTTTTTGAAGAAATATTTAATCTTTCACACATAAATCTAATTGTGTCAATATTAAGTGTTTAAAAGATTCGTGTTTTTTTTTTATTATTTGGAAAAATTATTCGCCAAGTGGACTGCTTACTAAGCACTAACTTGCTAAAGTTAAAAGAAAAGCTAGAGATAAAGCGCCTTGGTCCATATCAGCCGTTGGAATTTAATTTGTCTCAGCGGAATGGAAACAAAAACCGACACTTTTCCATCAGCTGGTTCCAAAAAAAGCCATGGGAAAATTTATGGGCGAAAGACGGTTACAAAGATCTGAAACATTTATCGGAACGAGTCCAAAAACATGAATGCAGCTCTACGCACATGAACATCGCTGTAAAATATAAAACTTTAGGTAGGTACTATGTATTAATATGTTGTCTCAAATACGTGAGGGCTATAGTTTGTCTATTAAATGGCATAACGAACTCGTTGACAAGAACAGAAATGTATTAAATAGAATAATTGATTGCATAAAATTCAGTGGTGTTCATGAACTAGCTCTGCGTGGACATGACGATGCATATCAATTACATAATTGCGGAGTGTTTTTAGATCTAATGTCTCACAGAGCGCGTTTTGATAGTATTTTGGATGAACACCTAAATTGTGCTACCATATCAAAAAATACTTCTAAGACAATACAAAACAATCTTTTAGACGCGATTTATCAAGTGTACTTAGAAAATCTAAAAACTGAGATAAAAAGGGTTAATTTTGTCTCTGTTTAGGCAGACGAGACAACTGATGTTTCCTGTCGTTCACAGTTTGTCATAATTTTACGATTCGCTAAGAATTTTGCACCAGTTGAACGGTTCTTAACTTTTGTTGATGTGAAAAATAAAACTGCTCTTGGATTAACTTATGTTCTTTTAACCGAGCTGACTAAATTTAATCTCAAAGATAAACTCATATCGCAAGCATAAGATGGAGCAGCTCTTATGAGTGGTATAAGACAGCGGTCGCCAAACTTTCTGACCTCATGGACCAGAAAATTCATAATTTAAATCCCGCGGACCACTTACAGGATTTTTGAAGTGTTAAATATATTTATAAAAAAACTTGTGATCTAAGAACTCATAAAATATACTTAGTTAATAAAATGAAACTATTAATTGTAACCAAATTATGAAAGCTTTATTAATAAACCATAATAAAATAAACAAAACAATTAAAAGATGGTTTAAGTATATCAAACTTTTAGCATTATATATTCCTAGTGTGATGGATGTTCCTGCTTACTTGAAATAAGATTTTGAATATTTGGATCCAATGTTGTTACTGCAAGACGGAGAACTGCATTTATTTCAAGGCGAGATCGGTACCGTGTTTTGATGGCCGTGACAGATGAAAAGGCCTTTTCACATAAATATGTAAGTTGTGGAGAATTGAATCAGAATTCTCATTGCCTGTTCACAAAGAAAAGGGTATTCACTTTTTATGGAAAGCCAAAACTGAGATCTTGATAAGGTTGAATGAAATTTAAATTTGAGAGTTTCGTTGGACGATAGGTCAATGAGGCTTTCTTTTAGATGCATGCTTAAATTATTATCCTGAATGTTCGCTGCAAACGGATCTATTATCCACATATTACCATGTCTGGGATCTTCATTCTTTGGATAATAACGAGCAAAATATTCTGTAAGTGATTCCAAGTGCTTTTTAACTAGGGTTACCACTTGCTGGTTAACATCAAAATTAGAAAACAGTAATATTTTCTTTTGAAACGCATCAATTTTACTTCGTAGTGTGAACACGTCCTTAAGTTGTCCTTGCAAGGATATGTTTAGTTCATTTAACAGGGAAAAAATATCTACCAGGTATGCAAGCTTTGCTAGCCATTCATTTTTGGACAAGAATTTTTGCAATTTCGGATTGTTTTGTTCCCAGAAAAATAATTTAACTTCTTCCCGCAAGGCGAATAGTCGGGTCAGTATTTTGCCCCTCGACAGCCATCTCACCTCAGCATGACGAAGAAGATGAGTATACTCGGAACCCATTTCTTCACAAAGTGCCTCAAAGATTCGAGAATTGAGTGCTTTGTGCTTTTTCCTTTATAATTTCAATGACATTTGATAATACTTCGTGTAGTTCTGGGGAAATTTTTTCGCTGCAAGTTGCTCTCGATGTACATATAATGCAGTGTGTAGAAAAAATGCCTGGGTGACCAACATTTTTCACCTTTGCAACAATTCCTGAAAGATGTCCAGTCATATTTGCGGCACCGTCTGTGCATATCCCAATACATTTTTTCCAGTTAATTTCATGTTCCCGGAAATAACTATTAAGAGCTTCAAAAATCTCAGAGCTGTTTGTTCTACCCGGCATATTAAGCGAACTTAACTCTCCTTCATACTCAAACCTCACAAAACAAAGAAGGAGTGCTGTGTTTGTAATGTCCGTAGATTCGTCTAGTTGTATTGAATAAATTGATGAATTTTTCACCATTTTTATTATCTGATTTTCAATGTCTTCGGCCATATCTTCGATTCTGCGCTTGATAGTATTAGCAGACATAGGAATTGCTTTCAATTTCTGAACAGCCTGCGTTCCCAAAATCTGTTCACAGGCTTTTAACATGCAAGGCTTATTTAATTCTTCTCCAATCGTGTATGGCTTTTTGCATTTCGCGATCTGCCACGAGATAGGAGGCCTCATTTTTCTTAAAACAGTAACTTGCTTTTGCATATTTTCATGCATTCTTTTAAAATATTCTATTTTTGCTAAATCCGGGTGTTTTGAATTCAAGTGTCTTTCAAGTTTGGAAGGTTTTAATGCATCGTTAGATAAGCTTTCAGAACATAAAACACAGAGGGACCGTGGATCCAGCTCACTGTCAGGTTCTTCAATGAATCCAAATTCTAAGTAGTAGGAATGATATTTTCTTGATACTTTGCGTTTTTTCTTCTCTCCACCTCCCGTTCCAACGCTTTTCCTAATGGTCCCTAATGAAGACTGTGGAGAGTCTGATTTATTGATTAGTTCACGGTTAGGTGAAGTACTATCAATGTTATTATTATCGTTCTCAATACTTTTTGAATTACTAAAGAAATTCAAAATGCTCCTTTGCTTTTTTTCACTCATTATGGGTTTAATTTATTTGAATCTAAGATAAAAAAGAGAAGAAATTTAGAAAAGTCAAACTGATTTTATCCCAATAAATATCAAATAAAAGAAAATATGCACATGGTTAAGATTTAAGATCATACCGGTCTTAAAAAAACACCAATGTACAAAAGAAAATTCACAAAAACTTCCTGAATAAGCCAACTAATATATTGAACTCAATACGTCCGTAAGCTATGCTACAACTGATATAAATATACGACATACAGGAGAGTGAAATATTAGAAGAGTGCGAAACGAGAGGAGAAAAAACATGTAGCTAAACAATGCAGCTACAGCAGTAAGACTTATTTACCATGGCGTTATTAAACGCGACAGAGATGGAAGACCGTTCATCCAATGGCCAGTGTGTACAGTATGCGACGAAAGTTTTTATAACTTTTCACGTATTGTTATGAATTGAATTATGTTTCAATGCATCATAAAACATAACTTAGCGTGATGAGTAAGTATATTCCACATTTTTCTGCGGACCAGCGAAATTTTCATGCGGACCACAGTTTGGCGACCGCTGGTATAAGAGGAGGTGTGCAAATTTTAAGGAGCGTTTACAATGGGAGAGTACAGTGGAGTCACCAGATTGCAATTTCTCTCATCATCTCACCAACGTGAGATTAGGAATGTTTCAAATCTGACGCTACTCTGTGAAATCCACTCTGGTGGGAAACGCGAAGAACTTATATTAGAGCGCAAGCTTGACACAAGGAGAGACAATGCAATCTTATGACTCCACTCTACTCTGCCATTGTAAACAGAACATTTTCCTTTAGCACATTGTGTGCATTGCTATGCGCACCAAATAAATATAGTTCTTAAAAACGTATGAGAGAGAATTTTCTTTGCAAATATTGGTGGAATAATCTTAAAGAAGTAATATTCTCAGAGAGATTTGTACAAGCCGCACCAACAGCATCTCAAACAAGATGGAATTATCACTCCAAAATAGTAAATTGTATTCAAGAAAGCAAAGAAGAGCTTCTAGAATGCTTTCAAATAATCCAAAATGAGGATCATTGGGATGACAAAAGTATTAGAGATGCAACTGGTTTTGAATGCTTGCTGAATGATGAGGAATTTATTTTGCTAACAAGTGTTTTCTATAACCTTTTTCAAACACGTAGAAAAGTGTTCAACATAACTCAAGCGTGAGATACGACAGGTGCTAGTATTGTTCTTGCTCTGAAAAATTTTGAAACGGCGATTGCTGACATTAGAAATAAGTAATATGCAAAACTTTAGGGTTAATTTGGAAGAAAACTGCGATATACATATTAACCTCAAAGAGACCTAGGCTAGAGCAAGACATTCATTTAGAAATGGAGATGAAGGAAGTATATGTTATCATAAATAATCAAATTAAAGAGCGTTTTGCGAAAAGTGAAATATTTTGGTTATTCTGTCTAGTTGATCCGAAAGAATTTAATAACTTTAAAGAAAAACTACATGTGATATATATCTAATAACAACACATTTAACGGCTTCTCAACTTTGTCGCAATTTATGAAATTTTTATAGAGCAATGATTTAGTAAATACTTTTTCGGAAGTATCGAAATTAATTGAAGTCGCTTTAACAATCCCTGTTGCAACTGCTGAAGCGGAGCGACGTTTCAGTACTTTAAAAAGAATAAAGACATTTTTAAGAAATACGATAGGGCAAGCAAGGTTAAATGCACTTGCGGTGTTACTATCCAAAAGGAAACTATCACCGAAATAACAAAAATCAAACAAAAATTTATTGAAAAATTTGCTACTCAAAAAAATATAAGAGCAGAATATTTATATAAATAAGATCAATTTATGCATAATTTATTCTGGTTATAATCTAGCGAGCAAACCTTTTAACAAGCATTTAATTTTTTAATGCGCGACAAATCTCCAGATCCTAAAAAGGCGTTTACAAGAGGGTTAATATTTTGCAAGAGATTGAGTAAATTTCGGACATGAGATACACCTTTCCGAAACGGAATATTCGCTTTTCCTAATTATGTAAACGATTTTAAAAATATTTTATAATACTTAAATACTAATTCTAAGAAAACTTACTTATGTATTTGTCACGCCAAGTAGACTGAAACATAAAACCAATAATGGATTTAAAATTGGTATATACAGGGTGATTCAGATCAAGATACGTTTCGGTATACCACGCGATTCCTTGAGGTAAGCTGATCAAAAAATTGTTCCACATACCCCCCCCCCCCCCCCCCCCCCCCCCAACCTTCCTTCAGGAGTTGTGGCCAGTTGAAGATTTCTCCAATATTCGTGAACCCTGAAGGGAATAAATGAGTATAACTTTTGAACCACCCTATAGATTTTGGTTATTGTTGGCTTATTAAATAGCCAAGAATAGTAGCTGTCGAAAAGTGTATTCCTCTGTATTTCTTAATTAAGCATCTTTAAATTATTCTCAAATATTTCCAAAATTTTGATTTTTTTACACACAAATTTCATAAATACCGTTATTTATTTCAAAAACTTTCTTCCATGTAACCCAAATTTATTGCTTCTTATTAATCCTACTATCCTCTATCACTGGAAAAACACCGCATGCCAATACCTGTTTTAGCACTGGAGGTTTATTTGCAGATTCAAGCCAGATCATAAAATCAAACTGGTGGAGCTTCGGATACAGGATATGAAAGTGGAGCTAGCGAACCGATCGTTACAAACGACAGGTGCAAAGAATGTTCTCGTCGAGCGACTGAGCTAAAGAAAAGTCTGTAATGAACATGGAACAAGTTTTGGGCACTTTAATGAGTAAATTGGAGCTTTCATTAGCTCTGCAGATGAAAAATGCTTTTGAGGAAACAAGCAATTCACTTGAGATACAACACAGATTTCTGGAAACCTGTTTGGACGAACAAAAAAATGGTCTTAAGGAACAAAACAAATCTATGGAAGCCCGTTTTGATGAACAAAAGTATTCTCTCGAGGAACAGAAGAAATCCATGGACGAACAAAAGAATTCTCTCGACGAACAAAAGAATTCCCTAGAATCCCGTTTAGATGAGCAGAAGAAATCCATGGAAACCCGTTTGGACGAGCAGAAGAATGCTTTTGCGGAACAAGGGAAATCTCTGGAAACCCGTTTGGACGGACAAAAGATCTCTCTGGAGAATTGTCCCGAAACTCGTTTGGAGGAATAGAAAAATTTTCTGAAAAACTCTTTAGATGAACAAAATTTGAAAATTGAAGAAATCGAGCAGGAAGTGGCGGAAGCTTAACAAAAAGTCTCCGAGCAGCTTGACAGTTTTAAAGCAGATCTGGAAAGAATAAAGCATCGTCAGCCTCTAAACATAGCAGCTGAAATATCCGGCGCAGGTAGAATGAAACCTCCAATATTTGATGGACAAAATTCGTGGCATATCTTTAAGAGACAATTTGAGGCAGCTTCAGAGGTAAATGAATGGAATGATGAAGACAAAGCTACAGCTTTGGTGTTAGCACTTCGAGTTCCAGTCCAGCGTCAGAACTCTTACAAACTGTACCCATTGAAATGCAACGTAAATACACTTCATTAGTACAGGCGATTGAATTACGTTACGGAGATGAACACTTGCAGCAAGTATATCGCCTACAGTTGCGCAACAGAATTCAAAAGCATGGCAAATCACTCCAACAACTGCAGGCTGATGTGTAAAGATTAGCGCATCTTTCATACTCCAGTGTGAATGCGGATTTTCTCCATAAAGTGGCACAAGACGCAAGCGTAAAGTTGTTCATGTGGACCGCTTGTGTCAATACTACGAGCATCAAGACCGTGGACCACCTGTTGTTCGGGACGAACAACTTTAAGAAGACAACTGGTAACATCTACTGGCAATGGAGAGTAAACGACTTCAGGTTCGGGAAGGTTCAGGAATAGAATGAATGGAATGGAATAGTCAAGAAGTTTCTGGAATAGAACACTCCAGAATAATCTGGAGAGTTTCTAGGGTATAAATATAACAGTTGTCAGCGCCAAAAAAAAGAGTCTTGTCTTAGACGTTGCAATGTTAACAAACGAAAGTAATAAACAGGCGGAAGTGTTGTAACTGGATTGCGATAATTGAAAGTACAGTATTAGCGATAATTAAAGTTGAGTTGATTAATTGAATGTTTGTGAATTTTATATGATTAGAGTGAAATAAAGAACTTGTACATATATAAAATATTTAATATGTGTTTTAAATAACGAACCAAAGTCCACGCTTGCAACAATATGTCATATTCTGATTAGGAATGGTTGAATCAATGTTAAACAGTAGATTATCTGAATCACTTTCACTAATATATATTGTATTTAAATTAATTTTAGAATTATTTATCTTGTGTATATCAACTTCAGTTTTGCCGTTGTTTAATCTATATGCACTTTTGTTTTCACTATCACTTTTTATATGTGTATTGCTGATACTTGCACTTAAATTAACACTTGAATTTTCTTTTGTTGGACTTTAACTTATATTTTCTGTGGATCTTGCTCCAAATAAACATAATCTATTAAACATATTAGAAGTAGGATATGGTTTGGAAGTGTTGGAGCGGTTATGTTTTCTGGGATTAGTCATATAAGAAATGAGAAATATTCAAATAAATTCGACTTACATGAAGACAATCTGCCACATTTTCTTAAGCGATGTCCCCTCGTTGGTCGAAAATTTTCTTACTTATCTCTTTCCTTAATCTTGGTCGCCTCAGGATTTTTACGAAATTTCACAAATTACTTATTAAGCCGATAACTCGTCGATTATTGTGTGATATAGAATCGATAATCCGTCGATTATTGCGTAAGATTGCGCAATAGTTTCTTTTTTGTTTAAAAAAAAGTCACATTGAACCGATACCTCAAAATATACATTACAGGTATCGTAGACCTGACTCAAGCACTCTTTACGCATGTGTCGAGTTGCATGAACTTTATTTAAGCTGAAGGTTACCTGGTGGAAATTACCTAAGCAATGTTTGCGAGAAAGTTGGAGCATTGATATTAATATGTATGAATTTTATGTTTTAGAAAAAATGCAATTAATGCATAAATTGAAATGTGAAATAAAAATTATTTAAATGGGTTTACTATAGGTTTATGCAGGGCATGTAACTCCCGCACGAATATCTATTCTGGATTTTCTCTGAATTTTGTCGCTTCTGAATTTTGTCCCTTCTGGATTTTGTCTTCTCAGGATATTGTCTCTTCTAGATTTTGTGTTTTTGAATTTAGTCATTCTGGATTTTGTCTTTCCAGATTTCGGACCGAACCCATTTTTTGTACTGAAGCATGTAAATAAGAGCTTTACAAACAAGGTGTACTGTCCGTTAATAGAACGTACACGCAAATTTGATCAAGTGACTGAAATGAATGCACTGGTAAATTTGGATCAAGATCACTGGTCTATTTCCTAACAACAAATCAACACTGTTCACTTTCTTTGACTCTCAAGAAACTACTGCACTTAGTTTTTAGAATCTCCCACTATTTAGATCAGATTATGTATAAAAAGGTTTCAGGTCAACGATTCAAAAGTATGGGAAAAACACACTCACAGGATTGTTAATAATAGATATATAAATAGATATTCAATATATATAATTAATATAGAGCAAAAGTTAGAATAATTTAACTTCAAAACACTGGCACACGTGCTTAACTTAAATATCTCGAGTAATTGTATTAAGACAGAATTATGTAAATTGTTGGGTCAGAGATCAACATACACTAGAAAACACACTTATTGACACCGATTTATAATGTAGGACTTTCAGAAATAGATATGTCGAGACAAAACTCTGTATATCAGTTTGGGTCTGAGATTTTTGTATTACACTAACACTTATTAGCACCAAGTTATAATATAAAAGCGTCAAAAAATGTAATAAAAATATATGTATAAAATAGATATGCACATGAAATGTATAATATATATATGTGTATATAAGTCAAAATATAGTCAAATAGATATAAGAATAAGTATTAAAATGTTACAAGTGACTGGTACTCACCGATCTAAAACTTGACACTTGAGGAATTGGCTGTTCTTGGTTAGAACAATTCTTTATTTCCGTCGAGACCAGAAATAAAGTGTTAATGTTAGTAAGATACTATCTCAGTCGAGACCCGAGATAATATTCTTTAAGTCAGTCGAGACCCGGCTTAAAGTGTTATCTTATCTTCAGTCGAGACCCGATATAAGATGCGTTTATTTCCGTCGAGACCAGAAATGATTGTTAGTAAAAGATTATCTCAGTCGATACCCGGTATAATATTCTTTAAGTCAGTCGAGACCCGGCTTAAAGTGTTATCTTATCTTCAGTCGAGACCCGAAATAAGATGCGTTTATTTCCGTCGAGACCAGAAATGATTGTTAATTGTTAGAAGTGAAATATCAGTCGATACCCGATATGAATGTTAGTCCCTAAGCCAACTTACCCCAAGCGATGCCAAGCAAATCACAAAAAGAGATCGAGATCAGTCAGCTTGTCGTTTATATAGCCCTTGCTTGCACACGACACCACTGATAGAGTAGCAGCGGCGCATGATTACAAGAATTGGCAATGCAGCTGTGATCTTACGGTATCAGCGATAAAATTTGCCTAGCAACGAACAAAAATGCATATCAACAAGAATTTTTAGAGCAACACATGCTGTTGTGTTAAATTAAAGTATATTTGCAAAAATTTTATTTCGTATCACGTAGAGAAGAAATTCCCGTTCGATGGTACTTATAATGATGATAATGCTAGAGTTGCAAATTGATCTGCTTGATTTGATTGTATTTGTGCCAAGCATTGTATGTTACATGACAACACTTGCTTTTGATAGATGTTGTACCTATTTTTGGAAAAATTGTAATTAGATTGAATTTGTTTTCTTTTCAGAACTCAATTTCAGCATGTTATTGTTGATAATATGTTCCCTTTTCAGGAATTGTTTTTTGATAATAATTTTAAATTAATTTGCTCAATGAGGCTATATTTTTATGTTGTATTTATGCAATATGCTATGAAGAAGACAAATACATGGCTATGTTAGGCTGTGTACATGTTTGTCGCTTAAGAGAAATAAAATTAGATTTAATTTTACTAAAAATTTAATGCTTTGTTTTTAGCATGCTTTCTTTCAGAAGTTTTCTGTATGAAAATATATTCGAATCAATTTGGTTCGAACATACTGCCCCCCGTTGAAAGACTGGAAATGTCTTTCAAGTGATTAATTTTAAAACTGACCTGTAAAGCAATGAGAGAAAATTGTGAGCCAAATTATTGAGGGAGAAACTTGTAGCCGTATTACTTTGATTTACAATTATGGTTACCATATTAATAAAGAGGAGGAACATTTGAACCGGCCGACAGGAAAGAGAACAGCAAAAGGAGAGAAAAAAATAGAAACAAAGAAATGAAACAAATTATTATCTTATAACTTTAATGTTTCCGTTAGCCAACAATTTGATTTTAATTCGATCCCCGTCTTTAGTCGTGAAGCGCTGGTTTCTCTTCTTGGAACGTTTCAAGGCCTCCCAGGATACGGTGATATTCTCCGTCGCTCCTGTTTGATTGTTCACAATTGTTACAACAATGTCATCATTTGGGAGGATATTGGGATGAACGGATTCGTCGGTCAAGATAGCTACTTTCGATATTGCTGGTTGAGCGTTCGAAGTGGTTGCTAATAGAGTGCTGGTTGCTGTTCCGGTGGAATTGATGGTTCACTAAGTCGTCTTCCTCGATTCGGGGACGTGGAGGGTGAATCCTCAATTACCATAGTTGGCATTGGTTGTGGGCTTAAGGTTAATTTAGTGATTGCTTTCATTAGCTTAGAGCGTTGCTTTAAGTCCTTGAGCTGTTCAGTCATCTTCTGGATCTCTTCCTGTTCCTCATGCAGACTTCGCTTCGGAGATGGTGGCAACAATTGCATTTCCTCGTCAAGATCCCAATCATCATCTGTAGCTTCATCCTGATCTTGATCTGGCGATGGGGGCCATTCTGCCAGTTCTCGTTCATGATTCCAAGCTGCTTCTAATTCGCTTTCAATATTCCGCCCGGGAGTAATGGGCAAATCTTCCTCGAAATCACTTTGGTATTTAGGTGTATCCATTTTAAGCTAAATACTTTGACTAATAATTCCACCGTTTGAGTGATCACATTTATATAAACATAACGGGTTTCTAGAATTGGTCTTGCTTGCATTGCTTGGCTGTACTACAGACTTTTGCGCAATGGTGATAACAAAATTGCATTGGATTACAATTGCGATTGGATTTTTTCTCTGTGGAAACCGTTGTCATAGAAACTATCGTTTAGCGATTGAAGATAATGACGGATGGTTGCAGGTGCTTAAAATTTTAGACTTTGAATTGCTTCGATGGTAAAACCTTTGTGATAAAAGCGACATTGGATATTTGAAAGAAACGGGACATGAATAGTTTGATGATAATATGTAACTTTAAATAAGCGATTGTAGCTTGAATTTTTCTGTTAGAGAATTTAATACATGTAGAAATAGCGTTGGGTTTTTGTATTTTAACGATGCGTTGAATTGGATATATGAAATAGTGAAGTTAATCTTGTATCGGTAAGATACATATTTTTGAGGTTGGCCTTTTTAGAATTCCCTTAGCGGTTTTCACACTGACTACACGAATGTAATTATCAGTACCTGGATGAACTTCAATTATTCGTCCTAACAACCACCGGCTTGACACCAGATTCGGTTCTTTAATTATGACTAAATCTCCTATTTGAGGGTTCGAAATTGGAATTTGCCATTTGGGTCGATTTTGTAGGGAATTCAAATAATCATTAGACCATTTATGCCAAAACTGTTGTTGCAACAGTTGGAGATGTTTCCATCTAGTAACTGATGAAACCTTATTTTCCATCACAGGTTCTGGTGGAAGTAATAAGGAAGTGCCAATTAAAAAATGACCTGGAGTTAGAGCATTGAGATCGTCTGGATCTTCTGTGATAGGACATAGAGGCCTGGAATTTAGACAGGCTTCAATTTGTGACAAAACAGTCGCGAATTCTTCAAATGTTAATGAAGAATTCCCTAAAATTCGCTTCAAATGGAATTTTATGGATTTGACTCCGGCTTCCCACAATCCTCCAAAATGAGGTGCGGAAGGCGGGTTAAAGTGCCAACATATCCCATCTTGGGCTATTTTGTTCTTGTAGACATTTAATTTCAGTACCGAAAGCGGCATTCTGTGCTGCTTTAATGAGCCGAATTTTCGCTTGAACGATTTCTGTTGGATGAAGTAATTTTGGGTCCATTGGTTGTTCTTGGATGGATTTCACCGATGGACTTTTGCATTTATTTATGAACCTAATGCAATAGGCAATTATGCGTTGTAATTTTGAAAAGCTGGAAAATTTTCCAAACAAATCGTCGATACGTGAATGAGCTATTGTGAAATGGGTTACGCGTCTTTGTTCAGTTTCAGGCTCATTAGCTGGAATTGTTTTAGATTTCGGCCAATCACTTTCACTGTCCTGCAACCAATGAGGTCCATGCCACCATAACTCATGATCAATCAATAATGAAGACTTAATTCCTCTGATATTGCAGTCGGCTGGATTGTCAGCAGATTTTACATGATGCCATGCTTTGATGTCGATCAAAGCTTGAATTTCCGCCACCCTATTAGCCACATATGTCTTATACTTATTAGGGTGACTACGAATCCAGGCTAACACAATAGAAGAATCTTTCCACGCGAACGTGGGAACTAGATCGAATTGTAGATCTGTTTTAACCCGATTGATGGTTCGTGCCAAGAGTACCGCACCGCACAATTCAAGACGTGGGAGAGATACAGATTTAACCGGCGCTACCTTTGACTTTGCCATAAGTAAATTAACATGAACAACTCCTTCGTCATCAACAACTCTAATGTAAGCGGCAGCAGAATACGCTTGATTAGAAGCATCTGAGAATCCGTGCATTTGGCAGGTGGATAAGTTACTTGTAGTATGTAACCAACGCGGTATGTTGATGCTACTAATTTGATGTAAATCTGCTTTAAATTCGCGCCACTGTTTATCAATAGGTGCCGGTATGGGTTCATCCCATGAACATCCTGCAAGCCATAAAGCTTGCATCAATATTTTGGCAATGATTATAATTGGTGATATCCAGCCAAGTGGATCGAAAAGCGTTGCAATTTCTGAAAGAATAGAACGCTTTGTAGAGAGGCAATCTGATTTCCTTTTGTATTGTAGCGTGAAACAATCAGATCCTGGAAACCAATGAATGCCTAAAGTTTTTACGGACTCATCGCTTGCGAATCGCAAAGGAAGTTCATCTTCTCTGTATGGTTCGGGAATCCTAGATAGTAAATCTGAAGAATTGCTCACCCATTTCCTCAAACCAAATCCGCCGGAAGATAACAGATTGATAAGTTGATCTTGTATTTGGTGGGCTTCTTCCTTTGTATCTGAGCCTGTAAGAAGGTCATCAACATAGAAGTCACGAGACACTATCTTCGCAGCTTCGGGGAATTTGTCAGCTTCATCAATGGCTAGTTGATTGATCGTTTTTATTGCGAGATAGGGAGCTGGCTTGTAATCCTTAATTGGTTCATTTTGATTATTCCTCCAAAGTATTCTTTGGTAGGTTTGATCTGGAGGTTGTACCTTTATCATCCTGTACATTTTCTCTATGTCAGCAGACATAGCGAATTTGTACTTTCGCCATCTGAGGATGATTGAGAAGAGTTCAGACTGCAGTACTGGACCCGTATGCAGCTGTTCGTTTAGACTTTTTCCATTAGTCGTTTTTGCTGAAGCATCAAAGACCACGCGAACCTTTGTAGTGGTGCTATCTTTGATGACAGCATGATGAGGAAGATAGTAACTTTGTTCGTTGCTTACTATCTTGTTAGCCACTGTCATGTGACCTAATGTCTTGTATTCATTAATACAAGTTTTGTATTCCTGATAGAGTTCAGGATTTCGTTCTAATTGCCGTTCTAGGCTGTAGAACCTACGTAATGCCATACCTCGAGAGTCGCCTAGGTTAGGGCTTTCTGTGGTGAAAGGCAGACGAACTTCGTAACGGCCGTGTGCGTTACGAAAATGAGTTTTTGGTAAAACTCTTCACATTCTTGATCTGCTTTAGACAGCTTTCTTCCTGGATTAACTTCTTCAGTTTCCCAGAACTGACGTAAAAGTTTATCCAGTGAAGTGTCGTCGTCGTAATGAGCCTTTGCTGTTAACGCAGATGCTGTTAAGAATGTGGATGTATTTTTTAACTTTCCGAAAAGTATCCATCCAAGGGTACTGTTTTGGGCAGTTGGTGTTCCTGGAGGACCTTTCCGTAAACCTTCCAAAAGAAGTTCACTGTACACATCTGCTCCTAAAAGCAGGTCAATTTTTCCTGGTTTAAAGAAAAACGGATCGGCAAGTGGTAGCTCATGTATATGACTCCATTCTTTGTTTGGAATGGTTGAAGGAGGTAAAATGTCCGTAATTGTATCCACTATAAGGGCTGTAACTGTCGTTGCCTTAGTTGTGGTTGAATAAGGATAAATGTTCAAAGTAGTTTGTTTTTGAACATTTGTAGTTTCAGATTTTCCCAGGCCCGTGATTTGAATTTCCACGTTTGTAGTGGATGATTGCAGCTTACGTGCGGCGGCTTGGGTTACAAATGAAACTTGAGAGCCTGAATCTATCAAAGCTCTCAATACCAACATGTTTCCCTTGTTTGTAGGAACGTTTAACAGTGCTGTTGCAAGCAGTGCTTGTTTGGTACGTTGGTTTTTTGTGTGAAGCGTGTGAAGAGAGTTATTGGATGTGGAAGGTGAATTACAAGGTTGAGCTTTTGATTGCTGCTCCCTTGGCTTGACTTGGGTCGAGACCCTTGGAGTGGCATTATTCCTGTGAAGAAAAGAATGATGCCTCCTTCCACATCGCTGACATGAAAACTTACTCGTACAAGTTTTCGTGCTATGGCCTTTTGATAGGCAATTATTACACAATTGATTTCATGTGACAATTTTGAATTTATTGTCTACATCGAGTTTTATAAATTTCGGACATTTAAATAGACGGTGCTGCTCTTTGCACAAAGGACATGCTTGGATGTATGAAGAAAAATGGGTAGATGCTCTCGGCACATGAGCGTTTTTGTTGACTAGGGACGGTTTGGTATCGACTATGGCTTCTAAAATTCTAAATCTAGATTGTAAAAATAATTTTAAGGACTCGAAAGTGGGAAGTCCTTCTGCAGTATTGACCACTTGTTCCCATGCACGGTGCGTTTCTGCTGGTAAACATTGAACCACCATATAGATGAGAATTGCATCCCATTGCTTAGTGGAAACTTGCAATGCCTCGAGTTACTTATCTAGCAAGGTTTTGATAGCCTTGGCTGATTCGTGGGCTACTTTAGGTAGATTAAAGAGTGCTTTCAATTGGGCATTTACCAAGACTCGTTTATTATCATACCTTTCAAGCAATATCTTCCATGCGCTGTCATAACTCGAGTTGGTCATAGGAAATTGACGCAGTAAGTCCTCTGCTTCTCCAGATACACTTGACTTCAAATAATGCAATTTCTGCATCGGAGATAACGCAGAATTTGAATGCACCAGGGATTTGAATAGATCGTGAAAAGGCCTCCATGAATCGTAAGAACCTGAGAATTTTGGGATTGTGATGCTAGGTAATCTCAGAGACGATGAAGTTTCATGTTCTGATTTTGGACTTGATTCAACCTTTGTTTCGAATGCATCTAATGCATCCCTAAGAATACCTCGAAACATGAAGTATTTGTTTTCCACATTTGAAAATTGATCGTTTGCGAAGTAATCGAACTTTTGAAGTTCACTATCTTCCAAGGCTTGCGTGGCTTGGATAATTGTATAGTGATCTTTCTTATAATCTGACCGAATTTCACTTAGAGCGGTTAATCGCTCAGAAATAAAACCTTTCGTTCGTTTTTCTACATCAGCCTTGGTGTAGTTATTGAACGATTTTTCGAAGATTATTGCAGAGGTGGCTTGGTTGCCCAAAAGTTTTTGAAGTGCAGACATGTTTAAAAGATTGACAAAATAAAACACTAGACCTTAGATCCGGCTCGAAGGACCATAAAATGTACTGTCCGTTAATAGAACGTACACGCAAATTTGATTAAGTGACTGAAATGAATGCACTGGTAAATTTGGATCAAGATCAGTGGTCTATTTCCTAACAACAAATCAACACTGTTCACTTTCTTTGACTCTCAAGAAACTACTGCACTTAGTTTTTAGAATCTCCCACTATTTAGATCAGATTATGTATAAAAAGGTTTCAGGTCAACGATTCAAAAGTATGGGAAAAACACACTCACAGGATTGTTAATAATAGATATATAAATAGATATTCAATATATATAATTAATATAGAGCAAAAGTTAGAATAATTTAACTTCAAAACACTGGCACACGTGCTTAACTTAAATATCTCGAGTAATTGTATTAAGACAGAATTATGTAAATTGTTGGGTCAGAGATCAACATACACTAGAAAACACACTTATTGACACCGATTTATAATGTAGGACTTTCAGAAATAGATATGTCGAGACAAAACTCTGTATATCAGTTTGGGTCTGAGATTTTTGTATTACACTAACACTTATTAGCACCAAGTTATAATATAAGATCGTCAAAAAATGTAATAAAAATATATGTATAAAATAGATATGCACATGAAATGTATAATATATATATGTGTATATAAGTCAAAATATAGTCAAATAGATATATGAATAAGTATTAAAATGTTACAAGTGACTGGTACTCACCGATATAAAACTTGACACTTGAGGAATTGGCTGTAAGCTAATGTTAAGCCCTTTGTTCTTGGTTAGAACAATTCTTTATTTCCGTCCAGACCAGAAATAAAGTGTTAATGTTAGTAAGATACTATCTCAGTCGAGACCCGAGATAATATTCTTTAAGTCAGTCGAGACCCGGCTTAAAGTGTTATCTTATCTTCAGTCGAGACCCGAAATAAGATGCGTTTATTTCCGTCGAGACCAGAAATGATTGTGAGTAATAGATTATCTCAGTCGAGACCCGAGATAATATTCTTTAAGTCAGTCGAGACCCGGCTTAAAGTGTTATCTTATCTTCAGTCGAGACCCGAAATAAGATGCGTTTATTTCCGTCGAGACCAGAAATGATTGTTAGTAATAGATTATCTCAGTCGAGACCCGAGATAATATTCTTTAAGTCAGTCGAGACCCGGCTTAAAGTGTTATCTTATCTTCAGTCGAGACCCGAAATAAGATGCGTTTATTTCCGTCGAGACCAGAAATGATTGTTAGTAAAAGATTATCTCAGTCGAGACCCGAGATAATATTCTTTAAGTCAGTCGAGACCCGGCTTAAAGTGTTATCTTATCTTCAGTCGAGACCCGAAATAAGATGCGTTTATTTCCGTCGAGACCAGAAATGATTGTTAGTAAAAGATTATCTCAGTCGATACCCGAGATAATATTCTTTAAGTCAGTCGAGACCCGGCTTAAAGTGGTATCTTATCTTCAGTCGAGACCCGAAATAAGATGCGTTTATTTCCGTCGAGACCAGAAATGATTGTTAGTAAAAGATTGTCTCAGTCGAGACCCGAGATAATATTCTTTAAGTCAGTCGAGACCCGGCTTAAAGTGTTATCTTATCTTCAGTCGAGACCCGAAATAAGATGCGTTTATTTCCGTCGAGACCAGAAATGATTATTAGTAAATATCTTATCTTCAGTCGAGATCCGAAATAAGATGCGTTTATTTCCGTCGAGACCAGAAATGATTGTTAATTGTTAGAAGTGAAATATCAGTCGATACCCGATATGAATGTTAGTCCCTAAGCCAACTTACCTCAAGCGATGCCAAGCACAAAAAGGGATCGAGATCAGTCAGCTTGTCGTTTATATAGCCCTTGCTTGCACACGACACCACTGACAGAGTAGCAGCGGCGCATGATTACAAGAATTGGCAATGCAGCTGTGATCTTACGGTATCAGCGATAAAATTTGCCTAGCAACGAACAAAAATGCATAGCAACAAGAATTTTTAGAGCAACACATGCTGTTGTGTTAAATTAAAGTTTATTTGCAAAAATTTTATTTCGTATCACGTAGAGAAGAAATTCCCGTTCGATGGTACTTATAATGATGATAATGCTAGAGTTGCAAATTGATCTGCTTGATTTGATTGTATTTGTGCCAAGCATTGTATGTTACATGACAACACATGCTTTTGATAGATGTTGTACCTATTTTTGGAAAAATTGTAATTAGATTGAATTTGTTTTCTTTTCAGAACTCAATTTCAGCATGGTATTGTTGATAATATGTTCCCTTTTCAGGAAATGTTTTTTGATAATAATTTTAAATTAATTTGCTCAATGAGGCTATATTTTTATGTTGTATTTATGCAATATGCTATGAAGAAGACAAATACATGGCTATGTTGGATTGTGTACATGTTTGTCGCTTAAGAGAAATAAAATTAGATTTAATTTTACTAAAAATTTAATGCTTTGTTTTTAGCATGCTTTCTTTCAGAAGTTTTCTGTATGAAAATATATTCGAATCAATTTGGTTCGAACACAAGGATCTGTTTTCTTCTATATTTTGGGAAACACATATGCGTTAAAAGTTACGTATATATCTACAGCAACAGTCTCGAAACTACTGTGCACAAATAATTTTGTGAATGATTGTATTGAAAAGTCTTTCGGTACACAATACAGCGTATGTAACCACTCTTTTGCAGCACCCTGTACAACGATACTGTTATTATTTCTCTGCAGTCCCTTAGATGGTGTCCCGCTCTATTACAATTCCAGCATCGAAAGAGACCACGTGACGGAAATCTCTGTGATGACTGCATTTGTTGCAAGTACAGTCCTCCACTGAAATTTCTCTCACCCGTACTCCACTCCGAGAAGCGTCTCTAGCGGATTCACACGACCATTAACGCTTGTTCTTGATTTTGATTCGCAATAGCGTTCATAAATTCCTTCATTAAGGAAATCCACATTTACGGTAGAATATTAAAGATGCGCTAATCTTTCCACAACAGCATGTAGTTGTGATTCGCTATACTTTTGAATTCTGTTGCGTAACTGCGATATACTTGCTGAATGTGTTCATCTCTATAACGTAACTCTATTGCATGTGCCAATTAAGTACCTATAATCACGTCGCTTTTCAATCAGTATGGTTTATAGAAGCTCTGATGCAGGACCTCGAAGTGCTAATACCAGAGCTGTAGGTTTCTCTTCATCATTCCATCGATTTACATACTTCGGAAGCTGCCTCGCTCTGTCTCTTTAAAATTTGCCACGAATTTTGTCCATCGAATATTGGAGGTTTCATTCTACCTGCACCGAATATTTCGTTTGCTTTCTTCAGCGGTTGTTGATGCTTTATACTCTTCAAATCTGTTTTAAAGTGTTAAACTTCCGACATTTCCTGTTTGATTCCTTCAATTTTAAAATTTGGTTTGTCTAACGACTTTTTCAGAAAATTCTTCAGTTCCTCTAAACGAGTTTCTAGAAAATTCTCCAGAGAACTCTTTTGTTCATCCAATCGGGTTTCCAAAGATTTCTTCTATTGGTCCAAATGGAATTCCAAGGAAACCTGCTGTTCGTCCAAGCAGGCTTCCAGAGAATTCTTTTGTACCTCAAACCGGGTTTCCATCAGAGAATTCTTTTGCTCATCCAAAAGGCATTCTAGGAAATTCTTTTGTTCCTCCAAACGAGACTTCAGAGAATTCTTGTGTTTATCCAAACGGAATTCCAGTGAATTCTTTTCTTTTTCAATAGCATTCTTTATCGTCGCAGACGAATGGTCAAATTTGTGTTCATTAAAATGCACAAAATTTCCATGCTTATCTCAGACTTTTCGTCAGCTTCCTTCAGCAAGCGCCGCTTCCCGATACTGATAGGGATGGTACGGGAAAAATTCAGGTGATCGCGTGGAGAAACAGGTACGACCCTTAAGTGAAATAGAGCTTTTACATTGGCAGAACGATTTATTGAAAAGAGAGAATGAGTTGTTGAGGAAGCAAAGAGCAGAGATAAATTGCAGTGCTACTAATACGTCCTCTGCTAGTGAATCTTTTGTTCGTGTCGAAAATACACAACTTAATCAAGTAAAAGTGGGGCTGAATGAAGTGGGTACTCTTATTAAAGAGTTTAATCCGTCCGATATTTTTGGGTTGGCGGCAGTGGAGTGGCTAAATTCAATTAAAGCCTAAAACATGTGTACGAGTGGGATGACAGAAGTACACTATTTTATGCATCTATGCGTTTGGCTGGTGCCGCGAAGGACTGGAACTACGCAAAACAAAAGATGATAACAACATTTCAACAATTTAAATAGGAATTAATTCACTCTTTTCCTACCGGACAAGATGATTCCTCACTTGTCATCGAAATAATGTCAAGACGGAGAAAACTTGGTGAGTGCTTTGAGATATATTTTTACTCAGTTGTAGCATTAGCAAACAAAATTTTTACCTGAAGAGTCAACGATGAAATATATAATTTCGGGTCTAGGTGAAAACAATTTAATTAATGTTCTCTTAGCTTCGAACTGTAAAACCTTAAATGATTTATTGTTGCAAATTAAACGGTTCGAAGAGGTAGAAAACCAAGAGCGCCAACGTAACATGTTTTCAAATAAGTCGGATTGGTTGACAGGACATCATCGACAGACTTCCCCATCACTTAGACATGGTCGAAAGGACCGCGGAGATTCTTATAATGGTCACACAGTAAATGATGGGAAGCGCAAGTTCAGTGTAGTGGAGCGAACAGCATCTGATCAAACATCTTCAAGCAACAAATTTCTAAAACGCGATGACAGAAAGAAACTGGTAGGTGTAAGTAACTCTTACCGATGTGAAGGAATTGGTCATTATGCGAACTCGTGCCCTTTGCCACATTGCACTAGATACATATGTAAGCAAGTGGGCAATATTTCGACACAGTGCGATAAACGAAGTGCAAATCAGGTAGGGTGTATCACAGAATCCTCCCATCAGGTGCCTAAAGACGAATATCATAAAGTTGCTCACGTTGATGGCAAATCAATTCTCGCCTTTTTTCACCTGGGTAGTGTAAAAACCACAATAAAAAATAAGATGGCAAGCGAGAACAATTGGGCTCTTAGTGATTGCGAAACTGTTTTATGTGGATTCGGAGGTAGCAAGGTTAAAGTGGTAGGCAAAATAAGTAAGAAAGTGAGCGTGAATTACTTTGAGTGTGAGATTGATATAATTGTCGTGAACGATGAGGCGCAAACGTGCGACATGATCATAGATATCCTTAAATTACCAGTGCGAACCGATTTTAATAATATACGAGATATCATTCGTGTAATTGTAATTTTAATTGCAGAAAATTTAGATGCAAAATATAAAGACGAATTACTCAATCTCATTAACAAATTTAGAGATTGTTTCGCGCGCGATTTAAAAGAGATGGGAAAACAGACTTAATTAAAATGAAAATCAAATTAAAAGAAGACATAGTGGTTCGATATAATCCATACAAAGTAGCCTATTGGTTAAAGGCGAAACTTCGGGAAAATATCAGTGAGCTCCTTAAATTAGATATTATAACACTGTCTGAATCTCAATTTGCGAGCCCCGTCCTTCTAGTTCCAAAGAAAGATGGGGAATACAGGTTTTGCGTCGATTTCAGGAAACTGAATGCAGTCACTGAGAGAGAAACCTTCCCGGTACCAAATATAGAGGAAATGCTGAACTCACTAGACCTAATGAGTGGTTATTACCAAGTCCAAATAGAGGAAGGTAGCCAACATTTAACTGCTTTTGTCACACCAGAGGGCCACTACGAATTGAAGCCTGTACCCTTTGGATTGACGAACTCACCAGCGGTATTTATGCGTTTAATGGCAAAAGTCGTAGAGTCAATGGAAAGCGGACGACATGGATGGTGGATGGACGATGGACGACATATTGATACTATCGAAGCAAATATCATAATTCTCCGAGAATTTCTTGGAAGGTTAAAGGAGGCCTGACTAACATTGAATGTCAAGAAGTGCAGATTTTTCGAGAATAAAATACAGTTTCTTGGCCACGAAGTTTCTCAAGAGGGTATCCAACCAGGGCCCATAAAGGTGTCTGCGGTTGAAAATTACAAAAGACCAGAAAATGTAAAGGGTTTGCGTTAGTTTTTAGGATTTACTGGCTATTTCCGGCGTTTTGTTCCGTCATTTTCGGTGATCGCACAACCCCTTAACAAGCTACTCCGAAAAGATCAAGAGTTTAAGTTTACAGAAGAAGCAGAAATTGCCTATAATCAACTGAAGGACGCATTGACTCATAGACCGATATTGACCCTTTACAACGAAAAGCTGGAGCATGAACTACACACTTACGCGATTAGTGGCGGATTAGCGCGAATATTGATGCAACGAGGTAATGATACTATTATGAGACCGGTATCCTATTTCAGTAGAGCGACGACTTCAGCAGAAGCGAAATATCACAGCTATGAACTGGAAGCTTTAGCTGTGGTTGATAGCTTGGAAAGGTTCAAGCATTACCTCCTACATAAAACATTCAAGGTAATAACAGACTGCAATTCCCTTCGACTGAGAAAAGATAAAAAGAATTTAATCCCACGTATTGCTAGATGGTGGTTAAAAATCTCGGAATTTGATTTCGAACTAGGTTTTCGACCGGGAAGTAAACTATCTCATGTCGACGCCCTCAGTCGCAACCCCAACGAAATAGGAGCGGATAGTACAAATGTTGCCGACAATATGTTAGTAATTGGATTAATGGAAATGAAGAAGATACTGGATGGAACGTTTAATCATTATTCGGAAGGGATGGAGTGAAGGGAAAGTTCGTACTTCAGGACGGAAGACTCTACAAGAAGACCGACAACGGACTACGCTTTGTAGTACCAAAAGGCATTAGGTGGCGAGTGATTAAGGGAGCTCATGACGACATGGGATACTGTGGACTAACGAGAACCATCGAAAACTTAAGGCAAACATTCTGGTTTACAAATATGAAACCTACAGTCAGGAAGTACATTAATAACTGCATAGAATGCCTGTACAACAAGCGTGGAGAGTATGGAACTAATTATCGAACACACACAGCAGAAAAATTACACATTCCGCTCTATACAATTCACATAGACCATATGGGACCCTTCCCTAAGAGCTCGAGAGGGAATATGCATCCAATAGGAATGACAGACACATTTACTAATTTCCTTATTCTCAAACCCACAAGGTGTACAACGACCAGAGGTGTAATTAAAATGCTGGATGAAGTGTCACAATATTTTGGATTTCCGACTCGTATCGTCACAGATAGAGGCACTGCGTACACCTCTCACGTGTTCCGCAAGTATTGTAATAGCAACGACATACAACATATTCTAACAGCTGTGAGGACTCCACGAGCTAATGAGCAGATTGAACAATATTTTAGAACCGTTAAGACTGCCATAGCAACAACTAAGCAAAATAGTCAAGGACGAGATTGGGACGTTAAGATGCCGGCAATTCAATGGGCATTAAATAGCATAAAACAGACCACAACGGGGAAACACCACAGGAGCTTCTAATGTGCTATCGACCCAAAAATATACTACAAAACAAGCTAGTAACCGCTTTACAGGAAATCTATGAAGGAGAGAAAGAGGAAAAGATGCTGTTAACATTTGGGCATTCTTTCATGATCCAGATATTTCACAAGCAAAATAAATATTCGAAACAATTTCACATTCTCACGATGTTCATTTCCTTGGAATTCTTTTATTGCAAACAAGCAGCATAAATGCAACACAAAGACTTCTGACCAGTTGCAGTGCTTGAGCAGCTCACATTACATCTGGCCATTCAACACCCTCAAGGTAAAATATCTTATCTAGTAAATTCGTGAAAAATTTATTTCCCAGGGAAGAAAATATTGCATGCTAAGCTTTTTCAATGGATTTAGCTAAGTTAGAATAAGATCGCAGGTAAGCGGTTTTTGTTATAAAAAAAATGTGAATTGATGGAATAAAGTTAGTTGCATTGAGTAATTTTGGAAGAAACAAGCCTTTTTCTTTTCTCTTGGTGAGGCTGCACCGTTGATCCTCTCTAAAGATCGACGCATACAATTCAAGGAAAAGAGCCTTGGCTCATCATTTGGTGACCCCGATGTGATCTGTTCACGCCAAGTATCAGAATTCAGCAACATAGACAAGAAGATTCATTCAGCTTTCTCTTGATCAACATGGACCTGGAAGAACTAGCGCTACGTCAAACAGACACAGGTGGCGAAATTGAACGATTAATGGAAAACTTCCGCAAGGCTTCAATCACCCGCAAGACAGCGGAGTACTTGCAGAAAAGGCTTCTTATGCTAGATGAATTATGGAAGGACTTCGAAGAGACGGAGATAATTATCCGTATAAGCCACGAGAACAGGCTTGATCACCCCTACTTCAAGCAGAATTATTACGACGCCATTTACCAGGGGTACGAAAAATTAAGACAAAAGATAGTGCGCATGCAAGAGGCAGGCGAGCCAACAATTTTTGAAAATGCAGCGAATGATCCAGAACAAGAACAAGACACTGCTCAAAGTGGAATCAACACAGCGAAAGAGAAGTCCACGGACAAGGAGTGTGAAGAAGACAATTTTCCAGTTGCACCACCACCTGAGAAGATTACCGTTTTTGGGGCCTATCCTAAAACAAAGGGCACCTTACCGTCAACCATGTCACCCGTGAGCCTAGCACAAGATGCAACTAAAGCAAATTCACTTATTCGAAGACAAGATTCCATTATGAATGATTTGCGAAGGCTTCTTTCGAGTCACCAAATGCGATGTCAGACTCAATCAATACATTTTTATCAAGTGAAGATACACGCTATCCAAAATTATTGGAGTGAGATCCAGAGCATTCACTACCAAATATGGGAGCAAATAAACGTTCCCAGCAGCATGGGATATCATATTGAGACATTCTTCAAGCTAGAAGAACAGGTTCAAAAGGAACTCATTCGATTGCATGAATTGATGGGTCAATCGACGCCAATTCTCTCCAGAAGGCCAAGCATGCCTGCACCTATCAATCCTCACAACAGCATGGTCAGACTACTAAAGATAACCCTTCCTACATTTGATGGAGGCTATCTGAGGTGGAGACAATACAGAGATCTCCTCACAGAATTGGTGCATAACCAACACATCAATAATTGTCAAAAGATGTGGTACTTGAAGACCAGTCTTTCCGGAGAAGCCGTTCGAAGAAAATTACACAGCGGCATGGAAAATAATCAACGATCGATTCGAAAATACGAGATTATTAGTCAATGCTTTGCTCAGCAAATTATTATCCCAATCAGCCACCTCCATAGAGAACGCTACACCCATCAAATCTCTTCACTACACAACCCAAGAGTGTCTTCTTCCGTTAGAGAACTTAGGTGTACATACGGAACAATGGAATCCGCTTTTACTATACATATTAATCAAAAAATTAGACAAGACCACACATGCATTGTGGGAACAGTCGCTGGCACAACCTAGAACACTGCATCAACTCAAGACATTTATGCAGCTTCTGGAAATGCGATTTCAATCTTTAGAAGCATTCGGAATCAAAGGAAGGGTAACGGAGCTACATTTTATTTTAGTTTCATTTCATATTTAAATTAGTTTTTGTTTTTGTTTTAAATAAAAATAATTTAAAGTTTATCTATTTTGTCAGTTAATATTAGTGCTGACTGTTTATAGGAAAATCAATTTTTAGAATGACGTCTGTTCTAAAATACTTTGAAAAACCTTAAAAAAGCTTTAATCGCAGACACATGACACTGTACACTTTCAAAAAAATACAAAGGAAAACTTGATCAAACTGTAAAATAAAATTAAAATTTTGGTTTTGTCAGGAGATAGATTTAGTTCAGTTTAGACTCTGGAGGATGAAATAGCTTACTAAATAAAAATAAGCTTTTCTCTATATATAAATATATATATAAAAGATTTACTGTCTATCTAAAATAGAATATTTTTATTATCATCAAATTAAAAAATAAAAAAAAATAAATATAATAAAAAAAATATACAAACATAGAAAATAAAAATAAATATTTTATTCATTAAATATAAAAAATTTATTAACTTTTAAAATTTGCCTTATTTCAAGGACCAAAAAATAAAATAAACGAAGAATTTAAGTACTAAGAGTTTTTTATGAATCGAGGAAAAGATTCCTAAAAATATATTCAACCTAACTTATAAAGTACAGGAAGGCCTACAGAAGATAAGAAGTCTCACATTCAGAGGGCCCTCACATCAACAGTTGACTCGCAGGCAGTCTGCCCAGCATGCAAAAATACTCATAAGCTTTTTGCCTGCCAGAAGTTTCTAGAAAAGACACCAACTCAGAGGATAAGTCTAGTCAAAAGATCCAGCATTTGCTTCAATTGTTTAAGGCCTGGACACAACTCGGAGGCCTGTCTATCAGGGTCATGCTCAAAGTGTTCTCGTCGTTACAATACGCTACTACACATTTCAGCCGTTCAAGGAGTATGAGGCAAACACAACCAGGACTCACGACTTAAAAGGCCGGAAGCTTCGGCAGTTATCCAGACTGATGCTCAAGTCAACGTTGCTCAATCAACAAACACCGCCATTTCACTAACCACGAAGACAGACCCAAAGATCAGTAAAACTATCAAATGGCAGGGGAATCACCACCGAATGCAGGGCCATCCTTGATTCGGAATCACAGATTAATTTGATTACCGAAAGGATGATAAAGAAATTGCAACTGACAATGACTCCTGAACGCTTGTGCATTGAAGGCATCGGTTTGCGGAAGCAGCAAAGTCAACGCAGAGTGAGCATCCTTCTACAGTCAAGGATAAATGGCTTGACGTCAACACTAGAAGCTCATGTACTACCACGAATAATATCGTCACAACCCTCTCAAGCAATAGACACCGCAACATTGTCCATTCCAAACAACATCCAACTAGCCGACCCTCACTTCAATCATCCAGATTCAATAGACTTATTGATTGGAGCCGAACTCTACTATTGTGTGTTGTCAGTTGGGCAGATAAAACTGGGAGACGATCTGCCAATCCTGCAAAACACCGTCTTCGGGTGGACAGCAGCTGGAAAAACATATAGTTCAGGTCAAGTTAAAGTGGCAAGAAGAGTTCGATCATCAAATTGAGAAATTCTGGAAGTTAGAAGAGCCGTCAGCTTCCAAAAACAATTTCACCACCAGTGAGGAACATTGTGAAAATCATTTCAACTCATCAACCAGACGAGACTGCGACGGTCGATTCGTTGTCAGACTACCATTTATCAATGAACCCGGTGCATTAGGGGAATCCAAGGACATAGCTTTTCAGAGATTATTAGCCCTAGAAAGAAGACTCTCCCGCCACCTGGAGTTGAGACATCAATACATTCAATTCATGAACGAATATATAAATCTTGGACACATGAAAGAAGTAAACTTCAACGAGATCCAACATCACTCCCATTACTTCATACCTCATCATAGCGTCATCAAACCTAATAGCAGTAGCACTAAGCTGCGAGTTGTATTTGACGCCTCGGTCAAAACAGCGTCCAACATTTCTCTGAACGACATATTGTCAACCGGGCCGACCATCCAGGAGGACGTGTTTCTTCTCCATTCTATTAAGGTTTCGCATGCCCCGATTTATATTCACGGCCGATATAGAGAAAATGTATCGACAGGTGAGAGTCGATGAAGCTGACCAGAAATATCAATTAATTTGGTGGAGGAAGGATCCCAATCAAAAGTGAAGTGCTTTCAACTGTGCACTGTCACGTACGGAACAACTTGCGCTCCTTATTTGGCGTCAAAAAAAATGTCTTCAAAAATTGGCAGTTAAGGAGACGGAAAATCACCCTTTGGGAGCCGCTGTTCTTGCACGCGACTTTTATGTTGATGATATACTCACGGGCTCAGACAGCCTCGCCACCACTCTTGAAATGCAGCTTCAGCTTAACCAAATCTTGGCTTCAGCAGGCTTTAAATTCAGGAAATGGTTCGCAAGTCACCTTCAGCTGATTGAAGGCATTCCAGAAAGCAATCAGGAACTACAATTAAACTTTTCAACCAAGTCCGAAGACAACATTAAGGCCATCGGGTTAATGTGGTTATCTAGATCGGATGAATTTGTGATCAAAACAGCTTGGAATGAGAGGGGAAAAGTTACCAAACGCACAGCCTTATCCGACATTGCCCATATCTTTGACCCGTTAGGGATAATGGGTCCAGTCATCGTAACCGCAAAAATATTTCTGCAGAAATTGTGGGCAATGAAATTAGACTGGGATGCTGCCCTGCCACAAGAACTACACTCCTCCTGGATTCAATATCGGGAAGGTCTAAAAACCTTAAATAGCATCAAGTTTCCGAGACACGTATTCTCTCACAAAACAACGAAACTAATGCAACTACACATATTTGCAGATGCCTCAGAAAAGGCCTACCGTGCAGCGGCTTATGTAAGGTCAGTAGACAAGCACAATATTATAACAATAAGATTATTGTGCGCAAAGTCAAGAGTGGCTCCAGTCAAGCAAATAACGTTGCCGAGGCTTGAACTTTGCGTAGCGAAGCTGGCAGCAAAATTAGCTAATCGAATCAAAAGAGATCTAAATTCAAAGGATGAGACTATACACTTCTGGATAGACTCGGAAATCGTCCTCGCATGGATAAGTTCATCCTTTTCCTCAGTTCACATCTTTGTGGCTAATCGAGTGCCTGCAATCCAGCGACTTTCTGGGCCGCAGCAATGGCGTCATGTCAGCTCAAAACACAACCCGGCCGACATTCTATCTAGAGGCATAAGCCCAGAAAGGTTGTGTACATGCAACCTGTGGTTTTATGGACCGCTTTTCCTTCATGGCGGCGAAGAAATATGGCCCAATCCTTATACAAAGAAGCCTCTAGACAACGATCCAGAGAGATGGCGTTGCACTGCAACAACAATAACCGCAGACGACTCGGAGCACTTCATTAATTCAATTAATCAACAAAATTCCTTTTTTAAGCTTCAGAGAATCACAGCATACATTCTTCGATTCACGGCACATGCAAGACAGCCGAAGCAAGGAACATCAAAAAATGTCTCACTCAGCCCAGAGGCACTTGATGAAGCAGAAACTATCATCATAAAACTAATGCAGAAACAAGAATTCAAAGAGGACTTCCAACACCTGGAGCAGTTGGGAGAAGTAGCCCGAAACAGTTCACTCATCAGCCTCACACCCTTTATTGACGAAAAAGGAATAATTGGAGTTGGGGGGAAGATTGGAAGCATCTCGGTTATCATAAAACGACAAGCATCCAGTGTTGTTGTCACCGTCACACAAGTTCACTATATTATTGATCGAAATCGAATTATCACGTGGGACCCCAGGCCTTGCTCTCAATAACCAGGCAGAAATTCTGGCCTCTGAAGGGCAAAACACTTGCACGCTCAGTAGTTCAGTACTGTGTTCAGTTTGCGAAAGCTAAACCAACATTTTTGTCACAACTAATGGGCAACTTATCTCCAGATAGAGTACAACCAGCACGCCCCTTCATCAATGTTGGTGTCGACTTCTACGGACCAATGTACACTCACTTCAAGATTAGAGGAAAATGACCACAGAAGTCATACATAGCCGTTTTTTGCTGCTTCACAACAAAGGCAACACACTTTGAGGTAGTCAGTGATTTATCATCAGAAGGCTTCATAGGGCGAAGAGGTCATTGAAAGACCATATACTGCGATAACACCACCAACTTCGTGGGTGCCAAGAATAAACTTGAGGAAGTGAAAGACGTAATTGCTTCCGATAAAGAAAGAGAAACCATAATTACGGCATGCAGCTCAAAAGGGATCGACTTTCATTTCATCCCTCTAGGGCTCCGCATTTTGGTGGACTCTGGGAAGCGGCCGTGAAATCTGCAAAAAGACTTCTACAGAAAGTACTAGCAGCCGCTTCGCGCACTTATGAAGAGCTGGAAACTGTCATAATAGAAATTCAAGCAATTCTAAATTCCAGACCAATAACTGCAATGTCGTCAGATCCCAACGATTTGACAGTCTTAACACCCGGGCACTTCCTCATTGGCGAACCATTGACCAATTCAATCAATCCCCGAGCTTAACTTCAGAATGTAAATTTGCTGACGCGTTGGAAACTTGTGTCGTACATCAAAAATCAGTTCTGGCAGCGGTGGTGCAATGAATATCTAAATCAGTTACAACACAGATATAAGTGGAAGCAAAAATGTCAGAATATTAGGGCTGGAGATATGGTAATCATAAAAAAAGATAATACTCCTCCCTTAAAATGGTCACTAGGACGAGTGATCATCGTCATTCAGGGGACCGACGGACTCGTACGAGTAGCAGACATCAGAACCTCCAGCGGAACGCTTCGACGAGCCATACACAGGTTAGCACCATTGCCTCTAGAGAAGGATATCTCTGACAATGAAGTTGTGCCGTTCTTGTGCCCACAACAGGAAAGTAACACCGCTGAATTCTCCAGAAACGGGACCTGACATTACTCCAAAGAGGATGAAAATGTGACTAACAACCCTCGGCAGAAACAACGTCAGTCATTTGGCACTGCATTGGTCACTCTACTACTCACATGCCTAATCTTACCGGCAGCCAAGGGATCGCTAGTCACAATAACGACCTTCAAATCTCGACCTGGCATATACTTTGAAAATCTAGGAGTGACCAACATTATTTCCAGCGAATGGCATCTCATCGCGTATTATGACATGGACCCTTACTGCCTTTAGCAACTGCATTAAACAACTGGACCACCTATGTAATTCTATGGATGAAGGAGAACTATGCCTTCGAATAACTAATCAATTCAAACACCTTTATGAGGAGCTATCCAACGGAAACGAATTACTAACACCTCCCATTGACAGAAAACGATCGAAAAGACGAGTCCTAAACATCGTGAGCAACGTAGCAAACACTATCTTTGCGGTGCTTGACTTAGACTACGCAGAGAAGATGTCCCAAACCATCGAAAACACCAATAAAAATGAGCACTTCCTCGTCGACCTCATAAAAAATCAAACATCAATCATAGATACAACAACAAACATCATGAAAACAGATGCAGGAACAATAAGCAAGCAACTACACGAACTTGAACTCCACATCGATCAGATCAATAAGGCAATTAATGGCATCAGAGAAGAGATGTTTCAAGAAAGGCTGAACCACTTGTTCATTTCAGTAGGAATTCAAACTATGTTAACAACATCGAATTTCCTCAGAATTCAAGATTGTATATTGGATGTCCTCATCCACACTCATCAAGGTAAAATCAGCCCGCGCTTGATCTCTCCGGCGCAATTTCAAGGGGAACTGGTGTACATAAAAAACAACCTCCTCTCTTCATTGAGGCTCCCTACCACACAAGATGAAGTATTGAAACAGTACCGTCTCATGAGCATCGAAGGCAGGGTAGTAGGCAGACACATCATCTTCAGAATAAGGCTCCCACTACTAACAACGGACGAATTTGAACTATTTAAGCTGACACCGGTCCCAGTATTAGTGAACGACACTGCCGTCGCCATAAGACCATCACATCCATATTTGATTATCAACTTGCATCGAGATTTGTATTACCCCCTCACAGAGCAAGAGTTGGTGTCCTGCACCTCCATCACGGAAGAGAAACATCTCTGCAGACAAACACATCCCACATACCATAAGGGCCCCATTATCAGCAACTGTGAGGTGAGCCTTATCAATCACCTACCTCAGCCTGACTCTTGCCAAATAATGAGGACAGAAAACGGACCACACTGTCAATCAGTGGATTTACGTCTTGGATCAGAAAATCACAATCAACATTGTATGCGGCGACAACGTTACCGAAGAGACGTTTGAGGGTACCGGAATCCTTAAAATTCAGGAAGATTGTGTCATGAAACAACCACTACTCACTATAAGAGGGCACAAAGTATTACAGTCAACATCAAGGTTGTCCTACGTGCCTGCGAGCAACTTACGGAAGTAGTAGTGCCAGAAAAGTTAGCCCCAGTACTTCGCTACACATCCCATTATCAGCCAAATTTAACCGAATTAGAGTCTATCAAAAGGCAACTTGCACAGCTTCCCAGTGATCTACCAGGAAGAGTCTACGCTCACAACACCATCAATTTGCGATCAGCTATCCTGGAATTTTCCTCATCATAACCGTCATCATCTACCTACTTTGGAGATGCCGCCCTACCATGTGCTCACGACTATCCAGCCAAGATGCCAAGGCGCAACCGGAGAATAACCCCCCAAACAATTCAATTGTAGATGAAAGATTCACCATAAAATATGAGATTTAGTATGCTAATTAGTTTTAACCAATGTTGCAAATAAGTTAACTAGGCGTTAGAATGTTCTAACCTTCTGTAAGTGTATTAAGATTATATAGATCTTGTTAGAAATTAATTAGGCATAGGTAAAAAGCAATAAACATATGCAAGGTTTTCCTTCCTCCAATTTTGTTGTTCACATTGTTATTCAACACCTTTCGGTTGAATTGTCATTCAACGCGGGGGAGAATGTTAACATTTGGGCATTCTTTCATGATCCAGATATTTCACAAGCAAAATAAATATTCTAAACAATTTCACTTTCTCACGATGTTCATTTCCTTGGAATTATTTTATTGCAAACAAGCAGCATAAATGCAACACAAACACTTCTGACCAGTTGCAGTGCTTGAGCAGCTCACATTACGTCTGGCCATTCAACACCCTCAAGGTACAATTTCTGGACTTCTATCTAGTAAATTCGTGAAAAATTTATTTCCCAGGGAGGAAAATATTGCATGCTAAGCTTTTTCAATGGACTTAGCTAAGTTAGAATAAGATCGCAGGTAAGACGCTCATGTGAATTGATGGAATAAAGATAGTTGCGTTGAGTAATTTTGGAAGAAACAAGGCTTTTTTTTCTCTTGGTGAGGCTGTCAAGAGCATAACAATCCAAAACAACTGGAGTACCAGTACAAGCACTGTTTGCTCCCACAGCAAAATCACGGTACAAGCACCGTTGATTTGATTCATACCAAAATAAGCATTTTGGTAATCTTCGTCATCCCAACATAGCGAGTATTAGTACAAGCACTAATTACTCTATCAACAAGACCACGGTTCAAGCACCGTTGGTCCTCTCTAAAGATCGACGCATACACGTCAAGGCAAATGAGTCTTGGCACATCAGATGCCGTTGAATGAATTAAGAGAAAGAATATTGCGCAAAATGGACGAAAAACAACGGGGAAAAGCCGAAAACCTTAATTCAGTTCACCGAGCACCACGACTGTATCAACAAGGAGACTTGGTTTTGGTAAAACAAGAGCCCACCTCAACTGGAGAGTCGAAAAAAATCC
Organism: Dioctria linearis; assembly: GCA_963930735.1. Taxonomy (NCBI): domain Eukaryota; kingdom Metazoa; phylum Arthropoda; class Insecta; order Diptera; family Asilidae; genus Dioctria; species Dioctria linearis. The sequence goes on along the minus strand of OZ005744.1, from coordinate 101,281,703 downwards.
AACCCAGATATAAAAGACCTTATCAAGTGAAGGCTGTTCTTCAAAACGATAGATATGTTGTAGCCACGAGGATATCCCAGAAACCATACGAATCTACACATGCAGTAGATCGATTAAAACCCTGGTGCCAACTGGAAGACATGTCAATCGATGCTTCAAGCTTAGACGACGAGCCGAATGAAGAGGAATTATCTGGACTATAAGGTTTGTTTTTTGGAAATACTTTTGTGTACAAGATTTTTCGTTTGCACCCATATATAGGGTGAGAGGACATTTGCTTACCCGTCGTGTCGTGTAAATGTGCCTGTAAATGAAGATGGAAATAAACGATGTAAGTAATGTGTTATTTGAATTCCAAAATATGGTTATTGGCTATGGGTGCCTTTGATGGATCAAATGATGATGGCATACTTCTTTAGACTCAGTGTCTATAAGATATTCCTTCAAAGTTTCGACTGTGTGTCGTTAGACGAAAAATTTTAATTGAGAGTAAAAAGCTTAACGCCGTTTGTTACAATGCTCACGTAAGCAATGTGTTATTTGAATTCCAAAATATGGTTATTGGCTATGGGTGCCGTTGATGGATCAAATGATGATGGCATACTTCTTTAGACTCAGTGTCGATAAGACATTCCTTGAAAGTTTCGACTGTGTGTCCTTAGACGAAAAATCTTAATTGAAAGTAAAAAGCTTAACGACGTGTGTTGCAATGCATTATGTAAGTAAGGAAAAAGGGGAGTGAGTTAAATATAAGAGAGAATTTAGTTTTAGTCTGGTCGGTGCATTAAGAACGTTAGAAAGTTAAATTATCAGCGGACACGGAAGGTAGTTGATAGAATTCTGATAGTTGAGACTTGTCGTGTAATACTAGCTACTTCAAATTATCGCAATGCATTTAGAACACTTTCGCCTATTAGACACTGTTGCAGCGTTCACCTGCACACCAAAGGTGCAAAACAAATTAAAACTTCAAACCGAAAATTGGAAACACACCTAAATAAGCGAATGCTCAACAGCATTAATAATTGGGTGGTGTGCGACTCAACTGATCACGAGTGTGATACATATGACTCACAGATGGCGTGAGTATCATATAAATTCGATAGTTCCGCTAACGCCCGCAAGTTGTAATTTGGCGCAGGGGAACTATCATAAAACTAAAATCACGAGCATGCTCAAGTGCAGATAGGTTTATGCCGATCTAAGTGGAGTTTGCCACAAGTGGAATTTGGCATAAATTTGGAATTTCCCAAAGTGTTTTTTGTTAAAATGGAAATTGCCACAAATTTGGAATTTTCCAATGCTTTTTGTTGAAGTGGAATTTGCCATTTCATAGTGTTGTTAACAGTGGAATTTGCCACCATATTGAATTGGTATGTACAATTTTAATAATTTTCTCTTTTTTTTATAGGTACCTATCCAGTGGAATAAATTGAACGGGGATTCTCGTGGAAGCGGAATTATTGCAGAAATTCCAATCTCTCATAGGGTTAGCTTTACTAATGACTAATGGGATTTACCAGAGGTCTTTTAGTTAGAATTTTTTTTGAGTGAAGTGCGATAACCTGCATTTTGACTCTGCACAGCCGCTGGACTGGAACCTAGTGTTGCAATTAATAACGGACACGGATAAAATTTGTATTTAACGTTTTTATTCTAAAGTGAATTTCAAATAAATTGAGTGTGTTAAGATTTGATTGTTTAACTTGATTAAGAGAATTTATTTCATGTTATATTTGAATTAGACATTTTTTTAAATAGCTAGTAATTTATACAAAATGAAACTGAATAAAAGTATACTTTGAACTTGAAAGGATATCGGCATTTTTGAGTTTTATACAATAAAATCAGCCCTATCCCTGATTCGGAAGGTTAGTGACGACCAAAGGCATTTCCACAACAGCTAACCTTCTGAGCAAGTGTAGCGTACAACTGCCGCTCCATTTTATGGTCCTTCGAGCCGGATGTATCCTTTCGGGTTCAAACGATAATTATTCAGTTTCTTTATTCTAAAGTACTCGTATTTACATTAAATTTAAACACGTTAAACGATCAACTTGAGTGGTGATAGAGCATTCTGCTGTAAAAATGAGTAAAAACGTGTCTGCTAAAACACAAGCTCGACTGTATCAGAGGCTAGACAAAGCTATAGCGAATCATCGCAAGGTCCAGAGCACAGACTGAACGACAGCCTACATAAGAGGTCGCGTGAAGTACATCCAACAGCTGTGGAAAAAGTTCCAGGATCATGACCTGAAGCTATCCGGAATTGATGAAGAAACAGCAGACGTCTCGATTACTGAATATGTGAATAGCGATTTGTATGAAACATTTGAAGCCAAATACTTTACCTTTCTTGGAGAGTTACAACACATGATAGAAACTCCTACAGTAACTACTCCAAACAGCGAAAGGAAAGTGCCAGTGAATTTGCCTACAATCGATGTTCGATGGGGAATACACATCATGGAGATCGTTTCATGACATGTTTGTGTCACTTGTTCATAGTAACAACAAAATCGTCGATGTACAAAAGCTACACTATCTGAAGGCAACTTTATCTGGAGAAGCAGAAAGGATGCTTAGACAGTTCGACATCACTAGCTCCAACTACCAAAAGGCATGGGATACTTTAACAAAAAGGTATCGAAACCAACGAGTCCTAGTCTTCACGCAACTCAAAATGCTATTTAACCAAACGCAGATAAAGCAAGAGTCAGACAAGGCTAAAGGCTATAAGAAACTTGCTAGATAAAACGCAAGAGTGTTTACACGAGCTAAATGCATTGGGCGTTCCAACAGATGACTGGGACCCTGTTATATTGTACCTAATAACGCAAAGACTTCCAGATGAGTCCCGAAGTTTATGGGAACAAGAAATCTCCAAATCCACAACATTACCACCTACACTTCAATTATTTGAATTCTTAGAGTCCAGATACAGGACTTTAGAAGCTTTGGTGGGAACGGCAAACAATAAAATTCCTAAAACAATCAACAAAACCACTAATTATCACATCAAGGAGCAACAAGGTTGCTTGATGTGTAGAGGAAACCACACATTGCAACTATGCAAAGGGTTCCAACGTTTAACCACTCAAGTTAAACGTACATTTCTATCAGAACACAAAATTTGTTTCAAATGCTTGAAACAACATTTGTATGGCAAATGTCCACACACGAACTGCAAGATGTGCAAGGATGTTCACTTTATATATAAGTGCAAACTATTTCAGAACCTCGCTAACAAAGAGCGGAGGAAATATGTAGCAAAACAGAAACTATGCTTCAATTGCTTAAGCCCTCACGACAGGGATGCATGTCCTAGCGAAAGGACTTGTTTTAAATGTGGAAAAAGACACAATACACTGTTATACGAAGACACACCGGTGTCAGAAACTATAAACAAAGCGGTTAATCAAGCCACAAGTTCTACGACAAATTGTCATTATAATAGGCAATCGCCACAAGCATTGCTAGCAACAGCAATGGTGATTGTAGAAGTTGACAATGGTAGAACACTCATCCTACGGGCATTAATTGATTGAGGGTCGCAAAGTTCATTCATCACAGAAGCATCCTATCAGTTATTACACACTAGAGCCATTCCGACGTCCTTGCAAATTACTGGTCTGGGCTCATCTAAAGTAGCAAGATCTTCAAAGGAAATTGAGTTTACGCTTAAGTCGCAACATGATCAGAGCTTCAATTTGCCAATGCGCGCATATGTAATAAAACGCATAACTAATATTTCGGCTCCAGAGAGATGTAAGGATATAAAGCTAGATTGCTTAAAGGGCCTGCAGCTAACAGACCATAATTTCTTACAATCTAGTAAGATCGATCTCTTGATAGGCGTGAACGCTTACGCCAGGATCATAAATAAAGGAATTCGTCATATATCTAACACAGGACTTGTTGCACAACAGACGAGGTTAGGATGGATTCTCTTCGGCGAAACACCGTCAAACGATACACTGAAGAAACAAGAAGCCTCATCAACGTTTTCTACCTTCACGAGCAGTGAAGCGATGGACGCTAGGTTAGATACTATGGTACGTAAATTTTGGGAAGATGAGGAATTAATGCCGAAGCGCAACTTGACTAAAGAGGAGAATGAGTGTGAGCTGTTTTACACGCGAACTCATACACGACTAGAAGATGGTAGATATCAAGTGAGACTACCATTTAAAAATGAAGGGAGTCCAAAGGGGGTGGTTTCAATTTGCGGAAATGGGCCGCAAACCACACAAGTTTATTGGAAAATATTCCGCCAGATGATAGAGAAATCGATCTACCTCTTATATTTGAGGAGGGAAACGAAATCAAGGCATTAGGTATACAATGGCATCCAGCAGCAGATCAATTTTCATTTGCATTCAAAGCAGATAATGTTCAATATACTACTAGGACTAAACGTAAAATTCTATCAGAAGTGGCTAAGCTTTTCGATCCGCTAGGATGGATAGCGCCTTGCATAGTTCTTGCGAAAATTTTAATTCAAAAATTGTGGATCAGTGGATGCTCCTGGGATGAGAATGTTCCAATAAATATCGCAAATGAGTGGACGATGTTCAAGGACGAATGCATCATTTCAATGAAATTAAAATTCCACGATGGGTCAACCTACACCCAGGAATGATCAATTGTCAGATACATGGCTTTTGTGATGCTTCCACTCAAGCAGTTGCTGCTATCGTATACCTTCGAGTGACACATACTGATGGTAAGATATACACCAATTTGGTTATATCTACAACACGGGTTGCTCCAATCAAACCTGTTTCAATACCGAGATTGGAGTTGTGTGGAGCAGTCCTACTAAGTAAACTGATTACGCAAGTTAAGTCGGACATGCAACTATGTGACGTCAAAGCGGTCTCCTGGTCTGATTCCAAGATAGTACTTGCTTGGATCAAAGGCCACCCAAACAAATGGCGAACATACGTAGTAAACAGAGTAGTGGAGATCCAAGAAAATTGAACAATGTCTGGAGGTACATACCAACGAAGGATAATCCCGCAGACATAGCTTCTCGGGGCATTATGCCATCGTCAATATTGCTCACCACACAGCAAGAAGATGAACTTATACTACTGAGAAAATATTCATCCTTCGACAAATTATTACGCATTACGGCGTTTTGTCCCGATTTCTCAATAACAGAGGTTCCGAGCAACAAAGCTCAATGACGTATGCAAAGGTCAGAGAATTAAAGGAGGCCACAACAGCAATCATTCGCTGTCTACAAAAAGAAATTTTTCAATCAGAATACTGCCTACTGCAAGCCGGGAAACCAATAACGAAAAAAAAGCATTCTCATAAAGCTTAATCCTTTCATCGATAAGGAAGGAGTACTTCGAGTAGGGGGAAGGTTAGAACATTCAAACCTTCCATATGATACAAAACACCCTATCATTTTGACCAGTAAGCATCATATAACAGACATCATAATTCTGAAATATCATATGACAACGTTGCACGGTGGTGCTCAACTAGTTTTAAATACATTGCGCACAAAATACTGGATCATAAACGGTGCGTCCACCGTTAAGGCAAAAATCTTTCAATGTGTCACTTGCGCAAGACATCGACACCATAATCAAACACAGATTATGGGAAACTTGCCTATCCAACGAGTAACTCAAGCTCGACCATTTGCAAATACTGGACTTGATTATGCAGGTCCAATAGACTTAAAAATGTCAAAACAAGAGGAGCTAAATTCTACAAGGGATATAATTGTCTTTTTGTCTGCATGGCAACTAAGGCGATCCACATCGAAGCTGTCTCAGATTTGACATCCGAAGCATATCTTGCTGCCTTTAGAAGATTTACCAGTCGAAGAGGTCTATGCACGAACTTATACTCTGATAATGGGACAACGTTCATAGGGGCCGACAGAATTTTGAAACGAAATTTAATCCAGGCCATTAGAGAAGAGCAAATGAACAGACCGCTTGCATAACAGCTAGTGATGGCGTTAATTGGCATTTTAACCCCCCACTAGCTCCACACTTTGGTGGCCTTTGGGAAGCCGGAGTAAAGAGCGTTAAACACCATTTAAAAAGAACGTTAGGCCAAACAGTGTTAACCTTTGAAGAGCTCAGCACTTTATTAACACAAATCGAAGCAGTGTTGAACTCACGACCATTGTGTAGTTTATCAAATGATCCGACAAGTCTCGACGTCCTCACCCCAGGACATCTTCTAATCGGCAAGGCAATAACAACACCTCGAGAAGCGCATCTTATTGACGAAAATTTACATGCGTTAAAAAGATGGCACGCAATTCAACAGATGAAACAAACGTTTTGGAAAAGATGGTCTCATGAATACTTGTCCCAATTACAGCAACGGCAAAGGTGGACTAAGAATACAGAAGACATAAAAAAGGCGCGGTAGTTTTATTAAAGGAAGAGCGGCTTCCACTTGGGAAATGGGCTTTAGGTATAATTGAGAAAACTCATCCAGGAGACGATGGAAAACCAAGAGTCGTTACAATAAGAACCCAAACATCTTCCTTCCGAAGACTTATAAATAAAATCGCCTCCTTGCCCGTTTAACTATCCAATAATCCCACATAATATCGCCTTGTTAATTGGACAAGGCACCCCTTGTAGTAGAATAATTCGGCGGTATTAAACTATTAATCAATTCTTTTTTCAAACATCTAGAATCGCAATTAAAATTGATGACGTCCTGGAGATCACCACCAGTGAAGCCGATTTGGTGACGCCACCCGGTTCTCCCAAGGCTCCCCAATCGCTGTCAACGCCACGTTTTTTGGCGTACCTGCTGAGGGATATCCCAAACATATCGCCCATAGTCACACCAGACAGAAGTCTATTTACTGCCCCTAGTAAGGTGGATTCTGGAGACCCCAAGGCAGGAAACCCGTATTCGGTACAGTGCTCGCCGATTACACCAGTGCCACCAACTGAGGTCACAACCCCAGGACCTCCAAAGGGATCGAGTGCAGCCGCTGAAATAGAACCGGTAGCATCCACGTCCGATTTTATTGTGGAAAAGTTGAAATCACCCCCTCCGACGCGGTTAGAAGAAAAAAGGTATGATCTGACAACCACAGAAGGGAAGCAGTTCCAGGTTTCATATCATCAAATGAAATCGATTCCTTGGGATGCCATTCGAAGTGGGAAGCGTAAGAGGTACACGGTATTTCTAGGACCGAATAGTAAAGTCCGCTTACGTATTCGAAAGAATAAGATCATTTGGTCCAACTATCACAGCCAATGATATCTTACGAAATATGATATTGGAAATAAAAAAATATATATAAAAGGTCCATGTTTTTCCTTATTATCTTGATGTGTATACATCAACGGGGTCGGAGTATGTTGCAGCGTTCACCTGCACACCAAAGGTGCAAAACATATTAAAACTTCAAACCGAAAATTGGAAAAACATCTAAATAAGCGAATGCTCAACAGCATTAATAATTGGGTGGTGTGCGACTCAACTGATCACGAGTGTGATACATATGACTCACAGATGGCGCGAGTATCATATAAATTCGATAATTCCACTAACACCCGCAAGCTTTAATTTGGCGCAGGGGCACCAAGCTTAATGTCGGATTGATTTTGCGTGGTGCGGGAACTATCATAAAGCTAGCATCACGAGCATGTTCAAGTTCAGATAGGTTTATGCCGATCTAAGTGGAGTTTGCCACAAGTGGAATTTGCCACAAATTTGGAATTTGCCAAAGTGTTTCTTGTTAAAGTGGAATTTGCCACAAATTTGGAATTTGCCACAAATTTGGAATTTGCCAAGGTTTTTTTTTTGTTAAAGTGGAATTTGCCACAAATTTGGAATTTGCCAAAGGTTTTTGTTGAAGTGGAATTTGCCATTTCATCGTGTTGTTAACAGTTGTTATATACCTAAAGTAATAGAATTTAATGTATAAACCTGAAAAGGTCAAAAAATAGAATTTAACGTATAAACCTGAAAAAGGGCAGAAGATAAAAATTATATTCATTAATTTTTCACATAAGCTAATCATGCTCAAAACATGGTTAGCTTATCTCTTAAATGGGTGAAGAAAATTGCATCAGCAATTTTCCTCACATACCATAAATTTTTCTCATAAAACGACTTGGGAAAAACAAAAGTTTCAGATTTCAACCAAGTCGTTTTACTTAAAAATTTCCACGACAAATTTTGCCTTCAGCGAAATTTGTCATTTCAACAATTTAATTAAAAAAATAAAGCAAAAAGCAAATCGTACCCTCAGTACAAATTGCCGCGAAAAATTCAATATGTATGTACATACGTACATACATATTACGACAAAAGCTTTCGTGATAAGAGACGCGCGCCGCACAAATGCATTGTATGTATATGCGCGTCGCGATTTCAAACGGTGGCTGATGTTTTAAAAAGTGTAAGATTACATTTTTGCAGCCATCGTTCAACGCGAATAATTCTGGACATGTTTGAACAAGTCCAGAATTGAAAAAGTAAAATTTTCTCAGGATAAGAAAATGCAATTTAGCATTTTCTATCCTGAACGACGGCTCTTGATAACGATGAACGTGATCAAGAGTTGAGTTGATTTTTTGATTTCGGCACCGTCACCCCGGAAGAAAAATTGTAGTCAGAGTTCGGTCGTTTTTGCGTTCCTTATAAAAAGAATCGATTTAAAAAAAAAAACAAACTTGGTGGCGGCGCGTTTTCGGTCGTTTTGTCGGTCGTTTTGTAATAAAAGAAAAGTTGTGAAAAAAGAATAGTTCAAAAAAAGAAAAGTTGTAACTAAGGAATAAGTTAAAAAAAAAGAAAAGTTGTCAACAAAATAAAAAGTGTTGTGAAATAAAAAAAAAAAGGGGTGCAAACCAAAGAAATAAAACCGTGTATTATTGAACCAACCCCTTGATTACATCAAAAACTTAGCCAAGGTGAGAGGTACACATAGGAAAAGAAAATATATAACAAAATTGGCGCAGCCGGTAGGAACAAGGAAGCTTGGTCAAGTTAAACGATCGTAAACGCTTGAAAAGCCTTGGTCCTACACGAATCTACGGGGAACCTGTGACACTAGCCAAGCTATAAGGCCACGTCACCCCCAACGCTCGGGGTAGATATCATCTATAGGCGCCTCTGCTCCAGGCGAGCAAGCGTTCACCCCAGTGAGTGAAAAGACAGCAATAAGAGACTTGGACCTCCAGATTGGAAATCATCACCGAACACCAGAAGCCCTTTTCCAGCAGCGAGAAGGAAGATAACGAAGACAGACCAATTAAAATCAACTCCAGAAGGAAGATATCATCGTTCCTGGGTTGAAGGGGATTTCGAAGAAGGCTTTAAGCCCCCCTTTCAACCATATCCAGGGGAAATAAGTAGGCCTAGGGCCCCCCCGGCAGCAAACAGAAGCACCGGAAATTGTAACTTCGTTCCAGGATTGAAAGGGATCTCGAAGTCGGCAAAAGCCCCCCTTTCAATCTCAGCCAAGGGAAATAAGACGGCAGAAGCCCCCCTAGTAGCAAGAAACATTCCAGAAGGGAATACTCCAAGAAGGCTGGAAGCCCCCCTTTTGGACAACGCGGGACGCATATGTCAGGAGAAAACTCGACACCGGCACCTGAGACAGGCACGAGATTAAACTCCATACCTTCATCCGACGCGGAGAAATCCCCAGGTGAAAATCTTCATCACCTCCGGGAAATTACAGACAACGCCAAAGAAGACAACCCAACACAATCAACTAGCCAGAATCCAGACCCATCACAGCAAGAAACAACAGGAGTTCGTCTTCGAAGTGGTACCATTTTAACTGGTCCCACCGTAGCAAATAAAGTAAGTCTTGATAGTTTTTTAGATAAGTTATTAGAGAAGGCACGCGAATCCGATAAGCTCACTGTCACACACTGCGACGCTCTTGACCACAGATTAAGTCAAGGCAGAGAGCAGAGGCTGACAAAAATCGAAAAATTTAAAAAAGATACAGAGCGATTCAAACAGGAGCTTATTGAATTCGCCGGGCTTTCACGTTCTTTAGGTATAGATAAGACCACAGCCAGTTTAGTTGTAAGTGCTGAAAGTGACAGTGATATTAGTGTTGACGCATCTGACCAAACAACCGCCGAAAATCTCCTTAGTGGCTGGCTTGAAGTATCCTTCACGGATTCTAGTCCAGAAACCAGCCCTGAAACTCGACAAGGCACAAGTAGACTACCCTACAAAAGTTTAAATAAAAAGATAATCACAATGGTAGATTATGCAAAGGTGGCCAAGCTCACGGCACAACTAGTCCCTCTGTTTTCGGGTGAAAATACCCCACAGCTAGGTCGTGAGCTACAAACATTTATTGGCTGTTGCAAACAGGCCCTACACTGTTTAAGTGAGGAAGAAAAGCCAGCCTTCTTACACATTTTGCCCACAAGACTTCGTGGCGATGCCTATCAACTGTTTGCTTCGGACGTTCCAACTACTTTTAGTGAGGTGGAGGAACGTCTGAACAGAACCTACCTACCACGAGAATCGTACCAAGAATTGGTCAACAAATTAATCACAATGAGGCAAAACCCGTTGGAAACTCTCACTGCCTTCACAACAAGAGTGAAGCAGTTGCTGATGCTTTGCAACGAGGCAGCGGTACTGAAGTACGGCGCAACGGCAGCCCCAGCTGTGAAGACACAGTTGGCGGACTTCGCCAAGAATGCCCTCAAAAGTGGAGTGAACAATCCCTACCTATGCCAGTACCTCCTCACTCTGGTAGAAAATGATCTAGAGCAGCTGATACAAAAGGCTCTAGATATGGAAAAGTTACAAGCAGGCACAGTTTTCGTCCAAACGCCGCTAACGCAACAGCCATATCCAATGGCACCAATAGACGCTAGTCTTCAAGTTCGGGCTCTCAGCCGAACTCCTTACAATCAAGCACCACAGCCACCCATGTATGCATCAGCACGAGCACAAGAGCCCAGGCAGTTTAACAATCCCCCATACGTACATGCTCCACCATTACGCCCGCCGTTTCCACGAAGCGATTCTAGACAGCCGGATACACAAAATCTGGTACAAAACATCACCTGTAATTTCTGCCAGAAGCGGGGACACACCTACACGGAGTGTCTAAAACGCAAAAACACCCCCTTCTGCACTAACTGTAGAAGTTACGGGCATGACATTCGCGACTGTCGAAACAACCAAACACAGTCTGCAAATCGTTTCACACGAGGATCGCCTAACAATCAACCACAGTCAGACCCGAACAATACAAAAGGCCCCAGAGTCTTTAACATAAGACAAAAATGTGATTTTTGTGGGCGCCGTGGACATAAGATCGACGAATGTCGACAAAAGCAAAAGTGGGAGGATAAAAAGCAGGGAAACGACAAAGAGTCGACCGAAAACTCCCCGGCTCGACTATGAACCCTACTAGCAATAAAAAAGGGTCTTCTCAGCCACCCAACTTCAGTGTGCCCACCGCCAGACTTCCTCTAGACATAGGTCTGAATGGTCAGGCCCAGCTAATAGTGGACACCGGCGCTGAGATCAGTATAATTAAGAAAAAAGCTCTCAAATCTCGCGAGCTAATAAACCCCAACACAAAACTAACGCTTCAAAGCCCTTTTGGCACCGGAAAAACCTTAGGAAGTTGCCAAGGAAATTTCATGCTAAAATGCAACTTACCTTGCAACTTTCAGGTGGTAAAAAACATCCCAGGTATTTCCGACGACGGCTTGCTAGGAAATGATTTCCTAGCCAAAAACTGTAATGTTGAGGGACCCAACAAGGTTCTGCGATTTCCTCGCACGGAAACCAATCCAGAAGAGTTTGCTGTTCCATTAGAAACCGCATCGGACAACCCGTGTTCACAAAACACAGTCAACAAAGAGACACTGGTAGAAGATATTAAACCCGACGGGGATACACCTTCTACCCGAAGTGTTCTCAAAGCTTCTCAGTCAGAGGAAGTCGGCTGTGATAAAAAAGAACGCGATAAGGGTGAATCGATTACCAAAAATCTGGCTTATAAGACTGACCAGCATCAGGTAAATTTAAATGAACCTGTGTGCATACCAGCAAGGTCTCAGATCGTAGTCAAAGTTCCGTTGCAGTTGCAGGAAGAAATGCTCAGTCTGTCAAAAGAAATAGACGACGGAGTCTTCTTAGCCAACAGCTTGCTCTCAGCTGGGTTAAAGGCAGTCCCTATAGGAATCCTCAACACACGCAGTTCACAAGTAGTCCTAGAAAGCGTGATCCTAAATCTGGTTCCGATTAAAGACTACACTGTCGTCCCCATCAAACGAGAGCCAGATAAAGATATTACAACAGCCCATCCTTTGAATCCCATGAGTCGAAATGACGGCGATGGTGAGCATCAAAATATAAGTAGATCTAAGATTAAGAAAATAGGGCGTAAGAGCCCCAGTCAACTAAGCAGTCATAAGAAACTGCTCCAAGACGCTTGCGGGTCCCTCATGAAAACCCCAACGTCAGGCGCTGTCCAGCACACAAACGGTCTGCCGGTAGCAACTCCCGCAGATCCATCTGACCCAGCGCCTCTCATATAAAAACAAGTAGGTTAAGAGGTAAAATACATAAAATATAAGTAGATCTAAGATTAAGAAAATAGGGCGTAAGAGCCCCAGTCAACTAAGCAGTCATAAGAAACTGCTCCAAGACGCTTGCGGGTCCCTCATGAAAACCCCAACGTCAGGCGCTGTCCAGCACACAAACGGTCTGCCGGTAGCAACTCCCGCAGATCCATCTGACCCAGCGCCTCTCATATAAAAACAAGTAGGTTAAGAGGTAAAATACATAAGGATAGTAAAAATATAAAATCAATAAATAAGAATAGATTTAAGAGTAATAAAAACAGGGCAATAAGCGCCGATCAGAAGGCCACCCTACAAAATATACGATATCTGTTCACAAACGATGTCGAACAAGAAGACACCAGTAATCAGCCCCGCCTCACCAGACTAGAGCAAGAACTCAGTCTGGATGAAACTCTAAACACTGAGGAAAAAGCCTCAATCACAGATCTCTGTTATGAATATGATGACATATTCTTTTTAAAAGGTGACAGGCTTACACATACCAACGCCATCACCCACGACATCCCTCTGGTGCAAGACCAAGCACCAATTAACCAAAAGATGTACCGGTTACCAGAGACACAGCGAAATGTCATAAATGAGCAACTCAGAGAAATGCTGGACAACGACATTGTCCAGCCCAGCAAAAGCCCATGGAACTCGCCACTGCTAGTCGTCCCCAAAAAAGCGGGACCAGATGGTGAGAAAAGGTGGCGTGTCGTCGTTGATTTCCGTAAGTTGAACGAAAAAACGATTGGCGACGCCTTCCCGCTACCACGGATTGAGGATATCCTCGATCAACTGGGCCATTCAAGATACTTCACCACCCTAGACCTAGCCAATGGCTATCACCAGGTACTCGTCGATCCGAAAGATCGAGCAAAAACGGCTTTCAGTACCAACTACGGGCATTATGAATTCAAACGCATGCCGTTCGGGCTTAAAGGAGCCCCGGCCACATTTCAGCGTTTAATGAATTTCATATTAACTGGCCTACAAGGCCTAGAATGTTTCGTCTACTTAGATGACATCGTCATCTATGGAAAAAGTCTGGCAGACCACAACGAAAAGCTTCGCAAAGTCTTTGACAGATTAAGAGAAAATAACCTGAAACTTCAACCTGAGAAATGTCAATTTCTCAGGCGCGAGGTAGTGTACTTAGGACACAAATGTTCTAACCAAGGAGCACTACCTGACCCTAGCAAAACGGCATGCGTCCAAACTTTCCCCACTCCTAAGACAGTAAGGCAAGTGCAATCATTTTTAGGCCTTGCGAATTACTACAGAAAATTCATACCCGATTTTTAAAAACAGTACGTCCTCTAACAAACTTACTCCGAAAGGATGTAAAGTTTAAGTGGACTGAGAAATGCCAAGAGGCATTTCAAAGCATTAAGAACGCTTTAATTTCCCCTCCACTCTTAATATATCCCGATTTTGCAAAACCCTTTAACCTTACTACAGACGCCAGCAGCGAGGCTCTTGGAGCAGTCCTATCTCAAGGAGAGGTAGGAAGTGACCAGCCCATTGCCTACGCCAGCCGTACCCTGAACAAAGCCGAACGTAACTATTCCACTATTGAAAAAGAGTTACTGGCTATAGTTTGGGCGACTAAAAATTTCAGGTGTTATCTGCAAGGCCGAGAGTTCACGGTCTATACAGATCACAAACCACTCAAGGGTGTCTTCAATGTTAAAGACCCCACATCCCGTCTGGTGAGATTTCACCATAAACTTTCCGAGTTCAATTATAAAATTGAATATAAGCCCGGAAAGTACAACACGAATGCCGATGCTTTAAGCCGCATTCCACGGGATAATAACAAAGACAAGGAAACTACAACCTTCACGGTAGAAGCTATAGTCCACCATCAAATGGACTCGGATATAGAGGAGGAAAAACACTCATCGGACCAAAAGGAGTGTCTGCAATGCAATGCAGTAACCAGAGCCCAGACACGAAACATTCAGGAAAATGGAACAAACCAAGACAGCCAGTTCAAACAAAAAGAACAAACTCATCATCCAGAAGAGGCCGCAGACCGTGACAGTCCACCTAGTACCAATCCACAAATCATAGACGAAACTCGTCCCCCTGAAGTAATCACAAGCCCAGAGGAGATTCAATTAATCTTAAAAGATTATCATGATTCTCTCTTTGGCGGCCATCAGGGAGTGATAAGAACCTATAAACGGATTCGAAGAAAGTACTGGTGGAGGCACATGCTTAGTGACATCAAAAAGCACATTAAGCGGTGTGCCAAATATCAAACCATGAAGGCCTCACCACAGTATAAAATGCCGATGGTGATTACAGACATAGCGGAACAACCATTCGATAAGATCTATTTAGATATAGTCGGCCCACTAGAGGAGACAGAATCCGGAAACAAATATATATTAACGTTTCAGGATAACCTCACGAAATTTGTAGATTGGTATGCCATACCGAATGGAGAAGCTATAACGGTAGCGCAAATTTTCTTCGACGAAATCGTCACGAGCTACCGCATTCCCAAAAGAATAGTCACCGATCAGGGAAGTAATTTCCTGAGTGACCTATTCAAAAGGGTATGCAAACTCCTTAGGATAAATAAGCTGCAGACTTCAGCTTATCATCCCCAATCAAATGGAGTACTCGAACGTGCACATAGACCGTTGATTGAATATCTACGAACTATAGTGGACGAAAATCCCAGCTCATGGGATAGTTATCTGCAAACCGCAGCTTTCGTGTACAACAACAGTGTACACGAAGGGACAAAATTAACTCCCATGGACTGCCTCTACGGCTTTACAGCGGACGTTCCGTCCAACTTAAGGCGAGATCCTGAACCCTTGTATAATCACGAGAGCTACTACCATATTCTCAGGTATAAGCTTCAGAAGTCTTACGCCATGGCACGAAAAAACCTTCTGATGAGTAAACAACGCTCGAAAAATTACTATGACAAAGCTGTACGTCCCCTGACATTTCACAGAGGAGACAAGGTTCTACTCAAGAGCGAGAGTCGCAAACATAAGCTCTCCCAGATTTGGGTAGGACCCTATACGGTAACCGGCATCCCCAGTTCAGTAAACACAACAATTAAAATTCGCAAACGAGAGGTGACGGTACATAACAACCGTCTAAAACCTTTCTACGAATAAATAGGTGTCCATAGAAGCTAAGTAAACATCAAGAGACGCACCAAAGTCATTAAAGAGGCAGTGCCTAAATCACGCAAACCCCGATCCATCTTTGATGGGATAGGTAATGCGATGCACTATCTCTTTGGCACTATGGATAGCGGAAACGAACAAGAGGTGTACAGCCGGCTAAGCGAATTAGAGGTAAATACTCAAACCTTAGCTGATCTGGAAAAGCAACAGATCAGTGTAATAAAAACCACTTTTGAACAAATTCAAAAACCCTTATCCTCACTGTCTGAACGACAACATCAGATAACCAATCAGATTAACCATCTGCAGAACACAACGGACGATTTGATAGCCCACCAAATAAGACAAGAGATCGTTTCTAGTCTGACACTACAAATGATAGAATTGGAATTTAGACAACAAGCTCTACTGGACATAATAGTGTCCAGTAGAAATAATCAAATTCATCCCCTTTTAATTTCCCCAAACTATTTGCTAGAGATTTATCACAAATCTCACTCCACTTGTCCCAATCTACAGGACTGTTTGTCAGTTCTGTATCAAACAGCAGATCTTAAGACACATTTGTTGCAGGACAAATTAGTTATCCGAATCAAACTCCCCATTTTTAATATCCCCAAGATGAAAATCCAACAGATTAGATGTTTCCCCATACGGGTGGATCCAAAGCATTCATTAATACCTGATATCAAATATTCTCATGTGGCAAGCCAAATCCAGACCCAGGAATTTCTGTTGCTGAAGCCAGAGAACCTGAGATCTTTCAAAAAAATTTCAAAGGGAATCAAGGAAGATACGTGGATTGGTAAGCTAAATACACCACTCACCAAAGCTACAAAAACAGATGAATGTGTTATCAAACTTCTATTCAATCCACTGGCCGAACACCCACAATGTAACATCAGAGCCCAAATTCCCCCAAGAGACACAATAATAAAACTTAATAGACCGAATTCGTGGCTGTACTCCTTAACTGAAACTACTATAGTACATATAACGTGTACTCAACAGTTACTCACCCATCGTCTCGCAGGACAAGGAATCATGACAGTCAACGAACCATGTTCCTTGCAAATAGGGTCTAACACTCTATATTACGAAGCAGAAAATCTACATCCGCTAAGAGTTTTCCAACCAACCTACTTCCCAGGCACAAACGAAACTCATGAGGTATTGGCAGAATATATGTCCAAGATACCCGCTCCTAAAAACCCTGAGAAACAACCAACGTTACTCCTCGGAGATGATACAAACCATCATATCCACCTGGATACAAAATCTCTAGAAGAAATCCGTAACAAAGTGAACAACATTCACTTTGGACCAAAGGCCAAGATTCCTCATATACTCTCTATTACATCCCTATCAATGACCGGACTCTTGTTGCTAATTGCATCTGTGGTGGCAGTAGCAAAATATATCGTACCGGCATTCATGACATGGGTTGCTAAACGAAGACAACAGCCCACAGCTGAAAACGCCCCCATGGAACCGGTTTACGCTAAAACCCAAGAAAAATTGAAACGGGCTCAAAGTCTCCCCAGAGCGAGATCTATACAAGTAGTATAATCAAAAGATCTATACTCGTTGGTTGGCCCCCGACTCATTCTTGTGTTACCGGCGCAGCATCCTACCCTTTCACTACACTGGTATTAGAAGATAAGTTAAAATAATAGTAGCAAATATAAGATAAAGCGAACACGCGAAAATTAATATTACATAAAAATAAAATTTATTTAGTAGTACCTAAAAAAAAAAAAAAAAAAAAAAAATTTTTTTTAATAAACCTAAGTAGTACATAGCAAAGTAGAAATAATAAATTAAAAAAGCAAAAAAAAAAAGATAATAAATAGAAGAAAGAAAGGCATAAGATAGTAGAGTTAAAACAAATAACCACTTAAAACATAAAAGATAATCGAAATTTATTTACACAAAAAATAATAAAAATAATAAATAAATAATATTCCGTAATATTAAGTAATAAATAATAATAATTAGCTAATTACTAAAATATAGACATTAAATCATAAGATTATATTAAATAGAAGTGTAATGTACTAAGGCTATAAATAGGAAATAGCTACTTACATTAGTAGAAAAATAGAATAACAAGTTAACAAATAAGACATTAACTAGGATAGCAAAAACAAACTAATACGGCTAACCAACATTAAGAATAAACACCAAAAATAGACAGTACTTTCTTAAAAACCGCCAGCATAGAGTAGCAAGAAATATAATTCCCCAGAATTTCATACTTAACCTAGAATAAATCAACAACGTAGGATAATTAAACAACGTAGAAATAATCAGGCAAAGTAGAGTAAGTAAATATTTAGACTCCAGTATAAGACAAGTCTAACAACAAATTATAATCCGCCAACACAGAAACCGACATACGAAAAGAATCAACTCCCTGCCCAAAGCCCCTTGAACCATTTTCGCCAACCCAAATATAAGCTGAAAAAAAAAAAATATAAACCTGAAAAACACCCAAAACAACAAAAAACAAATAAATAGAGTACATTAGTTATAAAATTTTATTGAAATAAAAAATACAAATATTATATTAATAGCCAAAAAATTAATAAAATTTCAAATCACAAAAAAAAAAAAAATTTTTTAGAAAAAAGCAAAAAAAAAATACTCTTAAAACTAGAATTCAAGAAAAATTCAGCGGAGACTATTGGGGGATGTCCCGGATCATCCACGAACCTGAAAAGCTCAAGGAAGTTAGGGTGACGAAAAAATAAACGCAAGAGTGTCCCCACATTGTAGTAAAAGTTCCGTTGCAGTCACAGAAAAAATGCTCTGTTGGTTAAAAGAGACGGCGGAGCCTTCCTAGATTCTGGAACTACAAACAAATAATCTAAAAGCAATGCCTTTAAGAACTCTAACTCAAGTCCGTGAGGCGGAATGATGGCGATGGTTAAGTCCGGTGATGCTGAAACTAGTTAGTCCACCCTCTGGCCTAAACCAAAAATAACAAACAAACGAAAAGAAAAAGTAATGAGTACAACAGGATCTGATTATAATTTTTTTATTAAAATTGAAAATACACAAAATTTTTGAAAATGAAACTTGAAAAAATACAAAAAAAAAGAAACCACCAATTTTACACTTAAAATACAAAAATAGTAAACTGCAGGAGCCGCCAAGTGGAACGATCCGAGCCTTCCACAAATCCTGAAAAACACAATATTTTTTTTATTAAATCCCAAATAAATACAGAAATAAGTTATCAGAGCTATCCTGCATAAGGGGTGACTCACTCCTGGGCAGGACCAGACAACTCATCGGGGAGTTCCCAGTTTTCCTCGGCATAGCCAGACGCCTCATTTGGAAGGTCCCAATCCCCCTGTACGGAGCCGGATGACACGTCCCAGTTCTCCGCACTTGAAACTGGACTAGGCGCCGCCCCCGGAAGATCCCATTCAAAGCCAGGAGGATTGTTGGCCCAGGCGGTCACGTCATCCTCGTGAAGCATATAGCTCGGGTGGGTCCTGCACACCAAACAGGCACACCAGCCTACCTCCCCAGATAATGCCAGGGTAGCCCCTAAAAAGAAAAAGACAAAAGGGAATAAAGAAAAATAGTCGTTTTTCAAAAAATAATCGAAACTTACCCAAAGCTATCCAAGAAGCCCCACCATGGGGAGACAAACAGAGCTCCACCCTGTGGAGCCTATCCACCTCGGCTGGAGCAGACCAAATACACAGATCTGGGCGCCCTTCCCTTCGCAGCAGAATACGGATTAAGCCCCGCCACCGGGGGGCCACACTCTGCACAGATATGGCCAGCACCCTAACGCAATGGGGCCTGGAGCAAACGTACGGGGCACGCGGACTAATTACTTCGCCAAATTGCATGATGAAACTACGAATTACATTACTCGCGCGAACCAATTTAAAGGGAAAAACAGCTAACGGTAACAAAAATTAGCTAAGATGCACTTAGTATGTGTCGTGCCCTTATCTCAGAGAATCCCACGCAACCTCAGTAGCAAAGGTAGTTTTTTTTTTTTCTCATCCTTTAAAGCACGGAAAATATGCTCCTCAAGTTGCAATTTGTGCATAATGAATGTAGCTACAAAAACACAAATTCCAAACATTTTTTTCTTCTCTCTTATTTCTTTCCAAGCCGAGGCAAGATACATTTCAATATCTCACACCGACCCTTCAAAAAAAAAAAAAAACAAAAAAAAATACAATTGCACTTGCAATGTGCAAACACTCTCTCTACAGTAGAAAAATAAGTTCGTTCGCTTATCAGCGGCACGAGATATTAAATTACGAGCAATATCCAAATGGAATGACATCTTTTTATTATCAAACAGAATTTTTTTTTAAATTGGGGCCGGCAAAGAATTTCTTGGGATAGATTAATCAATAATCAATACCGCTAAAAACAAAAAATTTTTTTTATTTTATTTTTACATACATTAAGATAAATCCATAAGGACTATAGAAAATAGAAAATAGAATAATATATACGATACACGCTAAGACTAGAATAACTAAATTTTGTAACAAACACAAAAATGTAAAAACTCAACCGAGAACCGCCAAAGACCTAGCCACCAAGAACGCACCCACATCAACTTCCCCTGAGAATTATTCCTCTTCAAAGAATAATTCCCTTTTTCTCAGGGGGAAGGATTGTTATATACCTAAAGTAATAGAATTTAATGTATAAACCTGAAAAGGTCAAAAAATAGAATTTAACGTATAAACCTGAAAAAGGGCAGAAGATAAAAATTATATTCATTAATTTTTCACATAAGCTAATCATGCTCAAAACATGGTTAGCTTATCTCTTAAATGGGTGAAGAAAATTGCATCAGCAATTTTCCTCACATACCATAAATTTTTCTCATAAAACGACTTGGGAAAAACAAAAGTTTCAGATTTCAACCAAGTCGTTTTACTTAAAAATTTCCACGACAAATTTTGCCTTCAGCGAAATTTGTCATTTCAACAATTTAATTAAAAAAATAAAGCAAAAAGCAAATCGTACCCTCAGTACAAATTGCCGCGAAAAATTCAATATGTATGTACATACGTACATACATATTACGACAAAAGCTTTCGTGATAAGAGACGCGCGCCGCACAAATGCATTGTATGTATATGCGCGTCGCGATTTCAAACGGTGGCTGATGTTTTAAAAAGTGTAAGATTACATTTTTGCAGCCATCGTTCAACGCGAATAATTCTGTACATGTTTGAACAAGTCCAGAATTGAAAAAGTAAAATTTTCTCAGGATAAGAAAATGCAATTTAGCATTTTCTATCCTGAACGACGGCTCTTGATAACGATGAACGTGATCAAGAATTGAGTTGATTTTTTGATTTCGGCACGGTCACCCCGGAAGAAAAATTGTAGTCAGAGTTCGGTCGTTTTTGCGTTCCTTATAAAAAGAATCGATTTAAAAAAAAAACAAACTTGGTGGCGGCGCGTTTTCGGTCGTTTTGTCGGTCGTTTTGTAATAAAAGAAAAGTTGTGAAAAAAGAATAGTTCAAAAAAAGAAAAGTTGTAACTAAGGAATAAGTTAAAAAAAAAAGAAAAGTTGTCAACAAAATAAAAAGTGTTGTGAAATAAAAAAAAAAAAAGGGGTGCAAACCAAAGAATTAAAACCGTGTATTATTGAACCAACTCCTGGATTACATCAAAAACTTAGCCAAGGTGAGAGGTACACATAGGAAAAGAAAATATATAACACAGTGGAATTTGCCACCATATTGAATTGGTATGTACAATTTTAATAATTTTCTTTTTTTTTATATATTGCATAGGTACCTATCCAGTGGAATAAATTGAACGGGGATTCTCGTGGAAGCGGAATTATTGCAGAAATTCAGAGATTGGGATTTACCAATCTCTCATAGGGTTAGCTTTACCAATGACTAATGGGATTTACCAGAGGTCTTTTAGTTAGAATTTTTTTTGAGTGAAGTGCGATAACCTGGATTTTGAATCTGCACAGCCGCTGGACTGGAACCTAATGTTGCAATTAATAACGGACACGGATAAAATTTGTATTTAACGTTTTTATTCTAAAGTGAATTTCAAATAAATTGAGTGTGTTAAGATTTGATTGTTTAACTTGATTCAGAGAATTTATTTCATGTTATATTTGAATTAGACATTTTTTAAAATAGCTAGTAATTTATACAAAAATGAAACTGAATAAAAAAAAGTAAACTTTGAACTTGAAAGGATATCGGCATTTTTTAATTTTATACAATAATACAATAGAGTCAGCCCTATCCCTGATTCGGAAGGTTAGTGACGACCAAAGGCGTTGCCACAACAGCTAACCTTCTGAGCAAGCGTAGCGTACAACTGCCATTACAGACACAGTCAGTAAAGACAATCAGTTCACATTAAATAGAAAAGTTTTGAAAGTTTTCATAGAATGTTGAATGAGGTTACAAATTTAATTTTACAACCAACACCTAGGTCTGAAACATGCGCAAAATTGCAGCAAAATAACAATTCTTAATACATCCATAAAAAATTCCACACGTGCTGTCAACTTAACCCTTTCGGTGCTAAATAGTTTTGGCGAACGTGTTCTGCATCGGCGGAATTTGCTAAATAGTTTTGGCGAATGTGTTACGCATCGGCAGAATTTACACTTTTGTTTTTTGTGGCACACCTCAGTGCTGAATACCATTAACAACCTGACCATCTCCGATTTGGATGAAACTTTCACAGTGCAGTATCTTTCAAATTTATTTCAAACAAACATAACTTGCCACTTGTAGGTAAGAGCTCGCCGTTGTGCTCTATGCCTAAATTTGTCCTGAAGCCTTGGGTCGGTCTCTTATTTCACCACTTTCACTACTAATGATCACTCGGAGAACTACTCAATTCCAACTGCACTGTTCCTCAACTACTTCTAATGCTGACGCTTCAAAACACTCTCGGCCATAACGACGGGCTACCGCAACAACACAGGGTTGGCTGGCAGATTTATGTTAGTATAGTATGCCAGCGTCCTTAGGGATTTTTAGGAACCCGTAAAATTAACGCTTACAGCTCGGGCATCCTGCATTGTCACTGTCCTCAGTGACTCGCCACAAGCAAGCAAAGCTTCACAATCAAACATCGCTTTCACCTATTCACTCAATCATTCTTCTTCATTTATATTCTTCTCTCTACATTCAATCAGGTCATTCTCCCCATACACACTCATCATGCATCGCAACCATACGATACTCTAAGCAACAATGTTCGCTGCAGATAATATAAATATGCATCATTTTTAGCCCCCGGCCGCTCGCAAATAACAGCGTTGGTATCTAACAGATTTCATCGCAATACCGAGCGTAACAAAGATATAACAGTCTAGTATTCGGAAAACGCCACTCTATGAGATCATCCGTTAATGTTATTTCTCCTCTTTATTTATACTAATCAATATCAATAGCCCAGCAGTCTAATGTTTTCACCAATGTAACAGGACGAGTCGGAGAATCGAAATCTCGGGGCCTGAAGAAACGTTACCTTCACCGACTATTATTTTCATTTCTACTATCAAGTGATATTTTCCATGTTCTATAAATCCAAATAACATCATTACCTTGAAATTTCCCTTGTTTTTGTGGAACTGTTTCTCGTCTTTTTCTTAGTTTCTTCGTACTATTAATTCGCGAATGGCGGATTAAAAACGCGTGGACAAGTTTCTCAACTGGCTATGTGGCTGGCAGGTGTAGAGCATAAGTGCATTGATCAAATGCAGACAACATAATATGCAAGGAGAAGCATACTGATCTACACACAAATGCACATAACAAATATCCAACGAAAAATATTAAAACAAAAAAAATTGCTTGACTACATGAATGGAGCATCCACTACATGAATGAAATTGCAGTTGAGTAATCGTAATCAAGCAAAGAAAAATAAAGAAAAACAATTCTTTCATTAAAGCTTGTCCATATGACCAAGCGTCATAGGTAAACAAATAAACCCATCATGAGTAAATACCCACTATGCATGTGCAATGAACTTTGTGTAGCGGTATAAAGCTTACTCAGCATTCTTGTATGAATCACCGATTTCAGGTGATCAATCGAAGTAAGCGATTTTGTTAATGTATAAAAGACATGTAATTTGGTTATCACTATTGCGAAGCTCCCTTAGCTCCTAATAATGGATACCCTTCAAGGTAAATAGAGCTCTCTAGCTCTCATACCATTGCCTGATATTAATAGAGCTCTTTAGCTCTAAGCTAATCAAGGCACCCCACATAGAGCTTGTAGGGTTTACTGCTACATATTTTATAAGCGCACTAAATAAAAACACCTTATCTTCAGCTTAGAACTATTTATTTGAACTCCAAAGGTGTAACTACCAAAACTTCTTAATACTAAACTGATTCAATTGCTCTTAATGGAGCGACAACTATAGCCGACGGGAATCAACTCTACTCTGTAGATCTACTGTACTGTTTTTACATGTATAGACATGGCGTGATTTATGACTTCAATTCCGATTGTCCTACGGTATTGCCAGGTCCATATTCGTTTTCGTCCTTTTTTTTCTTTATAATATTATAACTAATATATTATAGTGTACTGTTACATACTCCCCTTCCAGCGTAGCGATATTCTGGAGATTATTTATTATTCTGGCAATGTATTTCTTATTCTAAAAAAAAGTTTATTACGTTAATATTTATTGTGAAAAACAATGAGCTGGCTTAAGCCTATCGATAGATACTGATATAGGCTTTCCGTTCATTTCAACAACATAATGTTTCCTAAATCGTCGTATTACTTTGTGCGGGCCTGCGTATATCGACCCTGACAAATATGAAATCAGCTTTGTGTAATGAGTCTGGAATGTGAGTTTTATAATTTTTAGGTAAACGCGTTTCAGTTGGTCTAATATTTTGAAAATGAACTTTAAGTTTTTTAACGAGCTCGTTAGGACATGTATCGTCCTTTTCCTCCGTTGGGATGAAAAACTCCCCTGGTACTTTCAAATTCTGTCCGTAAACTAACTCAGCAGGAGAACATTGGAGGTCGTCGCGTACACTAGTTCGAATGCCTAATAGTACTAGAGGTAATTCGTCACACCAATTTTGTGTTCTGCCCCTAGCTATGATGGCGGCTTTCATTTGCCGATGTATCCTTTCTAACATCCCGTTGGCCTGCGGGTGGTAGGCCATTATGTGAATATGATGACTACCTAACAATTTAGTGAGTTCCTGGAAAAGTTTAGACTGAAACTGGGATCCTTGATCCGTAGTAAAAGTCTTACAAAATTTTGTGCTACGGAAACTCCGGAAATATCTCTTATTGGAATTGCTTCTGGCTAACGTGTATATCGGTCGATGAATGTCAATATATAGACGAAACTTTTTGAAGGGGGAAGCGGTCCTACGATATCCATATGGATATGCTCGAAACGCTTCGTTGGTAAGCTGAAGGTTTGCAACGGTGACTTCGTGTGTCGAGTTACCTTTGCTTTTTGGCACGCCAAACATGTTTTGGCCCAAACGTTACTGTCCTTATTCATGTTTGGCCAGAAATATTTGGATGTGATTATTTTCCGAGTGGTTCGTATTCTGGATGACTCAAATTGTGCAGATTATTGAAAATTAATTTTCTCAATTTTTGAGGTACAAAAGGACGATTAGTAGTTGAACTAACTTCACACCATATTTTTTCGTTAGTTACTGGTATTTGTATTTCTTTAAATTTAATCCTTGATTTTGGTGGAATTTGTTTTATTAAAGCTGACAATTCTTCGTCATGCTCTTGCGATTGGCTCAGAGTTATTAGGCTTACTGTATTGCTTCTTACTTTCGTACTCTCGACTAAATTACATCGTGAGAGTGCGTCTGCTAATACATTGTCTTTTCCTGTAACGTGGCTTTTATCGTTGGTAAATTGTGCCATATAGTCCAGGTGTCGTGCTTGTCGAGGACTACGCTCGGTTTTTGAATTGATCGCTCGCGTTAGCGGTTTATGATCTGTGAACACTATTAATATTTGGCCCTCAACTAAATAGCGAAAATGTTTGATTGCGAGGTATATCGTTAGTAGCTCTCGATCGAAAGCTGAATATTTAGTTTCTGTCGGTATTAATTTTTTTGAAAAATATCCGAGTGTTTGCCAAGCGTTCTTGTTCCACTGATGCAACGTTGCACCGACTGTTTTATCGGAAGCGTCAGTTGTAATACTGTATGTTGTGTCTTCTAACGGGTGCGCTAGAAACGCAGCGTTGGCTAGGGCACTTTTGATTTGTTCGAATGCTTCTTGGCATCTATCGGGCCATACGAAATCTTTACTTCGTTTATTCTTATTTTGCAGGTTAGTAAGTAATGCATAAGTCGAAGACAATAGATGAGCTAAATGCGGTATAAAACGGTGGTAGTAATTCACCACTCCTATGAACTGTTGGATTACCTGATTGACTGTGGCGCCTTTAGTAACAATATCGCTTCAACTCGATCTTTCGATGGAGTAATACCGTTTGAGGTGATATTGTGGCTTAGAAATTTTAAGGAAGTTGCGCCAAAAATGCATTTGGTTGATTTTATTACGAGTCCGAACTCGGTTAACTTTTGAAACAAAATATCGAGATGTCTTTTCTGTTCCTCCTTACTCTTGCTCGCGACTAGTATATCGTCCATGTATATGAATGTAAAATCTAAATGTCGAGTGATTTCATTCATGAATCTTTGAAACGTCTGTGCCGCGTTTCTTAGCCTGAAGGGCATGCGGAGAAAATCGAATAACCCGAATGGGGTTGTAATAGCCGTCTTATGTATGTCTTCTGGTGCGACCGGTATTTGGTTATATGCACGAAAAAGACCAACCTTATAGAAATAGGTGCAGCCGTGCAGCTGAAGGGAGAAATTGTGAATATGTGGCAGGGGGTATCTATCGGGTAAAGTGACTGCATTTAGTCTACGATAGTCCCCACATGGACGCCAGTGGTGATGAAACTGGTGATGAGGATTGTCTGCAAATCCCTACGGTGACCATAATTTCAAATTCGCTGCGTGCCGCTTTGAGTCTAGCTTTATCTAGGCAGCGTGGCTTGACTATAGGGAGCTCCCCTTTTGTCACGATGAGGCGCTGTACAGAGTGTTTCGCCTCTTGTTTGAGATCAGGTGCGTGAAATAAGTTAGGATAATTCTTTAATATATCCGAAAACTCGTTCTAAATAAGGTAGAGTTTAGGTGACACTGTATTTGTTTTATTTCGAACGTGTTGATCTTGAGTTGAGTTTGCGTTTCGATTAAGCGTTTGTTTCGTATATCTACTAAAAGCCCGAATTTTGTTAAGAAATCTGCCCCCAAAATTGGTTGGTTACCTGCTGCAGGTATGAATTGATGGGAAAGGGTTCGTCTCAATCCTAAATCTAATTGGAGTAATTTAAAACCAAAGGTATGAATTAAGGTACCATTAGCCGCGGTAAGCATTAAATCTTAATTTTTTTTAGCGTTTGGCACGATGTTTCATTGTAACACGGATAGATCCGCGCCAGTGTCGACTAAGAAATTTAAATGATTATTACGATCGAATACTAGGAGGCGCCGAAATTTCGATAATACCTGGCTATGTGCCTCTCCCACAGCTAGGTTTAATCGTTTTTTGTTTCTAGTTTTTCGGTTGTTGGAGATTTTTTAAATTTATTGAAATCGAATGGAGGATGGCATTTGCGGGTGAGAGTCATTTTTTTTATGGAACCAACATAGTTGTCTTTGTCCGCTAAATTTTCGAGGTCTGCTATTTGATCTAATTGGCGGGCGATTTGAATTTCGATTATGTTTTTGTTTAATAGCTATGTCACGACCTGAGTTTAGATATGGGTGAATGGTGCAGCATGTTGACTTTTTATTTCGGAGAGACTTGGTTGAGAAGTTTCCCATTTATGTCAGTGAGATAGTCCAATTGATTGTGATCTGTAATTTGCTTCCGTTGTTCGCTGTGGTTTTGACAGATTGTATTTGTTGTGCCAAGTGACATATATATAAATGGACTGCTTGATCTCTTGTTTCATGTGGCACCAATTTTGATTTTAGAAAGTATGCTCTCTGCTACCGACTGCCGTAAATTGGCGCTATATTTAATTTATTTGCGAATTTACTTTATGCATGTCCGTGGGATTTACCGAACCAACTACAATAGTATTTGGGACTATTTGTATCGTTTAATTTTAATTATGAGTCGAAGAAAGTGTTTTTTACAAGTATTTTTACAAGCAATTTCTTGTTCCTAATCGTTACAGTTCAGTGGGAAAGTATGCTCTCACGGAAAGCGACAGGAACCTGAAAGTGGTGCCATTTGCTTTCATGCATTTTTGGTTCAACAAGCAGTCCATTTATATACATGTCAGTGGTTGTGCCTAATTATGCCGTGTTGTATGTGCATTCCGTTTTAATTCCTGAGCACTGTTCAGATTTCTTGACGTTTCATTATTATGACTGTGTACATGTAGAGATGGCTTGCCGGTAAATGTTGTTAGTCGTTTATGTGTATATTCGTAGCCATTGATTTCTGGTTGTGTATTGCAATTCCTACGTTTCCCAAACTGTAACCTTCGAATCTTTGCTATGGAGCAAAGATTAATAAAAATGAAGTTTAATTTATTTATCTCATATATGCTGGCGTTTCTGCTTGATGGCACACTATGTTATTCCACGTGGGTCCTGCGTTATTGCAATTCCTACGTTTCCCAAACTGTAACCTTCGAATGTTTGCTATGGAGCAAAGATTAATAAAAATGAAGTTTAATTTATTTATCTCATATATGCTGGCATTTCTGCTTGATGGCACACTATGTTATTCCACGTGGGTGCTGCGTTATTGCAAGTTCCGGGCTTCATTGGATTCCTAATACGTGTTGCATGTGGTGCTAACTGTACATGAACCGTTAATTTGCTTAGTTTTTAGTGTTGATTATTTAGGTTTATTTAACGGTCACTTTGTAATTCATGTAAAATGTTCAACTTTTTAAAGCGTGTTGCAATTTTAAAACGGGGTCACCAATTATATGTAGGGTTTACTGCTACATATTTTATAAGCGCACTAAAAAAAATCACCTTATCTTCAGCTTAGAACTATTTATTTGAACTCCAAAGGTGTAGCTACCAAAACTTCTTAATACTAAACTAATTCAATTGCTCTTAATCGAGTGACAACTATAGCGGACGGGAATCAACTCTACTGTACTGTTTTTACATGTATAGACATGGCGTGATTTATGACTTCAATTCCGATTGTCCTACGGCATTGCCAGGTCCATATTCGTTTTCGTGCTTTTGTTTTCTTTATAATATTACAGTGTAATTAATATATTTTAGTGTACTGTTACAAGCTGTCCGCAGCTCTGGTGATTTCTACATCACTTATATTAAGACCATACTTTGACTTTCCAGCTCTCACATGATCGAGATAGAAGAACCTAGAAGCTCCATATAGCTCTATCGCTTGTATCTCCGTTTTAATAAAAGTTTGCTCTTCTTTTCATAAGACATTCCGAAACCATTGGTAAACGAACAGAAGACGAGTACAAACCAACAAACTTTACACAGTTATTCATATTTTATTTAAGTTTTTAAGTTCATATTTCATTTAAGTTTTTAAGTTCATATACCATATACACAGATAGGTACTAACTATTTTTTTTCTGTTCTGTTCGTCATAGTTCGCAATTTTCATTGCTTCCGAACCCTTCTTCACATAGTGCTAGCTCTTGAAGGTTGCGCCATGGTTTCATACGAACAGCAGCATAAACTAAAGTAAACGGACGACTCTTGATCTGGATTTATGGAGGATCTTTGAGCACGTATCTATCCTTCCCGATAACTCTTTCGATGACATATGGTCCCTTATATTTCGGCAGATATTTCCTTGGCTGACCAGTCGCTACTTTTTTATTAACACTAGCTCTCCTTCCTTATATTTACGCGGCGGAAGTCGTTCAAGCGAAATACTTTCTTGGTCTTCTTCCAAATCAAAATGTAGCGCAGCAGTTAACTTATTGTGCAGAGTTTGTTTTGGTTCATAACCCAACAATACCTTTTGCGGACTTTGGACCGTAACTCGATAAGGTAAACTGTTGAGACCCCATTGAATATCCGCTAACGAGGTATCCCAATCTCGACCATCATTCCTATTCGTAGTAGCGACTGCTGCTGAAATTTTCCTAAAATAACGCTCGATTTGACCGTTTTCCCTTGGCTTTTGCACGGCCGTTTTAGAATGAACGATATTATTTTGCTCACAATAGTGCCGGCATGTCTTGGAGGTAAACGACGTACCCCTATCCGTATCTATTCTTACGGGCGATCCGAAAATCTGTGATAATTCGTCCAGTAATTTCACTACATAGTTTGTGGTAGTATTTTTCACGGGCCTTAGTATTACAGACTTAGTAAACGCACCGATAACACCTATCAAGTGAATATTTACCTTGCTACTTTTGAGATATGGACCCAAGTAATCCATATGAATGGTGTGAACAGGCATTGGTTGCGTTCTATATGCGTTGAGATTTAAATGGGTCTCGTCCCTTCTTCTTTTATTGTATGCACACAAAAGACAGTTGTCGATGTATTTCCTCACGAAAGTCTTCATACTCGGGATCCAATATGTTTTCTGGATGTGTTGTAATGTACGGCCGAGACCTAAATGTCCTAGTCCGTCGTGGGACGTCTTCACCATATACCATTTAATACCCTTTGGTGTTACGAATCTCAATCCCTCTGTAGTTTTGTAAAATAATTTTTCGTTTTTGAACTCATAATTGATCGCCGTTTGCTTATACATACTTCTTATGCCTTCTATTTGATAAGATTTCGATGAACTCCTTGACTTCGGGATCTTGTCTTTGAAGCGTGACTACCCAATCTGTCTGTGTTAACGTAACTACCATGACTTCTCCCTGACTTTGTTCTGGCTCGATCTGCTCTTCTGTTGCGACTCTACTTAAGGCGTCCAAGTGCGCCATTCTATTGCCTGGTCTATATTCAAGTTCAAAATCATATTCTTGTATTTTCAACCACCACCGTGCGACTCTGGGTATGATATTCTTTTTCGCCTGGGTAGCCTTTAAGGATGCGCAGTTTCTCACCACTTTGAAGTGTTTTCCTAATAGGTAATATTTAAACCTTTCAAGGCTCTCGACCACAGCCAGAGCTTCCAGTTCGTAACTATGGTACTTCTGTTCCATACTAGTTGTCGATCGACTAAAATATGATACCGCCCGCTTCATTCCGTCTATTGACGACTGAACTAAAATGCCCGCTAAGCCTTTTGAACAAGCATCGGTGTTTACCTAATGATGAGGATTAGGTTCATATGCCGCTAACGTAGGTCTATTCGTAAGTTTTTCTTTCAATACTTTAAATGCTGCCTGTTGCTCTTCCTTCCATATGAAATCGACATCCTTCTTCAGCAATCCGTTTAATGGGCCTGCAATACAGGCATAGTTTTCGATAAACCGTCTAAAATGCCCCAGTCAAACCTAAGAATTGTCTCACTTCCCGTATTGTTTTTGGAACATGATAGTTATGAATCGCTTGACACTTACCATTTCCCGGTCGAACTCCATTTGCATCAATTTCGTGTACCAAAAAGCTTACCTTGTCATCAAAAAACGAACACTTCCTCGTGTTCAAGCTTAAATTTGCCTCTTTGATCGCTACCAACACCCTCTTTATCAGTTCCATAGCATCTTCGGTTGATTTTGCAACAAGAAGGCAATTATCCATATAAACTACTAGGTTTTTATCCTGAACTTTTTGTTGTACCTTATCCATCAGTCGCAAGAATACAGCTGGAGCGTTTGTTAAACCAAATGGCATTCTCTTGAATTGGTAATGTCCATGCGGGGTCACAAAAGCTGTATAAGGCTTTGAATTCGGATGAATTGGTATTTGATGATACCCACTCATCAAATCTAAGGATATAAATATACGTTCAACTGAGATTTTGTTTAGAGATTCTTCAATATTTGAGGTTGGAAAATTCTCCCTTTAAGTGATAGCGTTTAGTTGCCGATAATCCACGCACATGCGATAGCTATCATCTTTCTTCTTAACCAAGATAGCTGCACTAGCATAATTCGATTTAGAATTTTCAATTATATTGTTACGAGAGTGGCCTTAGTTCGTTATTTAAAACACAATATTTCAGATATCATTAACAGGTTCTTTCTTTTATTTAACTTCACTATTTACTTTATAACACTTACAGACAATTATGATATCAACTCTTTATAGTTATCGCTAGTACTGTACTTCTAAATTATCGCAATAGTTTACTTCGTTCATTTCACTGTCTGAAATAAGACTGCCTCCTGGATGTGAGTTACGCCGTATTTATACTCAACAAATTATCCTAGAACCTTCCTGAATATTCCGTTCTCCAAGCCAAGTTTACTAGGATGTCACTAACCTAAAGTTGTCTCCATTTCCAATAGATGTCGCTTGTATCACTTTGTGGCGCGTAACAATATCATTATCAAGCAGATTGTGTATAATGTGATTTAATGCTTCTTCCTGATGATACGGCACACAGTACGACTTATATCGAACAATGTTCCTTTCTTTCAACTCTATCATCATTTCTGTTAAGGTAGTTTTCCCAAGATCCTTTGTCTCCAAGGCGAACGAGTGTCGATAGCGTTGAATTAAATTCAATAAATCCTTATTAATTTCGTCAGAGCCGAATTTTCCTCCAATTTTCATCTAATGTTATCGGTTTTCTTGAAATGGCCATCTGTTTCAACTGATTGGTAGGGATTATTCTTCTCTGTTGGCACGATCTCTTAAGATTACCAACTGCTTCCAACTTTTTATTACCCGCACTCATCATCATAGCGTATCCTGCATCTGATTTTCTACTACTGCAATTTCGACAAGTTCATCGACATCATCAAACTGTATTCGTTGTTTTGTACTCCCCAGCATTCTGCAACCTCCTCCACCAAAACCTCTAGGTGTGATTTTTATTCTATCGTCAATTTCCCATCCTAGTTTCCTGCATTCCGATAGCTGGATAGTTGTCCAATCGCTTCCCAAAATCGATGACGGCTCTCAGTTTAGTTCCTTTGGCATTTACATCTTTATACCTTCGCCCATTTCTTCTGTCAACATTCTTACAGTTTTCATTGTCTCTTCTTTTCCAGTATTCGCGACGCGTCGGACGCGGGTGCACATGTTGGATTTATGTCCCAACCGCCCGCATCTGAAGCAGCTTCCCTTAAATGACTCTCCTACTCTTTTTCTATATCTGAACATCTGTGTTCGCAAGTAGTGTAGCTATGAGAGTTCTGGGACACTTTTTCCATACAAAAAGTGTCCGGAAAATTCCAACTATTTTGATGGCTCTGGACCGAGGCTCTGGGTCCCTGGGGGGATTCCGTCTAGTGGGCTACGTCACAGGGCCTGCCTGGGGGAATTCCTTCCTACCGTCTGGCTGACCAGGGGATAAAGTGGAGGTTGCTGGTTAAGTTTGATCTGGTCTTGGAGGCTACAATTTGACCTTGAGGTGCCCCCCTCCTGTGTCTGGGTACGCTGGTTAAGTTTGATCTGGTCTTGGAGGCTACAATTTGACCTTGAGGTGTCCCCTCCTGTGTCTGGGTACTGGTAGGTATGTTGACTTGGATATGTCCGTCTTCAGGCCGATACGTCACCAACCCTGAGGTCATTGACCTTTGACCCTTGACCCCTGACTCTGATGTCATTGACCTTCACACACACACACAAACACACACATATATATATATATACACACACACACACACACACACACACACACACACACACACACACACACGCACGCACACACACACACACACACACACTCACACACACACACACACACACACACACACACACACACACACACACACACACACACACACACACACACACACACACGCGCGCGCGCGCACACACACGCACACACACACACATACACATACACACACACACACACACACACACACACACACACACACACACACACACACACACACACACACACACACACACACACACACACACACACACACACACACACACACACACACACACACACACACACACACACACACACACACACACACACACACACACACACACACACACACACACACACACACACACACACACACACACAACGTCATACTATTGCTGAAAAAAACAACTGCGGATTAAAAAGCCAAGAGTGATCATGATATCTAAAAATAGATCACGGCTGCTTGTAAGAAGTAGTGGAAATTAAAGCCTCGGTGGACAGGTGGCTGGTAATTTGATACCGTCAAGTAAAGTAAACAATGGTTTTTGTATCTAGGAGTCTGTATTGAAAAGTCGTTAGTTGGATGAAAAATTGTTTTTATTTTAAAGTTTCTTTTCACAAAAATTTGTTTTTATTTCCAATAAAATTTCTTATTATAAAAGTATTTCTTATAGCACATTGTCCAATATGAACTGGGCAAGATGCCGCATTTGTGTTAATCTCTATTAGTTTTCCACAGTTGTATTCATCTTCAACGTTAATAATGATTTCACCCTCTCCAACTATCTTCTGCACCCAATGAACTTTTTCAGCTCCCTTTACATATACGGTTTTGTTTCGAAGCAGTGGTTCAACTATAGTGTACAGCTTGTGATACGGTATGTAGCCATCATCATCTCAGCGGAATCCATGAAAATTGTGTTGAAGCCATTTTACTTGTCTCTTTTTTGCTGAAGTCAAATCTTTGTATCTGAACGGTGGTTGAAATATAAAGTGCTGCATCTGGTTTTCATTGTTTAAAATTGCCAGTTCTTTAGTGATGAATTCATTGAGATTTGTTTTGAATCCTTGGATGTCTACGATGACAGCCATCCTCTTAATTTAACTTTCTAACTTCACTTGTCAGCGGACTGTATTCCACTATTCGATCGTGTAGAAGCAGACAATATGCTGTTGTATTAGCCGGTATATTTTCAGATGTTTTGAATTCTAGCCTTATGTCAACAGGTCCAGTTTTTATTGTTTCATTTTGATGTGAGCAATCAATGACAGCGATCGGAGCATCGGTTTTGAACTTCTCCCATGTGAGGAACGGCTGATACTGATGACCATAGTATGATTGTGTAAACTTTATATACATCTCATACAGCAATGCGTATCTATTCAAATCAAATTTCAAATTCAAATCATCATAGGGATATGATTCTGTGTTCAAATGAACTGTAACATCGGTGAGTTTGCAGTGATCAAACTTGCTTGCATCTTTGGTTTTATCGTTCCTTCGATCCGTTTGTAATGCTAAGATGATAAATCGAGGTTTCTCCAGTTGAGTGGAAGTCTTAACTGACCAGGTTTGATGCGTGGATTCCGGTAGTACTGGATACTCATATATGTCCCAGCTGCGGAATGGTATTTGTATCGGTCGACCTCTCCCGATAATTTTAAATAGTTGCAGCTTTTCATCATCGGATACTGTAACATGCGGAATGCTCCATTGAAGTTTGGTAATTTCAATTTTCACCACATCAGTTGGTGATATAATGGCATTATCGTCTGTCCTGCTCCGGATCAATATGAGTTCATGTTTGGAATTTATCAGAATTTTCTTGTAATCTTCAGCGAATCCCAATAAATATTTCAGAGGTACACAGTAGTTAAACAGTCCATTGGCTGGTATAACGGATGAATCTGGTGACCAGCTGCCGTTGAGTAGTATCCTGCTTACATTTGCATTTAGCGATACGTAGTTTTTTAATGTTGTCGCAATCCCAAGATTTCTTGTACGATCGATTTCCACTGCATTCAATTCATAGCGTATTTCCTCAAAAAGAAATGGTAGAGCGTTGTTAGCTAATTTTGCAGTTGCTGAAACGGTTGCATCCAGCTTTGTTAGAGATCCCTCAATGTAAAGAACACTCCTGCTGGGTAGAAGATTCAAGTCCTGATGTTGTACAGAGATACGGATTTCATCGCTGTTTTTAAATGATGTTAGAAATGGTGAATAGGAGTGATGATCAAATTTAGTAACACTGTTATCAAAGCGAGCGTCTGGTGCAATATCTAGTATTCCTTTATTCATTGTTTCAACGTTAAGCCTATCGATTGTAAGTATGCTGTATTTGCAGGTTTTACTATAGGTCTTGATCGCTTCAAGGTTGTCCGCTGACTAATGATCTTGTCTGCTCCGAACTCGTATTTATCATTATTGTATATCAACATGCTGTGGCTTCAAATGTAACCTGATGGTTATAGTCTCTCCTCTGAAGTTGATTAAGTCACCGTCTTGGTCAAGGAGCTTCAATGTTAGAGAACTTATACGTTTGGTGTTCACAGGCAAATAGATTACATTTTTGGGTACCTCCACTATTTTATACCCAGGCCCCACGTTCGGTAAAAACTCGTGGAGAGTGTGTACTTGTGTGTTGTTGAAGAATGATCCTGATATAATATTACATTCGATGCGTATAGTATTTACTTTAATGATGTTGACTGGCAACTCTGATGTATGCACTATATTAGCAGATAAGTTTCTTTTACTGAATCCTAGCAGAGGAGCTATGGATCTCTGCTTTTCAAAATGTATTTCTTCAGTTGCCTTAACTTCACTCTTCAATGTATTATTGTTAGCCTTTATTGTAACCTTTATCCTTCTCCCTTCTTTATCCAAGTATCCTTGTACATATTTTGCTATATCATCAATCTCATAGGATCCAACAGGTATCTCAACAACCTCATTCCCTACATGAACCAGATTATTGCTCACATCAATATTTGGTATAGAGTTGTATGTTTGAAAATCAATTAATCCACAAACATAATCAGTTGCTAGCTCCAGCGGAGGAAAGTACTCAGCAGTGAGTAGAGATGAATTTTCCGTGAGAGTAAGTGTTAATGACATGGCGGTTGATAATGAACTGTCACAATTTCAATATAGATACATTTATTTATAGATAATAATTAATGGCTATAACAATTATATAAAAACTCTAAACATAAGTGACCGCAAATTACTGCATCATAGTTCTGATAAGAACTGTAGTTGTACGTAATATTACTACCCAAGTAGTTTATGATCTCCCTTGGTGGTTGGAGATTGCCAAAGCTATCAAAGTATTCGATGTTATCACCTTTCTTGTAGTACGCTACCCAGTGTGTACCTGCTCCAGTTGAGATGTCCAAGTTAACAATACCGCTTTCTCGCTTCCATGGCTTTTTAGGAAGATTATCACGCATAAATACTCCTCTGAAGTGCGGCAAGTGTGTGGTATACTTGTGAAGATCCAACTCGTTTAGCGGTCGTTTGGGTAGCGTCTTTAATAGTTTTTTGGTTGAGGTTGTAGATAGAGTCCAAGTCCTTTTCTGTATGGCTTCAAGAACAGCCCGTTTCCATCTTTACCAATCGCAATAGTTTCCATTGCTTGGTTATAACGTTTGCTTTCTTCCAATTTTGCCTTTGCCGCACTGGTATCATTTACTGCTTTAGCTATGCCTGCTGCACCTCCCGATAGTGCTCCCAATGCTGAAAGCCCAGCAAACAACGGGATGAGGAACGGAAGTGCCCCACCAACCTTTGGTACAGGTATCACTCGTGGAGTTTTAATTGATTTCTTCTTTCTTTTCACAATATTTTTAGCTGCACTAAGAGCTATTTTTGTAGCTTCCATCAAGTCTTTTGGTTTTTGATTTTTAAAATCTTACGTGCATTTCGTACTGCTTCTCGGAATGTGGGTTGGCGTTTATTTTTAGCCTTAAGACCCATACCTAGCTTAATTTTAGCCTTCATTGCGTTTGTTATAAGCCAGGCATTGGCACGTTCACTCAAATTTGCATCTGTAGATTTTGCACGCTGCCAGGCTTTTTCAACTAATATTTTATCAGCTATATGTCGATCACTTGTATCTTTATGTCGTGAATATGCTATATCATGTTCCTTGCAGGCTGCATCCAGTGGATTAATACCCGGATCTCCTCTCGCCAATCTTTGTTGTAACTTTGTTCCTGGTCCACAGTACTGGTATCCTGGTAGATGTAATTCTACAGGTAATTTGTTGATGATTGAATTTAGTAGTCCTCTTCCCCCTTTCAAAGATTTTCTGGAGCGTTTCGATTTGTGATCCGACATCTTATAAGGCTCCGATGATACTGTTGAAATGTAATATAAACAGGTGTACTTATATGAATCCCGTTAGTCTTCAATATGCGGTTCATTAAACAACAACAAGCTTTTCCTGTTCGAAATGCTGATGTAGCTGTTATGAAGGTGAAAAAGAAGCATGGACCCCTATTGCCTAATAGTATAAGGAGCATCATTGTTGGATCATCGAATTGTGGAAAAACTAATGTTATGATAAGTTTGCTGGAACATCCCAATGGTCTCAGATATGAAAATATTTACATATATTCAAAATCTTTGCATCAACCAAAGTATGAATACTTGAAGCGAGTGATGACCCCCATATCAGGATTGGGGTATTATACATTCTCAAACAACTGCGACGTTCTACCTCCAGCGGAAGCCAAATCACATTCGGTGTTTATTTTCGATGATGTAGCATGTAAAAAGCAAGATAATGTGCGATCCTATTTTTGTATGGGTCGTCGCGAAGATATAGACAGCTTCTATCTCTGTCAAACATATACGCATATACCAAAGCATTTAATACGTAACAATGCTAATTTAATCATCTTATTCAAGCAAGATGACTTGAATTTGAAACATATCTATAATGATCATGTGAACACAGACATGAAGTTTGATACATTTCGAAGAGCCTGTGCTGAGTGTTGGAAGGATGAATATGGTTTCTTGATGATTGATAAGGATAGCTCATTAAACAGGGGGCGCTACCGTAAAAGATTTGATACCTTCATTGTACTATAAAAGGATGAAACATGCGAAATCTTCATAAGTCGAAGTTGTAACTCTGCCGAAAGCACTCCGAATCCTGTGGAACTGCTGAGTAGATTAAAGCTGTTCACCTGTTATCAGACCTGTTTGAAAATCTGTTAAGCTGTTATCAGAGCTGTTTTAAAAGCTGTTAAGCTGTTACCAGAGCTGTTCGGAAAGCTGTTAAGCTGTTATCAGAGCTGTTTGAAAAGCTGTTAAGCTGTTATCAGAGCTGTTTGAAAAGCTGTTAAGCTGTTATCAGAGCTGTTTTAAAAGCTGTTAAGCTGATATCAGAGCTGTTTTAAAAGCGGTTAAGCTGTTACTAGAGCTGTTCGGAAAGCTGTTAAGCTGTTATCAGAGCTGTTTGGAAAGCTGTTTACTTGTTATCAGAGCTATTCAGAGTTATTCAGTTAATATCGAAGATGAATGAAAATCTATTAAAAGAAATCATCAAGACAAGGAATGCAGTGCGAAGGAAATTTAAAGCTCTAAAGACGGGAAGGATTGAAGCAGAAGCTCAACTTGAAGAAACTTTCAAGCCAATCACCAAACCCTTAAAAGAGTTTGTTACCAGAGTCAAAAACGAGCCACCAGTCAAATTTGAACCAAAAGAAGAAGAAGAAGAAGACAACGAAATTGTGGAACCTTTTACTCCTCCAAAACGAAAATATGTGAGAATGGAGGCTAGTAGCACACCTATAAATTATGGAGATTATTCCTTAACATCTGAAGAAGAATTCGCAACACCCAAACATTCAAGAACATTGACAGGAAGGTCTCCTGTCACCTCCCCCGATACGTCTGGATACATAGTTTCAAACTATTTAAAGCTATTCACTGATAATAGCCCTAAAATTGATCCAACCTATGGAGTTTACTATGATAACAACGCGTGGAGAATCGGTAATTCAACGTTTGATGTTGATGATGTAGGAAATATTGTTATCAAGGGGAAGAGCTATAAAACAACTTTGGGGTTATGTGAGCTGCTATTTATGAAGGATCCTGTAAAAAGTCTATATACTAACGAGGATTTAACTAAATATGGATCTATTTTGAGAGATACCAATGCATATAAACGTGACTATGCTGAAGATGGACAAATAAAAGGTACTAGAGCGGCTAAGTATAAAGCTATAATCAGTAAACTTATACAGCATAAAGGCATGGGACTAATGCGTCTGCCCAAAGAAAACATTGATCACATTTACTGGGATGATCCAAATGAATTAGTGGATAGACTGCGCCTTCTAATGGCATCAAAGCAGGCTGGAAACACCAGTCACAACAATGAAATTGTATCTATCCTGGAGGAGTTGCGAGAAGCAGATATTATAGTTTAAATACCACTCCATTACCATACTTCTTCACAATCTACAGATGAGTGTTGACAAGTTTGGACGTTTCTCTAAGCGAGGATATCTTGGGAAAGCAGGTGAACGTGGACCAACAGGAGCTCAGGGACCAGCCGGTAAACAAGGAATTCAAGGACCAGATGGTAAACGAGGAGCTCAGGGTCCAGCTGGTGAACAAGGAGAGCGGGGTATTGGATTTAATTTAACGATAAACGGAGACTACGATCTAAACTCAAAGTGTATAAAACGACTTGGTGAACCCTTTGAAAATGATAATGCTACTACCAAAGACTATGTTGACAAGAAAATTAAAATAAGTGTTGAAGAAATAAAAAAAACTATTAATATAGAGGTGGCAAATTTAACGCTATATATCAATGATGAAATCGCGAAGATTGAAAACTATCTGTTTACTTCGGTAATAAATAAGAAAAACTTGACAGTAAAAGATGGTGTATATGAGTAAAAACTCTTGAGAAATCTGTTTCATTTATAATTACGATGAGTAAGAGACAAGTGGTAAATGAGCTACATAAACAAGCGAGAAAAAAATTTAAACGACGTCGTGTGATTATCAAAGGACTAGATGACTTGTGGCAGGCAGACTTGGTTGAAATGGATAACTACAAGTATGTGAACAAGGGTTACCGCTATTTGCTGACAGTAATTGATACCTTCTCCAAATACGCATGGGCAATTCCAATTAAAAGAAAAACTGGTGTAGAAGTAAGAGATGCCATGCAGTCTATATTAAGCGAGGGACGAATACCTAAAAACCTGCAGACTGATGATGGAAAGGAATTCTACAACAGCCTCTTTAAAAATCTAATGCTGAAGCATGCAATTAATCACTACTCTACGTACAGTTTCCTCAAAGCATCAATAGTGGAACGATTTAACCGAACTCTAAAGGATATGATGTGGAAGGAATTCAGCTTTAATGGAACTTATCAGTGGATTGGTATGGTAAAGAAACTGCTCACTGAATACAATTCAAGATACATCGAACTACAAAAATGAGACCACGTGATATCAACGCCTCCAATGAGAAACAACTGCTTTCAACTGTATACAGTCATTTAAAAATTGTTGTTCCTGCAAAGTATAAAGTTGGAGATCTTGTACGCATCAGCAAATACAAGCATATATTTGAGAAAGGCTATACACCAAACTGGACAGCTGAGATTTTTAAAATTATTAAAGTTCAAAACACAAACCCCATCACATATCGGCTGGAAGATTATCAAGGAAATCCAATCACAGGAGGCTTTTATGAATTGGAGCTGCTAAAAGTTAA
Organism: Dioctria linearis; assembly: GCA_963930735.1. Taxonomy (NCBI): domain Eukaryota; kingdom Metazoa; phylum Arthropoda; class Insecta; order Diptera; family Asilidae; genus Dioctria; species Dioctria linearis. The sequence continues at coordinate 101,240,446 of OZ005744.1, read as the reverse complement.
ACAATCAAACCTATATCTCGTAGAGAAAATCTTAAAGAAGAGTGGAGATAAAGCTTACGTTAAATGGCTCGGATTTTCATCAAAACACAATTCTTGGATTAATAACAAAGATGTTTTATAATATCTTGAAGAAACATTTAATAATTTAAAATAATTATAATACTTTATACATGTAGTTATAATGCAAATTACTTTAATAAATAAAACTAAAACTATAATACATTTATTATTTACACTAGACTTAGATACTGTCTGCGGTTGCCACTTGTTGATCTGATGAAATGGAGTAATGCCCCCATGGTAGAGTATCCGTCGTTCCGCTCATAATATGTCGCTTATTATCATAAGGACTCAATGTGACCTTCTTTTGACTGACAGTGTACACGCTATGGTTATGGGATCGTATGGAGCTCTGATTGGCAGTTAATATTCGCTTGTTATTTAAGCATTCGACGTAGTCTTCGAAATTGATATGCCTCTGGACTACATTAGCCTTTACTCCTTTCGCTTTTTTTACAGTTTTACCAGCGTTTATACGCAGACTGTACATTTTTGGGCGCAAGCCTACAAATTCGCTCATGATTTTCCCATTCAGCTCATCCTTCATTAGCCCAGGAATCTTTTTATTCATGAGCGGTAAATTGAATTCATTTTCTTCTGGGTAATCACTTGTATCAAATTTGTTTATATTTTCAGCCATAAACTCATATGCATTTTTCTCTTCAAGTTCATATATTAGAGAATCTGTATCTGTATACATGACTTTACATTTATCTCCAAATTGACGCTGCATAAAACTGTAATGGAAATCGTAGAGGCATATCTTTGAAATTTCCATAACTGCAATTCCAATATAGAGAGGCTTATTGAATAAGATTTTGAGTCGCCTTAATTCCACAGCAACTAAATTCTCATCAAATATCGTTGCACTGTGGAAGTTGGGTGCCGCAATCCGAGCTTTTGCACCATAGCGACCTTCCCACTTCATGCAAAGCTTGATATCGCTATACTTGCGTACATTTTCCATGGTCTTACCAAAAGCTGCATTATTCATCTTCTTATAGCTGTCCTTCTCATGATCGCTTGTAGCCTGCATCCGTTTGGTGGTATTTAAGTCAATATATGGTTTAAGCCAAGCTGATTAGTTGAATTGAAGTACCCGGTGCACTTTTTTCAGGATGAGTCCATGTGATAAGCATTGCTTGAAGTTTCGATAGTGTATAACATATTTAATTTTTGGATGTAATGTTGTCAGAAGCTTTTCTAATTTTGCTCCAGGTGGTGCTGCATGCTCAGAGCAAAACGGTAAGTCCTTATGCTTATCATGCAGATGTTGAGGATAATCCAAGTCGACTTCGAATATGTATCCAGTTGGAGAATCATCAGGAATTTCGGAAACGTCAATATTGGGAGCATCAACCCATTTTAATCCTCCAGTTGGTAAATGTTGTGACATGGCCCATCCATAAAGGTTATTGACATCATAATACA